>OZ026521.1:30870395-32070395 GCA_964019695.1 Loripinus fragilis
CGCATGAGATTTATCTTCGGACAACTGACTGGCAAACAGTGAATTATTACTCAACATTTCATGCACTAGAGCTGATCTGTTTCGATTCTAACACACAATAAACAACAAAAACCCATTTGAAGTCTTCAGCTTCTTCCAAGTTTCCACCATTACACTGAAAAAATACCGCCAATAGTTGGACTGTGTCGCATACGTTTACATGAATATATAATGTCTTTCAAGCATAAAAACAATGTTACACCGTCTAACGCCATGACTGACATCATTTTGCAGTAACATTTGACGTCATCTAGTGCGCACTTTCCACTGGCTTTCAAAACTGTGACTATATCATTTGATATAACATGTTTTTTTAGCATTGACTCTAAGTTAATTGGATTACAGTTGAGGAGGCGATGTGCACTATATAAATATCCGGTGGGTGGGCAACAAATTGTGATTAAAATCTGAATGTAAAAAGTTAAACACTATGCATGCAAATGTTGCAATAATCAATCACTTTTTGGCTATATTTGGCTATCAGATGCCAATATCTGTGTTCCATCCTGTTTTATGAGGTCAAAATAAACAAAAAATTTTGGGTGTGAAAATGTGAATACTTTCTTATCCATTAGTTTAAACATTTGTTTTGGGCGCTCAAAAGAGACGGTTCCTTTGAGTACCCACAACAAATGTTTTGGTTGAGAAATGAGAAAAATAATTTTTAGTTGATCACTTCCATAGGGCCAGTTAAGCAAAATTTTTGAGCGTAAAAATGTGATTATTTTCTTATCCATTAGTTTTAACATTTGTTTTGGGTGCTCAAAAGAACCGTCTCATTGAGACGGTACTTTTGAGTACCCACAACATATGTTTTGGTTGAGAAATGAGAAAAATAATTTTTAGTTGATCACTCTCATGGGGCCAGTTAAGCAAAATTTTTGAGCGTAAAAATGTGAATATTTTCTTATCCATTAGTTTTAACATTTGTTTTGGGTGCTCAAAAGAACCATCTCATTGAGACGGTTCTTTTGAGTACCCACAACATACGTTTTGGTTGAGAAATGAGAAAAATAATTTTTAGTTAATCACTCTTATCAAGAGGCCTACTTCCACCTGTTATATTTTTTTTCTGTAGAATTTGTTTCAGGACTGCGGCAGGCGACAATGCTTCTAAACACTTTATTCATGTCCCAGGAAAATATGGTTGCACATGTTGATTCTCATGAAATAATGTCTTATTTGGCTTCTTAGGCCAAATAAAAAAATACCTGGGTTTAGGATAACCCGACCCTACCTAAATTTACTGGTGAAACTTAGATTTATTTCAGGTTTTCTGGAGAAAAAAAATAATTATAAGCATTTTGAAAGGCCAAATGCCTTTCAAAATGCATAAAATTATTTTTTTTTTTCTAGAAAAAATAATTAAAAAAGAAATATGTGTGCCTACCCTACCTAAATTTTCAGGCCGGAAACACACTATTATTTGTATTTTGCCTTATTAGGAGGCAACAAAAAGACACGTGCATTAAGGGGCAAATATGGCCCCCTCTGGAGCCCAAAGCTGAAAGTCGCTTTTCACCAATTTCATCCAATTGGTTTATTAGAAGATTGGCCCAAGTTTAAAATTCTGACATTTATTTTACTTTTACCATTGCTATG
This sequence comes from Loripinus fragilis, assembly GCA_964019695.1. Lineage (NCBI taxonomy): Eukaryota > Metazoa > Mollusca > Bivalvia > Lucinida > Lucinidae > Loripinus > Loripinus fragilis. Next base: position 30,872,037 of record OZ026521.1, read on the forward strand.
GTAACAAAAATGGCCGACAAAATACACTTAAAATAGAGAAATTGCAATTTTGGACCAAATATAAGGCTTTTGGAGACAGATTTTTTAAGAATTAGATATCAACACTAGCGAATACCAAAAAAACATTTAACATGTTGTGTGCCATGATAATTCTCATCATCTGTTAAAATGTCTTTTTATGCCCCCAACTTTGAAAAAGTTAAAGGGGCATATTGCTTTTGGCTTGTCTGTCCGTCCATCCTTCCGTCTGTTACAAATTTAAGATAGGGTTTTGAAATTTCATAGATGGACTCAGCATAAAAAGATAACTGACCCATGTTTTTTTATATCTGGATTATCTCCCTTTGTGGAGCTATGCCCCTTTTAAAGGGTCATAATGAAATTTTGTAATCAGGATATTTCAAAAACTATAACAGCCAGGAGCTTCAACCTTTGTCAGCTTATAGAGAATAATGAGTAGATTACCTGGTAAAAATTTTAAAAAAATATTGAAAAATTGATATCTCAAAAACTTTTACAGCCAGGAGCTTCAAACTTGGTCAGCTTATAGAAGATAGTGAGTAGACTACTCGGTAAAAATCTTAAAAAATCGTTTCATTTTTTTCAGTTATTGCCTTTTGCAAATTTTGACATAGAAAATTTGATATCTCAAAAATCGTTACAGCTAGGAGCGCTGATAGAGGGTAATGAGTAGATTACCTGGTGAAAATAAATAAAATATATATATATTTTTTTAATTATCGTCTTTGCATTTTTTTTAGTTAATGCCCTTTGCAAATTTGGACATCGAAAACTTCCAATAAAGATATCTTGAAAACTATTACAGTTAGTAGCCTCAGATTTGGTCAGCTGAAGGAGGATGGTGAATAGATTACCTGGTGAACAGGATTGTGGACAAGTTAATGGTTGGGGGCATAGTGTTTCATAAACACAATTTCCAGTTGGTATTTGCTTGTGCTTTATGTTAATTTCTCTGTAAAATGTCTCAAATATGCTCAAATAGTGTCATTTTCCTATTTTTCAGCCTATTTTGGCAGCCATTTTTGTTATCATAGCAACGGTAAAAGTCAAATCAATAGTAGACTTTTACACTTGGGTATATGTACTAATAAACTAATAAGATGAAACTAGTGAAAAGCAACATTTAATATTTGGCCTCATAGAAGGGCCAAAATAGCCTCTTAATGCCACCGCTTAATGCACATACCCCTTTGAAAATGCTGTCTGCTGTAAATTTTAGGTGGTGCCTAATTTTTTTTAAATGATCCTTCTTTAGCATTGATCAGTACTGCTGTTTAGCATAATCTGATTTTAGTTCTATAGATACTCAAAATCAGATACTTTGGCAAAAAGTGAAGAACTATCATGAAATGTATTATAATGTGGCATTTTATCAGGGTCAGCCAAAATGATTATCCTGGAGCATGGTAGACAGGACTTTAGTTAAGAGTGTGTAACGAAAAATTAAATTTCTTATTTCTCAACCAAAACATATGTTATGGGTACTCAAAAGAACCATCTCAATGAGACGGGTCTTTTGAGCACCCAAACCATATGTTAAAATTGATGGGTAAGAAAATATTTACACTTTTACGTTGAAGTTTTTTGTTTATCTAATGGGATGTAAAGTAGAAGGAAGAAAACAGTAGAAGCAAGTTTTGAACCAGGCATAGAAAAATGCATTACGGTAGAACTTAAGCTTATTCTCCCTAGGGAGCGCAGTGGCTCAGTGGTAGAGTGCTTGACTCGAGACCAAGGGGCCACGTGTTTGAGCCTCACCGGGGTCACAGTGCTTTGTGTCCTTGAGCAAGACACATTAATCCTAGCTTAATACTGGTACAACCAAGGAAGACCCGTCCCTGTTTAACTGAAAGATTAATGATGGGATGTAAAGAATCAAATCAAACAAACAAACATATTATACATATTTTCTTTCACCTCGTCCTATATCTTTTTTTAAAGATATTTCTTGTTCTCCCTAATTTCTGTGATACTGGTAACACTTTTTTAATCCATCACAAAATATTGTGGAACAGGGGACGTTTTCTTCCAATACGCTCTCTCTTCAGGTAGCTTATGCCAGGAATATTGTTGTGATCGGATCTAGCTAGTCATTCTATCAGTGCTATATGTTACTTTCAATCAGGGAAAGAAGGATTAAAGTTTTCATGTGAATCATCTCTCAATTTGTTAATTCTAAATCACCTTATATCTAGCGTGTGATCAATTTATGGCGATCAGTCATGAAATGTTAAAACAATCAAAATACTTGTACCTTTTTAGCCTTAAAAATAGCATTTTCAAAATTCTATACTCTCTTTTGAAACAGTGTAATTCCAGATCAGCTGAGCACTGATCAGTGCTAAATTTAGCAGATATCAATCTCCTGGATATTTTTCTGACAAAATAGGACTTTACAGTTAATATGAATGGTCTTTTAAAAGAGATGACAGTGTTTGCATAAAACCCTATGCACATAGCTGTTTGAAGCCATTGTCAAATGAAAGAAAACCCATGTTCAAATCATGAGATTTACGTGCTGTTTGAACATGGCTTTGAACTTGACAATACTTAAAATTAGCCCTAAGTTGTTTGCATGACATTATACAAAAAGAGGTGCGGCCCAGACTGATCATTTCGCCGTTGCTTTTGTTCGCGAAAATGTTGCACGCCGTTGTGACAATGTTATGACGTTCAAAAGTTTACAGCTAACGCCATTTTGTTTAGAGAAATCCAGTGTAAGAGAATGAATAGTTTAATGTTTTAGCGACATTTTCAGAGTGGTTTTGGTGAAAATCAGGTAAAATATGCAAGTTTAACAATCATACATGTTCTTTTCATTGCATTAACACTTGCCGGGTCCCTCGGAAGATGTTTGAATACTCGGCCTAATGGCCTCATGTTCAAACAGCTTCCTCGGGACCCGGCAAGTGTTAATGCATGAAACGACATGTGTGATCCCTATAATATTCTCAGTTGAATATAGATTTATTATCTAGAGAGTTAATTAATGCAATACAAAGAAGTTTTGTTAATCAATTTCTGCCATATTTTTTGCCATGAAATGCGTAAAACTTATACCGTAAAGAAAATCATGTATTATAATGTGGAATTTACTTTTAAATGTGGAATTTAAGAATTACCATGAAAGGAGACTTTTTTTGTAAGTCAGCATATCCATTTTCCTGCCATCCACGACAAATGGCGTCCGCTTTCTCATCTGCTCATATACTGGGCAGCAAAGTACATTGATCAGGGCTCATACAGTTTGCTGTGATGAAAAATATAATCTGGAGTGCATTTGAATATAATGCAGCATGGGCGGATCCAGAGGGGGAGCAGGGGATCCAGCCGCCCCCCCCCCCCCCCCCCCCCCCCCCTTGAAAAATCACAAAAATATAGGGTCTCTTTGCAATACTAGTCCGGATTCCCTGAAAAATCATGTAGCTGCCAAGCCAGCATTCAAAGTTGGGCCATCATCGGCGTCTTACTGGCGGGCCGATGATGGCCATTTATAGCGGTATTTGGATCCTCTATCACCTCATCAACTAAAAGAAAGGTATCAAATTTGAACCCCTGTGACAAAACTTTCTGGATCTGCGCATGTGCAGTAAATATAATAATAAGCAGGCAACATTAATTTTTTCAGGAAAAAAATATATTCACAGGATAAGCGTTAAATGGTTCAAATTTTGAAAGACAATATATGCCTTGATCTCTTTTCATGCTGGGTAATTTTTCACGCTTTTGTTGTTGCTTGATGACTTTTTTCAAAATTAACTTTTTCAAAAAATTGTTTCAGGAACATTATCAGAGTTTCCAGATCAGGACCGACATTCTGCTGGTCCTGATCTGGGTCCAAAGGTTATCGGCAGATGACAAATGTTGCCACTAGTACCTAGCAGGGAAAGAGCTTAATGAATAAATGCACCACAACCTGTGGAACTCACGACTTCTCTAAACAGCAGAAGTCTGAATTTATCGTGATGTTGGTGCGATTTCATTATTAGCCCAATAGTCTTTTAAGATGCATCTGTAAATCGTCTGCTGCATAAATTCACTTACATTATTGACTTATGTAATATAAAGATGCAAAGAGTGTGGACCCAGATCAGACTGCTCCTAAAGGAGCAGTCTGATCTGGGTCTACACTGTTTGGCCTAGAGGCTTCTATAACATTTCAGCAGATGACAAAGCAGATGGCATGTGTTGTGATTTGCACTTTAAATTAAGGATTTTATAAGGAATCTTCATGTGAATGAAAAACAATGGGGATCTTGATCTGGATCTACACTATTTTGAAATAAGGTTGTTTAATTTTGAAATTGGTATACAAACACAGTGCACCAATTAGGTTGAATATGGTTCTATTGGAATGCAAAAAACAATTAAAATAGGCTTTGTTAATAATGGAAGTCCCAGGAATTGAAATTGGAATACTTGCTTTTTAATTGTAGGTAAGTTGAAACCATTGTTTAATTAGTAACCTCAGTGGGATGCATGCTTTCTAGCTCACCTGAGTTGGGCTTAAGGTGAGCTATTGTGATCAGTAACTCTTTGTTGTCGTCTCCTGACTTTATCCAAAATTAAATTATTTCAAAAAAGTTCTGTCAGTGCTGATCTGGTCCCGAGAATTTAAAACTATCTTCATACTCAACTCAGCTGAGCACGAACTTTATCCTGCTCATAATTGTTAAAATGCCAACAATTGTTGGCATTTTAACATTATTAGCATGATAAATACAACATATGAGAGACTTAAAGCAAGAAACTTCTTCATTTGTTGGTATTTTAGTTTTTATCAGCAGTTGAAATTTCGTGCTCAGTTGAGATAAGCATGAAAAAAGTTTTATAACCTTGGGGCCTGGTGTTTACTTTCTTTACACGATCGTAGTAAAGTTACGTAGTTGGTCACGTTGAGCTACTGTATTCACTTGATTGGACAACTGCATGTATTTCTTTTATATTTCAAATAGTTAATCTGTTTCATAACTTAACTCTATTTTAGAACTAATTTTTCTCAATAACTTTTGTATCTTCAATTTTATCAAAATGCGTTGGCGATGAAAAGTATTCAGGAACATCTCCGCCAACTTCTCCAAATGGTTCCAACATCCTAGATGCTGCCGGTTCCTCTATGCTTAGATGCACTCTTTGAAGAGTGCCTTAAACTAGTAGGGTCATCGCAAAACCGTTCATTTCAAAGCACCTGCATAAGAGAAAAAATGCATGTCGTGCGACAACACAGCCTTTTGTTCCTACAAATAAGCCTGCTTTTAAGTTGATTCTGCATATGCACGTTAAATTCTGAGTATGTTAATTGGCAGTTTTATGTTGTGCACAGCCTTTGAAGAACGGGATATGGACCGCTTCTGAATATTTTATTGAAACTACCCCTTTCTGTCACTCCTATACGAATTATACCTGTCAATAAAAGACTTAAAAATCTAGGACGAATTCAATTTATTGCAAAATCTCCATCTATATACACAAAAATCTCTTTGCGCTACAAGCACAAGACCTTTTGGAGAAGTTGGCGGAAATTCTCCTCTACAACTTTCATTGCGAACACTTTTTGCTAAAATTGATGACAAAAAAGTTATTGCATAAAATTACAATGTAGTTCTAAAAACTTAACAGCTGGAGTTCAGATATTTATCACAAAGTAAAAATTTGATACATTTTGTTTTACTTAATAAAATGATAAATTTGCAATAAAATTATTAATGTTAAGGTGAGAGAAAGATGAGAGAATGTGTTTTTAGTTTTTTCTGTATTATAGTGTGGGAGTCTGGATGGAAGAGTCTGAAATAGGGTTTTTGATGGAAAATTAGTTTAAAGATTTCATTTTAGCATTTTTTTATTTAAGGTTTAAGATTTTCATATTTTCCGAAAGTATTCTGTTCAAAACTGTGTTCTTGGCTTGGGGCTAAGTTTGGATATAAGATTGGAAATAATTTTGATGGCTTGAGAACTGTTTGGACTTTAGATTGAAGAAATTGACAACTTGATTTCTTATCAGCCCTGGAGCAGCTATTACTTGTGATGTTTTATCACCTCTTGGCAAACTTAGATATTAGGGGTTAGAGGTGATCCTTTTGGTGACTAGCTTACTTTGGAGAACAATGGAAAGTGTTAATTAAGGAAAATGGTTGTCACCTCATGAGTGTTGATAACAATTTCTCACCCATTAAGCAGATTGGCTTCTAGCATAGTTTGGCACAGGTCTGCAGTGAATTTTAAAATTAATTTCATTGGTTATAATTAGAGAATTGTTTGGTTGGTTGATTGTTAAAATATTTTTCATTGGCTGTTTTCGTACCTAGGGAGTTTTGCTGAGACCCAAATTGTGGGTTCATGAGTCAGTCTTAACCTGGGAGCAAATCAGTCTAGATCTTTTTCTTCAAAACTGAATAATAGGATGTTAACATTGTAGACTTTGCATAGACCGTGGACTTTGTGGTTTTCTGTATTTAGGTCTTATAAATCTTTGTTTAGCCTATAGGACAGTTTTTGGAAATGTGATGTGCTCAATTAAGAGAATATGAACTTAGGACCTAGAACTTCAAATAAAGCAAGGCATTTTAGGATTAGATTTAATATTGGTGGAATCTTTAATTTGATTAGCTTATGGAACACATATTTTCGGAAAATTATATGGCTGGTGGCAGTTGAGGTTGAGGAGAATTAAAGTGAAATATTTTATTGTTTGTGACTGCGCGTTTTAATTAGTATATACAAATTAAGAACATTTTGATTTACCGGAACGGTGAAATTCTATAAGAGAAGAACAGTGAATTGGTAGTGAAATATCAGTGGTAATTTAGGACTTTAAAAACAGTGAATTCAACAGTCTGCATCCATCGCGTTTTAGGAACATTTTTACATTTATTAAAATTATAGAAAATTCAAATCGTCTCAGAGTGTTATTTCAATTAGTGCTTAAGGACTGCGTCACAGGGTACCGAAAGGGGAGAGACATTGAGAGAAATCCAAATCATATTCTAAGTTTCTGGAGTGAGTTCTGGGTGCTGCCTATCTTGAGTCTAATTCCCCAAATTTAATCAAGCGAGTGCGTTCACCCAGTCTCATCTCCAGACAGATACAGGGGGCTTAACCCGGCAAACCCCTAGACCCCCTTTTCGAGCCTGGTGACAGCTTGGTGGAGAATCCGGGTACTTTTAATGGCATATTTTATAATTTACGAAATGCTTTTGAGTCGAAAATACTAAAGCGCATGTTCTTTCTTAAATGCCCGCTATCTGTCAATTGATAATATAACGTAAAACCTTGTAATACGTCCCTAAGAGATCCTAATCAAACAGAAGATAGAAATTAACTATGTAAGATTACGTGCATTTAGATCGCACCATCTGTTCAATAATAGATATATGTGGTCTGGCAATAAATTCTATCTATAAGAGTGTTTGATAAGCAAATATGATAAGTTAACCGGATTAGATGAAATGATACGAATTGATATTCATTATATCACCCGTTGTCTGTCGGTACATGCATGTATGCCCGTCCGTCCGACTGTCTGTCTAATTTCAATTTCGTATGCTTCATTTTTAAGCTGTTTTTACATAGAGATATTAATAAACGGGGGAACATATCACAAAGTAAAAATTTGATACATTTTGTTTTACTTAATAAAATGATAAATTTGCAATAAAATTATTAATGTTAAGGTGAGAGAAAGATGAGAGAATGTGTTTTTAGTTTTTTCTGTATTATAGTGTGGGAGTCTGGATGGAAGAGTCTGAAATAGGGTTTTTGATGGAAAATTAGTTTAAAGATTTCATTTTAGCATTTTTTTATTTAAGGTTTAAGATTTTCATATTTTCCGAAAGTATTCTGTTCAAAACTGTGTTCTTGGCTTGGGGCTAAGTTTGGATATAAGATTGGAAATAATTTTGATGGCTTGAGAACTGTTTGGACTTTAGATTGAAGAAATTGACAACTTGATTTCTTATCAGCCCTGGAGCAGCTATTACTTGTGATGTTTTATCACCTCTTGGCAAACTTAGATATTAGGGGTTAGAGGTGATCCTTTTGGTGACTAGCTTACTTTGGAGAACAATGGAAAGTGTTAATTAAGGAAAATGGTTGTCACCTCATGAGTGTTGATAACAATTTCTCACCCATTAAGCAGATTGGCTTCTAGCATAGTTTGGCACAGGTCTGCTGTGAATTTTAAAATTAATTTCATTGGTTATAATTAGAGAATTGTTTGGTTGGTTGATTGTTAAAATATTTTTCATTGGCTGTTTTCGTACCTAGGGAGTTTTGCTGAGACCCAAATTGTGGGTTCATGAGTTAGTCTTAACCTGGGAGCAAATCAGTCTAGATCTTTTTCTTCAAAACTGAATAATAGGATGTTAACATTGTAGACTTTGCATAGACCGTGGACTTTGTGGTTTTCTGTGTTTAGGTCTTATAAATCTTTGTTTAGCCTATAGGACAGTTTTTGGAAATGTGATGTGCTCAATTAAGAGAATATGAACTTAGGACCTAGAACTTCAAATAAAGCAAGGCATTTTAGGATTAGATTTAATATTGGTGGAATCTTTAATTTGATTAGCTTATGAACACATATTTTCGGAAAATTATATGGCTGGTGGCAGTTGAGGTTGAGGAGAATTAAAGTGAAATATTTTATTGTTTGTGACTGCGCGTTTTAATTAGTATATACAAATTAAGAACATTTTGATTTACCAGAACAGTGAAATTCTATAAGAGAAGAACAGTGAATAGGTAGTGAAATATCAGTGGTAATTTAGGACTTTAAAAACAGTGAATTCAACAGTCTGCATCCATCGCGTTTTAGGAACATTTTTACATTTATTAAAATTATAGAAAATTCAAATCGTCTCAGAGTGTTATTTCAATTAGTGCTTAAGGACTGCGTCACAGGGTACCGAAAGGGGAGAGACATTGAGAGAAATCCAAATCATATTCTAAGTTTCTGGAGTGAGTTCTGGGTGCTGCCTATCTTGAGTCTAATTCCCCAAATTTAATCAAGCGAGTGCGTTCACCCAGTCTCATCTCCAGACAGATACAGGGGGCTTAACCCGGCAAACCCCTAGACCCCCTTTTCGAGCCTGGTGACAGCTATTTTTGAAAAGCCTTTTGCTTAAACAATTGAAATTTGTTGCAAAAAGCAAGGGCCGTAAGCAAAAGGCTTTTCTCTGAGTCTGAAGAGAACCTAGTGGGCGCCAATGTACATCAATGCCAGAAGCCATGTCCATGTTGGCAAGGGCTACATTCAAGAGTTTGAGGTGAAGGTCAGGGTCCATTAGGACTCCATATTCAGTCCGCAACTCTTCATCATCATGCTGGAGGCCTTGTCAAGTGAGTTACACTCTGGGAAGACCTCTTATTGTAATACAGATGATCTTGTCATCATTGCAGAATCGCTGGAGGCTCTTGATATGGGCCTCATTGCGAGAAAACCTGTCTTCGGGGATTCTGACAAAGCGAGTTACAAACCAGTCTCCTCAGCTACAGAGACCAGCTAGAAAATTCAAATTTCACCTGAAGCAAGTTTACATATGAAACTTTCCAACAAATGAATAACAAAGGCGCTGATCAGTCTGCGCAGACTGGTCTGCGCCTGTGTTGTTTGCAAACCCCTGAAGAGGCCCATATGGAAAGAAGCCATTGAAGGTCAAAGTTCATGATATGCGGAACAAACCTGGAGCTCCTGCTGAGTTTGTGTGAGTTCCCTTACGCTGTTGGTTGTACAGAAGTAGGCAACAAGTGTAATGACTGCAAACACTGTTTTTGATAAGAAATGCAGCCGGCTCCAACTACTGACATCTTATCCTGATTGTAGATGTGCAGTGTGCAAGGGAACTGCCTGCTCTCTTGACAGCGGACAGCAGAGTGAAGGTCAGTCAGACCTGATAAGATGGAGGTGGTAGCTACCTTCTGCCACCTGGATGACATGCGGTCCTTTGATGAAGGCTGTGAATTAGTGGTAACTACTCATGTGAAAACATCTGGAAGTACTTCAGGGAGTTACTGCCAGTTCTCATATCCTGTTACAGCTCTTGCATGCGGAGCCCCATGTACCATCAGGCCTTTAGTTAAGAGTGCGCAACAGAAAATTATTTTTCTTATTTCTCAACAAAAACATACGTTGACGGTACTCAAAAGAACCGTCTCAATGAGACAGTTCTTTTGAGCAGTCAAAACATATGTTAAAACTGGCGGGTAAGAAATTATTTATATTTTTGCGCTCAAAATTTTTGTTTATCTGAACATGTGCCCCATGCCAGTGAAACTTGGCTGTTGACCAAGCCAAAGCTTCAGCACTTGCAGTGCAATGGATCAGACAGATCTGTAATATCAAGTCTGAGATTGTGACCGTAGACAGGTCAAGAGAGCTACTGGAAAAGGTTGAGCTCAAGGACCTTGACCTCATTTAGAGAGAGAGAACATCAGGCTTCGATGGTTTGGACATGTGGAGCATTTCGTTGTGCAGGCAGAACAGCATGTGATATACAGGTTGCCAGGGAGGCCCAAAATGACGGAGAACGAGGCTCACCACTGTAGACAGTAGACCCCCAAGAGTGGAACACAGGGAGAAGATGTGAGATCTGCTATATGGGTGCGGCTAGCAAGCTACCATGAGGGGCCATATTGATTTAGTTGATGCCCCTGCACCTGCATGTTATTCAAAAACATTGGTTTAGATCCAGATCGTAACCAATGTTGTATTGGTCCTTATCTGGCTCCAAACCATTTGCAACGGTTATCAGCAGATCTCTAGCAAGGAAAGAGTTTTATAAAAATCCTGTGTTTATCAGAGATGGCATTGCATGAAACAATTACGTGATGAAATGAATTATTCAATTGTTCAAAACATCCATTTTAGAAAGTGGTTTAACACGTAGTAAAAATATGCTTAATTATTTTGCAACATTAAGTCTGAACAATAATAAGAATGTCATTGACATTGCTTTTAAACATTAACTCTATATCTGCAAGTGTCGTCTGCTGATTACCTTTACAAACTGTTTGGACCCAGATCAGGCCCGACAAAATGTCGGGCCTGATCTGCATCCAACCTGTTTGACACTCTTATGGTATTCCTGAAAGAATTTTTCGAAAAAGTTGATTTTGAAAAAATTCAGCAGACGACAAAAAAGCAGGCAGAATTACCCAGGAGGCAAACAGTTAAACATTAATGGACTCTATTGCTGGCATTGATGTGCTTGTTGATTTCATTGTAATTAACTCTTTGCATTCTGGTTAATTTTTCAAATTAATGGAAAAGAGGTACATGTACAGAACAACATGCAGGCAAAATATTTGACCCTACACACACCCCTGACCTCTTGGTCAGATATTGAAATTGTGCGGGGTAAGGTAAGCTATTGTGATTGGTCTTCATCGGTCGTCCCTCCATCCGTAAACTTTTTCTTTAAACATCTCAAGAAGCACTAGTCCAAATTTAAGATAATTAATTACACAGGAATGTTCTCCATAATGCCCTCTTCCAAAATTGCACAGACGAATTTGCTTGGCCAAACAAAATTAGGGCTGTCAGAGCTGTAAATAAGAAATCTTTTTAATGAATTCTCCTCTTGAATCACTGAGGACTAAATTCAAAATAATTTTACAGAAGTGTTCCTACCAAATTTGCTTAAATGGTTTTGCTCCACCAAACACAAGGGCTGCCAGAGTTGTAGATAAGAAATACCTTTAAACGACATTTCCTCCTGAACCACTACACTGGTCCAAATTCAAAATAATTTCACATTAAAATGTTCCTCATAATGACATAAATCGCACAAATGCTTCTGCTCTACCATACAAAGGGGCCGCCAGAGCTATAGATAATAAATTTCTTTAAATGACATCTGAAGCACTGGTCCAAGTTCAAAATAATTTCGCAGAATGCCCTCTACTAAAATTGCACAAATGGTCCCACTATGCCGAATACAATGGCCACCAGAGCTGTAGATAAGAGATATTTTTAAACATCTCCTCCTGAACCACTGGTCCAAATTCAAAATAACTTAAAGAAATGTTTCTAATAATTCCCTTTAACAAAATTGCATAATTGGTTCCGTTCCACTGAACAAAGGGGCCACCAGAGATGTAGACAATAAATATCTTTAAACAACATCTGCTCCTGAACCTCTGATCCAAATTCAAAATCATTTCACAGAAATGTTTCTCATAATGCCCTCTACCAACAGTTTAGCTCTAAAGAATAAAATGACCACCAGAGCTAAAAATAGAAATAACTTTTAAATGACAACCATGCGTGGATCCAGGAATTTTCGTCAGGGGGGGGGGGGGGTCCAGGTCAGCCTGACAAAAAAAAGCTCTGACTACGTTTTTTTTTTTTTTCTTTTTAGTCCTCAGCTTATTTTACAGAACTCAAATGGTCAATTTCAAAGAAATCTATCATTTTTCAAGGTTCCAGAGGGGGTCCAACATTTTCCAGGGGTGGTCCAACTTTTTCCAGGGTGTCCAATTGCTTATTCCCTATAGAAACCCATATAACCTGTGATTTTCTAGAGGGGGTCCGGACCCCCTGTCCCCCCCTCTGGATCCGCACTTGGACAACCGAGGGCCCCAGGGTCCTCTTGTTATTATGCCCCCGCCATGACAATGGCCGAGGCATTAAGTGTTACCCCTGTCCGTCCGTACATACTTACGTACGTACTTACGTACGTACGTACGTCTGTCCAAACGACGTCCGCTCTCTAAATCGAATACTTTTGATCAGAATTTTATGAAACTTGGTCACATTGTTTAGTACCATGATGTCTTCTTCAAGTTCGATAATGATCCATATCGCACCATGCTTTCAGAAGTTATGGCCCTTTGTTTATGAAAATTCACCATTTGAAACGATGTCCGCTCTCTAACTCGAATACTTTTGATCAGAATTTTATGAAACTTGGTCACACTGTTTAGTACCATGATGTCTTCTTCAAGTTTGATAATGGTCCATATTGCACTATGATTTCAGTAGTTGTGGCCCTTTGTTTATGAAAATTCACCATTTGAAACGATGTCTGCTCTCTAACTAGAATACTTTTGATCAGAATTTTATGAAACTTGGTCACATTGTTTAGTACCATGATGGCTTTTTCAAGTTTGATAATGATCCATATCGCACCATGCTTTCAGTAGTTATGGCCCTTTGTTTATGAAAATTCACCATTTGAAACGATGTCCGCTCTCTAAGTCGAATAGTTTTGATCAGAATTTTATGAAACTTGGTCACATTGTTCAGTATCATGATATCTTCTTCAAGTTTGATAATGGTCCATATCGCACCATGCTTTCAGTAGTTGTGGCCCTTTGTTTATGAAATTTCACCATTTGAAACGATGTCCGCTCTCTAAGTCGAATATTATTGATCAGAATTTTTTGAAACTTGGTCACTTTGTTTAGTATCATAGTGTCTTCTTCAAGTTTGATAATGGTCTATATCGCACCATCCTTTCAGTAGTTATGGCCCTTTGTTTATGAAAATTCACCATTTGAAACAATGTCCGCTCTCTAAGTCAAATTCTTTTATCAGAATTTTATGAAACTTGGTCACATAGTTAAGTACCACGATGTCTTCTTCAAGTTCGATAATGGTCCATATCGCACCATGCTTTCAGCAGTTATGGGCCTTTGTTTATGAAAATTCACCGTTTTAAATGATGTTCGCTCTCTAAGGTGAATAGTTTTGATCAGAATTTTATGAAACTTGGTCACATTGTTTAGTACCAAGATGTCTTCTTCAAGTTTGATAATGGTATATAGTCTGCCGCCTTTAATTTCTTCGAGGACTCCTGATGGCATTTTTTGTTAATGCTCGGCATCCAGGCTAGAAGTATTCCTTGGACTATTACAAACAATATAGGGGTGGATGCCAAGCGTAATTTTTCGATTTAAGGTCACGGTGAGGTCAAAGGTCAAGCAAGTGCAATTATTCAGAAAAAATGACATTTAAATAGAGTGAATATTTTTTTCATCACAAAATGCTACAAAATGAACAAAAACACATGCGCATGAGAATAGAATGGCACAGAGGCTTGCCACAGCCTCCAAATTGACATTAAAAAAAAATACCGTATTTATGATAATAAACATTCAGGCTCAATACAAATTAAAGAACAATATATACTCATGTCCAATGAAAACGCACCACTCTTCCGATGCGCATATTTGTGGCCTATCAAAAACTGTGCAAAAATGTGTTATTTACAATTATTATTTAGGACAAATCCGATGTTTTCGCACAAAAATTCCAATTCCAGTGACCCCGTTCACACATGACATAACGACAGCCTCAAAATTGCGTTAATCGCATTTTGGGCGTATAAAAAGACCCCTAAATCTCGTTTAAATGTTTTCTGTTTGCCAGTAGATCCCCTGACATTTCGCCACAATTTTGACAGCTGTGACGCAACACCTAACGCTACGCTAACGCGAACAATGTCACTATGTAAGCTTAAATAGGGAGTGGTCTGACAAAACTCGACATGAAATGTTTAATTGCGATTTCTACAGTCCTAGTGTTCTAAACAACGCTTATTTCCGTCGTACAAACTCACACACATGCAAAACGTCTTACAAATCCTCTATAAAATTGACGTTGCATCACTGACGTCAACTTTGAACGCGTCGCCAGCCATTGTTCGCAACGCTAGCGTTTTAAATCTTCTAAAATTTGTGATTATCTGTGAGTGCGAGTTTTATCTAACATTAAATTAAACACAGATACTCTTAGGTTTTTGTATACGAGCTCTAAGAGATTGGCGTTTATCAAAAAAAACCAAAAAACGTGGATACCTACGCTCCGTCGATGTTAACGACCCGCTACACGAGCAGAAATCTTGCTACGATCTTGTCCTAATTTTGCATCAGTAAAAAAAGGATTCCTTGAATGTCTCGATTTTAAGCCTAGTTAAAATTATGCAAGTGACGTCACATCGTGACGTTATAGCCGCTTTCAAGGCAAGATGACTATCCCTGGCTATCAATTTAGAGATTCTTTGCAATTAGTTCAAAGAAAAATGCGAGAATAATGCTTTTGAAAATTCTGATACATTCGATGGCTTGTTCTGTGACTTTCTGTTTTGACGGTTGTTTTGTTAAATGGTTCCAGCACGTGCCGTCAGTGATCATTCTGTTTTTAAGACTTATCAGTAACTTACGAAATTGCTACAGTACAATAAGACGCAATTGCAAAAATAAAATGTTATTTTGTTAAAAAGATAAAATCATTTTTGTAGGTGGTGCGTTTTCATTGGACATGAGTATAGTTCCAACCGATTAAGCTTACCTTGCACCCCAGGGCATTTTTCTCGAGTGCCAAATTGTTCTTTACGACCCCCTAAAAGCAAAATAAAGTTCTAAAAATGAACCTATCTGGGCTATGGAAAATGCATGGTTTCCATGGCAACCCATAATGCGATTCAAGAATGGGGATGTGCCTACAAAATTACTGATATTTTAGCAACTACTTGTCCTAGACTTCTAAAGATGGTGTCACATTAATACTTAGACAGTGGCCCTTCATCCATTGTCATTGTCGCTTTTGCAAATTATCTAATTTGCATGACTATTTATAAAAATATATATTAAGATGTGATTCAAGAATGGGGGTGTACCTACAAAATTAACAATATCTCAATTGCTACTTATCACATCCTACTCAAATTGGTACCAAATTAAAGCTTTGATATTGGCCTTTTATCAATTTGTAGCATATGCAAATTATCTAATCTACATAATTTGTGTTTTCATGAATATTATTTAAAACGCTAAAAAAGGAAAATCATTAAATTAAACATAAATAAGCAGATTGCATCCGCATATCATCATTGATGCATATTGCTATGTCATCAGTGATACAATTAGACAATTTCATTCATCCAATGGTCCTATTTGAAAACTGTCTTAATTGCATACTATCCATAAATTTATAAGTGTTAACTTATAAAATGAAGGAAAGTCATATAAAAAAACTATAAACCTTGTGAGAGGGGAAGGGACCTTCCTTGCACACCAAGGACATTTTCATATGTATGTCAACTTGTTTAGTGGGGTCGCCTTAATGACGAAATATTGTCATAAAAAAACATTTGGACTATATGAAATTACATGATTTCCATGGCTACCCATTATGCAATTCTGAAGAAATGGGGTGTTTAGGGATTCTCATGAACAATTTGGCACCCATGAAAAATTGTCCCCGACTAGTACTATACATGTAAATTGTATGAAACATGTCCCTATAGATTTGATATATAATTTTATGTTATCCAAGGCATTTCTAATTCACATCTACATGTACATTGTATCAATTTGGTATATGACTTCATTTACCATACACCTTGCTTTGAATAAGTGCCTATATGCTTATAATTTTAGACTCATATTCGCAGGTAACCTAATCTACAGACAGGATGTTGATTCAGCATCTTCAGCACCCATACAGCATGATACAGGGAAAAACACACTTTTTAAATTCCCAAAGTTGCACGCCTCCAAGGCAACTTGTAGTCCTATAGGATAGGCACACCCATCCCCACTACATCGTATGTACATTCTATCATGCAGATCTGATTAGCCCTTAACATTTACATCTGACGGTGCTGCACTAGTGGTGATGAGCTCCATGCAAGCCAGAAACACAGCTGACAATCTGTCAGTCTGAACCTGAATTGTGTCCAGAGCATATCTGTTATATAATTTGAGACATGAATCCCAAAGGACCTCGGACAGTTTCCTATTCAATCTGCCCAAATTTTGACAGCCTGTGGCTAGCATAATGCATAACTGACAACTATAGTTTTGTGCTTAAATGAAACCCTTACATTTAGTGCATCTAACAAAATAAAAATATTTTTAAAAAATTGCATAATTATGCCAGGACTTTAGGATTTAGGGGGTGGGGTATTTTTTGTGACCAAATTTTATTTTACGGAAAGTCAAAGTTTCGTCGAGTATTCACCTAAATACATGTTAATATAATGTTTGCGGCATAAAACTTGAGACAAAAGTGATGCGTTTGCATAAAATTCGATTTGAGAAGATTTCATTGTTTCGTCTGAAGAAGTGTGCTGTCAATTACTTTTGACTATTACCTGTTATGCTGCGAGTTCAATCAGCCCGATTTGTGCGCTGAGGTGTATCATATCTGTATACTGTGTAAATCATAGTCTAGATAAACATAGTTTTTAGCGTAAAATGGTAATAGTTTCTTACACATCAGATTTAACCTATAATTTTTGTGCTTAAAGAACCGTCGCATTGCGACGGTTCTTTTGAGTACCCACAACATAATGTTTTGGTGGGGGGGGGGGGGAAGCACTTCAGTAAAACTTTTTCTATTTTCAATATGTTGAAAAGCAAATACGGAGTTTTCAACCCATATTTTTCAATTGGTACTTGTCTATTGAGGAAACGGCTTTTGTGGATAAGTCGAGGGTTGAACCTACGATCTTTTTCATAGAAAAAATATCATTTTCTTTAAAACTTTTCTCTGGTCATTTTTATGGGCAATCCTTCATTAAGACTGTCCGAGGTCCTTTAGTGTGTGGGTACACCTTGGGGTCGCAGAGTGTCCCATAATGTTTCTGGGTTTCGACCTTGTCCTCTGACACCGGTTCTGGAAAAATCGTGTCTAGAGCATATATCTCGTATTGTTTTAAAGTAGGAATCCCAAATTTAGATTGTGGATACATGTTGGGGTGTCAGAGTGTTCCCTACTGGTTTGGGTCACTTTGAAATTGACCTCAGGCACATCTCCTATAATATTGGCGGTAGGAATTCCAAATTTAGTGTGTGTATAAATCTTGGGGTTTCAGAGTGTCACACACTGTTTATAGATCACTGTGTCTAACTTTTTGTGGTTTGACACACCATATATTGCGTCTTTATAGCCATCATGACATCACGGTTCCAACAGGTTATCCATCACACCCCCAAAATAGCCATGCCCTCTAAGAGGAGACTTAGAAACAAGAACACTCTCTCAGGAATAATCTTTTCAACGTGCTCTTGGTTTTTGCCTTGCAATAGATCAGCGTGACCAGGTGTCTTCATCAGATCAGCCATAAGTTTGAATTTTTGTGACAGCATAAAGCAGCTCTTGTGATAGGCTTAAACTGAGTGTTCTGTCATCATGTCATCTTCAGAGGAACTTTCTGAAGAATAAACTTTTTGGGGCCTTTGTCAAAATTTAGGAATGGCATGGGCAGATTAATCAACTGGATACATGAATAGTTGGGCCTTTATATCTAAAGAGCACACGAAATGCATCGTTACATCATGAATGAATGATTGACATCTTGATAAATATATCTGTCAGTGGTATTTCATAATTTCAAATTCGGGTCTTCTTCCGTAATTTGCTGGTGCAGTGGCTCAGTGGTAGAGTTCTTGACTCGAGACCGAAGGGCCGGGGGTTCAAGCCTCACTGTGTTGTGTCATTGAGCAAGACACATTAATGGTTCAACCCAGAAAGACCTGTCCCTTTATATCTAAAAGATTGTTGATGAGATGTAAAGAATCAAATCAATCGAACAAAAAAGCATGTACTTTTTCAGATACCTCATATCATTCACTTGACCAAGAGCCAATCTGTTTCCAGAATTGTGAAACGCTAACCCCCCCCCCATTTATTATGTTTTTGGCAAAATAAAACAGCATTCAAATATATTGCAGACCCTATTAGCAATCAAATAATACAATGTAAAATCATTCTTTGTGAGTGGTCTGTAACTAAGGCATGATTGAAAATGTCGTTGAAAAAAAAGACTGTAAATATGAAAAATCTACTCCAAAATCACTGATTTTTCTATGGAAAGCATATTTTTCTATCCCATAATAGCTATAACATTCCACAAACTATTCTTTTTCAACATTTCTATACGTTCAACATATTGAACACAATTAGAATGATTTAGATATCATCTATAGCAATGTAAAAAAGACCTAATGAAGATTCTAATAAGAAAATGCACCTACATGTATTTGACCTTTGACCTTGCTGTGGCCTTAATTCGAAGTTTCAGACGTGGCATCCACCCTGGGGCACTTTGTCATACCCCAAAGAGTATTTCTAGCATGGATGCCGAGCATTAACAAAAAATGCCATCAAAACCATTTTCTAGGTGTCTTAATTAGAAATTATAGCCTGCAGACTAATATATGGCACCATGCTTTAAGGAGTTATTGTCCTTAGTTTATGAAAAATTGTCAGTTGAAATGACATCTGCTCTCTAAGATGGATAGTTTTGATTATAATTCTATGAAACTTGGTCACATTATTAAGTAACATAATGTCTTCAAAGGAGGAGTTCCAAATCTGCCCACGCATGGATTTTGATAATATTTTGTATGTTGAATACCTATGTTATAACAACTACTAAAATGAAATTATTTCATTCCTCGAAGGCTGTTAGGCCACAGGGGGGCACCTTGATGTACACCCTCTTTGTACTAATATATGACCTATTAAATATCAGTCTCAAATCATTAACATTATTGACCGCTACATTCTTTGAATGGAATATAAAAGAAGACTTCCCAGGGTATACCTTACTACCATTAATGTATATGAATACATCTAGATAATTTTTTTCTGATCAATCAAAATTTGAATTAATCCCATATTGAACACTAAAGTTGGTGTCTACAGGGAATTCTGTCCTAATATTTACCATGTTCCAGTTTTTGTCAACCCATAATATTTTCAGAAAAATAGGTCAAATACATACTCTTTATGCATGTAAATTTTCATAAAATTTGGACACCGGTAAAAGTGTCATAATTTGCATGAAATGAGTTAAGTCAGTTTTGATTCTTAAGTGATTTCAAATAAAATATTTCAGTTAGCTCTTACAAACTGCAGTTTTTCCACCAGTATTATTCTAAAAAAGCATTTGACTATCACTATTTAGTATCTTCATCCAAATTAGGTTCAAAATATTTTTGGTGTCATACGTTTTAGCTTATAATTCAATAGCATAAAACTGGCATTTTTGTAAGCAGCACTTGATAAGTAGCACTTGGTCTAGAACTTAGTTGTACTGGTGGATTTCCAGCAGGTATCATTTGTGAATTGATCTTCAACTGGTTTCCAAATTATTTTTGAACTGAAGCCAACGGTGGTTATTCTCCTAATGTCTTTCAGCCAATGAAAATAATCAAACAGATTAGGATTTATCCTAGGTAATTCATCGTCTCTATCTACATTCTATGTTCCTGATGCACATAGAATTGCCTCTATACATGTATTATGTCCCTCTATATCAAATATTGAGGGCAAATTGGTTCAGGACTATGTGCATATTTCTCATTAACTCTTATAAACTAAGTGAAACCAGGTCAAGTGTTTAAGAAATTGTGTATGTTCTCACTATTTTGGTAGGTTCATTTTTCAGAGAACTTGGATTTCACACCAGCTGTCTTTGTATTGGGTTAAACTTTTACCCGTACATTGATAAAGTGTTGTATTTTCATATTCTGTTCCTTCTGGAATATTTAGTTCCAGCAGAAAGTAGAAGACAATTTAAGCCAGTGCTAGGAGGCATGAGAGCTGCAGCACTTTCCATTTAATGTCATGCAGAGACTGTGTGAAACTGAGTCTTATGTTTTAAAACTTTAAAGTTTATTTATATTATGGAATGATCCGTTTTCCCACAGTATTTAAATAGTATCCTTATTTTGCAGTCCCTTAGTCACTCAATGTATACATTTTAATGAATGGTTTACAGAATCTTATTTGAATTGCATTGTATCCTGATTGGTATTGATTGTGGTTATTTCTCCTGTATAAAGTTCTATCTGCCAAAACATTTCAAAAGTGTATCCAAAAATACTTATCATAAACCCCATTTAAAATCATTAATATTTCAACAAAAGATTTAAAACTGCTCCAATAAATAGAAATGGAGTTGATGAAAATAAAAATGATTCTATTTAAGAATATAAATGGATTTTCGATTATTAAAGCACTTAGCGAATTTTTGAATGTATACATACTAAACATCTGGCATTAGACGAGGTGAAACAGTCTTTGTGCTGTTATTTCCATCGTGGTTATAGAATCATGAATTTGATTATCAAATGACCTCATAATCATAATGCTGACATACTAAACCATTCTGTAAAACTGGGCAAAAATATTTATAATGGATTCAGTAATATTTATTCATTTAACAAAAGTCTGACTCACCATTCAAACAAAATATATTTCTGGGCTTCAAATCTTGTGAATATTATCCTTATAACATATAGTCAAATTATAAATAGATGGGAAAGGTTGACAAGAACTGTAACACACCATACTTAAAACTCTAATTTGTACAGCTGAATTTGAGTAAATATTCTAAAAGAATCATTATTTTAAACAATTTATGTGATAGATATGGTAATGTGTGTACCACACACATAAGCAACAACGCACAGATTATTCTAATAATTGTCATTTATAGACATTCTGATTTCGGATAGATGCAAATTGGGCTGATTTGGGTGGGGGTACCCCTATAATCACATACTACACAATACCAAATGTTGTAACCAGTCAATGAAAAGCGATTGAAAACAAAATACTTATAAGCCAAACAGTCAATTTGCATATCATCAAGATCTATGCCTGTGCAGAACAGAACTCTATGTAAATTGAGCATACTGCTGGAAGTTTACATAAAATCTTGATTTTTACATTCTGCAAAATTTAGACCATTAAGATTGAAATTCCGAAAACTCCATTTTACCGGTTTTATTTTTCCTTGAGATTTTATGATTATAACAAACACATGTGTTGACAAATTTTATATAAATTTCATAGGTTGACAAGAACAGCAACTAGCCAAAATTGACAATTTAATTTGTTGAAAATATTTTCAAAATGTTAAATTTAGGGGTACCTTCAAACAAAATTTGATGTGGACTTGTTTATTTTATACATTGAAATACATGTATGGTACATACATAATTACAAATTATTAGGCATCATGTTAAGAATAAATTAGGTTGAAAAATCAAAACTCTTGTCGCCTAGGGCCACTTTTAATTAAGGCCAAAAAAAATTAATCATTAGATTCTCAAGCACTTTTTGAAAAAAACAGATGCGGGACGCAGGTTTTTTATTTTATTTTTTATTTCCTCAAAAACAGATGCGGGACGCAGGTTTGTTGTTTTATTTCCTCAAAAACAGACGAGGCATGTATTTACATGAGCCGTTATACTCTCCGGCAATGTTCCATGGGAGGTGTAATACATGTACGGCCCCTGATGATATTTGGACCGATACAAGAGCCATGTTGGACATTAAATCTGACGATTTTCTTGAAAAACAGCCCTTCACAACTTCACGACGGAAGACGCCATTATAAAGAATGATGCGACGCTTGTATACCTGCACTAAACCACATAAAAAATCAATACCAAGCGCCTACTTGATTTTCAGAAGATCCGGTAAATGTATGAGGCATATTAAATATTGGACGAACACGGACGAAACGAAATAACGAATTTTTTTAATGCGGAATATTTCTTTTTCTTCTTTTTTTGGTTTAAAAAAATTGGTGATGCGGGGACTTTGAGGACAATGCGGCGGTGCTTGAGAATCTAATATATTTTTTTTCTTGGCCTAAGGCGTCCATTTTTTTTAATTTTAAGATTCAAAATTATTTAAATTCAACAACTGAAATAGATGGATGGGTAAATATCTCACGAATAGAACACACATGTAATAGACAATCTTTCTACAAAATTTTATAAAATTCTGTGCGTGGGCAGAACCCTATGTAAATTCCATATAGGGTGGAACTCTCCCTTTCAGAAAGGCCCATATGGCATCATGCCTTCAGGAGTTATTGCCCTATGTTAATGACAATTCCCTATTTATGAGAATTTGGCAATAGCGTGGGCATCCATGTCCTAGGGACACATTTCTAGTTGAACTAAGCATGTTGACCCTTAAATGTTGGTGTACTACATATTTGACAGGCTTTATAGTTATGATCTGATTGATACCTAAGGTGGACTTTGGAGTAAGAGAAATAGAATTACTAATTTTCTCTAAAGTAGCCTTACGTTTGGGGGATATAAATTTGACAAGTTTGCATTGTTAGATCAAATATGGTATTTTCTTTGCCAGACCCTCTGACAATAGCTGCACTTGGCTTCACATCTTTTTTGTAAGATGATAGAGTAAGAAGTTAACTCATTGCATGCTGGTAATTCTTGCTTTTGTTGTTGTCGTCTGCTGACTTTTTTCAAAATTAGCTTTTTCAAAAAATTCTTTCAGGGACACAATCAGAGTGTCAAACGCTTTGGATCCAGATCAGGACCGACATGTTGTCGGTCCTGATCTGGTTCTAAACTGTTTGCAAAGGTTATCAGCAGAAGGCAAAAAGTTGCTGCAAGTAAGGAAAGAGTTAATCAGAAATTGTGAATACTAGTTTTTGGAAGAGTACCAAAATAGGCATTTTGTGTTTTCATTTCTATAAAGAGACTAGACAATTATTTCTATCTGTTCATCTTTTGGCTAAGTCTGTTTTGTTTGCTTTCATAAGGAATGTATTATCTAAGAAATAAGTCCCATGGTACAATACTATTAAACAAGGAGATTCTGACTGTGAGGTCATAATAGGTTTTGGTGCAAAATTTAAGTTATCAGTAGATCTTACAATTTTAGAAAGTTATAACAGTTTGGGGATTTACCTTATGTCACTGTCATAAAGGACTTGTGGAAAGGTTGCTCTTAGTGAAAATACTTTTTTCAACCAAATTATGGCAATATTTTGCTTATTGCTCTATTTGTTATGGTGCTCATTCAAAGTGTCTTGATGGGGTGCTTCTAAGAAGTACCGACAATAATTATTTTTGTTTAAAAACCAGAAAACAGTTTGGATTCTTATCTTATACCCCTATTCCACACAGGCCACAAATCACCACAAATTGATTTTTTTCTTATTCGGGGGGATTCGTGAGGTTTCATTAAAAAATTTCTCCAATCATGAAGCTCTACAAGTCAGTCCCGATTCAGATACGATGTCGCTACAAATATTCAGGAGAATCGGCTCAATTCGGCTGGAATCGCGCAAGAATTCATTACAATTATCAAAATAACATTAGAACATGCTGCACGAAAGTTAAGGAATCAATTACGAATCAGTTAAGAATATGCCGAACGCAGCACGAATTGGGCAGGAATTAACAGAAATCCGCCACGATTCCCGAGATTTTCTCTCACAATAGTTATAAAAAAAAGGCCCATACATGCTTCGGGGCATCAGTTCCAAAATGAATGTTCCTCGAAAAGCAGCAATAGAATTGATCCTGCAACTTGAGTGTTGAAAACGGCTTCTTATATAGCTAAAAGAAAACAACTACGTTAAAGTCGAGAGGCCCTGACCCAGACTCTTTGACTTATAAAATATGGCAGTTCACCATTGACAAAATCACCAGCCAGGAGCTACTGACTGATCCTGATTGTGCTCCATAATCTGCCAAACCTGTTTCTACTTCTAGGACTGCTCACATGAGTGTGACGGGGTAATTAATCTTAGGGAAATCCTCCTACTATCTCTTCCTTGGTTTTATTGCTTGGCTTAATCTCCCGATTCCCCACGAATGAGCTAAGAGTATCTACGAATGCCCCAAAACGCCTCCGAATCAATTATGATTCAGTTACGATGTCCAAGAATGCCTTAAGAATTTGGTATGATTCTTCGAATCCGGGAATTCGTGGCCAAAGTTTTGAACAGTTCAAAACTTTTGAGCCGAATTTCCGATAGACCTACGAATTGTAAGAACTCACAGACTGTGCGAATCAGTTGAGATCTTCACGAACCGAGTACGATTCAGCCACGAATCCAAATATTTGTCAATTCGTGGGATTCGGGGCCTGTATGGAATAGGGGTATTATCTAAAGTACTGAAGCATTGAAAGTGCTGTTTTTAACTTTTTCCTTGTCAGCAGTGACTGGCTTTGACTGTGACTGTGGAACCAGACGAAATTTGTTGGACAAAATGATTGCACTGTCAGGCTACGGTTTTCAATGTTTCTGATTTCATTGGCTGATCATTCTGATTGTAATGGCTAAGATTTCTGATAACATTGGCTGATGATTCTGATTACATTGGCTAAGAATTCTGGTTACATTGGCTGATGATTCTGATTGTATTGGCTAAGAATTCTTGTATTGGCTAAGAAACTCTGATTGCATTGGCTAAGAATTCTGATAACATTGCTTGATGAATCTGATTGCATTGGCTAAGAATTCTGACTGCATTGGCTAAGAAATCTGATTACATTGGCCGATGAATCTTGATCACATTGGCTGATGATTCTGATTACATTGGCTGATGATTCTGATTGCATTGGCTGATGATTCTGATTACATTGGCTGATGATTCTGATAGCATTGGCTGATGATTCTGATTACATTGGCTGATGATTCTGATTGCATTGGCTGATGATTCTGATAACAGTGGCTGATGATTCTGATAACAGTGGCTGATGATTCTGATTGCATTGGCTGATGATTCTGATAACAGTGGCTTATGATTCTGATTACATTGGCTGATGATTCTGATTGCATTGGCTGATGATTCTGATTGCATTGGCTGATGATTCTGATTGCATTGGCTGATGATTCTGATAACAGTGGCTGATGATTCTGATAACATTGTTTGATGATTCTGATTACATTGTCTGATGATTCTGATTGCATTGGCTGATGATTCTGATTACATTGGCTGATGATTCTGATCACATTGGCTGATGATTCTAATTGCATTGGCTGATGATTCTGATAACAGTGGCTGATGATTCTGATTACATTGGCTGATGATTCTGATTACATTGGCTGATGAATCTGATTGCATTGGCTGATGATATCTGTTTACATTGGCTGATGATTCTGATTACATTGGCTGATGATTCTGATAACATTGTTTGATGATTCTGATTGCATTGGCAGATGATTCAGATTACATTGGCTGATGATTCTGATTACATTGGCTGATGATATCTGTTTACATTGGCTGATGATTCAGATTACATTGGCTGATGATATCTGTTTACATTGGCTGATGATTCAGATTACATGGGCTGATAATTCTGATTACAGTGGCTGATGATTCTGATTACATTGGCTGATGATTCAGATTACATTGGCTGATAATTCTGATAACAGTGGCTGATGATTCTGATAACATTGTTTGATGGTTCTGATTACATTGGCTGATAATTCTGATTACAGTGGCTGACGATTCTGATTACATTGGCTGATGATTCTGATTGCATTGGCAGATGATTCAGATTACATTGGCTGATGATTCTGATTACATTGGCTGATGATATCTGTTTACATTGGCTGATGATTCAGATTACATTGGCTGATAATTCTGATTACAATGGCTGATAATTCTGATTACAGTGGCTGATGATTCTGATTGCATTGGCTGATGATTCTGATAACAGTGGCTGATGATTCTGATTACATTGGCTGATGATTCTGATTGCATTGGCTGATGATTCTGATAACAGTGGCTTATGATTCTGATTACAGTGGCTGATGACTCTGATACTAATGTCAGATGATTCTGATAACATGATACAATTGACAAATGATTGATTCTGATAACATTGGCAGATGGTTCTAAATAGCAAACAGTGACCAAACTTTCTGATTATGTACCTTGCAATTGATTGAGCATTTAGAATATACTGAACATGAATCTTATTGCATTGATAAAATGCTGATGATTCTGATTGACTGCTGACTTGAATAAAGCAGTTGACTTTATTTGGTTCCCTGTAAGGCATCTTTTCTTGTGCATGTTTTGAAATCAATGAGTTCAAAAGTGAATTCTACTTATTGAATTCGGTAAGTGCTGTAACAAGGCATTATTGGAAGTTTCAGGTTATGATCTATTGCAGCCTGACAAACTATGGAAACATTATTAATCTCTTGGCAAAACAAGAGTAATAGCACAAATGTAAAACAAGATTAGATGCTTAATACCATGGATGTTAAAGGGAAGGTACTCTTCAGTGTCTTATTTAGTGTAGGGCAATCTCTGTGACTCAGCACTATCTCTGTCACTAAGTGGCTGAGCAGTAAATATCTGTGGGGGTGAGTAGTAAATCTCTGTTGCTGAACAGTCAATCTTTGTGGCTATGCAGTAAATCTATGAGGCTGAGCTGTAAATCTCGGGTTGAGCAGTAAATCTATGTGGTTGAGCAGTAAATATTTGTGGTTGAGCATTAAATCTATGTGATTGAGCAGTAAATCTTTGTGGCTGGGCAGTTAATCTCTGTGATTGAGCAGTAAATCACTGTAGTTGAGTAGTAAATCTCTGTGGCTGGGCAGTAAATCTCTGGTTGAGCAGTAAATCTCTGTGGTTGAGTAGTAAATCTCTGTGGCTGGGCAGTAAATCTCTGTGACTGAGCAGTAAATATGTGTGATTGAGCAGGAAATCTCTGGCTGAGCAGTAAATCTCTGTGGTTGAGCAGTAAATCTCTGTGGCTGAGCAGTTAATCTCTGTGGTTGAGCAGTAAATCTCTGTGGCTGAGCAGTTAATCTCTGTGGTTGAGCAGTAAATCTCTGTGGCTGAGCAGTTAATCTCTGTGGTTGAGCAGTAAATCTCTGTGGCTGAGCAGTTAATCTCTGTGGTTGAGCAGTAAATCTCTGTGGTTGAGCAGTTAATCTCTGTGGTTGAGCAGTTAATCTCTGACTGAGCAGTTAATCTCTGTGGTTGATCAGTAAATCTCTGACTGAGTAATAAATCTCTGTGGTTGAGCAGTAAATCTCTATGGCTGGACAGTAAATCTCTGTGGCTGAGCAGTAAATCTCTCTGTGTCTGGGGTCCGGATCCCCCTATAAAAGCACAAGTTGCTTTTGGTTTCCTAAGAAATACTGGTGTGGTGGTCCGTACAGCCCTCTGTAGGGAGCGCAGTGTCTCAGTGGTAAAGTGCTTGACTCGAGACCAAGGGGCAGCAGGTTCAAGCCTCACAGGCGTCACTGCATTATGTTCCTTGAGCAAGACACATTTATCCTAGCTTAGTACTGGCTCAACCCAGGAAGACCCGTCCCTGTTTAACTGAAAGATTGTTGATGGGATGTAAAGAATTAAACCAAACAAACAAACAAAAACAAACAGCGGGCCTCTGTTAGACAAGTCAAAGACAAAAACATGTTGGCAGGATCCCCCTGACGTAATTTTCTGTCAACAGGCAAAGTGTACAGTAAAACCTGTCTTAAGCAGACACTCAAAGCGAACACCCAAAAATTGGTTTTCAATACCCATTATTGGTTAATGCAGGTCAAAAGTATTGCAGAATGCTCCAAGGGGAGCATTTTGCAATACTTTCGACCTTCATTAAGCTACCATTTTCAAATAAGACCTTTATTTTGTCTATTTTTAAGTGGCTGCTTTAGACATGTTTTACTGTATATTGTTGCTACCGGTCAATCACTTAGTAGGACATAGACCTATCATGGATGAATTCAGGTATTGATATGAGGTTTCAATTATCATATTAAATTAGCCGTCACCACTGATGTAGACGACATTGGTAAACAGTGAAACCACAGATGAAATGCTGCGGCACATGACATTGTCATCAGATTCTGCAGTTTGCTTAGATTGAAACAATGTTCAGGGACTGACTATCCTAATATGCAATGAACCATTCCAAGCTTTATGTCAGATTTCAACAGTGTACGAAGGGTATTCAGTTTTTTTCTCATCAAAACTAGTGCATGAACTCAGTGACTGCACAACCATTAAATTTTCTTGTTTTTTTATGATGAAAAAACACTGAAAATGGTTGTTTACATAGTATTATTTTCCATATTGTTACCTAGCCACCCTTCTTATTCAGTTTCACACCAGGTTTCTTTTAATTTATGGTGATTATTTGAGCCAGCTCATCTATGTGAAAAGGTGTCTTAAATGGTTGCATGATGGGTAATTTTCATGCTTTTTTGTTGAATGCCGGTTTAAAAAAAAAAAAAAAATTAACAAAATTTTCAGGTGTCATCAAAGTATCATATTGTTTAGATCCAAAAACAGGCCCGACATTTTGTTTGGTGTGATCTTGGTCCAAACTATTTGCAAAGTTTATCCGCATGTGACAAATTTAAAGTAGCCTAAAGTTACAGCCATAGGTCTTGATTGAATTTTTTCGTGCACTAACTTTTAAGGTCCTTTTTTACACAAAAGGGCTTATGGATAAGTTCTTGAATTTTCAGTAATTTTTGAAGATGTTTAAAATAGTTGTCAACCTTTTGTTGACTGTTATAACTGGATACTTTGTTTGTTTTTGTTTGATTTGATTCTTTATGTCCAATCAACAATCTTTCAGTTATAAAAGGACGAGTCTTCCTGGGTTAAACCAGTACTAAGCTAGGATTAATGTGTCTTGCTCAAGGACACAAGGCAGTGACGCTGGTGAAGCTAAAACCTGCGGCCCCTTGGTCTCCAGTCAAGCACTCTACCACTGAGCCACTGCGCTCACTTATAACTGGATACTTTAATTCTGTACCTACTAGTGTCATCTGCTGATAACCTTTGCAAACAGTTTGGACCCAGATTAGGCCCGACAAAACGTCAGGTCTGATCTGGATCCAAACTGCTTGACATACTAATGCTATTCCTGAAAGAATTTTTGGAAATAGTTGATTTTGAAAAAATCAGCAGACGACAAAAAAAATGCAAAATTACACAGTAGGCAAAAAGTTAAAGGGAGTTCAAAAAAAAAAATTGAAATTCGTTTTGATAGTGTTTTATATCATGATAGATATGTGCAACTTTTGTATTGACTAAGATAAATCTTTCAAAACAGAAGATTATCTGTTGTTATAATAAAAGTGTTTCTTGGATTATCAAGTTAATTATACAGTTGCTCACTTATTTTGGAATTAAAATAGTTTTTCATGACAATATCAATTTTGAAAATAAAGATCATGTAGTCAAACTGTGTATAATCCTTAATCCCTATAAACTTGGGTATTTATGAATAGTTATATAACTATTATTTTTACATTAAAATGTTACGAACGGATCAAAGTATAGATTGGCGAACTGATCATTCAGCACTTCATGTTGAGTTCGACTGCAAATCAAGTGACAAGGAGGTAAGGCTTTGCATGCTGGGAAATTTTGCATGCTTTTTGTCGTCTGCTGATTTCGTCTGCTGATTTTTTTCAAAATCAACCTTTTCAAAAAATTCTTTCAGGAATATCATCAGAACCTCAAACAGTTTGGATCCAGATCAGGCCTGACAGTTTGTCAGGCCTGAACTTGGTCCAAACTGTTTCAAAGGTTATCAGCAGACGACATTAGCAGACATAGAGCTATTTAAAGCACCACAAAAATTTTGCAGCAGCCAACATTTGCAAATTTTTGTTTGCAATTTGGAATATTGTATGGTTTGCGTGTCTGTATTGGAAGATAATCCACAAGTTTTTGCGAGTGAGCCCGTACAGATGTACAGACCATAACAATAGCTTACTTGTTGCACCAGAAAGATGTTGCTGTCTGGTGCAGTGTTCTTATGAGTTTGCAACAAAGGTTATTTGTAGTTTTGTTCTTTTTCTACATTGTTCATGCTAGAGAACCACTGTACTCGAACAGCTCAGTCATCACATGGTGGTTGCAGTCAACGAGTGCACAAAATAGAGTACCTAGCTGTTAATAAAGGTAATATTTTGTCAATATTTTACTTTTGAATTTTTTTTTGTGGGTTGAGTGATAGTCACTACAGCTTACTTTTGATAAAATGCAAAATACCAATCCTTTAATGTGCTCAAACTTTGAAATCTGAGGACAGAGCATTTTGGAAGTTATTCAAGCTTTTCATACTGTTCGCATAGTTGTGTATATCCTGTGTTCTGGCCCAGTAGTCGAGTGTCTAAAAATATCAATATGAAACATTCAATGACCCTACCACTGGGCCAGAACACCCGATATACAGAACTATGCATACAGTATGAAAAGCTTGAGTAACTTTCAAAATGCTCTAGCCTCAGTTTTCGAAGTTTTTTCACATTTAAGTACTGTCATCTTGCATTTTAGCTGAAGTAAGCATAAATTCCAAAACATAAGCAGAAGTTTCTTTCATCCACTTTTTCAGGAAAAAATCACATTTATTTCCAAAGGTGGTCTGCTGGTAACCATCGCAAACAGTTCAGACCCAGATCAGGCCCAACATAATGTCTGGCCTGATCTGGATCCAAACAGTTTGACACTCTGATCAAATCCCAGAAAAAAACCTTTTTAAAAAAGGTTTGATTCTGAAAAAACCAACAGACAAAGAAAAAAGCGGGAAAAATATCCCAGGGGGCAAATGTAAAACATACTTGGAATTTCATGCAGACAGTAGCACTGAATTAACGCTTCCAAAACTTGTTTACCATAAGCCCTGATGTGTTTTGTGCTTACACAGGGAAAGTGCAGATACTTATCTACGTCACACTCAAGTTTTGGTAAGATTTGATCAGTAATGAATATTTCATGACAATTAACATTTTCGTATTAAAAGAAGATCTTAATGGGAAAATCGTAGTGGTGCGTTTCTTTTTTTGTCCGGTATAGTTTCATTTTTTCTGTAAATCACAATAATATCTTAGACCGCAAGTACTACATCGATCCAGGCAATTTATTTAGCATTTAATAAAGCATGTTGAAATATCAATACTTCACTTAAGTCTTCCTTAACTTTAAGGAGGCATTGTAATTCCTGGCCCAGGTATACATACAGTACATCTGTTAGTAGTCAAGTAGCAACATCGTGTCAACAGGCATCACCAGATATTAACCAGCCAAATAAAGAACATATAACGCACAAGTTCAATACAAAAAGTATATCAGGAGACGCACACAGATGTATAGAGTTTTGAAAAGTTATGTGCACAGTGTGCTCAGCTTTAGCTCTTTCCTTGTAAGTTGCTACTTATGTCAGTTTGAGCCCAGATCAGAATGTCTGTCCTGATCTGGATCCAAACTGTTTGACACTCTGATAGAGTTCCTGAAAGAATTTTTTGAAAAAGTTAATTTTATAAAAGATAGCAGAAGACAACAAAAGCATGATAAACTACCCAGCATGCATGCAGCAAAGAGTTAAGTCAATGTTTTGTCTTTACAGGGTTAAGACTCCCCGGACTTTTAATATTTACAGGGTTCAGACTCCCCGGACTTTCAACGTTTTATACAGGGTTCTGACTACCCAGATTTTATATGTTTACATGGTTCTGACTCCCAAGACTTTTAGAGTTTACAGGGTTCTGACTCCCTAGACTTTTAATCTTTAAAGGGTGCTGACTCCCTAGACTTTTAATCTTTACAGGGTTCAGACTCCCTAAACTCCAGCTGATAAGTTTTTAGACCTAATTTTTGGCAATAACTTTTTTGTCTTCAATTTTAGCAAAATGTGTTCGCGATGAAAGTTGTAGAGATGAATTTCCGCCAACTTCTCCAAAAGGTCTTGTGCTTGTGGCGGAAACAGATTTTTGTGTATATAGATGAACAATTTGCAATAAATTGAATTCGTCCTAAATTTCTAAGTCTTTTATTGACAGGTATAATTCGTATAGGCGTGACAGAAAGGGGTATTTTCAAAAATATTCGGAAGCGGTGCATATTCTTCAAAGGATATGCATAACATCATACTCAGAATTTACCGTGCATATGCATAATCAACTTAAAGCAGGCTCATTTGTAAGAACAAAGGCTGGGTTATCGCATGCCGTGATTTTTCTCTGATGCACGTGCTATGAAATGGACGGTTTTGAGATGACCCTGCTAGTTTAATGCACGAGCGAATCAGGCGCGATTTCTATTATATTTGAACAAGCCATCCATCGCTTTAGTAATTGAATTAGGGCGGTGCAATGTAACTTTTTGACTGACATCTTGGACTTGGTTTATTTGCGCTTTGTTTAAAATGTTCAAAGAGTGCATCTTAGCACAGAGGAACCTGCAGCATCTAGGATGTTGGAACCATTTGGAGAAGTTGGCGGAGATGTTCCTGAATACTTTTCATCGCGAACACATTTTGCTAAAATTGAAGATAAAAAAGTTATTGCGAAAAATTAGGTCTAAAAACTTATCAGCTGGAGTTTAGACTTTTAATGTTTACAGGGTTCAGACTCCCAGACTTTCAATGTTTACAGGGTCAGACTCCCCGGACTTTCAATGTTTACAGGGTTCAGACTCCCTGGACTTTCAATGTTTACAGGGTTCAGACTCTGGGACTTTCAATGTTTACAGGGTTCAGACTCCCCGGACTTTCAATGTTTACAGGGTTCAGACTCCTTGGACTTTCAATGTTTTATACAGGGTTCTGACTCCCCAGATTTTATATGTTTACAGGGTTCTTACTCCCCAGACTTTTAATCATTACAGGGTTCTGACTCCCCAGACTTTTAATATTTACAGGTTTCAGACTCCCCGGACTCATCAATGGCAGGGGGATACTTGTCAGATCTTATGACCATCACCAGCACAGACAGCATTGATTCTTCTGACCCGGAAAACCAGGAACGTGGAAACTGGAAGGTGAAGCTAGAGTTTATACTCTCCTGTCTCGGATACATTGTCGGCCTTGGTAACATCTGGCGGTTTCCATATCTGGTATACAGGAATGGTGGTGGTAAGTTTGGATTAATAGTTAAATGTTCTCTGCCCTCTGCTGTTTTACTTTAAAAGCCTCTTTATGGAACAGTGTTTTGACCAAGATCAGAATGCTCCAAAGGAGCAGTCTGATATATTAGGCCCATACTATTTGTATGCAAGTTAAAACTAGAAGAGGGTCAATCGATTTAGGATTCATCGTAAATATCTGACTGCTTATATTAAATACTGTATAGTATGACATTCTTGACCTTGAACTTTGTCCCCAAGGTCGTAATGACAATCGAAAACTGACCGACTCAAATGTATTGGCAAACATTTTACAAAATAGGTTGCACTTCTTTCAAAAATTACAAGAGGAGTTTGTGTGTGTTATGAGAAATAAAACTGAGTCTTAAGTTTATTTAACCTTGACCTTTGATCACAAGGTCATAGCAATGATCTGTATCTTTGTTGTAATTTACACACCATAAACAATATTTTTGATAAATATGAACACCCTCTGTCAAAAATTGAAAGAGAAGTTGGTTTTACAAGCTATAAAACTGATTTTCTAAGTATATTTGACCTTTGACTCCAAGGACATAGAAGTGATCTGGAACTTTTGTTGTAATCTACACACCATAGGCAATTATTGTGACAAATATAAGCATCCTCATATAAAAAAAATGAAAGAGTATAATTTGTATTTTGAGATGTAAGACAGATCCTAAACATATTTGACCTTCAAGTTATAGCAGTGATCTAGAACTTTTTTTGTAATCTACACTCCATTTGTAATTATTTTGCCAAATATGAACACCCTCAGTAAAAAAAATGAAAAAGGAATTTCAGTTATGAGCTGTAGATAAGTTTTAAGTATGTGTGACCTTGACCCTTGACTCCAATGTCATATCATCAATCTGAAGTCCTTGTTCTTTTCTACACATCATAAGAAATCACTTTGCTATATATGAACTCCCTCCATCAGAAAATGAAATAGGAT
This sequence comes from Loripinus fragilis, assembly GCA_964019695.1. Classification (NCBI taxonomy): domain Eukaryota; kingdom Metazoa; phylum Mollusca; class Bivalvia; order Lucinida; family Lucinidae; genus Loripinus; species Loripinus fragilis. The sequence goes on from OZ026521.1 coordinate 30,906,655, forward strand.
TTTTTTTGTTATGAGCCGTTTGCAGATTTTAGGTATATGTGACCTTGACCATTGACTCCAAGGTCACTGCACTGAACTGGAACTTTTGTTGTAATCTATAACATAGGCACCCATTGTGTCATGAACACCCTCTGTCAAAAAATAAAAGAGAAGTTTGAGTTTCAAGCTGTAGACACTAGACAGGTTGACATTTTTTAAGTATATGTAACCTTGACCTTTTACTCAAGGGCATATTGGTGAATTGTAACCTTTGTTGTAATCTACACACCATAAGCAATCATTGTACTAAATATGAACACCCTCCATTAAAACGTGAAAGAGGAGTTCTGGGTTTACCTGTTGGATTTCTTTTGCTCCGGTATTCAGTTTAATTTACTGTTGAGTCCTTAGCCTTGCTTTATCTCCTTGTTATATCTTGATTTATATGTTTTAGGAGATGATGCATTGATAAGTTAGGGGTCTTTCATGCAAACCAAATATCTATGTGTCTTGATCCACATCTGAATTAAGGGTGAGGTTGGCGCCGTTAAAACAGTTTAAGCCCTCCAGTAAAATATTTTACTGACCGTTCCATGGCGGTACTTCTTTTGTGGATCTTTTATGTTTTTGTTCTGTCTTGTGTTTGCTATGTTTTGTGCGCATCTGTTTATATGTGCTTTGTGGTCACCTGCTGGGAAAGGGCTGACCTCTTGGCTCTCGTTTGTGTTGTCTACTGTGAGTTTGTCACTTTCCCATTGGTATCCTGGGTCAGGTGTGGTACTTGATTGTATTGATTCCTGATCTTTGCACCCTTACTTACTTTTATTCGGATTTCAAGCAATAAGACAGATTTTAAGAATATTTGACCTTGGCCTTTGTCCCCAAGGTCATATCCTTATGCTGAGACTTGTTGCAATTTACACATGATAGGCGATATTATTGTCTCGAATAAGAACACCCTAGGTCATAAAATGAAAGAGGAAATCACGTTATGAGCTGTAGACAGGCTTTAATTACAGTAAAACCTATCTAAAGCAGCCACTCAAAATAGACAAAACAAAGGTCTTAAAGACAAATGGTAGCTTAATGAAGGTCGAAAGTATTGCAGAATGCTCTCTTGGAGCATTCTGCAATATTTTTGAACTGCATTAAGGGATAATCAGTCGTGAATACCAAGTTTTGATCTTCTTTTGAGTGGCTGCTTAAGACAGGTTTAACTGTGTATGTGACCTTGGCTCCAAGGTCATATTGGTGTTCTTGGCTACATGTTCAAATTGCCACAATAGAATACATCTCAATTTTTGACCAAAAAACTTTTCTCATGGACACAATGATGGATCTGGTGCAACTATATGTTTTAACTAACTTTTCACATACTAAAATAAATCAGGACTAGTTTTCATAAACCCCAGTGTCCATAAACTTGTAAAATGCTTTTGTTAAGTATGTTAAGTTTTCAGGGCCACTTAAAATGTGATTCATGTTTGAGGTGTTCAACTCACGTTTTGGGTGTTGCTGCTGAGGTGTAATTGTAGTATGCATGCACTCCGTGAATGGTAATAACCTGTGGCTAAGATATTTTTTTCTTAGATCTTTTAAAATTATTATGTAACTTGAGTTATGTACTTTTAAATTTATGAATGCAATTTAGGAAAAATATGTGGCTTACTGGCCTCATAAAGTGTGCATAAAGTTGTTCAACTAGGCCAAATCATCCATTTACTTGTTGAAGCACATAATGTTAGATAATGTTAGATTTAACAGTATTCCTCCCCCTTAGAAGTTTCATCGGTGAAAAAACAAAATAATATAAACTTTTTAATTTTTCATGGCATGCTGTAAAGACATCCTGTCATCCAGACAATCAGTTCAAGATGTATGATTGAGAGCATCTAACAGGCCCCCAGATAAGAGTGCGTATTGGAAAATTATTTTCTTTATTTCTCATCCAAATCATATGTTGTGGGTACTCAAAAGAACCGTCTCAATGAGACGGTTCTTTTGAGCACCCAAAACACATGTTTAAATTAATGGGTAAGAAAATAATTTCATTTTTACGCAAATAAAATTTGCTTATCTGGACCTATGTCTAAGACATAATGATAGAGTACCAGACTCCTGACAAAGTTGTCGTTGGTTAGAATCCCACCAGCCTCTTTTTGATAAATTTGTTTTGTCCTTACCTTCATCAATTAGTACTGGTTCAACTAAAGAAAATGTCCTTGTTGCATGCCCTGATCCAGATATATTTTTTTAATTTTACTTTTTTTAGAGACCACTAACTCTTTGGTCCAGATTCAAAATAATTATACATATACTCATAAATGTTTCATAGGGATCAAATCTACAATAACTCCATATTCTTTACATTAATTGCCCTTTACCAGAGTTGGTAAATGATTCCAAGAACATTTACCATGATAGTTTAATTATTAAGAGTCACTGTCAATCCAAAAGCCTACCTTTACTTATTTCACAGCTGACGCCATCATGTTTTCCCTAAAAAAATATGTTTTTAGTTTTCTCTTTTTATCCCTTAATTAAAATGTCAATCACATATGACTTTTGTAGACAACAAATATGGCGACATCTTTCTCAGACTAATTATAATGGGCCCACACACCCTGATAATAGAATGTCCCCTTCTGGACCTGGAGACATGGGGGTTTGATCCCCAGTCTGTTAATTTTGAAAAAAAAAATCAGCAGAGGACAAAAAAATTGCTAGCAGGCAATGATTTCATGATTTTGAGTCTTTCCCTGATTTTTTTCAAAATTAACATTTTTAAAAATTTCATTCAGGAACACCATCAGAGTATCAAACAGTTTGGACCCAGATCAGGACCAACAAAACATCATGCCTCATCAGGGTCCAAACTGATAGCAAAGGTTATCAGCAGACAACACTGGTAGAAAAAGAGTTACAGAGGTTATATGTACATTTTCAAAGCAAGCCTTTAATGAATCTTAAGATTTTTGCAACCATTCATAGCCTCATGAACATCACAAAATTTGATTGACAGCTGCCAAGCTAACTTGCCCATGCAATTCACTTCGAACATTAAATTAATTCGCCAGATGTGACACTGGTGTTGTGATTGACATCGAGTCACACCTGAGTCACACTTGCAAAACAAGCTTCTTGTTTGACTATTGGCTGTCTTTGTTCACACTGGCTGTTTCCTCTTTTCCGTTTTACAAATCCAACAAAACCGTTAGTATGATTAGATATTAAATACAAAAATGTTTTTATCTCCTAAATTATAAATAATTTCTATTTATTAGTTATTCATAAAAAATGTTAATATAAGTAAAAATTCAATTTTTGGAAGGTTCATGGAATCATGAATACGTTGGGTCTCTTGCAAAGTTAACGTGATAACGTGAGGGTGGGCTTTACTTTGCAAGAGACCCGAAGTATTCAAGATTCCATGAACCTTCCAAAAATTGATTTCATTCCTTAATTCTTTCTCTTTTAGGTGCATTTTTCATCCCATACCTGGTCATGTTGATGTTCTGTGGTATCCCACTTGTCTTCATGGAGATGGCGTTTGGTCAGTATGCCAGCCTTGGACCTCTCACCATCTGGAAAGCAGTTCCCATCTTTAAAGGTAAAACCCAACTAAAATACTGTCTTTAGACTTTTACCACATATAAGCCCAGCATCCTTTTTATGGGACCTAGGCAAACAGTGCAGACCTAGATCAGATACTGCATAATGTGGTGTCTGATCAGGATCTTTACTGTGTCAGCTTACAGTATGTTTTTATAATATTTAAAAAAGGAAAAGAAAAATACAGCCCATCACCCCTTATATTTGGAAATGATAAGGGTATATAGGTAAGTTCATTCGGCGTAAATGGGGTTACGTAAAGTTGGTAATTTTTCAGTCTATATTCACTCTTAATAAAATAATTTCATGATGTGATGAAGACAGTCAGGACAGAGCTAGAATTCCATGAGGCACTGACAATGGACAGAGCTAAAATTCCATGAAGAACTAGTACTGATAGTGGGCGGAGCTAAAATTATACATGAAGCACAAGCCCTTCATGTATAATTTGAGCTCCGCCCACTGTCTTCATCACATCAAGAAGGTTGAAAAATCAAATTTTGATTTTTAAAAATTTTCTGTATAGAAGTATTTTATGAGCACATAACTGATAAAGGATCAGATTTTAACAGTTTATTTCCATGCCTTCCACCTTGCAATTGGCTTAGAGTGCTTTTGCACCTTTGCCGCTGGTGCCATTTATTGTATCTTTTGTTACAGGTATAGGATATGCGATGATATTTACCCAGGCTGTTGTGGCTATCTACTACAATGTGGTGAATGCCTGGGCCTTCCACTATTGTGTCTTATATTACAGGTATAGGATATGCGATGATATTTACCCAGGCTGTTGTGGCTATCTACTACAATGTGGTGAATGCTTGGGCCTTCCACTATTGTGTCTTATATTACAGGTATAGGATATGCGATGATATTTACCCAGGCTGTTGTGGCTATCTACTACAATGTGGTGAATGCTTGGGCCTTCCACTATTGTGTCTTATATTACAGGTATAGGATATGCGATGATATTTACCCAGGCTGTTGTGGCTATCTACTACAATGTGGTGAATGCTTGGGCCTTCCACTATTGTGTCTTATATTACAGGTATAGGATATGCGATGATATTTACCCAGGCTGTTGTGGCTATCTACTACAATGTGGTGAATGCTTGGGCCTTCCACTATTGTGTCTTATATTACAGGTATAGGATATGCGATGATATTTACCCAGGCTGTTGTGGCTATCTACTACAATGTGGTGAATGCTTGGGCCTTCCACTATTGTATCTTTTGTTACAGGTATAGGATATGCGATGATATTTACCCAGGCTGTTGTGGCTATCTACTACAATGTGGTGAATGCTTGGGCCTTCCACTATTGTGTCTTATATTACAGGTATAGGATATGCGATGATATTTACCCAGGCTGTTGTGGCTATCTACTACAATGTGGTGAATGCTTGGGCCTTCCACTATTGTGTCTTATATTACAGGTATAGGATATGCGATGATATTTACCCAGGCTGTTGTGGCTATCTACTTCAATGTGGTGAATGCCTGGGCCTTCCACTATTGTGTCTTATATTACAGGTATAGGATATGCGATGATATTTACCCAGGCTGTTGTGGCTATCTACTACAATGTGGTGAATGCCTGGGCCTTCCACTACCTCTTCTCTTCAATGACTTCTGCACTACCTTGGGCTTCTTGTGGTCAGACATGGAATTCACAAGGTATGATTTAGTAGGTAACAGTTGATTGTGACGAGAGCATTCAAGCTGGTTGTCTTAACCATCAACTCTCTATCTTCTAGTGTCGTAAAGCTGGTCTGATCTGGATCCAATCTGTTTGACACTCAGACGGTATTCCTGAAAGAATTGGAGCGCAGTGGCTCCGTGGTAGAGTGCTTGACTCGAGACCGAGGAGCGGCAGGTTCGAGCACTACCTGCATCACGGCATTGTGTCCTTGAGCAAGATCATTAATCCTAGCTTAGTACTGGTTCAACCCAGGAAGACCCGTCCCTTTTTAACTAAAAGATTGTTGATGAGACGTAAAGAATCAAATCAAACAAACAAACACATCCTGAAATAATTTTTGAAAAAGTTGATTTTGAAAAAAATCAGTAGATGAGAGAAAAACATGCAAAATTATCCAGTAGGCAAAGAGTTAAGCACTTCAGTATCTATAGGGTAAAGGCAGGTAACTTCTGACACCGCGTAAATTTGGACAGCGGCCTTGTTTGTTTCATATTTCTATTATTGGAATAGAAAAATGATTAAACTAAGCAAACATTGAAAATCCTGATGAGATGGCTCATAAGGAGCCGTCTCATCTGGATTTCCATTGTTTGCAAAGGTATGTCCGAATTTACCTGATGTCCCAAGTTACCCGACTTGACCCTATATGTCGATACATGATATGGATTTTTTCTGGAATGCCACTTTTATCCTACAACCATGCAAGTACCAGCTTAGCAAAAGCATAGTTCATGAACTCAAATTGGGAGATATAGCTGTCATACAAATGTGCACCTACAACATTTGTCCATTCAATAAATGAGTGTTTTTCACCATAAAACAGGTTTTCACAAACTTCTCACCTATTTTTTATGTTTCAGTGTATGATCATGTAGAAGTTTGGCATGTACCTGGATGACAATAATAGATAGCCAATTTTATATCATTGAGCCTTATCTTTTAGATGTTTCATTGGAATGAAATGCTAACTTGGTGGTTGCCTGGTTGTAATATGGATCTAGAATGCCAAAGCTGATTTGAGTCATACCTGGGCATGCATGCCTCTTTTTGCTGCTTTTGCATGAGATGGCCATTTTAAAAGCTTTATTATCAGGCCTTGAGATAAGATTGCATGATTAAAAATTTATTTTCTTATTCCTCAACCAAAACATATGTTGGGGGTCTCAGAGTGTGGATACTCATAAGAAACGTCTCAAATATGATTTGTTTAAACCAAGGTACAGTTAACAGTTTTACACAGTTCATAATTTATATTACAATGCCCAAAATTTTTCTTTATTTGGACCTTTGCTTTGTTATGTTTTAGGCCAGATTTTTTTTTATTAGTTGGTTTACGGGATTTTTTTTTCAGATTTAGGGTCGGGGGACGAAAAAAAAGGGGAAAAAAAGCTCTGAAAATGACCAGTTGACTGGTCATTTTCAGAGCTTTTTTTCATTTTCAGAGCTTTTTTCAATATCCAGAAAAACAGTAAAGCTAGTAAGGTAAACCATCAGTCTGCATTAAATCTTTAAATATTTCATCATTTTTCTAAAAATCTGGACAGGACAATCACTTTTAACAGTGTCACTCTCAAAAATACACAGACAGAACCTCAAAAATATATTATTTTTTGTTCAAGGAAACAAATAATGTTTAGAGTCGGCAGAAAGAATAAAAAATAAATTTTAGAAATTATTTTTTTTCTGCTTTCCGGAAAATTGCATTTAGACTAATTAGGAGGGTTAGTAAATCAGCTAATAAAAAAATTCTGGCCTTAGTCAACAAAAAATATTTTTAGACAGTAATCTGGAAATAGACATCTTACTAAAGTCATTGCAATCATAATGCTGAAATGGTAATCTATCTATCTCAAATTTTGTCTGAAAAATCTGTACTATGTGATAGCACAAATTTAAAAATGGTACAATAATCCACACAACGGTGTATGCACCATTTCAAGAGCATGCTGATCTGGTTTAAACTGTTTGATCAGATCCGGACGGTATAAAACTGAGCACGAAAATTCAACTGCTTATAAAAACAGAAATGCTGGAAAATAATACCTTTTCTTGCTTTAAAACTCTCAGATGTTGTATTTATCCTGCTAATAAATGTTAAAATGCTAACAGTTGTTGTCATTTTAACATTAATGAGCAGGAAAAATTTCGTGCTCAGTTGAGTTGAGCATTTTATAACCTCATTGCCAGGTCTATCTGTCCATAGTCTGAATATTGGGTAAATATGGTAGATTTTTACAGACATTCTATTGAATAGGAGTTGGTTTATCTGATTTTCACTGGTTGCTCAAGCTGATCTGCCAAAATTTTTTGAGTAAATTTGGTTTAATTTTTTCACAGACTGTCGATTGAATCCATTTTGGATCACAGACTGTAGCTGGATCAACGAGACATTTCTTCAACAAGTGAACGTGACGGCCGGTTTCTGTCTTGATTTCCTAAAAAAATGTATGCATCCAGAGAATACAGATGTTCAGTTTTCCAGTGACAATGTGACTGCCTGTGTGTCTTGGCTTGAGAATATGTACGGCGAGGATATCTATCTCCCGAACTCTAGAAAGATGTCCGAACTAAAAGAACCAAGTGAGGAGTACTTCTAGTAGGTATCATATTGTGCTTACCTTAACCTTTTTTCTGCTAGTTATGAAATTTGTCATCTGCTTTCTCATCTGCTTATGTTCTTCGGTAGCCTATATTGCAAATAGCGCAGTCGGTAAGGTGTCTGGCAACAGATGCGGGTCTGACAGCAGATCCAGGGGTCGCAAGTTCGATCCCAGCCCGGTCCCATACTTTCGTGGAGATTGATTATGAAATAATTTCTATGGTCATTCTCCTTCCTTCCGCTGATTCATTCAAGAAGAATTGTTGTCAGTTACAAGCGAAAGTATGCGCACGAAGTACTGGTTAAGTGCTCGTTCAAGCTTGCCCAAGAAAAAAGTGTGGTTAGGTGAACTGACCATCATGCCATGACCATAGCTGTTGACTTGGAACGTAAAGCAACAAAAAAACCAAAGCAAACAATATGGACCGAGATCAGACTGCTCCCAAGGAAGCAGTCTGATCAGGGTTCATAGTGTTTGCTTTCTTGATTAAATCTAGTCTGACATACACTTGAATATACACAGCAGTCATAAAAAGCAGGCAACATTTTCAAGACAAAAATATTGACAGGTTAAGGGTTAAATATTGTATTGAATTTGAAAATGATCATGCTCTATTACGGGAGCGCAGTGGCTCAGTGGTAGAGTGCTTGACTCGAGAATGAGGGGCCACGGGTTTGAGCATCACCTGCGTCACTGCCTTGTGTCCTTGATCAAGAACAATAATCCTAGCTTAGTACTGGTTCAACACGGAAGACTCGTCCCTTTACAACTGAAAGATTGTTGATGGGACGTAAAGAATCATTCAAACAAACAAATCATGCTATATTATGGACTCTGACACTGAGTGCTTAATAGGTGTTTGATTTGTTTTTTTGGTTTGGTTTGTTGCTTTACGTTCCAGTCAACAGATATGGTCATGTCAGGACAGTCAGTTCACCCAACCACATTTTTTCCTGGGCAAGCTTGACTAAGCAGTTAACCAGTACTTTGTGCACATACTTTCGTTTGTAACTGACAACAACCCTTTTTGAATCAGTGGAAGACAGGAGAATGGCTGTAGAAATAATTTCATGATCAATCTCCGCAAAAGTATGGGATCGAGCCGGGATCGAATTCACGACCCCTGGATCTGCAGTCAGACACGTATTGTTACCGACTGTGCTCATTCATTGTCTGCTTAGACAGGTCTGAATATTTAGGATATGGTAGCTCCAGATTTTATGATAAGGAAAACATTTGAAGCTTACCATTTAATTATTTTAGTCTTTCCCATACCCCTTGGGTATTGCTGCTAAAAGGTTACTTAGCTAGTCTGTAATTGCAGCAACATTCTGATATATTTTTACAATTGTACGCATCCTCTTGTGAGCTATACTTTAGTAATGATAAGATGAGAAGCAGACATTTTTTTATGCATTTTCTTGCTCTCAGCAGAAAAGCTGCCTAATTTTGTGAAAAAATGGAATACCTTATTCATCAAATTTAGCACCCCTGCTCATATGCGCTCCACCTCCCCCCCCCCCCCCCCTCAGTGTTTTACAAAACAAAGATCTGTATATGATGTAACTCTGTGCCTGCTACAACAAAAAGCGTGTCTGAAAGTGTTGTCTTCTAAAGTCATCTGCTGCATGTAAATGCTTATTTCACTGAACGACTAACTGGGGTCTGGGGTAGAGTGCTTGACTCGAGGCTGAGGGATTGTGGGTTCGAGCCTCACCAGCATCACTGCGTTGTGTCCTTGAGCAAGACACATTAATCCTTGCTTAGTACTGGTTCAACCCAGGAAGACCTGGCCGGACATAACTGAAAAAATGTTGACTGGGATGTAAAGAATCAAATCAAACAAACTAAGTGAACTTCTGATTTCCAGTTGTTGTGTTTAACATCCCACCAACAGCTAAGGTCATATGGCTCCTCTGATTTTCTATAAATCCAGTGGTGCTATTTCATTATTAATACGAATTCAATGTGTTGACAAAAACAGTGTGGATCCTGATCAGCTGGCTTCATAAGAAGCCAGCTGATCTTGATCTACACAGTTTTCAAAATCAGTTCAAGTGAGGCTGGCGCAGTGAAACCGGTTTAAGCCCTCCAGTAAAATATTTTTATGACCGTTCGAAGGCAGTACTTCTTTTGTGGATCATTTGCTTGTGTTTGTCATGCTTCCGCGTCTGTTCATTGCTGCCTTGTGGTCACCTGCTGGGAAAGGGCCGACCTCTTAGCTCTTGTTTGTGATATTTGTGTTTTTGTCGCTTTCCCATGTGGTATCCTGGGTCAGGTGTGGTACTTGGATGTATCAATTCCTGATCTTTGCCACCTTTCTTACATTGTATACTATATTTTCAGTAAAAAAGTGTTGAACAAGTCAGACAATCTTGAGGAGCTAGGAGACATCCAGTGGCAGTTAGCATTATACCTTCTACTAGCATGGGGCATTGTGTTCCTATGTCTGCTCAAAGGCATTCATTCTGCTGGCAAGGTGAGTCCTATTTGTTAGACAAGTCAGACAATCTCGAGGTGCTGGGAGACATCCAGTGGCAGTTAGCATTATACCTTCTACTAGCCTGGGGCATTGTTTTCCTATGTCTGCTCAAAGGCATTCATTCTGCTTGCAAGGTGAGTCCTATTTGTTAGACAAGTCATACAATCTCGAGGAGCTAGGAGACATCCAGTGGCAGTTAGCATTATACCTTCTACTAGCCTGGGGCATTGTTTTCCTATGTCTGCTCATAGACATTCATTCTGCTGGCAAGGTGAGTCCTATTTGTTAGACAAGGCAGACAACCTCAAGGAGGTGGGAGACATCCAGTGGCAGTTAGCATTATACCTTCTTCTAGCTTGGGGCATTGTTTTCCTATATCTGCTCAAAGGCATTCATTCTGCTGGAAAGGTGAGTCCTATTTGTTAGACAAGTCAGACAACCTCGAGGAGCCGGGGGACATCCATTGGCAGTTAGCGTTATACCTTCTACTTGCATGGGGCATTGTTTTCCTATGTCTGCTCAAAGGCATTCATTCTGCTGGCAAGGTGAGTCCTATTTGTTAGACAAGTCAGTCAATCTCGAGGAGCTAGGAGACATCCAGTGGCAGTTAGCATTATACCTTCTACTAGCCTGGGGCATTGTTTTCCTCTGTCTACTCAAAGGCATTCATTCTGCTGGAAAGGTCAGTTTTATATATAGGACAACCTCGAGGAGCTGGGGGGACATCCATTGGCAGTTAGCATTATACCTTCTACTAGCATGGTGCATTGTATTCATGCGTCTGCTCAAAGGCATTCATTTTGCTGGAAAGGTGAGTTATATATATATTTTTTAGGCATAAATATAAAACCCTTACCTTTATATACTAATGGATTTTCCCAATAGAAATTGTTATGATATAGATGGGACTGTCCATTGGATGCAGTAAAAACTGTCTTAAGCGGCCACTCAAAAAGAAGACCAAAATTGGTTTTCAAGACCGATTATTGCTTAATGCAGGTCAAAAGTATTGCAGAATGCTCTCTTGGAGCATTCCGCAATACTTTCGATCTTCATTAAGCTACCATTTGTCTTCAAGACCTTTGTTTTGTCTATTTTTTGAGTGGCCGCTTAAGACAGATTTTACTGTGTTTCAAGGGCCACAGTGACATCAACAAGTAGTGTTGAGTCTCATTGTATTCAGGATAATATCCTTTGAGCTTATATTAAAAAAAATGTGGAAACTGAAATGTATACAAGAAAAAGAATCTACCATTGGTATGGGGGCAGATAGAAAACCTGTCCCTTGGATAGAACGTTTGACATCACTCTGCAAGCCATGTCATGTCAAATGGTGATCCTCAGGACAGATGTTTTTCTCTGCCTCTCACACCCATAATGGAAACTTATAATCCCAATTTTTATGCCACAAACTTGGAAAAAGTTGAGGGTCATGCATATATTACCATCATTTTTTGTTCCCATCCTTCCATCACACTTTTTATACCTCCAACATCTTTGGAACCTTGCTCATCTGAGTTTTCTCTCATTTAATATTGCTCTTGTTAGCAAGATATTTCAGAAAGTATTTATTAATAAGCTAAACATTGATACTTGGTATACTGAATTGGAATGCAGAGTAGATGGCCTGATAAGCTTTTTAGCAAATCTCCTAAAAATTGAGTTATGTCCCTTTTTATACCCCGCCACTAAAGTGTGGCGAGGTATTATGTTATACCCTTCGGTGTCTGTCCGTCCGTCCGTCCGTCCGTCCGTCCGTCCGTCCGTCTGTCCGTCCGTCCGTCCGTCCGTCCGTCCGTCCGTGCTCACCATTTCCGATCGATAACTTGAGTATTTATTCACGGAATTTTTTCAAATTTTGCATACATATTGTTATCGGCGATGAGTGGTGTGGGATTGTTAATGGGCAAAATCCGTCCATTTTTAACGGAGTTACTGCCCTTTTTCGTATTGGAAAAATGGTTTCTGGCCTGTTATTCCTTTACTGTTCATGATATCTGAATGAAACTTCACAGATATGTTGCACATCAAAGGTTACATATTGTGACTAAGAACCGTCACTCTGACCTTCCCAGTTTGTGAGTTATCCGCCCTTGATAGGTCTGAAAAAAGGTTTTTGACCTATTGTTCCTTTACTATGTTGAATATCTGAATATAACTTCACAGATATGTTTCACATCAAAGGTAACATATTGTGACTAAGAACCGTCACTCTTACCTTTTCCGTTTGTAAGTTATCCGCCCTTGATTGAATTAAAAAATGTTTTTTACCCGTAGTTCCTTTACTATGTGGAATATTTAAATGAAACTTTACAGATATGTTTCACATCAAAGGTTACATACTGTGACAAAGAACCATCACTCTTACCTTTCCAGTTCATGAGTTATCTGCCCTTGATTGATCTGAAAAATGGTTTTTGACCTGTAGTTCATTTACTATATGGAATATCTGGATGAAACTTCACAGATATGTTGATCATCAAAGGTTACATATTGTGACTAAGGATCTTCACTCTTACCTTTCCAGTTCATGAGTTATCTACCCTTGATTGATCTGAAAAATGGTTTTTGACCTGTAGTTCATTTACTATATGGAATATCTGAATGAAACTTCACAGATATGTTGAACATCAAAGGTTACATATTTTTAGTAAGGACCGTCACCCTTACCTTTCCAGTTCATGAGTTATCCACCCTTGATTGATCTGAAAAATGGTTTTTGACCTGTAGTACATTTACTATATGGAGTATCTGAATGAAACTTCACAGATATGTTGACCATCAAAGGTTACATATTGTGACTAAGGACGTCATATCACTGTCTATCTCAGTTCTGTTGCTATTTAGGCATTATATATCTCACAAAATAACTTTTGGTGCCCCCAGCAGTGGCGGGGTATTACGCAGTGCTTGCGGTGCTTTTATTAGTCTTTGGCATTTTTTCTAACTTTTAACCTGCTTGCCATATAAAATTGAATTTTGGTATGCAATAATAATAAAATTGATAAACCACCAGTGGTTTACAGATTTGGTAACGTAGCCCAATGTCATCCATTGTAACGTTGTGTAAAAGATGTCAAAATCTTGACTTTTTCACCCCAAAAAAGTAATTTTTAAGTAATTTAAGCCGCCAGGGTGTAGGGGATAAACCTATGTCTTGTAAACCAGGGGTCGCAGGTTGGATTCCCGGCTTCTCCTAGTCTGTCGGATGAGACTTTAAGCCGTTGCCCTGTCTTCTGAGACGCTTTAAAACCAGAACCACTGCCGGTTGAGCCTTCGGGAGTTGCTGGACATAGAACCACAAAAAGCATAAACCCACCCGGCCAGTACTGGTACAGCCAAGGAACACGGCCACAAACAACGATTTATTAAGCTCATTTTGAAAAAGCGATAAAATGCTCGGCAAGCCTCACATTTTATTGTTTTTCCTCAACTTGTTTAATAAATTCAATAAAATATAAAACTCAATACCGAGAGATAACTACAGCCAATTGGGGCTTAGCTACAACCAACCAACCAACTATGAGCACTCATGTAAGATCCTCTATTTAATTACAAAGTTATTGCCTCTAATTGATTAATATAAGATAACGGCACTATGGACAAGCGTATGATGGTGAGAACAGTTTCATAAACATTATTTCTAGTTTTTTAGCTCACCTGAGCCGAAGGCTCATGGGTGAGCTTATAGTATACCAGTCGCTCCGGCGTCCGTCCGTCCGTCCGTCGTCCGTCCGTCAACATTTTCAAACATCTTCTCCTCTGAAACCACTAGGCCAATTAAACTCAAATTTCATATGGAGACTCCTTAGGACGCGGGAACGAAAGTTTGTTCAAATGGTCCTGGTCACATGACCAAGATGGCCACCATGCCCATATATGGTAAAACCCTTTAAAAATCTTCTTCTCCAGAACCAGAAGGCCGATGACCTTGGGACTTAGTATGTAGCATTGGGGGTGTTGGGCCTACCAAGTTTGTTCAAATGATGATCCTAGGTTGACCTTGACCTACTGAACGTCAAGGTCAAATTTACTTCCTAATGCTTTTAAATGGGAATTTTTTTGAAAAGTTGATTTTTTTAATACTGTTAAAGCCAAAGTGATTATTTTTACTTCATATGTTAAAACTAATGAGACAATGGTTATAAATAAGTTTCAAAGGTCAAGGTTGACCTTTGCCCTTTCAGCGAAAGTTGCTCATATTGTGGTCCCATCAATATATTAAAACATAGTTTTCTCACAAACCATTGACCCAATTGAACTCAAATTTCATGTGAAGATTCCTTATGATAAGATAGTTAAAATTTATACAAAATATTTTGGTCACATGACAAAGATGGCCGCCATGCCCATATATGGTAAAAACCTTTTAAAAATCTTCTTCTCCAGAACCAGAAGGCCAGTGACCTTGAGACTTGGTATGTAGCATTGGGGATGTGGGGCCTACCAAGTTTGTCCAAATGATGATCCAGGGTTGACCTTGACCTACTTAACGTCAAGGTCAAGTTTGCTTCCTAATGCATTTGAATGGGAAATTTTTTTGAAAAGTTGATATTTTGAACACTGTTGAAGCCAAAGTCATTATTCTCACTTGATTTGTTCAATCTAGTGTCTATAAATAAGATTCAAAGGTCAAGGTTGACCTTTGACCTTTCAGCCAAGGTCGCTCATATTGGAGTCCCATCAACATATTAAAACATAGTTTTCTCAGAAACCACTTGGTCAATTGAAACCAAATTTCATATGGTAACTCCTTATCATTGGTTAGCCAAACATATACAAATTGTTATGGTCACATGACTAACATGGCCACCATGCTCATATATGGTAAAAACTCTTTGAATCTTTTCTTCTCTGGAACCAAAAGGCCATTGGCTTTGGGACTTGGTATGTAGCATTGGGGATGTGGGCCCTACCAGGTTTGCACAAATGATGAATCTAGGTTGACCTTGACCTAATTTATGGCAAGGTTAAATATGATTCCTAATGCATTTATATGGAGAAAATCTTAAAATGTTCATTTTTCTATAACTGTTTAAGCCGAATTCATAATAGTTAAACCTATTGAGACAATAGTTTTATATTAAGTACCAAATGTCAAGCTGACCTGTGACCTTTTATCCACGGCCACTCATTTGGAATGCCACACACCTATCTAAACATCTTTTTCGCAGAAATCACTGGGCTGTTTGATGGATTATTCATTAGATTGTTTAGGTCACTTGACCAAATTGGCTGCAACCTCCATATATGGTAAAACAAAATAAGCTGTAGTTGACCTTGAACTATTTTAGCATTATTAAGGAGATCAGGTGAGCGCCTCAGGACCTTCAGGTCCTCTAGTTTGGTCTTGGGAGATGCTTCCAGTAGACACAAAATGTCAAAAGAACATTAGATCAATGTTGATATGACATCATCTGATATTGCTTCTACATTGTGTGTTTGCTGGGTTCTCTGTACTACCTGGAATGGCTTTTTTTTCAGGTTGCTTATGTTGTGGTGCTGGTTCCCCTCATATTCTTGATTATACTGCTGATTCAAACATTTACGGTTGATGGCAATTTAGATGGTGTCCGGTTCTATGTCACACCCAAATGGAGTAAAGTCCTTGAACTTCAAGTATGGAGTGATGCTGCTAGTCAAGTCTTCTTCTCCTTATCAGCATGCGCAGGGGGACTGACTGCTCTCTCAAGTTATAATAGATTCTATAATGGTATATACAGGTAAGTGATTGGGAGATAAATTGCCAATCTTTTCTGCAAAATCTGCTTAAATTGGCAAAGCCATAAATTATATTGGCTCTTTAACATTTTAGCCATTTTTAGCTCACCTGAGCTGAATGCTCAAGTGAGATATTAGTATGACAATGGTCTGTCCATTGGTATCGTCCTCCAGTCACATTTTCAAAGAAGCATATCTCTAATGTAGGTGGGCCAATTGTGATAAAATTTCATGTAAAGCATTATCAGGTAGTGGGAAAGGCTGCATAAGGTTAATTAAGGGCTGATTGGATTGGAACTGTGGTTGCCATTTATAGACTGTTAATTAAATATTCAAAATGACGGCCTCCATTGATTCAATTGATAGATGTCAGAATTTTTATTTTCAGATTGTTATAACTTTCTTATTTTACGTCTGATTTTTATCCAGTTTGCAGCAGATTGCATGGTTTATTAAGGGCTTGCATTTCAGACACACATTCTATCAATGTTGCTGTCCCCTTTAAGTACCTGTTTATCATGATCCTGGATACATAGGTTTAGATAAACAAAAATTTGCAGCGTAAAATTGTAAATATTTTCTTACCCATAATTTTTAGCATATGTTTTTGGCGCTCAAAGTACCCACAACATATGTTTTGGTTGAGAAATAAGAAAATTATTTTTCTGGTACGCACTCTTAACTAAAGGCCTGGGATAGCATAATTGACCATTGTGATTTGACTGGAGAATAATTGTTGAAAAGCACATAAACCCCAAAACAACAATGCCCTACAGTAAATGTTCCAAATTTATTTTGAACACTGGTTTCCTTCCAAAAAGGCCTAGACAAACAGTACATACCAAGATCAGACTGCTTCTGATCAGGGCTTCCCTGTTTGCTATTCTGACAAGCATATTGTGAATTCCAGTGCTGATAATCAACTTCTATTTGTGATTAGAAAACGAAAAGTGAACATTTACCGTATTCAGAGTAATCAGTTTCAATGTATCTTTCAGAGATGCTGTGATAATCTGCCTTGTTGATACACTGTTCAGTGTTCTAGCTGGGTTCACTGTTTTTTCTACACTAGGCATTCTTGCCAAGGAGCTGAACACAACAGTGGAAAATGTTGTTGAATCCAGTAAGTCATAACATTTTCTCATTTAGTATTTAATGCCTTTCCCCTGCTGGTAAGTAAGTACAGTCAAATTTAGTAAATTTGAAGTCCTAGGGATTAGAATAGTGCAGATCCTGATGAAATGCCACATATTGCAGCATTTCATCAGGGGTCAGCACTGTTTGTCAACGTACCCATTTGGGGTTTCTGGTCTTCAAAGGGTTAATATATTAACTTTTGTCAGGCCGTACATGTAATACCTTTTCATTCCAAATTCATTTGAAAATGTCCATATGCTAATATCACACTGTATTAGAAAAGACTTGCATTCACATACTACAGTGTATTGCTCAAGTGCTAAACATGCAGCTCTTTTTTGGAGTAGATGTTGATACATTCTATCTGGGTATACACAGTACACTTAATTGATTGAAAAATGTGTTAATCACTAAATTTTAATGTGTCATGGTAAGTAAGTAAAGACTTTATTTATAGAGAGTTACAACATTTATCACATACAAAAATACAATTATGCAGTAGCTAATCTTCCATGCATGAGGCCCTCAGTATATACATATATATATGGACATACATGTATATACAGGCTTTCATTTGCAAACAAAATAGATGCCATGCATTGAAAAGGAACCAATATTCAATGTGCATTGGTCGTCATTAATATCAGCGCTACTTGAACATCCTATTTTAGGGATGTCTCAATGGCCCAGTTGGTAGCGTCGATGTCTGGTGTAGTGCTAGGCGGTGTTGTTGAGGTCGTGGGTTCGAATCTCGCTAGAGGCGAACTATTTACAGCATCTATCCGCTCAGTTTATTTGCTATATCTCTCTGTATGGACATATATACATATATACAGGTTAACAAACAGTAAATTTGAAAATATACATGCAAGCATGTGTTTATTTGCAGTCAAAACTTGGCCAATATTAATTTCCATAAATCCCTGAAGACAAACTAGTTACCTATCAATTTTAATGTATTGGCTAGCAAAATATTGCACCAATGGAAAATGCTCTCCCTTTGGTATGTTGTGCAAGACACTTCTGCTCACAATTCAGATGGTATGCATACCGTAGGTTTGAATTTATAATGCCTACAGGTCTATGAACATTGTTTACATAAAGAGTATGCACCGGGGTCCTCAGACCTTTTGAGCTCTTTTGAGTAACCACACTAAAGCTATATTTTAAAGAATTAAGAGAGTAGCAAGCTGTCTAAACCCTTTACATTCAGGATACTGATAAACAGGTAATTTGGCAAACAGTCAGGACACATATGAAATGCCGCATAAGGCGGCATTTCATCAGTGTCTGCACTGTTCGCTTAGATAAAAACAATCTTCAGGGACAGAAATACATCATTTATAGAAATTATGATCTACAACCCTTTAAAATACAAAATGGACAATTCCATACTTATTGTATCAATCAGAATGAAAAGGGTTAACTTGAATACTGTAATTCAGAAATTTTTGCGAGAATTCTATTTTCGCGAATAGCATTTAATTTAAAAGACATATTTGCCATGTTAAAATTTCACGACTAGGGCATGATCTAGTATACCTACATCAGTAAACAACAGACTGATTTCGCCATTTTGCGAGGGTTTTATTTTCACGAAACTTTGCATCTGCGAAGTTTGGCGAAAATGATATCCTGGCGAAAAATTCCGAATTTACAGTACTAAGATTTTTTGTGTGTTTGTTTCAGACACTGGATTAGTCTTTCTGTCATTTCCTGCAGCTGTCAGCCATTTTTCAACACCAGCCTTCTGGAGTGTTCTTTTCTTCACAATGATAGTGTTAATGGGTCTGAGCACAATGTTGACTATTGTGGAGACAATCGTTACGGCAATCCTGGATGAGTACATGTTCCTGAGGACCAAGAAATGGTGGCGTGTTGTGATATTGTCGGTGCTTTGTTCAGTATTATATTTATTGGGATTACCGCTCACCACACAGGTATTGAATATACAGAGCACTACCTTTGTAAATGCCTCATTATAATATGGGCCTCCTCACAAGAAAACCTGTCTAAGGGGGTTGGCGAACAACACAGGCACAGACCAGCCTGCACATCCATGCAGTCAGATCAGCGCCTTTGTTATTTGCTTTTTGGAAAGTATCATATGTTAACTTGCTACAGGTGAAATTTCAATATTCTAGCTAGTCTCTGTAGCTGAGGAGACTGGTTTGAAACTCGCTTTCAAATTGTCGGAAACCCCAGAGACAGAATTCGGCGCGTGGAGACCCATATGGAAAGGGGAATGCAGTGGCTCAGTTGGTAGAATATTAGATTGGGAATCAAAGGGTTGCTAGTTTGAGACTCATCAGTCACTGTGTTGTATCCTTTAGCAAGACACTTTATCCACTGCTTAGAAGTGGTTCAACCCAGGGAGACGGGAAATCGTCCTGACATGGCTGAAAAATGTTGACTGGCTTATAAAGCATCAACACAAACAAAAATAACATGATCCATTTCTATGGACCCCATATATTTAAGAAATGAATTCAATTTTTGGAATGTTCATGGAATCATGAATACTTCGGGTCTCTTGCAAAGTAAGTGAAACCCAAAGGGCTTCACGTTAACTTTATCGCTTATATTTACATTTTATTATAAATATCTAAAATATAACAAAATATTTTTAATTAGGAAGTAAAACAGTTTTGTATTTAAAATATAATCGTATTAACGGTTTAGTTGGACTGTAAAATGGAAAAGTGGATAGCCAGCTTCAGCCAATGGAGCAAATAAGAGGCTTGTTTTGCATGTGTGACTCAGGTGTGGCTCACTGTCAATCACAACACCAGTGTCACATCTGGCGAATGAATTCAATGTTCGAAGCAAATTGCATGGGCAAGTGAGATTGGCAGCTGTCAATCAAATTTTGTGCCGTTCATGAGGCATGGACGGTTCCAAAATTCTAAAGATGCTTTGAAAATGTAAATATAGCATGATAAAGGGACTGCACTATACTTACAGCCATGCTTTTCAAACACACGGAAAAGTATAGCAGATTTAGAGCACCTGCAAACTTTTGGCTATTCTGAATGCAATTGGTTTTAGCTGTCCTAAATCATGCAATTGGCTTGAGCAAACGTGCTTTCCAGCATGAGATCATGATCGTATAGTCTGTACTAAACTGTCTGTCTGTCCCTAGTAAAATGAATTTTCTGTAGATCTGTCATGTACGTTTATGATGAAATGTGTATTTGTCTGACTGTTTCAGTTGGGAATGTGCCTGTTTCAGACATTGAGTTTGTCTGTCAGACTAGAGATGTGTCTGTTTTATTTGGGGAGTAAGTGGTTCATGGGCAGATCCAGAAAGTTTTTTCAGAGGGGGTCTAACCTTTTTTTTTTAGTTAATGAGTGGATCCAAATACCACTAAAATTGGGCCATCATTGGCCTACCAGCGAAATAATGTTTCGCTGGCGTGCCAATGATGGCCTAACATTGAATGCTGGCTTGGTAGTTGTCTGCTGATAATGTTTGCAAACAGTTTGGACCCAGATCAGAACTGACAGAAAGTCAGTCCTGATCTGGATTCAAACCCTTTCACACACTGATAGTGTTCCCAAAATAATTTTTTGGAAAAAGTTAATTTTGAAATAAAATCAGCAGACGACAACAAAAGCATGCAAAATACCAAGCATTTTCAATGTATCGATATTTGTTTCAGTCTGGCTTGTATCTTGTTGAGTTATTAGACAAGCTCTGTGGCAGTATTCCGCTCCTCATCTTTGGATTGTTTATGTGCTGTGCTCTGGCCTGGATATACAACATACGTAACTTCTGTATTTGTTTCAGGCTGGCTTGTATCTTGTCAAGTTATTAGACGAGTTCTGTGGCAGTATTCCATTCCTCATCTTTGGATTGTTTATGTGCTGTGCTCTGGCCTGGATATACAACATACGTAACTTCTGTATTTGTTTCAGGCTGGCTTGTATCTTGTCAAGTTATTAGACAAGTTCTGTGGCAGTATTCCCTTCCTCATCTTTGGATTGTTTATGTGCTGTGCTCTGGCCTGGATATACAACACCTGTAACTTCTGTATCTGTTTCAGGCTGGCTTGTATCTTGTCGAGTTATTAGACGAGTTCTGTGGCAGTATTCCCTTCCTCATCTTTGGATTGTTTATGTGCTGTGCTCTGGCCTGGATATACAACATCCATAACTTCTGTATTTGTTTCAGGCTGGCTTGTATTTTGTCGAGTTATTAGACGAGTTCTGTGGCAGTATTCCCTTCCTCATCTTTGGATTGTTTATGTGCTGTGCTCTGGCCTGGATATACAACATCCGTAACTTCTGCATTTGTTTCAGGCTGGCTTGTATCTTGTCGAGTTATTAGATGAGTTCTGTGGCAGTATTCCATTCCTCATCTTTGGATTGTTTATGTGCTGTGCTCTAGCCTGGATATACAACATCCGTAACTTCTGTATTTGTTTCAGTCTGGCTTGTATCTTGTCGAGTTATTAGACAAGTTCTGTGGCAGTTTTCCATTCCTCATCTTTGGATTGTTTATGTGCTGTGCTCTGGCCTGGATATACAACACCTGTAACTTTTGTATTTGTTTCAGGCTGGCTTGTATCTTGTCGAGTTATTAGACGAGTTCTGTGGCAGTATTCCCTTCCTCATCTTTGGATTGTTTATGTGCTGTGCTCTGGCCTGGATATACAACATCCCTAACTTCTGTATTTGTTTCAGTCTGGCTTGTATCTTGTCGAGTTATTAGACGAGTTCTGTGGCAGTATTCCATTCATCATCTTTGGATTGTTTATGTGCTGTGCTCTGGCCTGGATATACAACATCCGTAACTTCTGTATTTGTTTCAGGCTGGCTTGTATCTTGTCGAGTTATTAGACGAGTTCTGTGACAGTATTCCCTTCCTCATCTTTGGATTGTTTATGTGCTGTGCTCTGGCCTGGATATACAATGTCCCTAACTTCTGTATTTGTTTCAGTCTGGCTTGTATCTTGTCGAGTTATTAGACGAGTTCTGTGGCAGTATTCCATTCATCATCTTTGGATTGTTTATGTGCTGTGCTCTGGCCTGGATATACAACATCCCTAACTTCTGTATTTGTTTCAGTCTGGCTTGTATCTTGTCGAGTTATTAGAGGAGTTCTGTGGCAGTATTCCATTCATCATCTTTGGATTGTTTATGTGCTGTGCTCTGGCCTGGATATACAACACCTGTAACTTCTGTATCTGTTTCAGGCTGGCTTGTATCTTGTCGAGTTATTAGACGAGTTCTGTGGCAGTATTCCCTTCCTCATCTTTGGATTGTTTATGTGCTGTGCTCTGGCCTGGATATACAACATCCATAACTTCTGTATTTGTTTCAGGCTGGCTTGTATTTTGTCGAGTTATTAGACGAGTTCTGTGGCAGTATTCCCTTCCTCATCTTTGGATTGTTTATGTGCTGTGCTCTGGCCTGGATATACAACATCCGTAACTTCTGCATTTGTTTCAGGCTGGCTTGTATCTTGTCGAGTTATTAGATGAGTTCTGTGGCAGTATTCCATTCCTCATCTTTGGATTGTTTATGTGCTGTGCTCTAGCCTGGATATACAACATCCGTAACTTCTGTATTTGTTTCAGTCTGGCTTGTATCTTGTCGAGTTATTAGACAAGTTCTGTGGCAGTTTTCCATTCCTCATCTTTGGATTGTTTATGTGCTGTGCTCTGGCCTGGATATACAACACCTGTAACTTCTGTATTTGTTTCAGTCTGGCTTGTATCTTGTCGAGTTATTAGACGAGTTCTGTTGCAGTATTCCATTCCTCATCTTTGGATTGTTTATGTGCTGTGCTCTGGCCTGGATATACAATGTCCCTAACTTCTGTATTTGTTTCAGTCTGGCTTGTATCTTGTCGAGTTATTAGACGAGTTCTGTGGCAGTATTCCATTCATCATCTTTGGTATGTTTATGTGCTGTGCTCTGGCTTGGATATACAACATCTGTAAGTTCTGTATTTGTTTTAGGCTGGCTTGTATCTTGTCGAGTTATTAGATGAGTTCTGTGGCAGTATCCCATTCCTCATCTTTGGATTGTTTATGTGCTGTGCTCTGGCCTGGATATACAACGTCCCTAACTTCTGTATTTGTTTCAGTCTGGCTTGTATCTTGTCGAGTTATTAGATGAGTTCTGTGGCAGTATTCCATTCCTCATCTTTGGATTGTTTATGTGCTGTGCTCTGGCTTGGATATACACAATACATAACTTCTGTATTTGTTTCAGGCTGGCTTGTATCTTGTCGAGTTATTAGATGAGTTCTGTGGCAGTATTCCATTCCTCATCTTTGGGCTGTTTATGTGCTGTGCCCTGGCCTGGATATACAACACCCGTAACTTCTATATTTATTTCAGTCTGGCCTGTATCTTGTCGAGTTATTAGACGAGTTCTGTGGCAGTATTCCATTCCTCATCTTTGGGCTGTTTATGTGCTGTGCTCTGGCCTGGATATACAACGTCCGCACTTTCTGTACAGACATCAAGCATATGATTGGCTCACAAGTGAACATATGGTGGAGTATTATGTGGGTCTTCATTACACCAGCAATAATTTTGGTAAGACGTTTGAGCCACAGTATATGATTTCAAACAATGTGGCATTTTGACAATTGTAGATTCAGACGAGCCTGTGCAGCCTCCTTTTAAGCTTAGAAAATCCAAACGATGTTCGGTCAGTAGCTTAACACACATAGAATATCCAAGCGACCAGCAAAGGCTCTGATCAGACTGCGCTTATGCGCAGTCTGATCTGAGCATTTGCTGGTCGCACATACCACATTGTTGGAAATCTTGTGCCGTGGCTCATTTTATGGTTGTTAGGTATTCAAGAAATAGGACACGTATAGTCAGCCAAATAAAAATGATATTCTGCCAGGTAAAATGAAATAAAGTTTACACTTTTTTGTAAAGTATAGCTATGGCATGGTACACCTGATGTGAAACTTTTTTCAAATATATCAAAATAAATTAATTTGATCTATTGTCGGAAAATAAACAACAATACTACTAGTTTTCTGTGCAGAATTATGATATTTCTCTCAGCTGTAGCAGTGACACTTGCATGGGTGAAAGTTTTCAGGATTATTCCTGAATTCAGGATTTTTAGACTGACTTTCCATAGAAAGTCAGCCTGAAAATTCTGAATTAGGCAGGTTGTAATAGCTTCTCTGTATTATTATAAGTTCATCTGACAACAATTGATCATTTTAACTTGAAATTGTTAATATTTTTAGGCATACTGCGAATTTTAAGATTTGAATTTCAAAAGTTCAGGATTTTGGAAATTTTGAACTTTCATCCATGCACTTGTCTTCTTGAACACAATGGAGACATAATCCATATAAATGTTGCGACTTTTGTGGGGGTTGAACCCATGCATGCAATTGTTTGATAAAGCTGTATCTTAAATATAGGGGGGCCTTGAAATCCGTTTTTCAAACTCATCTTGTTGTTTTAAGTTTAACTCTTTGCATGCTGGGTAATTTTGTTCATGCTTTTGTTGTCGCCTGCCGATAATTCTTTCAGGATCCAAGTGCAAACAGTTTGGATCTTGTTCCAAACTGTTAACAAATGTTATCAGCAGATGACACTAGTAGGCAAAGATTTAAAGGAAACTATATATTGTATATCGAAGAGTTTCAATAAAACCATCTTCATATTTTGATACTTTTCAGTTCATTCTTGTCACACATATTATCAATGGCAACCATCTTGATTCTGCCTATTTCCCAGACTGGTCCCATGGACTGGGTACAGCATTGACTGTGATATCAGTGATCTCTATTCCAATCTTTGCTATACAGAAGCTTATTCGGGCAAAAGGATCACCATTGAAGGTAATATCTCTATTCAAATCTTTGCTATACCGAAGCTTGTTTAGACTTAAGGATCACTGATAAAGGTAATATCTCTTTTCCAATCTTTGCTATACAGAAGCTTGTTCAGACAAAAGGATCACTGTCGAAGAAAATATCTCTATTCCAATCATTGCTATACAGCAGCATGTTCAGACAAAAGGATCACCATTGAAGGTAATACCGCTATTCCAATCTTTGCTATACAGAAGCTTGTTCAGACAAAAGGATCACTGTTGTATCTCTATACCAATCTTTGCTATACAGAAACTTGTTCAGAAAAAAACATCACCGTTGAAGGTAAGTTAGTGAATGAACACCAAAGGACTATTTTTTTACTTCAACTGCCAGCCAAAAATGCAGCTGAAAATGCTGTCAATTTTTCACTTTAACAGCGCATTAATTTTAACCTCTATCCGGCCACTATTTTTATTTTGTCCTGAAAAAGTTGTCTGCTTTTTAGGTCTTCTCAAGATCTACATATATTCAAGTGCACTTCATACTAGATTTTTTCATAAAGCAAACAATATGAACCCTGATCAGACTGCTCCCTAAATAGTTTACAAGCAATTAGAATTTTTGGGTGTACAGTAAATGTCCATAGTGTTTGCATTATAGACCTCCAATGTGTATAAGTAGATAAGACAGTAGATGACAATTGTTGTGAATTGCCGGAAAGGGGTTAACCCTTAAAGCGCCAATAACAACTGCAGCAGACAACAAATTTTGCGAAATCTTTTCCAATTTTCAAAAAAGAAATAAAAAAAAATAAGGTATGATATTTCATGAGAATCGTCTGCCAGCAAATATTATGCCTTATTTGTTATTTTTGAAAAAGCGGCAAAATTTGAAATTGTTGTCTGCTGCAAATTATAGGTGGGTTAATAGGGATTGATCATTAATCTGAGATCTCATGAAGTTAGTTTGCATATTGTTATTGATATCAATTCTTGCTGAAATAATATTATCCTTTAAGCAAATTAATCTTTAGATGGGAAACTGTTATGGAGGAAACAGAAAATAAATGGCATTTTCTATTAAGTGGAGCGCAGTGGCTCGGTTTGTAGAGAATTAGACTAGGGATTGAAGGGCTGTTAGTTCGAGTCTCATCGCCGGTGGAGTCACTTTGTTGTGTCCTTAAGCAATCAACCCAAGGAGACTCATCCCAACATGATAGAAAATTGTTGACTGGGACGTAAAGAATCATGCAAACAAAGAAGCATCTTCTGCTATTGCTAAGAATTTTTAGTGTTAAGGTGAGCAATCTCCCTAAACGAGACGTTCGTTTTATTTTGTTGAAATAACAACTGGAGAAACTAATGTGCGTACAGGAATTCAGTGAACAATGCTTTTTTGCGTTTATTTCATTATGTGCGGACTAATCGCAGAATAAACATCAGAATTTAATGCATCTATACACCGCTTAATTGGTGATATTTTTTTCGTTACAAAAGGTATTGCCATATGGGCTGTGATATAATGGAATTTGTCCTCATTTGAGCATCTGCATTTTTTAATTTACCCTAAACGCACCTTTATACGGATCACTGCCTTTAGTTGACTATCGATGAATACTTATACAGTTTTGTAAGACGAAGTAACGTGTTATATAGGAGAAGGGTTTCGTATCATATCAAAATAGTTCCACCAAATGCAAATTATGGTCATAGTTTTGGGCTCATTGAATTTTGGCATGCAAGAAAATATTGAGGCCTTCCCAGTGGGTACCAATCCGCTTGTTCCTATGAAATGAATCGCTGTGTTCCGTTGTTCCTCAATTTCAAAATCTTGTATTTCTGTGTTCCCTGCTCCTTGAAAGTTTTATCCCTCTGATAATCTGATTTCAAACAATTTTCCAACTTGTTTATTAAATATATTGAGCTTTCTATCTGTTTATTTTAAATACTGATGTGTTGACACCAGGCAATGCAAAATATGCATCATAATTCCGGGCAACTATAATTAATAAGAGAATAAGATCACAGGGCACACCCGGTAGGCATGATCCAAGTTAAAATAGACTCATCCAATAAAAATAATGCTCGTTCAGCCCTTTAACAGTTGAGGTCAGAAAGAGAAACTAGTGATGGGGTTTGAATGTACTTCAAAATAGGTTGAAAATACATCAGCGGATGTCATATTTTGTGTTTGGGGTCAATATATTTTTTGTGTGTGTGTGTGTGTGTGGGGGGGGGGGGGGGGGGGGGGGGGGGGCTGAAAACTAAATTTTCATGTGAAGTACATCATAGGCTATAAATTATGCACCATTCATTTGTAACCACAGCTTCACCCAAGCCCCTGAGCAGGGCGGGGTTAGCCTGGCAAATGTGCTGTGATTTTACTTTTATATTGTCTCCATAATGCGGAGGAAATGTAGGTATTTGATAGACATAGGCAACCATGGCAGTGCAGTATAATAACAGACTGCGGGGGAAAGCTGTCATGGTTTTGCCAGCTAGCTGCCCCCACAGTGGGTTGGTTACTATGGGGAACTGCAGAAACAAAATCAAAGTCCTCGACATTCCCCTGGGGGGGGGGGGGGGGTGGCAGTGGACACAAATGACTAGTGCATAAAGGCGAAATAAATTATGCCCACCAGTCATTTGTAACGACGCCCCAGTCAGGTAAATGAGCTGTTAGTCAGGGTCATACCAGGGACCTGCAACCAGAAAATCAAAGTCCCCGCCGTTCCCCCGCTCTGTGGGCTGTAGTTACGAGCGACTTGTGCATTAGACGATGTAGAGCACAGCCAAATGATGTGTGTGACTCCCGTTTACATATCTGATGAAAAGCTTCCTCTTTATCTTTTAAATATTATTATCTGTTGCACTTGTAATATTTATCCTGGAGCTGTTGAGCAAGCAACAGAAATATATGAGGCCACGACGCGAGAAAATCTGTCTTCTGGGTTTCCGACAGAGCGAGTTTCAAACCAGTCTCCTCAGCTTAACAGGCTAGCAAGAAAATTGAAGCTTCGCTAGAAGCGAGTCTAGATATGACTTCAAAAAGCAGATAACAAAGTTGCTGATGAGACTGCGCGGATGCGTAGGCTGATCTGCGCCTTTGTTGTTACAAATCACCGAAGACAGTTTTTCTTAGTCGCAGTCCAATTTACCTTGAACGCTTAGAAAGCAAGATGCGAAATTTGATTTTCGTGAAATATGATATAACTCAGACAGAATTGATATTTGCGCAGTTTCGTCAAAAGCATTTGCAGTGTGCATGTAGACACACCAAGAGTTATCCTGCTAGTGACCGTTTTCTTCATCATACAACCTGATAAACATGGTAATCATTGAACTGAATAGACCACGTGCTACCCATATGAAATACACTGGGGGAAAATGAGGAGTTTTCTAAATCGAAAACGACTAAGTCATTTTATTTTACAAGAGATCCCAGACTTATTTTCCAATCTTAAATGTTCAAACATGCAAGTGTATATTAGGCGGTGATATATTATATGCATGTGCAAAATTTCAGTCCGAAATGAGATCATTAAAGACATTTTAAAAAAGAAAAACGATGTTCACTGAATTTCTGTACGGACTATAGGCACATTCAACAAATATATATAGACGAGCCGTCGATGCATGATTGCCCCCTATTTGTATATTTAAAACGTTTTTTCCTTCATGCATGTAATAACTCTACTTCTTATTGAATGAGAATTTATTTCGATCATCAATTGTGCTTGTTATTCAGTAACATATATGGGAACTAGACCGTTAAACAGGGAACCACGCTATGTACAGTAAAACTATTTATACAGTTGATGTATGCTTCTGAACCCAGTTACCGTTGCACTTAAGGTTTTCACTGTTTTACAAAGGAATGCCAGTGTGATCAAATAAATTGAAAACACAAGTGAAAAAACATTCTGTCGTCTATATTCAGTCAGAAAATTATTCATTTTTGTTGAGGATTTCATCTCGAATTAAGCCCTATAACTGAAGTACCCCAAAAAGTGACAATTAAAATTTGGTACCAGTTACCAAGGCACCACCTACAAACTGATGTATCTTTTTGAAGAATTAAAATATTTTAATGGCTTTATGCTTATAGAAGCCTTCAACCTTTGTCTCAAACTAATATACATTAGTTTTTGTTTGCTTTTGTTTCCATTTCTTTAAAAGCTGCATTTAAATAGACCTCTATCAAAAAAGTTCATTTTGGTGAAAATTTCACAGTAAAATGCAAAATGTGGGATAAAATACAGAAAATTTAAGCAACGAAGCTAATTTTTGTGTTGTGTTATTTTTTTGAAGCAAACTTTCTAGCTCTGCAAGCAAAATTGATGAAGAATGTTGTAACTGCTTGTTTGCTGACTACCCCGATAACTGGTATACACCGGTAACCTGGTTATTGAGCATACAATAAAAACGACCATCTTGCAAAGTGGTCTATTTTTGTCAGATATTTTGTGTCTTCTTTCGCTTATACAACCCCTTTCCCCCACTAGACGCCATTTACATATGTTATATATTTGTATAGCGACATTTAATTGTCCAAAGGGCATCTTGGGTCTAAGGGGGAAAGCATCTAAAAACAAACTGAAAGACGCCAGTTTCATCTTTTCAATGACAAACGTCACAATTTTAAGTATATTTCGTACGCATGCGCGGAAGGAATACCGCAAAGTTTTGGAAATGAAGGGCACTTATATCCTAAATATTTTAACACTTTTACTTTTTGAAAACCTGCAAAGGATTTACTAAAACTATCGTCTAAACGCCACCCAGTCTAAAGACGTAAAATGAGGGGTGGGAGTAGAAGGCGCAAGTTTTCACGACTTTGTAAATAATGGATCCCTTTGAAACATATTTTGATGCTTTCTATGCATATTTTACTACCGAACCAGTCCAATTTTAAAAATATTGGAGCAATTTGAAAATTTAGGTTTTGTAATCATGTCAACTAGGGAAAATATACGCCTTATCGCTAGAGCTCCTTTGTATAGGTTTTTGGCATCTCTTTATGAAGATAAGGGATATGCATTATCCCTTAAAGTGCCAATCGCGACTGCAGCAGAGGACAAATTTTTCAACATCTTTCCGAATTTTCAAAAAAAATAAGGTATGATATTTCATGAGAATCATCTGCCAGTGGACGATTATCATGAAATATCATGCCTTATTTGTTATTTTTGAAAGAGCGGCAAAATTTGAAATTGTCACTGCTGCAAATTAAAGGTGGCTCTTTAAGGGTTATTTTTCCCAGCACATGAGATTTTGGTACTTTCTGCACCAAATAAAGGCATCACAATTTCATACTAATTTTCTGATAATTAATTACTTCATTATCACAGTCTATCATTTTTTCAAGTAGAATTCTTAAGCGTAAATTATATTTTTTCATATTCATTGAAACCATAGGAGTCCTTGAAGTCCTTTAATTTTACACAAGCTTGCCAGTGTAAACCCTTAACAGGTTTTCTAGTAGTGATGCCCATTTACAATTCAACACTTTTATAAAATTTCTGATAAATCTAAAATCTTGGGTTACATTGACCCTCGACAAAGGTTTAATTGACTTCATTAAATGAGCTGTGATGTGCAACCAGCAAAGCCTCAGATCAGCCTGCGCATACGCACAGTCTGATCAGAGCCTTTGCTAGTAGCTTGAATATTCTATGAGTGTTAAGCTACCGACTGAACATCATTTGGAGTTGCTAAGCTTAAAAGGAAGCTGCACAGACTTGTCTGAGTCTACACTTGTAAAAATGCCACATTGTTGGAAATCTTATGTAGGGCTCATTTGAATATGTTCCTTATTGTGTTTTTTTTTTCCAGAGGTTAAAGAGAGCCTGTACATCTGAAGAGGACTGGGGACCAGCTGAGGTTGCTAATCAATGGCGGCATGTTGACTACTACCCTGCTGTTAATACCAGATCCATGTCTATTTCCGTGGGTTCATGTCCCAACTCACCAACATTGCCAATCAAATCTGTGTCAGGTAACGACTTTAAATACCATATCCATGTCTATGTCCATGGATTTATGTTCCAACTCACCGACATTGTCAATCAAATCTGTGTCAGGTATGACTGTTAATACCAGGTCCATGTCTATGTCCATGGATTCATGTTCCAACTCTCCAACATTGCCAATCAAATCTGTGTCAGGTAAGGACTTTTAATACCAGATCCATGCCTATGTCCATGGATTCATGTTCCAACTCTCCAACCTGTGTCAGGTAAGGACTTTTAATACCAGGTCCATGTCTATGTCCATGGATTCATGTTCCAATTCTCCAACCTGTGTCAGGTAAGGACTTTTAATACCAGATCCATGCCTATGTCCATGGATTCATGTTCCAACTCTCCAACCTGTGTCAGGTAAGGACTTTTAATACCAGGTCCATGTCTATGTCCATGGATTCATGTTCCAATTCTCCAACCTGTGTCAGGTAAGGACTTTTAATACCAGGTCCATGTCTATGTCCATTAATTCATGCTCCAACTATCCAATCTGTGTCAGGTATGACTGTTAATACCATATCCATGTCTATGTCCATTGATTCATGCTCCAACTCTCCAATCTTCGTCAGGTATGACTGTTAATACCATATCCATGTCTATGTCCATTGATTCATGCTCCAACTCTCCAATCTTTGTCAGGTATGACTGTTAATACCATATCCATGTCTATGTCCATTGATTCATGCTCCAACTCTCCAATCTTCGTCAGGTATGACTGTTAATACCATATCCATGTCTATGTCCATTGATTCATGCTCCAACTCTCCAATCTTCGTCAGGTATGACTGTTAATACCATATCCATGTCTATGTCCATTGATTCATGCTCCATCTCTCCAACATTGCCAATCAAATCGGTGTCAGGTATGACTGTTAATACCAGGTCTATGTTCAACTCACCAACATTGCCAATCAATGCTGTGTCAGGTAAGGCTCATGTCTTTCATGTTCCAACTCACCAACATTGCCAATCAATGCTGTGTCAGGTAAGGCTCATGTCTTTCATGTTCCAACTCACCAACATTGCCAATCAATTCTGTGTCAGGTAAGGCTCATGTCTTTCATGTTCCAACTCACCAACATTGCCAATCAATGCTGTGTCAGGTAAGGCTCATGTCTTTCATGTTCCAACTCACCAACATTGCCAATCAATGCTGTGTCAGGTAAGGCTCATGTCTTTCATGTTCCAACTCACCAACATTGCCAATCAATGCTGTGTCAGGTAAGGCTCATGTCTTTCATGTTCCAACTCACCAACATTGCCAATCAATGCTGTGTCAGGTAAGGCTCATGTCTTTCATGTTCCAACTCACCAACATTGCCAATCAATGCTGTGTCAGGTAAGGCTCTTGTCTTTCATGTTCCAACTCACCAACATTGCCAATCAATGCTGTGTCAGGTAAGGCTCATGTCTTTCATGTTCCAACTCACCAACATTGCCAATCAATTCTGTGTCAGGTAAGGCTCATGTCTTTCATGTTCCAACTCACCAACATTGCCAATCAATGCTGTGTCAGGTAAGGCTCATGTCTTTCATGTTCCAACTCACCAACATTGCCAATCAATGCTGTGTCAGGTAAGGCTCATGTCTTTCATGTTCCAACTCACCAACATTGCCAATCAATTCTGTGTCAGGTAAGGCTCATGTCTTTCATGTTCCAACTCACCAACATTGCCAATCAATTCTGTGTCAGGTAAGGCTCATGTCTTTCATGTTCCAACTCACCAACATTGCCAATCAATGCTGTGTCAGGTAAGGCTCATGTCTTTCATGTTCCAACTCACCAACATTGCCAATCAATTCTGTGTCAGGTAAGGCTCATGTCTTTCATGTTCCAACTCACCAACATTGCCAATCAATGCTGTGTCGGGTAAATCTGTTAATACCAGAACCAGGTCTATGTCTAAGTTCCAACTCACCAACATTGCTATGTCTATGACAAACTGATATGGTTCTGAGTGTTTTTTAGGCATCAACATCTCTCCACTGGATCTGCATATTATATGCAAGGTATACACCGGTGTAGGTGGTATAAAATAATACCATGGCTAAAGCTTGTGAACTATCTCAACATACAGGTGGACAAACAATGGTATAAGTTAGATGTACACAGTAAATGTTCTGATGTGACTTTGCAGATGTTCAGGCTGATTTGAGTCTCTTTTTGGCACTCATGTCATCATTCGGGAAAGTCTGCCACAATTCGAGAATCGAATCATGGCTAGGGTGTATGTTGGGAGCATTATGCGTAATACTATGTACAAAAAATCTCCATTTTGTTAGCCGGATCTGGCATATGGAAAATTAGTTCTGTAGCATGTGGGTTCAGCTCTATTAAAATCGATAATTCTGTTTATCCGAAATGTTTAATCAGCAGAATAAATGAAGTTTATGTTTTTTCAATAAAATATCGCTTGAAAAACATAAACTTCATTTAAGCCATTTGTTTTGCTGCAATCACACTTTTTATTGTGTTAACATGGTTTCTGTGACGTCAGCGTCACATTATATAATGTCAGCGTCACATTATCTCCCAC
This sequence comes from Loripinus fragilis, assembly GCA_964019695.1. Taxonomy (NCBI): domain Eukaryota; kingdom Metazoa; phylum Mollusca; class Bivalvia; order Lucinida; family Lucinidae; genus Loripinus; species Loripinus fragilis. Next base: position 30,940,254 of record OZ026521.1, read on the forward strand.
ATTATCAAAGTAGATCCTCGATGTACATCAGTGTTCTGATTCCACGGAATTTCACGGAATTGGTCGAGGCTGTTCCGATTGACATGTCATGTGTTTTTGTATCATCTGGAGGTAAATTTCTTGTTTTCTATGTTCCAGATCGTATAGATATGAAATCCTCAAAACTCAAGCTTCCTGGTCTGTCACACACATCATATTTCTCATTTCCACGACGATTATCAACCAAGAAACCTCAGGATATTCGACAGCGAGCAATACTAAACCAAGCTTACTGTGCTTCAAATGGTGAGTTATACAGTTTATACAGTAAAACCTATCTTAAGCGGTCACTCAAAAATAGACAAAACAAAGGTCTTAAAGACAAATGGTAGCTTAATGAAGGTTGAAAGTATTGCAGAATGCTCTCTTGGAGCATTCTGCAATAATTTTGACCTGCATTAAGCAATAATCGGTCTTGAAAACCAATTTTGGTCTTCTCTTTGAGTGGCCGCTTAAGACAAGTTTAACTGTAATATGAAGTTGCTGTTACTCAGTGGATAACATCATGTAACAAATATGATATGACCATACATTACCAGTGTTCTGCCAAGGTTTCTAAGACATGGGGACACATGTCTCAACAGCCCTGAAATTTAGGGGACATTTTCAAAATCTGTGAGACATTAGCTATTTTCCTAAAATGCTTTATTGTTCTTGATATACAGCCTACATGACATGGCATTTTTGTCTTTATCATATTCTTTCAACCATTGATCTTGAAACTTCTTCTACTTTTTGAGGATACCTTTGAGAGGGCGATTTGGCCGATTCTGTTGTTTTGGTACACGTTTGATCTAAATTTTCAGTTTTTAAGGAAGGAGGATCATTGTTAGGATATTGATCTGATATCGGCAGCTCATTGTCTGCTTTGATTTAACAAAGAAACTTAGAATTGCCTGAGCAATCTTTTTCGGTGAAATTGACGCCATTTTTTTGTTTACAAGGCAGAATAATTGGAGTGTGAGAGGCCCTGGAATTATGAAATTAAACCTTAATGTGCCAATCGCAACAAAAGTTGTCTGCTTTCTCGTCTGCTGAAATGTTTAAGAAGCCTCGATGGCAAACTGTGTGAACCCAGATCAGACTGTTCCTATAGGAGCAGTCTGCTCTGGGTCCACGCTGTTTGCTTCTATGCTAAATTCGTCAGTAATGTTAGGCAATTATTTGAAGCAGACGACTTCAGCAGACGACATTTTCAGATGCATTTTTTTCTTGGCGCTTTAAGGGTTAATCAATCAGATGCTCTAATTTGGTGTGATTGCATAGTTACAGTGTGGTCAATATGAGAATCTCAGACAGATACACTTGGGCAAATTGATGCTTATATTTCAACAACAAAAAAGAATAGAATAGAACAGAACAGAATGGCGATTCTTTCTTTACGAAAATATCTTTCGCCAGCACTTTGGCACTAATGGATATTTTTTTCGCAAAATCAAAGCTTTTTTGAAATTGAAGATGTTGACAATAGCTAGTAGTGGCCCTGCACTGTGATGAATTTGATTATTTTTGAAAAATTTGGCAAAAAAGTCGGCCTCAACAAATTTTGCAACAAGGCAGTTTCGGCGGAGATAATCCTGAAATTTCCATGATATTCTCAGGGGATCACAGCCTCAGCAGAACACTGCATTACATAACATTTTTGTGGGAACTTGTAGACGTAATGAAAATGACCTTGACAACATTGCATTTTTTCAGCAGTGAATGCAGTAAAATCCCATTTAAAAGTTCATATGATAACAGATTCTTACACTTATTAAACTTATTTAATGATTTTCATATGAAATAACCACAAGTAGAAGATCCTCTATTTATCATATGACCTACATCTGGGAGTGATATAATGCCATGCATTAAAATAGATAAACCACTTGTAGTTTATATTTATAGTAACATGTAATGATGGTAATAATAATGTCAAGTGTATAAGCGTAGGTTTAGATAAACACAACATTTCAGCGTAAAATTGTAAGTATTTTTTTACCAATAATTTTTAGCATATGATTTGGGTGCTCAAAAGAACCATCCCATAGAGACGGTTCTTTTGAGTACCCACAGCATATGTTTTGGTTGAGAAATAATAAAAATTATTTTTCTGGTACGCACTCTTAACTAAAGGCCTGTATAAGGCAAATCTCTCCCTGCTGCTTAATCAGTTTAGGCAGTTGTCAGTTACTGATGCAAGTTTGCATATACTTAGCAATGATAAACTGCTTAAGAGTGTCCTACAACAGCGTATTATAGAGTTTTTAGGTCACTGTAAAGGCCGCAACTTTAATATTCATATCTGGGTGTGGTACGGTTATCTTATCTGCTCAAGAAGGGAAATCAGGCTCTATCTATTTGGTAAAGAGACAATAAGTTGTTTGAACCGTGCAAACGTGTATGCTTTTCATGAAATCCTGACCGAATAGACACTGAACTCACATTTATTAACGGTTAAAGCGCATATCACATAAAAAGTTGTATGCTTTTATCATCTACTGAAATATTTGAAGCCTCTTCGACAAACAGTATAGATCAAGATCAGACTCCTGTAGGAGCAGTCTGATCTGGGTCCACACTGTTTGCCTCTATACTTATTTTAACCAATAGACAGAAATTTTCCAATTTAGTTATTTTGCTGGCGTTTTAAGGGTTAAATCATATGTTTTGTGTCTTAACTGAGGTGTTATAATGGCACAAGATGATACAATTACTTTCAAATAAAACCAAGCCTCATTTTCAGCTTTTACCTATGTCTAAGGTAGATCAGTCCTAATTACACATACGCGAGGTGCCACCTTTACATTGACCCAATAGCCTTATAATATTATGATAGCTGACCATTGGATACAACTGAAAAATTGATGAAAGCTATGCCAAACCAAAATACTACAGCAATATGAGCCGTGACATGAGATTTCCAACAATGTGGTATGTGCGACCAGCAAAGGCTCAGACAAGCCTGCGCATACACCCAGTCTGACCAGAGCCTTTACTAGTCGCTTGAATATTCTGGGAGTGTTAAGCTACTGGCTGAACATCATTTGGAGTTTCTAAGCTTAAAAGGAGACTCAGACTGCACAGGTTCCTCTGAGTCCATAGTTGTCAAAATACCTATTTGTTGGAAATCACATGCTGCAGCTCATGAGTTCGTCAGTGAGCATTTATTTTTCCAGGTTCCATAGATAAGTTACCACCACAAGCAACGATTATCGATACACAACAAAAACCCAATGTTATTTTCATAGCAAGAAAGATTGAGAATGCTAAAACCTGTGATAAAACGATACAAACAGATGCTAGAAGCTATACTTTAGCTTTAAAGCAAGGGGTAAGTCACCTTCCTTGACTCTATACCAACTTGTGTCGTCTGTTGATAGCTTTAACAAACAGTTCTCATATACCATATAGTCAATTTTAATCAAACTTCACAAGAATTTTCGATGGTTGACCCTCTCCAAAAATAGTAAAATAAATTAGATTTGTTAATAAGCATGGCCACCAGGGGTGGGGCTTATTGCTGGTAAATAGAATCCAGGTCACACAACTTTAAAACAATGTTGTATCAATGTCAATATGACAGAATGACCTTACATCAACGTAGATATAACATTGTTCCCATGGAATGCTTTTGCTAGGAAATTGTCACTAAATGAACTTCTACCGTACTTGTTTGTTTGATTCAATTCTTTACGTCCCATCAACAATCTTTAAGTTTAACAGGGACAGGTCTTCCTGGGTTGAACCAGTGCTAAGCTAGGATAAATGTGTCTTGCCCAAGGACCACAGCGCAGTGACGCCCGTGAGGCTCAAACCTGCAGCCTTTAGGTCTCGAGTCAAGCACTCTGCCACTGCACTCCCATGACCTTCTACTACCACAAATACTGCTACAGAAATCCATAAGATTTTTTTGGGATTTGGATTTTGCATTTGACAGAAGAGTGGAAGGTTTTATACACGTATAACAGAATTTTTAACCCTTAAAGTGCCACCTATAATTTGCAGCAGACGACAATTTCAAATTTTGCCGCTTTTTCAAAAATAACCAATAAGGCATGATATTTCATGAGAATTGTCTGCTGGCAGACGATTCTCATGTAATATCATACCTTTTTTTGTTGAAAATTGGGAAAATGTCACAAAATTTGTAGTCTGCTGCAGTTGTGATTGGCGCTTTAAGGGGTCTGATAGGATGGAAAAGAGGATGAGACTAGGGGTCACCACAAAATTTGCAGTCTGTTGCATTTAGGGTTGTGGCTCTTGGGGTTAAACACACTTTTAACTCTTTCCTTGTTAGAGGCTACTTTTGTCGTCTGCTGATAACATTTGCAAACGGTTTGGACCCAGATCAGGAGCCACAGAGGACCAGTCGTGATCTGGATACAACATGTTTGACACTCTGACAGTGTTCCTGAAAGGTTTTTTATGAAAAAGTTAAATTTTGAAAAATCAGCAGATGACAACAAATGCATGAAAAATTACCCAGCATGCGAAAAAGGAGTTATATACATATTTACTGTCATGCCAACCAAAAGTGACAGTGACAAAATATTGTGTTTACAACTGTTAAGTAAAACATTTACTTGTACATTCCACTTGAGCTATTGTGAATGGAAAGGTCACTTGTGTATTTATCCTAGCTGCAGGATAGGATTAATACACAAGTGATCTATCGATTCTAAGTCCCAAATAACTTTGTAAACAAAACGTGATGTCACTGTCACTCTTGGCTGGCAGGACAGTAGTAGGCACATTTCAATTGTAATTTTACATTCCAGATTTTAAAGTCAAAAGTAGAAGAGATGACAGTAGAAGAATCTCCGACAGAGACCGACAAGTCTAAAAATAGACATGTTATTACAGTGGATGTTGAACAGTTTTAGCCCTTATCATGCTGATTATTTTGTACTACTCAATTTTCTCCTGAATTTTTATTCAATAAACTTCAAGGTTTTTGCCATCCTTCAAGAGGATGTCAATTATAATTGACTAAATTTGCAACCTGTATGGTTGCACCGGTTAAGTGGTGTAGCATGAGATAGCCCTTTCTGTGAAAATTATCTGTGTGGTATTAACACTAAAATGACCCACCCACCTCATCACCATCTCCGCTTGCGGAGATGGTGATGAGGTGGGTGGGTCATTTCATAGATCATCACTTTCATTTGAAACAGCTTTCAAATGGCTTCTGTACTTACAGTCAGTAGACGACAACCCACTTCAGTTAAATGCTGAAAGATGGCAAGCTTTCTTTTAAAAAGCTTTTACTTATTGGCCATTATCATCATTAATTTACAAGCAGATTGGAAAAAAGTGTTGCTTCAATGAATCACAGTGTGAGATTTGTTTGGGTGTTATTAACATTTTCTGCCGGGTAATTTATGGTTTTTGTCGTCTGCTGACTTTTTCAAAATTAGGCTTTTCTAAAAGTTCTTTCAGGAACACTATCAGAGTGTCAAACTGTTTGGGTACAGATCAGGACCAACGTTAAAAACAGATTTTCTTGAAAAGTCCTTGAAACAATGTCAGGCCTTGATTTTAATAAACTTTTTACATGCTCAACTTAACTGAGCATGAAATTTATCCTGCTCATAAATGTTATTTGCATTTTAACATTTCTCAGCAGGATAAATACACCATATGAGTTTTTTTAAGCAAAAAATATCATTATTTTTCAGCAATCAGTGGAAATTTATTGGTCAATTGATAAAACATTTTATAACCTTGGGGCCTGGCTTCATGTTTATGCATAATATCTCTAAGTGTATTGAAGGGCTGTAAAACTCATATCACACATTTAGTTTTACATTCCAGCTTATGTGTTCATATTTTTGCTGTTATATCATTTTCATTATTTCATATTTTAGATATATTTACATGTACTGTACTTTTTAATATACTGTATTTGTTCTAATAAATACCCCCGGGAGTGTGCAATTTCACAGCCAGGTAATGTGGACACCCACTAGTGATGACCTCTTTTATCTACTGGTAACATTTGCAAACAGGTCTCGAAGTTATAAAGCTACTTTCATGCTCAACTAAACTGAGCATGAAACTTCAACTGTATGCCCATAAAAACCAAAATGCTTCTTGCTGTCAAACTCTCAGACATTGTATTTATCATGCTAATAAGTAAAAATGACAATTGTTGGCCATTAAAAAAATATTTGTGAGCACGATAAAGTTTTTTAACCTGGGGGCCAGCTTGCATCTTACAAAATATTACACTTTTTTTTGTCGTCAGCAGATTTTTCTGATCAAGATTAAGCTGGATGTTTTATTGGGTCAGATCTGGGTCTGAAGTGTTTGCAAAAATGTTTATCCACAGAGGACTCTAGCAGGTAGAGTTAATTGAATGAATTTTTGAGGCAGCCTGTGGCCATTGAAATGTAATTTCTAAACAATTTCTATAAAATCATGTTTAGGCCTTGATGCAAGAAAACCTGACATGTTTGCATGTGAACAACAAAGGCACAGACCAGCCTTTGTTGTTCCCAGTCTCAAAAGTATCGTATCCAAACTTGCTATGTGCAAAATTTCAGTATTCTAGTTAGTCTCTGTAGCTTAGCAGGATTGTTGGCCCAGAAGACAAGGTTTCTCACATCGCTGTCCATTTATTGCCTTATCAAGGTGATTACATTAAATGTTCTAAAATTTCAAACATCAGTTGCCTTCCAAAACGAGGCTTAGACAAACAGGGAGACCAAGATCAGATTAGGGTTTTCTGGCAAGCATGTTACCAATTCCATCCCTGATAATAATTTTATTTTAGAAATAAAAAACTGCGCTCAAATTTTTAGAACGTTTACCGTATAATCTGGACCTTGACGCAAGAAAACCTGTCTTTGGGGTTCGCGAATAACAAAGGGGCAGACTAGCCTGTGCAGATGCGCAGGCTGATCAGCACCTTTGTTATTCGTTTTTGGAAAATAACATATCTAAACTTACAAGCGAAATTTCGCGTTTCTCTACACAGAGACTGATTTGAGTCTGGCTTTGTGTGAAACCCCGAAGTTAGGTTTTGTTGCTGCAAGGCCCATATGCATTTGTGTGTGTATAGGGGGGTCTATTTGGCAATGAGCATTTATTAGAATGAATACAGTATTTGTTATTCTCACATATCATGGTGTATTATTCTGCTGTTATGTATTGTTATTAAACAAGAGTCAAAAGAAATAGATCTCATTATTATTTCTACTAATCATATTTCAACAAACTGCGCTTTGGTTAAATCACTCCTTACAAACAGTTTGGACCTAGATCAGGACCAGCATGTTAAGGTTATGTTCCTGTAATACTGACCAATCGGAGGCCTGTGGTCTGTAGACTGAGCTTACAGTTACAACTATATGCCAATGTGATTGGATAAATTGATGAAACTGGTAAGTTGAGTTCTATTTCTTTAATAAAGTAATATAGCCTGTGGTGGTGGCACATGGAATTATAGAATCAGAATTTCCTAACTCTAGCAGTCAATGAGATGACTGATATGCATGTCACCCAGTTATGACCATTTCCTTACTGAAAATAATGGTTACCTCCCTTTGACCAGCTGTGGTCAACCAGAGAGCAACGCAAAGTATCGGTTTCTTTTCAAAATTTGAAAAATTACAGGGTGTTTTTTTATATCTCATGATGAGTAAGACCTTTTGAATCATTCTAAGGGCTAGGAAAAGGATCTGTTCTCTGTATTGAGGTCTATGGAAAACTAATTACAGGATCATAGCCTTAAAGTTTCTGAAAATGAAATGTAGGTTAAGGTAACTGGGTCACAGTACATGCTTGAAGAGTATGCTGACGATAATTGCTTTGCAACCTTCAACACTTGCAGCTATCATACACTTTAATGGAAATAGTTGAGAAACATACAAACAACGGACAGACAGACAGAAATTTGAACTCCTATGAAGCAGGTGTGACAAAAAATGATGTCTGCTAGAAATTAACTGTTTGCCTATTGGGTAAATTTGCATGCTTTTTGTCGCCTGCTGCTTTTTTTTCTTCAAAATATATATTTTGAAAATTCTTTCAGGAATATCATCAGTGTCGAACAGTTTGGATCCAGATCAGGCTTGACATATGGGTCAAATTATTAAATATCAGTAGACGACACTAGTAGGCAAAGAGTTAAAAAAAATCTCTCCTGCCTGCATCTACCTACTTGGGCAAAAGTAACACAAACAACATTATGTTTTTATTTTTATTTTCATTCAATATTACATCAGTTGATCAGGTAAATGGCATCAAAATATTGTCACCATCAATGTCATATAAACATGCAACTGGGGCAGATCCAAGATTTCTGGAAAGGGGGTTCATATTTATAAAGGTGTGGGGGTTCCCTATGCTAATTTTAACTCATTTTTCTCAAATATCCCATGAAAATGAAATAATTTGGTCTCACTGAGACCAAATTATTTCATTTTCATAGGATATTTAAAAGGGGGGGGGGGGGGGGGGCAGGGAGGGGTTCAAGTGAACCCCCTATGGATCCACCACTGATGCAAAAATTATCATAAGAATTACAAAGGCATTAAGTCAAGTGTTTATAAATCAACTCAGATTTTTGTAGTTTTGAGAAGTGTGCATCACACAGTTTGAAAGCATCTATGGTTTTTGTAGTTTTGAGAAATTCACATGCTATTAATGCATGGATTTGGTGCCTTAAATAAAGAAATTCACATGCTATTAATGCATGGATTTGGTGCCTTAAATAAACTTGTTCTGGGCCATTTCATTTCAAGACAAAAAATCCATTTACCTGTTTCACTCATATACAGTAAAACCTGTCTTAAGCGGCCACTCAAAAATAGACAAAATAAAGCTCTTAATGGCAGATGGTAGGTTAATGAAGGGTGCAAGTATTGCAGAATGCTCCCCTTGCAGCGGTCTTCTTTTTGAGTGCCACTTAAAACAGGTTTTACTGTTTAGCTTGGCCCTGTACACAAATATTAATGAAAACATCCAATCACCTGTTGACTGTGAAACAGTGACAAAATATAGTGCTGCGCTTTTCATAAATTTAACTAAATATCATTGAATTTATGCAATAATAACTATCAAACATTGTTTTACAATGCATTAATGTTCACCAGGTCCCTCAGATGTTAAAACCCTTAGACTTCACCCTTGGTTCTCAACATCTCCCTCAGGGCCTGGTGAAGGGTAATACATGAAAAACCATGTTTGATCCTTATATTGTACTTGCAAATATTTGATCATGGTTGTGTACCATAATTCTCACATTCCATATCTAAGGGTTAATTCCATCGTTAAAAATCTTAACATTATCAATGTGAACATTCAGTAAAACCTGTCTTAAGTGGCCACTCAAAAAGAACACCAAAAATTGGTTTTCGATACCGATTATCGCTTAATGCAGGTCAAAAGTATTACAGAATGCTCCAAAGCATTCTGCAATACTTTCGACCTTCATTAAGCTACCATTTTCCAGTAAGACCTTGGTTTTGTCTATTTTTTTTTAAAGTGGCAGCTTAAGACAGGTCTTACTGTATTTCAACATTTAACACTATTATGACATCACATGTGCAATGATAAACAATTTTGATGCATGTGTTATAAACAAATTCATTGATATAAAGTGCTATTTAATCCTATTACACTCAGATTAGCCAAACTATACAAGCCAGTACATAAGATTTTAGTACTTTTGCATTGTCCTGCACAGAAGGTTCAAAGTGAGGCTGCACAAATGCACAGACTCACCAGAACATTCTCCCCTCGATACTTGAAGATTTCAGGATTATTCCAGAATTCAGGATTTTGAGGCTGACTTTCCATAGAAGGTTATAAAGCTCAAGTGAACCTACACAAATGCAGACTCGCCAGAGCATTCTCCCCTTGATTCTCGAGGTTTTCAGGATTATTACAGAATTCAGGATTTTGAGGCTGACTTTCCATAATGGATTCTCTTTTTTTTTTTTAGTTCATTTTTTAGTTCTTTTTTTTTTGTAGTCCTTTTTTTTTTTTTTTTTTTAGTTCATCTAAATGTGATAGACCATTCAAGCTAGACATTGTTAATATAAGAAGACATATTGCAAGTTTTAAGCTTTTAATTTCTAAGTTCAGCATTTATAAAAAACATGATCTTATACCTGTGAAGTATTGAAGATTCATACCAAAGTTTAGACCTTTAGCCACGCTGTGTAAGTAGGCATGGGTGTTTAAAGGAAGCTTTTGTGCATGTGCGATAAGAAATAAAACCTCATCTGCAGGCTCCTATAGAGATTTGGCCATTCTAAGCGAAAAAGGATAAAGATTCATACAGTACCTACAAAATTAAGATTCAATATAAATTATAAATATTTGATCAGCTATTGTAATGAACTAACCTCTAGTTAAGGCCAGAATTATTTTATAACCTGGTTCTCAGAGATTTTTGACCAACTGATGAGATGAGAGATGTAAATAACAGAGAAAAAATCATATCCCCCACTCACTTCATAGAGTGATATGACCCGGGTCTTGAAAATAAAATCTAATCAATTACTAAGGACTCCCAATGATGTATCTATGTCAGTTTGGTCAAAATTTGGCCACTGGTTCAGATGTGCAGACAAGGTTTTTCATAGAGTTATATGACCCCGGTAACTTTGAAAATTAGGTCAAGGTTACTAAAATTTAATCATTTCTTAAGGTCCTCCCAATGATATATCTGTACCAGTTTAGAAATCTTGCCATTGGTTCAGAAGATAGAGTGCAGACAAGGTTTTTTCATAGAGTTATATGACCCTGGTGACTTTGAAAATTAGGTCAAGGTCACCAATATCTAATCATTTCTTAAAGTCCTCCCAATAATGTATCTGTGCCAGTTTGGTCAAAATCTGGCCATTAATTCTGAAGATAGAGTGCAGATAAGGCTTTTCTTTAGCTATATGACTGGTGACCTTGAAAATTAGGTCAAGGTCACCAAAATCTAATCATTCCTTTTGGCTGTCCCAAGTAAGTATATGTGCAACTTTGGTAAAAATCCATCAAACAGTTCACAGGTTTGAGTGCAAACAAAAAGCTATGCCCAGGCTGACAGGACCCACACCAAAACAATGAGTGTGGGGGAGGGGGGGGGGGGGCATAATCATTCTTGAATAGAAAAAAACAAGTCAAATTGTTATATTTTCGCTGAATAAAATATGGAGAGTTGAGTGGAGTAAAAATTAAATTTGAAACAACAATTTATTTTAACAACAATTTATTTTTATTTTTCTTGAGAGGCTAAATTCTTAAAGTGGGCTCTCCTGAAAACCAAAAAATAAAAAAAAACCTGGCCAAACTATATTTTTTGTTACTACAATATAAGCTCTTAGAAACTAAACCCAGATCAGGGAAAATATGTGGTCTAAGTAGCTAATATATTACTACATAAATATGCAATTTGATTAAACATTTTTGGATGGAACAATTTTAATACTAATATGTAGATTCAATGGCGTAGCCAGAACGTTAAAAAAAGTTACGCCCATTAAAGGGAGACTACTGGATCAAGCAGTGATTCTCTTCAATTGCATCCCTTTTCATAATGGGAACTTCTCTTAAAGGGAAGAATTTGCTCCCTCTTTTGCTCCCAGAGGGAGCAAATTCTACCCTTTAAGAGCAGTTCCTATGGCATGGAAATCACTTTTGCCACATTAGGTGACCTCCCTTGAATGTTACTATTTTTATGTCGCATATGCGTAACTGCTAAATGGGAGCTACGCCAATGAGATTGATTAACCCTTTGTATACTAATGACTCCAATGTGTACTTTGACAAACAGTGAAGACCCAGATGATGTGACATTTTGTCAGGGTCTTCACTGTTTGCTAAGACAAAAACCATCTTCAGAAAGCTACACTGTTCAGGGGCGGATCCAGGATTTCTGGAAAGGGGGTTCATATGTATAAAGGGGTGGGGCTGATTTTATCTCATTTTTCTTAAATATCCCATGAAAATGAAATCATTTGGTCTCATTGAGACCAAATTATTTCATTGTCATATGATATTTAAAAACATGGGGTAGGAAGGGGGGTTCACAATATTATTTGGAAATTATAACTTGTGATCCCTCCATATATACAATAGACAATCCCAAGTTTATTGTATCAAACCAGACGGAAGAACCCATTAGTGAATAAAGGGTTAAAATATATCAATGAAAAAGCATATGCTAAAACTATCAACAGCACCATAAATTCGCAAACAGTTTGATATTTAACCCTAGTGCACTCAGAATGGTGAACAAGGCCAAGCCATCCTGAGTGCAAAAGGGCTTATGATATGAAAGCAGTATTGAAGACTGGATTGTTCTATGCTGGATTAAGTTACAGGAAGCATCTCTGTTGAAAGCATATAGTAAAACCTGCGTAAAATGGTCACACTCAAAAAGACTTGAAAAATGGTTTTCAAGACCAATTATCGCTTAATGCAGGTCAAAAGTTTTGCAGAATGTTCCAAGCTAAGCATTCTGCAATACTTTCTACCTTCATTAAGCTACCATTTGTCATTAAGATCTTTGTTTTGTCTATTTTTGAGTGGACGTTTTACACAGATTTTACTGTATACAAACAGACTACATTGTTCAGTATTTGACAGAGCTACCAGAGACACCTTTTGCACTCAGAAAGGCTATCATCAACTCTTAGTTTAACTGGGTCTATGGTATGAAAGCAGTATTGAAAACTGGATTGTTCTATGCTGGATTAAGTTACAGGAAGCATCCCTATTGAAAACATATAGAAACGGACTGTTGTTCAGTGTTTGACGAAGCTGTAGGAGACATACCTATTGCACTCAGAAAGTTTATTAATCAATTCTTTATATAGAAGGGGCTATGATCAGAAAGGCTATTAATTAATAGAAAGAAGTGTCTATGATATAGAAGTAGTATTGAAATGGGTTCTGTTGTTTGGTGATGGACCAAGCTACAGGAGATAACCCTATTGCTGTCAGAGTAGACAAAATTTAGTGTAAATTCGGAAATTTTCCCAAGGGTTTTTTTTTTTTGCAAAACTTCGAAAATATGTGTTTTAGGTCAAGTATGTGTTTTTAGCACTTACCAACTAAATGCTCCGTTATGGAGTTATATCATTCTCTGGTGCGATGTTATGATGAATGTAATTTTGCAAAGGCATGCATAAGTGTTCTAAAATAATTGGAAATGACTTGCAGAAAGTACACAGTGTTAAAAGATACTCATTTTATTCTACATATGATTACATATATCAGATTTTAACAGCATTTAAATTACCCTGTATGCTGAAATCACCAATTTTAGTGCAGTAAAACCCTTTGTTTACTAGTGACTAATACATACTTTAGCAACCAATGAAAACCATGATAAAATGCTGCATAATGTGGCATTTCATCAGGCCCTACACTGTTTGCTAAGATGAAAATTATCTTCAGAGAAAGAAAGAAAATTTTATTTGGAAATTATAACCTATGACCCCTCAATATATACAATAGACCATCACAAATTCATTGTATTAAGCCAAAAGGAAGAATCCATTAATGCATAAAGGGTTTAACACGTGCACTAAATTATGACATACTTACAAATGATCACAGAGGTTGTTTCCAGGCAGTTGAAAATGTATTATATAAATCAAACTGTAAACAGTGTAGATATGGAAAAAAATTAATGTAAAAATCAGAAAGTATAGATCCCGATAAGATGTATTGTCTAGATCTATGTCGTTTTGATCATCTGAATCAACTCATCCCAATCTATTCTGTTTTCTAAAACCTATTTTCAAGTCCTCAAGATAAAATACCATATTGAACCAAAACGGGCTTTGTTCACAAAACTTTTCAAAATTATGTACACTCTTTTAAAAACAGTGTAGATCCTGATCAGCTGGCTTCTGATGAAGCCATCTGATCAGGATCTACACTGTTTTTCATCTGCAAGATGAATCCATATTGATAATGCAATTAGATAAGCTGGAAATCGGAAGTTCACCTATTAGCATAAATAGCCAATAAAGTACCTAACTCTTTCCTTGCCAGCAGCCACTTTTGTCATCCGCTGATAACCTTTGTAAATAGTTTGGACCCAGATCCGTCCCAACAAAAGGCAGGCCTGAACTAGATCAAAACCATTTGACACATTGATAGTGTTCCTGAAAGATTTTTTTGAAAACCTCAATTTTGAAAAAAAGTCAGCAGTCAACAAAAAAATGAAAAATTACCTGGCATGAAAAGACTTAAGTAGGCTCTTATAGGAGAATGTGCATTTATCAGATTGAGTATGGTAGGTAACCTACAGAGTAATTACAGAAGGTACATCTATATACCATTATATACAGCAAACATGACAAGGGATAGACTTTAATACTGGAACATCATTAAAGCTTTGTTCTGTAAACTTTGAAAACAACTCTTGAAAATATCACATTACAGTATCTATAAATACCAACAGCTCACATTCACAAATATTTTATGATTTTTACATGGAGTTTAAAAATTGTCCGTAACATTTTAGGTTAAAACCGAGCCTTCCTTTGGGATAGGCTCTAATTAATACTGAGCCTTCCTCAAAGATAAGCTCAGATTAATACTGAGAAGTTTGACTTAAAACTGAGCTTCCCTTAAAGATAAGCTGAGGTTGAGCTTCCCCTAAAGATAAGCTCAGGTTTATAATGAGCCCTCCTCAAAGATAAGCTCATATCAATACTGAGCCTTTCTCAAAGATAAGCTCAGAATAGTACTGAGCCTTCTTTAAAGATAAGATTGGATTATATGTTGAGCTTCCCCTAAAGATAATCTCAGGTTTATACTGAGCCTTCTTTAAAGATAAGCTCATATCAATACTTAGCCTTCCTCAAAGATAAGCTTAGAATAATACTGAGCCTTCATTAAAGATAAGATTGGATTATATGTTGAGCTTTCCCTAAAGATAAGCTCAGGTTTATACTGAGCCTTCTTTAAAGATAAGCTTATATCAATACTTAGCCTTCCTCAAAGATAAGCTTAGAATAATACTGAGCCTTCATTAAAGATAAGATTGGATTATATGTTGAGCTTTCCCTAAAGATAAGCTCTGATTAATACTGAGCCTTCCTTAAAATCAGCTAAAATCAATATTAAGCTTTCCTTAAAAGATAAGCTCATATTAATACTGAGTCTTCCCCAAAGACAATCTCAAATTAAGACTGAGCATTCCTCTAAGATAAGCTTAGAATAATACTGAGCCTTCCTCAAAGATAAGCTTGTATCATACCCAGCCTTCCTTGTAGATAAGCTCAGGTTAATAGTGAGCCATTCAAAAAGATAAGCTGAGACTGATACTGAGTATTCCTTAAAGATAAGCTCAGATTAATACTGAGCCTTCCTTAAAGATAAGCTCAGATTTATACTGAGCCTTTCTTAAAATTTATTTATCAAAAGAGAAGGAAGAATTTATTTCTGTGTTATGGTTTTTAACAGTGGCAATGGATTGAAGATCTCGTTTAAATTTACATACACAAGCATGCACACATATAACACTCAAATATACAAAATCATTTGACTCAGCAGACTGTGGCAGGATATTAAAGCTTAATGACCTTGACTTACTAATAAATTTAACCCAGTTTCAAGGTAATTTTGATGTCATATGACAAATAGAATCTAACATTCATGCTCCTGTATATTTGACTTAATTAAATTCCATAGGAAAGAGCGATATAAAGCTTGGCAAGCCTTGCATTCAAACACTTTTCCCCAACTTGTTAAAAAATCAATAATACATGAGCACTCGCATAAGACCATCTATATCATGAAACTGTTAAGTTCACTCTACTCATAAAATTTTAGCATATGTAAATGTAATTTCTTAAAGTTTGCGAAAATAATATATATTTTCTACCAAAATATCAGTTTCTATTCAAAAGAGATAAAATATATTTTAAGTGGTCATATGATAAAAAAAAATCTTGCATGAGTGGTGATTTCATATGTAATTTATGAAGCTCCTCATTTATGAAACTTCCCATAGCCTCATTTTCAAAGCTCCTCATAGCCTTGTTATGAAACTCCCCATAGCCTCATTTATGAAACTCCCCATAGCCTCATTAATGAAGCTCTCCATGGCCCTGTTTATGAAACTCCCCATAGCCTCATTTATGAACTCCCAACCCCATAGTCTCATTTATGAACCTCCCCATAGCACTGTTTATGAAACTTCACAGTCTCATTTATGAAACTCCCCATAGCCTCATTTATGAACCTGCCCATAGTCTCATTTATGAACCTCCCCATGGCCCTGTTTACGAAACTCCACATAGTCTCTTTTATGAAACTTTCCATAGCTTCATTTATGAAACTCCCCATAGCCTCATTTATGAAGCTCTCCATAGCCCTGTTTATGAAGCTCCCCATAGCCTCATTTATGAAACTCCCAGCCCCAGTCTCATTTATGAAACTCCCCAAAGCCTTGTTTATGAAACTCCACATAGTCTCATTTATGAAACTCCCCAATGCCTTGTTTATGAAACTCCCCATAGCCACATTTATGTAACTACCCATAGCCTCTTTTCATAAATTTCATATGAAATGTCCAAAAATGAAAGATCCTCTATTCACAGCCATAATCCACACCGATTTACTACAGGGAAAATAGCCAGATTTGTGAACAGTCTGGCACGTCAATTTGTAGTTCACTCATTTAAGGGACTAAGTACAATCCTGATATGCTTGAAAATTGATTCCGTCGACCAAGAACACAAGATAATTGTTAATGCTGATGTCGTTAATACACAATGCTGTACAAAAAGCCAACCAAAAAATGTGACATAAATATGTAAAGTACATGAAAATATACATAATGCTTGTCTTGGAATGGAATAATGTTTCTGAGACAATTTCAAAGATACCATAGTCTACCTAATAAACACTCATGCTCCTAGAAGTGCACACTTACCACATGGATGAAAATTCAAAATTTTCAAAATCATGAACTTTAGAAATTCTATTTTTAGACTTGCAGGATACCTGCGAAAATTAATAATTTCATGTTTAAATGTGTTTAGATAAATTGAAAAATTAATCAGAGACACTATTATAATCTCCCTAATTCAGCATTTTGAGGCTGACTTTCTATGGAAAGTCAGCCTCAAAATCCTGAATTCAGGATTAATCCTGAAAACTTTCACCCATGTGACCACTTTATGGATTGTTTACAAAGATGCCGAGGGACAGGTTTTTCGATCCCATCTTCACACAAATAATGGATTCTTTTTCTTGATCATCATTGAAATCCACATTTCTATTTTAAAATAAGCTCAAAGATGTTCCTGAACATACTGAGGTACAACATTGTACATGATGATGTACACTTTGACATAACAATTACATCACTTGACGACCCTGTACTTGAGTACCAGTACAACCAATTTAAAGCCCTTGCATGACAGCCTGGGTAAGATAACATTGGTAAAATAAGAATTTCTTTCCCCGGTTAAAACCTCAGATATTCATATCAGTTGTGCAAGAATATAAGAATCTATCATGGGGTGGGGGGGGGGGTTGAAAAATCTGTTTCTAGGATCACCGATTGGCAACACAAGGCTTGTCGAGTGATGACAAATGGTGATCACGAGGGACATATTTTTCTATCCCATCCCCACACAAATAATGGATTCTTTTTCTTGCCCATGACTAAGTACCGCATTTTATATTGAAAGAACATAAAAAAGGGCTTCCAGAAAGTCCTGAATTCACTGAGATGTGACATGGTGACGTCATTTTAACATTACAATGATGTTACCGATCAACTCGTGACCAGCATGCAGCCGACGTGCAGCTGTTCATTTTTTATCTCTCCCACGAGCTGGTACGGGTATGTGACATAGAAATATCTCACATGGGTAAAAACAACGGAAATCCCAATATGGTGTGTGAGAAATACCCTTTTACATTTCTCTCCTATCTGCATATGTTGTTATGTAGCCTATACGTATACATGAATGGCAAACAATATGGACCCAGATCAGACTGCTCCCAGGAAGCACTAATCAGAGTTCATAGTGTTTGCTTCCATGATAAAATCTAGTCTGAAGTGCAGTCATAATTTCAGGACAAAAGTATTGGAAGTTTAAGGGTTAAATCACACTGCTGGATTGGACAGAAACCAGAAGTTCATTATTAGCATTCATTAATCAAATTAGCTAAATGAGCATTTATAGGAGTATGCATGCTTATTAGGATGAATCTGGTAAAACTTGTACATGATTCTTGAACTATACGATTAACCCTTTACTCCATAGGCTATTTTTAGATCATGACATCATCTTCTATTTTTAGATAACATTGAAAAAATTCAAGAAAATTTAAAGTTGAGTTGAATAATTTTAAAAATATTATGGAAAATGGAGCATTTGCTCTTTTGGAGCAAATGCTCCATTTTCCATAATATTTTCAAATGCATGATATTTCAAAGGCGCCATTAATGGGGTAAAGGGTTTTAAACAACTATACCGTATACGTAGTGCAGGATTTCTTAAACATGTAATTTACCTTTTACCTTAATGTACAGGAGTGTGGAAATAGTAAATAGAAAAATTTGATAATTGCCCAGGGACAAGTGAATGGTCACAGAGAAAATTTCACTTGTCCTAAACAACAGACTATGCACAAAGGACTTAGCTTTTGGCCTTATTGTGCGGAACCCATATATAAACTCTTTTGAAACAGCAAGTATGAAACCAGATATCATTGAACCTTATTAAAAATAGTGTAGATCGAGATTCTGAGAAGCGAGATGATGAGGCTCTACACTGTTTTCTGTACAATATATTTTGTTTGTTTTGTTGCTTTATGTCCCAATTCAACAGCTATGGTCATGGCGGGACGGTCAGTTCACCTAGCCACACTTTTTCCTAGGCAAGCTTGAACAAGCGGTTAACCAGTACTTTGTGCACATACTTTCGCTTGTAACCGACAACAACCCTTCTTGAATGCATCAGCCGAAGGGAGGAGAATGACCGTAGAAATTATTTCATGATCAATCTCCACTAAAGTATGGGACCGGGCTGGGATCGAACTCGCAACCCCTGGATCTGCAGTCAGACACACATCTGTAGCCAGACACTTTACCGCCTGCGCTAAGCGGCCCAGTCTGTACAATATGTGAGTTAATAATTAATCAAACCCTTGAAAATCAGACTAAAGTATATCAATTTGTTCAGCATGTTAAAGGAAGAATCAATTTGAAAAATATGAATATTATTATTGCCTATCTATTTCTAGACAGTTTTGTACGAAAAAAATTATATCAACTTTTTTTAGACTTGTCCCAGGACAAGTGAAAAGGAATTTTTAACTTGTCCTGAATTAAATGGGACCAGCTCAGACCAGTCAGGCATGATATTTCCACACCCCTGCCAATGCAGCATAGGGCCAGATAAGCAATTTTTTCCAGCGTAAAATTGTAAATATTTTCTTACCCATCAGTTTAAACATGTGTTTTGGCTGCTCAAAAGAACTAAACCGTCTCATCGAGACGGTTCTTTTGAGTACCCACAACATATGTTTTTCGTTGAGAAATAAGAAAAATAATTTTCTGTTACACATTCTTATCTGGGGCCCTGATGCAGGAAACCTATCTTCAGAGACTGCAAACAGATTTAATTATCATCAATTTAGTCTGCTCAGCTACCTAGACTAGCTAGAATCTTGGAAATTCGGATGGTGAAAGTGTTGCTATTTCACTACCTAAGAAGCAAATAACAAAGACACTGATCAGTCTGTGCAGATGCACAGACTGATCAGTGTCTTTGTTGTTAGCATTCAGCAAAAAAGTTTTTTTCTCATAAACATGGTTCATATAATACTATCAAACAAGTTTTAATTAATACTGGCCACGTAATGGTCCAATTTTGATTACCCATCATCACTTTACCCTGCCTCTTTACAAAAGGGGCTGACGGTATTGCATTGTAGATACAGAAATGAGTGTGCTTATTCCTCTTCGGAACCTTTCTAAAATATACATTTCCTAATAAAACTGCTTTATCTTAAATACTATAGGGCTGGGACAAGTAGACTTTTAGCCCAGCTTATCTACTGCCTGACTACACACCAAGGTTATAAAACTTCATTTATATCCAACTCAACTAAGCATGAAATTTCATCAACTCATTAAAAACTAAAATACAGAAAAATAAAGACTTTTCTAGCTTTAAAGCTCTCAGATCTTTTTTTTTTCAGATTTGTATTTTCAGATGTTTTTATCCTGCTTTTAAATGTTACAATGCCAGAATTTTAGCATTTTAACATTATCATAACATAACATATTCTTTATTACTCTCAGGTCGATATAATGACATATGCATAGGTGAAAGTTCGAAATTTCCAAAATCCTGAATTTTTGAAACTCCAATCTTAAAACTTACAGTATGCCCACTTAATATTCACAATTTCAAATTTAAATGGTCAATTGCCTTCAGCCAGACTAAAAATAAATCAGAGAAGCTATTATAATCTCCCTAATTCAGGATTTTGAGGCTGACTTTCTGTGGAATGTCAGCCTCAAAATCCTGAATTCAGGAATAATCCTGAAAACTTTCACCCATGCATATGAGGAATATATTATATACAGTTTTAAGCATGAAGCATCAGCAGAATAAAGATACATACATGCTCAAATGAGCTGAGCATGAAAAAGTGTTATAACCTCAGGGCTAAGACCTCAGATACTTTCTCCAGCCCTCTTTTTAACACATTATCAAACACCATTTTCAAATCAGAACTATCACCTAACAGATTATTCCGTTTTTCCAGAGCAGCAGATTTTAGTAATGTGAAAGTTAAAACTTATAGAACTATGATGGCTTGAAATTCAACTGATTGGGTCCGAAAAAATTGCTGATTTTTTAAAGATATTTTGTTAAAAAAGTTATTTTGAATAAAATAAGCAGACAACAAAATATAAATTCCCAGCATGTAAAGTGTTAAAGGCAGGATAGCCCTCTGATTTTAAATACTTTTCATGCATATACAAACCCATTTAACTCTTTGCACACTGGGCTTTCATGCTTTTGTCATCTGCTGACTTTTTCAAATTTAACTTTTAAAAATTAACAGAGTGTCCAATGGTTTGAATCCATATCAGGACAGACCTTGTGTCAGCCTTGATCTGGGTGCAAACTGTTTGCAAAGGTTAACAGCAGACAAAAAAGTTGCCGCCAGCGAGGAAAGAGATGAGAAAAGTTTTGCAATTCTAAACAAAACTTTTTGAGGTACTACAAAGTGAGATCAAGTCAGGCCTACAGGATTTGAGCCATTTATGTTCTACAGATATTCAAAGCTTACACCCTCCCATCTGATGCTCTGTAAACACACACAATATCTTTGCTGACTTTTCCCTCCATTTTTGTAGCATCATGCCGACCGTCTTCTGAGAGCACGATGAAATCTCTAGTTCGGCCTCTTTTACAAATTTATTGTTTTGCCCTTTCCTGACCACCATCCTGATACCAAACGGTGTGAGTATCATTACCCTTTTACCACCAACCACAACTTTTACCGTCTGCTCCTCTCGTCTGCTTATGTTCTGAGGGAGCCGATATTGCAAATAATATGAACCCTGATCAGACTGCTCGCAGGGAGCAGTCTGATTAAGGTTCATATTGTTTGCTTCCATGTAAAGATCTAGTCCGAAATCCACTTGAATATATGCAGCAGACGTAAAAGGCAGACACCATTTTTTTTACAAAAAATATGGGCAGGATAAGAGTTAAAATAGGGTGATAAAAATGAATTTTGTTAATGATTTTACGGTCCTTCAACAAGATTTCCTGTAAGTCACAACCATCATGAAGGAGAGTTTGCTTCAGCATGCAGATGTATTTGGCAGCCTCATATGTGGAGCAAGCACCGCCTAGTCTTTCATTGGATGCATACCTAACAGCTCTGGTGCCCGGTTCTCTCATTTCAGCTTACCAATAGCCGGGCCCGGTTCTCTCATTTCTGCTTACCAAAAGCTAAAACTAAGGCCCACTACACCATCTTTTAGGCAGGACTGGACTTTTTTGAGTACGATAATTTTGTCTGAATTTCTGGACGTGTCCAGAAATTCAGACAAAAGTATCATACTCAAAATGATAGGGCAAAGCCAATAAATTTATAATTCTCGGCCCCCGATCCATTTCTCTAAACGAGTAATGTTTTCTGCTCCGGTATATCACTACCATTTCTATTCACAACATTGTTGTCTTCAGTCAATGCCAGCACGTAGCCGGACGGTGAACTTTCGCCGTATTGTAAAGATTTGAGATACTCCTCCTTATGCTCGGCCTTTCTTGGTCCCCATTCTTTTGATGGCTTGAGTACTTTTTTCACACGCTGAAAGTTAAAAGATTTACTTACATTGTATTTTTAGTCTTCAAATACCATAGCTAATGAGCAAATTTGGGGGTCATTGACAAAATTAGAGTCAGAACTTTTTAATATCAATTTTCAATTTCATGAATGTGTTTTCATTTCTTATGGAACTTGATGCATCAGTCTTCATATTAAAATTAAAGAAGAAATACCCAGCCAGGTCCATTTTGCACTGGAGAACTAATTATAGAAGTGTTATCATCAACGAAAACTTGACAAACCCTCAAATCTTGAATAATAAAGGTGACAGAGTTTCGTTCTTATTGATTTTTGTTTGCTTCAAGCAAAACACACAGACAGACTGTCAGTGCGTCGGCAGTCAATTTATTGGGTCAAAAAATGCAAGAAAATCACTGCAATATTGAGGGGCAGAAACACTTTGTAATTTTGAAAATCAAATAAGTAAACCCTTAAAATGCATGTTACAATATATCAAAGTGGATGGAAAATTCCTTAGCCTAATAAAAGCACCGCAAGCACTGCATAATACCCCGCCACTGCTGGGGGCACCAAAAGTTATTTTGTGAGATATATAATGCCTAAATAGCAACAGAACTGAGATAGAAAAGATTAATCAAGGGCAGATAACTCATGAACTGGAAAGGTAAGAGTGACGGTCCTTCGTTGTAATATGTAACCTTTGCTGTTCAACATATCTGTGAAGTTTCATTCAGATATCATAAACAGTAAAAGAAAAACAGGCCAGAAACCATTTTTTAAAGGGAGAAAGGGCAGTAACTCCATCCAAAATGGTCGGATTTTGCCCATAACAATATGTATGCAAAATTTGAAAAAATTCTATGCATAAATACTCAAGTTATCGATCGGAAACAGTGAGCACGGATGGATGAAATGAACTACAGGTCAAAAACCAATTCTCAGATCAATCAAGGGTGGATAACTCACAATCTGGAAAGGTAAGAGTGACGATCCTTACCCACAATATGTAACCTTTGATGGTCATGAGCACGGACAGATGAAATGAACTACAGGTCAAAAACCAATTCTCAGATCAATCAAGGGTGGATAACTCACAATCTGGAAAGGTAAGAGTGACGATCCTTACCCACAATATGTAACCTTTGATGGTCAACATATCTGTGAAGTTTCATTCAGATATTCCATATAGTAAATGAACTACAGGTCAAAAACCATTTTTCAGATCAATCAAGGGCAGATAACTCATGAACTGGAAAGGTAAGAGTGATGGTTCTTTGTCACAGTATGTAACCTTTGATGTGAAACATATCTGTAAAGTTTCATTTAAATATTCCACATAGTAAAGGAACTACGGGTAAAAAAACATTTTTTAATTCAATCAAGGGCGGTTAACTCACAAACGGGAAAGGTAAGAGTGACGGTTCTTAGTCACAATATGTTACTTTTGATGTGAAACATATCTGTGAAGTTATATTCAGATATTCCATATAGTAAAGGAACAATAGGTCAAAAACCTTTTTTCAGACCTATCAAGGGCGGATAACTCACAAACTGGGAAGGTCAGAGTGACCGTCCTTAGTCACAATATGTAACCTTTGATGTGCAACATATCTGTGAAGTTTCATTCAGAAATCATGAACAGTAAAGGAATAACAGGCCAGAAACCATTTTTCCAATACGAAAAAGGGCAGTAACTCCGTTAAAAATGGACGGATTTTGCCCATTAACAATCCCATACCACTCATCGCCGATAACAATATGTATGCAAAATTTGAAAAAATTCCGTGTATAAATACACAAGTTATCGATCGGAAATGGTGAGCACGGACGGACGGACGGACGGACGGACAGACGGACAGACACCGAAGGGTATAACATAATACCTCGCCACTAAAGTGTGGCGGGGTATAAAAAGGATTAAAGCAGCCAATACCATCAGAATTTGTTTTGGGGTAAAGCCAAATAAAAAATACCTATGTTTAGGGTACCCCAACCCTACCTAAATTTACTGGTGAAACCTAGATTTTTTTTTCAGGTTTTCTGAAAAAAAAAAAACATGCATTTTTAAATGCATAAAATGATGTTTTTAAAAGACAATATGTTTACCTACTCTACCTAAAATTTTCAGACCCATTACCCGAAATATACTTATTTTTTATTTGGTCTAAAAGCAGGCTTTTAAGTGCCCTTCAACAAAAAAGTAGGGGAAAAGTAGAAATAAAAATTTGGAAAAAGTAGTGAAAAAGTAGGGATTATTGGTGTAAAAAAGTAGGGATAGTAGGGCATTTCCAAGTACAAAATGTATCACAATGAGTAGTTAGAAATAAGAAATTTCACACTAAATAAGCAGGATAATAGCTGTGATAATAGTAAAAGCTAAACAGAGAGCCCTTTGGGGTTAAAAAAAAAAGTGAATTGTTTTGCATCGTGCTCCCTGAAAAAATACATTAGATGATTTATTAAATCCGAGCGAGCAGGGAAAAAATTCTGGATTTTTACGGGTAAATGACATTTTAGAATGAAAAAGTAGGGATAGTAGGGCATTTTTAAGAAAAAGTAGGGAAAAGTAGGAGCAAATCAAAACGTAGGGAAAAGTTGGGCCCGCTTGAAAGCCTGTAAAGGGGGTGGAAGAGTTGTCATTGTAGTTTTGTAGTTGTTGTAATATACAATGAACACAAAATTACCTGTACAAAGGTACCCTGTTGTTTATAAATCATGTAGGCAGCACAAATAGGGATGGGTAATAGAGAGACCATTCCCAGACACCAGCCAAACTTCACCGCCCACTCTGGGTAGGCTTTCTCACCGTACGTCACTGGACCCAAGGTAATAATGCTGAACAACCAGATAAACTGAAACACACAACAAAAATCAAGTTATACGTCCAGACAAGTGTATAATCATTATGAGCCAGTGCATGAGATTTCCAACAATGTGCCATTTTGACATGTATAGACTCGGACGAGCTTTGCAGCCTCCTTTTAAGCTTAGAAACTCCAAATGGTGTTCAGTCAGTAGCTTAACACTCATAGAATATTCAGTGGACTAGCAAAGGCTCTGATCAGACTGCGCATATGCGCAGGCTGATCTGAGGCTTCGCTGGTCACACATACCACGTTGTTGGAAATCTCATGCACTGGCTCTTCTTATTTCCTTATTGTTTAAAGGGTGTCAGGTTATAGTTTTCAAAAATATTGTATTCTTTTGATGAATATCTTCTTTTTACTTTTACAAACAGTGTAGACCCTGATGAAATGCCGCATCATGCGGCATTTCATCTAGGTCTATACTGTTTGTAAAAGTACCTGTTTAGGGGTTTCCCCGTATACAAAGGGTTAACAATTGTCAGCACTTTCTCATTACATAGAATTATTTTATGCTCTGTGATCATTTTGTGTCCACTTAAGGTGCATTTTACACTATGCTATTTTTTGTGTCCACTTCGGATGTTTTTTATACTCTGTGTGGTATTGTGGTGTCCACTTTGGGTGTTTTTTATACTCTGTGGTATTGTGGTGTCCACTTTGGGTGCTTTTTACACTGTGTGGTATTGTGGTGTCCACTTTGGGTGCTTTTTTTACACTGTGTGGTATTTTGGTGTCCACTTTGGGTGTTTTTACACTCTGTGATATTTTGGTGTCCACATTGGATGCTTTTTAACATTCTGTGACTTTTTGGTGTCCACATGGGGTGCTTTTATTACATTCTGTGAGTTTTGGTGCCCACTTTGGCTGTTTTAAACACTTTGTGAGCTTATGGATAGGCAAATGTATACTCTCTATAGATATCAGTGATAACTCAAGTTTCATCAATAGACATGCCAAAATATTTTAGTCTGTCTCATTATTTAACAAAAGAAAGAATGGTCAAAAAGTAAGCAAGTATGACCAGGAAATGCCACAATCATATACTAAAGACCAACCCATGGCACCACAAGGATAAGTCTAGCCCCTTTTGATGGGATATAGCACATTGCAGAATTCAATGCCTAATCAGAGTCTCCAATTTTTGGTTACAAAATGTTCTACAATACCACCCATCCAGTAAACATCTAAAAGCGGGCCACCATCGGTCCGCCAGCGAAACGCCATTAAATGGGGTTTCGCTGGCGGACCAATGGTGGCCTGTCGTCACTATCTGTCAGCTGGGCAACAACCCTTAAATTGGAAATGGACTCATCTAATTAATAAGAATAGGAAAGTCCACTCATTGAAAGTGGGTTAAATGGAACTAAGTCTTACCAAAATAGCTACAGGGGTCACAAACCGCCAGGCATAGCTCCATATTCTTGATGGTCTAAACCCTATCATCAATTCTATATCTTTGTAGAACCTGTCCACTCCTGGAAAAGAGAAAATATATATGAGCCATGGCATGAGATTTCCAACAATGTGGTATGTGCGACCAGCAAAGGCTCAGACCAGCCTGCGCATACGCCCAGTCTGATCAGAGCCTTTGCTAGTCGCTATGACTGTTAAACTACTGACTGAACATCATTTGGAGTTTCTAAGCTTAAAAGGAGGCTGTAAGGCTCATCTGAGTCTACACTTGTCAAAATGCCACAATGTTGGAATTCATATGTCGCGGCTCATATATGAGCCAATACACAAGACTGTGTTATTAAATAGGCAGCCAGCAAAGCCATACACACATGGGTAAAAGTTCAAAATTTCCAAAATCCTGAACTTATGAACATGCAGTGTGCCTTCAATATATTAACAATTTAAAGTTTAATGGTCAATTGTCTGAAGATAAACTGAAAGTAAATAACAGAAGTTATTATAAACTGCTAAATTCAGTATTTTGAGGCTGATCATCCTCAAAATCCTGAGTCCAGGAAAGAAAAATATTTCTTGTACACCGGATAAGGATATCTGAGATTTTACCCTGGCATAGAAAATCTTATCTTACCCATGCTATCTTACCCAGGACGTCAAGTAACGTAATCATGTGAAATTGCATCTTAGCGTATTCAGGGACTTCTGGAAGCTTAATTTAAAATAAATAAATAAACAAAAACAGTGGTGAGCAAGAACAAGAATCCATTATTGGTGTGAGGGTAGGATAGAAAAATCCTTCCCTCGTGATCACCGTTTGTCATCACTCGGCAAGCCTCATGATGCCAAAAGGTGATCCACCGGACGGATTTTTCTATCCTATCCTACCCTCACACTCATGATAGATTCTTATAATACGAGCCACTCAGAGCCAGGACACAAGACTGTAACCTTATGAAATTCAAACCTTAAACTTGCGGTATGCCCCGAATCATTATAATGCATCTGGGTTTGCTAGTAATCATAGTGGTTCCAGTTTATTAACCCTTAATGCGCCCATCGCAAATAAAGTCGTCTGCTTTTCTCGTCTGCTGAAATGCTTAAGAAGACTCTATGGCAAACAGTGTGGACCCAGATCAGACTAGGAGCAGTCTGTGCTGGGTCCACACTGTTTGCTTCTATACTTACAGGGGCCACCATGATCCGAGATCTTGCTACTGCGATTATCCGTGAGGGCAAGGTCCCAACTGACTGGGAGGAAAGTTTCATTGTCTGCCTTTACAAGGGCAAGGGTGATGCTTTGGATAGAGGCAACTATCGAGGCCTCAAGCTGACTGAGCAGGCCATGAAGATCCTAGAGAGGATTGTCGATGGTCTCATAAGACAGGTGGTGTCTATTGACGACTCCCAGTTTGGCTTTGTCCCAGGAAGAGGCACTACAGATGCAATATTTGTGGTCCGGCAGCTGCAGGAGAAATACCTAGCAGTGAACAAGAGGCTTTATATGGCCTTCGTGGACCTAGAGAAAGCATTTGACCGTGTCCCTCGGAAGGTTATCTGGTGGGCCCTGAGAAAGCTAGGCATCGAGGAATGGATTGTGCGGTTAGTCCAGGGAATGTACGCTAATGCACGAAGCCGGGATCGTGTTGGCGAGGATTTCAGCAAAGAGTTTGAGGTGAAGGTCGGAATCCATCAGGGATCCGTACTCAGTCCCTTGCTCTTCATCATTGTGCTGGAGGCCTTGTCACGTGAGTTTCGGGCTGGTGTTCCCTGGGAGGACCTATATGCAGATGATCTTGTCATCATTGCTGACTCCCTGGAGGAATGTGTCAGGAGGCTCTTGATATGGAAAGAAGCCATAAAGAAGAAGGGATTGAGGGTGAATGCAGGAAAGACAAAAGTCATGATCTGTGGTACAGGCCCGGACCTCTTGCAGAGTTCAGGCGAATACCCATGCGCTGTCTGTCGTACAGGAGTAGGCAACAACAGCATCTACTGCAATGGCTGCAAACTTTGGGTGCATAAGAAATGCAGTGGGCTACAAAGACTGACACCAAATCCTGATTATAGGTTTGCACGGTGCATGGGAAATGCTCGTCCTATTGACGGCAGACCACAGAGTGAAGTCCAGGTCGGACCTGATAAGCTTGAGGTGGTAGCTTCCTTCTGCTACCTAGGTGACATGCTTTCTGCTGGTGGAGGCTGTGAAATGGCGGTCACTACTTGTGTGAAAACCGCCTGGAAGAAATTCAGGGAGCTACTACCAGTTCTCACATCCCGCCACCTCGCTTACAAGACCCGTGGCCATGTGTACAGCTCTTGCGTGCGGAGCGCCATGCTCCATGCCAGTGAAACTTGGCCACTTACCAAGACGAACCTGCACGCTTGCAACGCAATGATAGGGCCATGATCAGACAGATCTGCAGTATCAAGCCAGAGGATGTGGCCAGGGTAAGGTCAAGCCAGCTACTGGCAAAGCTTCAGCTTGAGGACCTCGACCTCATTTTGAGAGAGAGAAGGCTTCGCTGGTTTGGGCATGTGGCGCGTTCGAGTGGTGCAATCAGAACAGCATATGATATGCAGATTGACGGCAAGCGTGGGGCAGGGAGGCCCAAGCAAACATGGAAGAAACTGACAGAGAAAGACTGCCGTGAGTGGAAGCTCACCATAGTTGACCCTCAAGAAAGAAGCACCTGGAGATCAGGTGTGAGATCTGCTATGCGTGCAGCTAGCCAGTTACCTGGAAAGGGGCCCACTGATGTGGATGATGCCCCTGCACCTGCACGTTAATCAAAAATCCGATTATGATGATGATGATGACTTAATTCATCAGTAATACTAGGCAATTATTTGCAGCAGACGACTTCAGCAGACGATATTTTCAGATGCATTTTTTTCTTGGCGCTGTAAAGGATAAGTTATTCAGCAGACAAATGTCTTGAAAAAACACGCATAAAGACAAGGGTTAAGTAGTAGGCAGATCTGAACTCACCGTATACCCAGGATATTGCGAGACATTCTGTAAATGAAATCAACATCAGAGAGAAGCTAGCACAGTACCAGTCGATGATCTGCAGAATGTAGATGCCTCCCTGTGAAAAACAAAAATGGCTAATAGTTACAATGATAATAAACCCTTAGGGTGCCACCAACAATTTACCGCAGATGGCATTTTAGATTCGAGTATCTGTGCATTTCAAAAGTTTGAAGCTCATATGCATATTATCCTGAGGAGGTACTGTTGTTCAGTTTTGGTTCTTTTTTTTTTTGTTTGATTTGATTCTTTACATCCCATCAACAATCTTTCAGTTATGTAGGGACGGGTCTTCCTGGATTGAACCTATACTAAGCTAGGATAAATGTGTCTTGCTCAAAGACCACAACGCAGTGACGCCTGTGAGGCTCGAACCCGCGGCCCCTCTGTGTCGAGTCAAGCACTCTACCACTGAGCCACTGAGCTTCTGGTTACAATGATAGTGAACCCTTTGGGTGCCACCAGCAATTTGCAGCAGATGGCATTTTAGATTTGAGTATCTCCGCATTGCAAAAGTTTGAAGCATGTATGCATATTATCCTTGTTGTTGTTGTTGTTTGTCTATTTTGGCATTCTTCCGCTGCCTATAAGCTCAAAGTGCTCTTCTCTCTTGTACTTCTTTCACTTGCTGCAATACTCATGTACCTCGTGTGTATGCGTGCGATAAGCTTTAATATCTAAAATTGTGCGAGCACCTGATGAATTCCATCAGGGCTGCAATAAGCTCATTTTGACCATTACTGCTTATATTTTCATTGTATCCCCCAAGTAACTTTAAGTCTATGCAAGTAACATCATTGCACCCTTCTCTCCATAATATATCTTCCACTGTCCGTTCAAGTCTATTCCTCTCTGTTGTATATTTGCCACAATGAAATACAAAATGGAGGAGGAACTGTTGCTCATATTTGGCTGTTACTTGGATTTATAACACAATATATGAGCCCCAACATGAGATTTCCAACAATGTGGTACATGCGACAAGCAAAGGCTCAGACCAGCCTGCGCATAAGCGCAGTCTGATCAGAGCCTTTGCTAGTCACTTGAATATTCCATGACTCTTAGGCCACTGACCAAACATCATTTGGAGTTTCTAAGCTTATAGGCTGCACAGGCTCATCTGAGTCTACACTTGTAAAAATACCACATTGTTGGAAATCACATGTCACGGCTCATATCCATTTATATGAGGTTTAAAACGAGTTAAGTTATTATTCTAAATAAATTTCTACATTCTACTCATTCTTGGCCAAAAGAACCAACTGTGAAAACCCTTAGACTTGCTTCATGTGTAACTCAATATTTTGATCATGAGATCAATCATGAGCAACCCAAAGGCCACCGTAGTCTCAGCTAGTCTGACACCTATAAACTGAAGCCAATCTTCCGAGGGAGCATGTACCCTGACTAGCAGACAGTAAGTGGTTATGTCAGTTAAGCAAATCTACTTTTACCAGGCAGGTGGTGGGCCCATAAACAAGCCTGGTAGTGAGACTTTTAAGCTGCCTTATCAGGTATTGGTAATCTAGTCAGCGCAATAACATATAAGGATCAAGTCATGATGGGTAGTCCAGGCTAGGGGCCAAGGACCATCAATAGAGATGGGTAGTCCAGGCTAGGGGACCAATGACAATAAAAGTCTAACAGATGGCATCTCTTGACTGATTGAGACAGGTCAGCAATATTTATAAGTTAGATGAAGAAGCCATCAATTAGTTAAGCTGATGACTCATTTGGGGGGAAAATACACTGACGCCCACATATTTGTACTGGGAATTCGCGTTTCGTGCGCATTTTCAATGCGTTGTACACAAGTATGATTTAAAGTGAGTTGAAAACGCGAATCAACTCATACCAAAGCAAGGCAAGATCATGAATATTCATATGAGATGGGAAGCGTTAGTGCGTTAACCAATCAAATTGCCTATTTAGAAAAATTGATACTGAAATGTGTTGACTCTTTATAGGTCAATTTAATCTAAAGTTTGAAATTTGCTTTATCATCTTGCGTAAAACAATATTATTTCTTACCTCAATCTTTTATTTTACTATTAATCAGTTTAAACATATTTTATCCTTTATCTAATGAATAACTAATCAGCAATGCATTGCAATACGTATCTGCGTTGCAACGCAGTGATAAGCGTTGATTCGAGTTGATAAATCAGCTGGACCAATTGGTGGACAGGTAAATGGGTTTCACTGCAGTTCAACATATTATCAATGACGAGGGGGGAATGGCTATTTGGAATTCGCATTGAAAATACAGTGCGTATTACCTGCGTTTTCAATGCGTTTTCAACTGAAATTCGACAAGTACAAAAACGTGGGCGGATAGGGTACATTTTTATTTCATAACAGGTCAAATGAATCGCAGTGTGAAGTATGAAATGCTCACATTAGGTTAAATAAATATTACAACATACCTGTGTTATAAGGGGCAGTCCCAACAAGAACTCTATGACACAAGCAATGGCTGCCACAAGAGTTCTACGCTTTCTCAGAACATGGGGAAATTCATCTATAATGGCACTGAGACAAGTCTCGAACATTCCAAACTAAAAATAGAAAGAAAAACGGAGATTAGAGACATGTCTCAGCAGGATGATATCAACACATAAACACGCAATTGAACAGTAACATATGTACAAAAACAGGCGCAAATAATAAACAGGGAAGCGAAAGTATGAGAGAAACTTATACAGTGTGAGGGACCAACAATTTCCCTTGGGTCAGTTACTACTAAAGTATCGTAATTAGCATAATTATTTGGACAGATTAGCTTAAGCAAATTTTGACAACCCAGATCAAACTATTACTTGAAATTTTAGAACATTTAATCTTATCAAAACCATGTAACCCTATGGCTGGGACTTTACTGGGCTGTTGATAAAGCAGATAAATTGTTTAAAATTAATAAGTCAACAGCAAATTCTAGAATAACTTTTGAGCCTGAAGAATATAGGACTTTATATTCTATTTGGCTAATTTTATACGGAGACCTTTGAAATAAAATTTGAAGACCCATTTTCCTAATATATTCCCTTCATAAAGCACACAGCTGCTCAAGGAAAAATCTTTTTAAAAATGGCAGTTAGTGTGCCATCTAAATTTATTATATGAGATTTCCAACCATGTGGTATGTGTGACCAGCAAATCCTCAGATCAGCCTACGCATATGCACACTCTAATCAGAGCCTTTGCTAGTCGCTTGAGTATTCTATGAGTGTTAAGCTACTGACTGAACATCAATTGGAGTTTCTTGGCTGAAAAGGAGGCTGCACAGGCTCGTCTGAGTCTACACTTGTCACATTGTTGGAAATCAAATTTTGTTCAATAAACCTTATTTCATTCAGAATGGCCAAAAATACTACAGAATTGAATTTTGACCATTCTAACCTCAAAAGGATTCAAATTGCTCTTAAAAGGTTTTGGGCTTGTGCAATGATTTAGGCAAATGTGGTACACACAAAAGGTGGAGACACTAACCTCACTGTAACAGCAGAATTTGACTCATTTAAGTTTTAAAATACTGTTTGCTTAGGTAAAGCCTTCAATTAAGTACATTTGTTTCCATTTTATGCCTCTCTTTTTCAAAGCCAGACTTGTATACTGATATGTCTTTCAAACGACGGAAATAATATGCTTCCAGGGGAGGCAATTATCCCTGTTAGGAGTAGCTCTACAGTACAAGGAAGGCAACTCATTGTAATCAAGAATAAGAGTTAACCAGTTAGAGTCATCACCTTTCCCACAAGGAAAATTGTTGGTCCTACCACTGTATAGCTCTTTTTTTTTATACCAGATAAAAGCCCCTTAGTCCCCGCATCCCGACCATAACACACAAGACAGCACAGGTTAAGCCACACTGGGGTAAAAAATAATCTTAGCAACTAACTCCTAAGACCGGGAAATATCGTATCATATGGGGAAAATCTTAATAACTATCTTATTGTGTGAAAAATCTTATATCTTTATCTTAATGCTCAGCTATCTATTAATAGCAAAAATATCTAAAACTATCACTTAGCATTGGAAAAATCTTAAATATCTACGCTAATTCCCGACATGGGAAAAAATCTTAACATTACCTCTTAACATGGGGAAAAAACCTTAGCAAACCCTCACTTAATCTTAATCCTTTTATGCCAAGTGTCCCAAATATTGGACTATAGCAATCAGTGTAGACCCAGATGAGATGCAGCATCATCAGAGTCTACACTGTTTGCTATCATCTAAGTCAAAACCAGCTTTTGAAGTAATTTTTAAGAAATCGACTAGAAGCCCATATAGTATTAATAACAGACCATTTCAATCTTAAGCAGCCACTCAAAAATTGACAAAACAAACATCTTAAAGCCATGTGGTAGTTAATACAGGTCAAAAGCAATGCAGAATGCTCCACGGGAGCATTCTGCAGTACTTTTGACCTGCATTAAGCGTCTATCAGTCTTGAAAACCTATATTTTGGTCTTCTTTCGAGACAATACAAATGGAATTTGGCATAAATGAGGAAAACTAAATCTTAAAAACTATAGGAAACTAAATCTCTCAACCCATAAAGCACCATTATTATTTGCAGCAGAACATTTTTTTAGAGAAAAAAATTTGGGGGGCAAATACGGCTTTATATTTGGGCATTGACTCGAGAGAAACCTGTGTTCAGGGGGGGTTACGAATAACAAAGATGCAGACCAACTTTGGCATCCATGCAATCTGATCAGTGCCTTTGTTATTCGCTCATTTTTGAAAGTATCATATCTAGACTTTCTACGAGCGAAATTTCAAATTTCTACGGTAGTCTCTGTAGCTGAGGAGACTGGTTTGAGTTTCAATTTGTCGGAAACCCCGAAAACAGGTTTTGATGGACGCGGCCCATTTCATGTAAATTTTCTGACATGACATATGAACTTGTCCAATGTCATCTGCTGCAGTATGTGCTGGTGCTTTAAAGCTTAAGAATACCAGATCAGTCTGCTGCCAGCTGGGAGGAGTAAACTGATCATGAAATATCTGCATTTCTCAGAAATCTTGTATAATTTTTCTACTTTCTATAATTTTTGTTGTTGTTGTTTTTCCAAATCATTGAACAGAAGAGATATACCTATTATGAGATAAAAAAAATGCATGTATCACACTCTGAATAGAAATCAGCAGACATTATTAGGCCAAATAAAATAATACATGTGTTTAGGGTAACCTGACCCCTCCTAAATTTACTGGCGAAACCTAGAATTGTTTTCAGGTTTTCTAGAAAAAAATATTTAGTTTTATGAATTTTGAAATTATTAAAAAAAAAATATGTGTGCCTACCCTACCAAAAATTTTCAGACCTGTTACCCGAAACACACTTTTTTTTTACTTGGCCTTGAGAATAAGTATTACATGTATATAAGAGTCTGGATGTGGGAGTATTAATCTCACTAATCAAGTTTTGACCACTTTAATCACTTATTAATAAAATTTCAACATACTCCATAAAATTGAGAGTTGTTGTAGGGAATATCATCATTTTAATGTTAATCATTTGATTTTAGAGTATTTTTTCTTGCAAATCATAACTTGTTATACATGCCAAAAAATATTTTAAATTCAAGAAAAAAAATCACTAAATCATAATTTTTAAGCCAAACATCATTACGTATTATGCCAAAAATTGCTATTTGATAAACCCCATCCAGGCCCTCATATATGTGCAATAATTGTATTTCTAAAAAACCTGATAAGTAGCATGCCTATTTTGTTAAATTGTTTAATGTTTAACACACCAATCATAGCTGCAGAAGACAACAAAATCTTTTTTCTCTCAATATTTTCATGGATAATAAGGCTTGACATTTCATGTCAATTGTTTGCTAACATGAAATGTCAATCCTTATTTAGTTTCTTAAGGGAACAAAATTTGAAAATGTTGTCTTCTGCAAATTTTAGGTGGTTCTACGGATATTCCTTTAAGGCGTGCCGATTCCCAGGTTTTACCATATTAACTGTATAAACCCTAACTATTCTGACACTTTATCTATAAAGTTGAAATTAGACAAAAAACATTTAAAAAATGAAATTTAAAATTAGAAAATGTCCATATAGTGACAGAATGCCAAATAGTTAAGTACTGTAAATTCAGAAATTTTTGCGAGAATTTTATTTTAGCGAATAGCGTTAAAACACATATTTTCGACCTTAAAAATTGGCGGCAAGAGCGTGATTTACCTATATCAGTAAATGTCAGGGTGAGTTTGCCAATTCTTGAGGATTTTATTTTAACGAAACCTCGCATATGCGAAGTTTCGCAAAATAAAACCCTCACGAAAATTTCCGAATTTACAGTATAGACCCTGATAATACTTCAGTTAAATCAGGCTGTCTGTCAGAATATCTAAGGTTAATGAGGGAGTTCTGTACACTTGTCCTGCTGAACCATCTCTACAATGGATAGGTCGAAATCTAAGAAAGCCACAAATCACTTTTGTAAAAATAAATGTTTACTATTTAATTTTAACACAATTTATCATAGTTATAGGGTATATTCATAAAATGAACAAAAACACAGCAGTTGCTTCAAAAATTTGATTTACACTGTTGGTAAAGGCAAGATACACTGCCACAAAGTCCATGTCCAGCAGAATAAGGGTTAATACTAAAATATAGCCCCATATGGAGTTAATACTAAAATATAACCCCATATGGAATTAACACTAAAATATAGTTCCACATAGAGTTAATACCAAAAAAAACCAGCTCCATGTAGAGTTAACACTTTGCTCCATATAGAGTAAACACTAAGATATAACTCCATACAGAGTTGATACTAAAATACAATTCCATGTATAGTAAATATTAAAATATAGCTCCATAAAGGGTTAACATAACACTAAAATAAAGCTCCATATAAAGTTAATACTAAAATATTTAACTCCATATGGAGCTACTGCAAAAATATAGCTCCATATGGAGTAAATACTAAAAG
The DNA here is from genome assembly GCA_964019695.1 of Loripinus fragilis. Taxonomy (NCBI): domain Eukaryota; kingdom Metazoa; phylum Mollusca; class Bivalvia; order Lucinida; family Lucinidae; genus Loripinus; species Loripinus fragilis. The sequence goes on from OZ026521.1 coordinate 30,976,858, forward strand.
CTATAGAGTTAATACCAAATACCAAAATATAGCTCCATATAGAGTTAATATTAAAACATTGCTCCATTTAGAGAAAACACTAAAATATGACTCAAAATAGAGTAAATATAGCTCCATATAGTTAATACTAAAATATAGCTTTCAGAATTAATACAAAATATTATTCCAGATAGATTTAATGCTAAAGTATAGCTCCAATATGGAGTAAATATTAAAATAAAGCAGATTCATTGAGAGTTAATACAAAATATGGTTCTATATAGCATTAATACAAAATATTACTCCAGATAGAGTTAATATAATGCTAAATTACAGTGCCAGGAAAAATGTCAAAATATAGCTTAAGAAAGAGTCTATAATTATATATAGAATGTTAGAATTAATGTTAAAAAATAAGAATGAGATTGTTCTGAAATAAAGCTCCAGAATTAGTAAATGCTAATATTGTTCAAAACAGACTTTTTATTGGTCATTTTTCTGCTGTATTGAGATTGAGAGAACAGATCTTCTCCCTTTGCTTGTATAATATATACTCTTAAATACAGGTTACTAATTCAAAATAGTTTAATTATTGATGGTATAACTCAATCTGGATATAATATACTTAGTAACGTATTTGTCTTAATAAGCACACATGCTCTTATAAGCACATACAGAGTTCTTTTTTACTTGTGAATATCCATGATTTTATCCATTTAAATTTTCTCCATGAATTCTTATGCAGTTTATAAAAAAATACAGCTATAAATATAGTTTATCATAATCAATGCATGATACATCCAATCATTACACAATTGATATATTTTCAACAAATATATGTCTTTGCAATCATTATCATGTTTATTAGAGCTGTCAGACTCCAGCATTACTCCCTGCAGAATACCTAAAGTTGAAGAGGGGCTATAACCCATGGTGATGGACTTGACAGAGATAATGCATCCTTGCAATGCAAGGTACTATTTCCACTCCACACAGTTCCAAAGGCATGCGTATGGAACAAAGTGGACTTAGTACTTTGGGCCACGAAGATGAAGATATTGATGAAAGTAAATCATGTATCAAAAAAGGAAGAAATGTACCAATATCAATGAAAGTAAAGCATGAAAGAATTAAGAAAATAGTATGGTGAATGTTTATTAAAGCAGGTGCACTTATTGAGAAGAAATGCTATGTATTTTCAAGCTCTTCTGTCTTGATGCCTAGATGAAAAAAACGATCAGTTAAATAAATCTGAAATGTCCTCTTGTTTTCTGAAACAAATAAGGATAATTAGCCCATAAAGCATCGTCTATAATTTGCAGCAGACAACAATTTCAAATTTTGCTGCTTTTTCAAAAATAAGAAATAAGGCATGATATTTCATGAGAATCATCTGCTGAAAGACAATTCTCATGAAATATCATAGGTTATTTTTTTTCAAAAATTAGGAAAGATGTGCCAAAATTTGTCGTTTACTGCAGTCGTGATTGACGCTTTAAGGGTTGGTTTATAATGAGAGATGCATGTTCAAATTAAGCTTGAGCACAACTGTACTTTGGGCACAGATCTAGCTATATCTAGACATACAAATGCTATGCTACTGGTACCAACTTTTCATGAAAAAAAAGATGCATAGTAATTAGATTGGGATCCCAAACTGGAAGGGTTAATAGTCAAGGGAATGTTTTCTCAGTGTAGCTCATTAAAATAGTTGATCATGTGTTATAAATATATATTTTCTAAAGAAAATGCGTTGACATTTTTATTTGATTAGTGTGCATGTTGTAAGATTGCATATAAAACATTTTTAAGGTTTTTCTTTTAAATTTATTTCACAATATTTTGTCTGTGTTTTGGTTTGCATCTTGGCTGTATTTTGCAGCATAATTTACAATCATATCGAATAAATATCTATAATACATAAAATAAACATTAAGACCTTATAACTTGAACACTGACTCTGTATAAAGTAGAACTAATGTTGTTCAGACACTTGCAATATCTATAACTACTTACAAAACATTGACATTAATCTTATTCTTGTTGGAGCTGTTCAAGTAGCAGGGATAAAAGCAAGTCATTCAATCTGATAGTATCTACCATAAACCTTTCACTGTAGAATACTCTATTTTTGTATACATCTTAATTTCAATTCTATGATCACCCTTTTATTTACAAATCTCATAATTTGTGATTCATGATATTTTCATGTGCTACAACATGGTCACAACTCGCTCCTCCAAATGGAAAACAAGATCAGCCTGTTGACAGACAGTTGTCCATCCACATTTTTCCGCTGTACCGTTTTTCATGTTGTTCTCTTTTATGCAATGTCTTGAGAGCAACATAAATCACAAATATTTGCCAAAACAATTTGCCATGAATAAAAATGTGTTTAAAGTAGCTACTAGACTTATCCAGAGTAAATATGGGAAATGTTTTAATCCTGGTAAACATTAAGTGATGTTCAATCAAGTAAACTAGGGTTGAATGAGTTTGTTATGCACTAGGGGTATAATGCTTGTCATTCGCTAGGGAAAAGCAGACAGGTGCAAAAGCTTAAATGAACATGCACATGAAACATTACACATTCTAGACTATATTTACTCTCAATTATGATTCCAATGAAATAACCTTAGAATGATTATTAGATATCCCACACACAGGAATGGACATTGAATTCTGGTTTTTCTATGGGCAGTTCAGGCATGATTTATAATGTAATTCTGAGAATACTCCTAGTCAAGAACTTTTAGAATTAGAAACAAAAATCATTCCAGCATTAGCTTTATTATGTTTAGTTGTCGTCCAACTGAAAATTGAGAGTAGATACAAGTAAGGTGGCAATGATATTTTAGTAGTTCCGATAAAGATGCATTTCTGTTGTTTTTTCTGATTTCTCAATAAAAAATACTGTTATGGATACTTCAGTGGCCAGAACTTATAGTTCAGTTGAGAAATAAGAAAGTATCCTATATTAATCTTCAAATTCTGCAAGACTGGGGCTATTCATTTGCTCAACCCCCTCATCTGGACGAGGATGGTTTGACATAGTGCACACTGATTTAAAGTACTTTTTAAATTATTTTCTGTTGATTGTTTGATAGAAACTACTCATATATCAGCAGTTATAAGAGTTTAAGCACTATGAATCACCATTACAAAAATTAATAATATGAAGCATTCATGACATCAGCACCTTATTTTATAATAATAACTTCCTTTTCATATGAATGGTAGTCTTCCAAAATGACACGCCATAGCTAAAGCAGCAATTCAAGTTTTTCTCAGTGATTTTGTTATTTATTAGGATTTATACTACATAGTGTGTTCATTTGCAAACTGTCATGAATACTTTAAAGGTCTTGTGAACCTTCAAAAAAACTTTTTTTAAACTCCTATCGGTTGAAATGCCAGTAATGAGAGAAACAGAATGTCGAAAACCCCATCAAAAAATTCAAAATCGTTACCAAATTATGAATGTTTCAAAATTTAATTGGATGAAAATATGCGAGAGGCTCATATGACGTCATTTGAGCCTTTTGAAATATTAAATTTAATATATTTCATTTATTTTAACATTATTTAATATTTTATTTGCTGAAAATGATTCAATATGCTAAAATACAACATTTGCATATGAAAGCTTAATTGTGCTGTTTTAAATTGCTTAGAAATCACATTACATAAAATATGACATTTTGAAAAAAAATCATCTCGAAACAATAATATGGGCGGGGCTTATATGGTAATTTGCATAATTTTTAAACTTGCATAACTTTTGACTTGGTTCGAATTTTGAAATGGGGTTTTCAGTATTTTGGTTTTCTCATCACTGTCACTTAAATCATGAGGAGTTTCAAAAATGTTTTTGAAGGTTCACAAGACCTTTAGAGACACCATATTGATCATAAATGAGCAATTTATACACACAAACAAATTGTCAGTGATCTTTGTTTCATTTGGGAGATTTTTTTTACAAAATATGTAAGGCTATAATAAATAATAATACAAGATTCAGAGTTTTGATCATAATCTATTTAGATATTTGATTATAAGTGTTGGATGGAAAATGCTCAATTATATCAGGTTTAGTATCTTTAATACAAAGAATAATTGTAAGGATATGCAAAGATTGTTTCCCCAAAATATGTGAAGACTTGGTAAAAGCTTATAAAAGTTGTTGTTGTGCTTGTAAGGCCAAAAGGCAAACCAACTAATTGGAAGCTTAACTCTACAGCCTAGATTGGAAAGCATTTACTCTTTCTTGACCAATGAAATGTTATATTCCCTTTGCATACAGTTTAGAAGATTCTTTTAATATTATGAGTGGAATATATTTTTGTGCATTTAATTGTATTTCTACCCCTCAGTGAACAATACAGACTATGGTGACATGCCATATTCTCCTGCATCTCGTCCAAGTCTACATTGTTGTGAATGGGTTTCCAGTCAAGAAAGGGTCAATTCAATTGGTCAGGCACCTTTTTTATATCAACTAAAAACAGGTCAAAGCTAAAACAACAAACAAAATACAGACACAACAGTTGCTTAACATGACCTGTATGAGTATAAAGGAACATGACAAAATTATCTTTCCTCAAGCTAGTTGAGTCAAAGGCAAAGTTGTTTAAGCTTTCAAAGATTTATAAAACAAACTATGCTTAGATTGTCAAAGGAAGCTTGAATTTATAACTGAAAATGAAGAAACTCAATTTTGTTTAAATATGAAATTCTAAAATGTTGATTACTAGTTGCCTGCTAAAAAGGCCTAGACAAACAGAGCAGACCCATTTCAAACTGCTTCCGAAGAAGTCTGATCAGTGACTTCTCTGTTTGCTATTCTGATAAGCATTTTGTGAATTCCAACCATGATAGCCAACATTTTATTTGAGAACAGAAAGAGAAAATGGTTCAGAATATTAGAACATTTACCGTAACTTCAATTATGGTAAATTAGAATTTTATGTTCTGAAGTTTGGCTCACAGATAAAGATCGACTTTATGAGACCCAAAATAAAGCACTGATTGGCAGAAACTCACAAGCTTTAAAATAATCATTTGATATGGTTATGTAGTGGGGTATAAACATTAACGATCATATCAAATAAATATCTGTAAATGTTTTGCTTGTTTGTCGTGTGAGTATTTTGATATTTTTTTTTTCAGTTTAAAAATGTTGGTTAATATAATGCTAATATGTTCATACTTATAAGTTCAAGCTTAAATTTCTGTTTTATTAAGGAAAGTATCTGAAATACAATAGCATTACAGCAAAAAATGTTAGAGTAATAGCTGGAAAAGAATGATCATGAAGTATAAAGCATTAGCTTTAAATGCTTGAAGAAACTGATAAAATCTTCACTCATTTATCTCTTTCCAAAAATCAGCTGACTTATTCAATTTTCTTGATACATACCCTTAAAAAGATTGTGTGGTTTTCTAACCAAAAAGTTATATTTTTCTTATCTTTCCAGGAAAACATTTGCTGTGGATCTCATTTTCTCTTTAAAAGTGCTTCAATGATGCTTCCAACAACATGTTGCTTGGAAAAATAAGAAATACACCAAATCTCAACACTTTTCTGTTAGCCTGTGTTCAAAATTCTTGTTCGTATTATATTTTTGACAGGTCTATCTTGTTAAATAATGTAAGGAAAAATGCTTTCAAAGTTACAATTCTACTACAGTATACTATAGAGTGCAGTCGCTTTCTAAAGCTAAAATTGGGGTCATTTTCACATAATTTCTTTGCGAAATTTTTCTAGATTGCAATTTTTTAGATTGCACTTTACTTGTCTCTACTGACTTTTGCTCAAGTTTCCTGGTTGGGTTTGCTTCTGAACATATTTAGATTTTAATTGTAGTTGCTTATGACATAATTGCTTTCAATGGTGCACAGCAACTTCGTGTTGGAATCAATTTTAAACAAATACAGAAAAGAAGCAGTTGTCCCAATAACTCTCCTTTTTTCAGCCAAGATATATGACCAAGTTGTATCAAAATCTTTGTTTTAAAAAGTATCAAAAAAAAGGGACAGCCGAATAAAATTAAAAAAAAAAAATAGCGTCAGAATCTAGCCTTGCTAGCAAATAGCACTCTATTGTATATTGCCCTGTTACTGGAAGTTTGAGCTGATTAAGGGTAAGAGAAAAAGCTTTGCATTAAGAAGTGTATGAGAATAAAGGGCAAATTCTATGCTTAGATAAAACAGGTAAGTCAACGATACCATCACCAATTAATTATCCCACAACCAATGAGTAAAAGCAAAATCATTTCTACACAATATGTTTAAACACTATAGATAAATGGGGACTCATTTTAACCCTAAGTTTGCAGCAGATGACATTTTGAAATAATGTTGCTTCTTATTAAAACCAAACAAGGTTTAATATTATGTAAGTCTTATTTGCCCTATAAAAATCAAGAAACATATCATCAAAAAGTCATATGCTGCAATTGTGATTGGTGCATAGAACAGTGTATTTTCACAAATGTAATTTACAAATGGGAGTTACAACATTACTCTAAGCAACAAAGACACCTTTAACCATAAATCAACTGTCACTCCGATTGGTTTTTGGACTACTCAAAGGCAAATTGTTCCCTAAATATTCAAGAACCATGTTTAAATGGTAGGGTTCTACCAAGAACCAAACTCAGTGGCATCAGTCACTGAACAGAAATTTCAAAACAATTCTCTAAAATTAAGCACAAGAAGAATGTTGCATCTACCATTTGTAACTCTTTTTTAGAAGAAAAATGTTAAAACTTTAAAGTACCAACATAACCCTTTTCTCCATAATAACACCTTTTGATGCCTTTGAAATATCATGTATTTGAAAATATTATGGAAAATGGAGCATTTGCTCTTGCACCATTTTCCATAATACCTTAAAAAGAATTCAAAACTGAACTTAAATTTTTCTTGATTTTTTTCAATGTCATCTTAAATAGAAAATGAGCTCATGATCTGAAAATAGCCTATGTAGTAAAGGGTTAAATTACAACAGACATTTGTGTTGCTTCTTTAATCAAATACTGATAAGCTTTGATATTCCACGCTAATCATCTGCAGGCAAATGTTACATCAAATATCAATATATATTTTACAAAAAAAATGAAGATATCACAAACTTTGCTGTCTGTTGCAGTTCTGATTGGCCCTTTAGAAGTTAAACACTTTCCTTCTCTACTTCTCCGACATTTTATTCTATTAATTTATGTTTAATGCGGTTCTTGGGTGTGTGTTTTTTGTCAGAATATTTATTATTATCTTTAAAAAAAACTTTTAGAAATACTTTTGTTTTTACTCTATTTCAGTTTGTTTAAGGCCAAACCTGTAAATGTGAATATCATCCATGATCATGCAGATAGGATAAAAAGGGGTTCATGTATGAATGTATACGAAATATGATCAACCACCTACATTGTCTTCTCGAATACATTAAAGCTTGTATATACATGCTCCTTGAAAATTGACCAACTATCCTTACTGTTTATTAAACAGTTGCCACTAGACAGTAAATTGGTCTAGATGCAAGAAAACCCAATTTTATTGCATGTGAACAAAAAAAGGTGCAGGCCAGTTTAGCTATTATACTTTCCAGAGAGCATATAGCAAAAGCACTGATCAGACAGTGCAAATGTGCAGGCTTGTCTAAGCCTTTGTTGTCTGCATGCACCAGTCAGGTTTTCTTGTGGTGGAAGCCATAGAAAATCAACCAACAGAAAAACTAAAGATTAGCTGTCAGAGGATATCTGATCATCACATTGTCTGTTTCTGTATACTTCTGTCTGTGATTTAACTGGGCAGATATTTGTGCCTTCACATTTTCTAGGCAAATATGGCCAGAACATTAAAAGATGCAAGTCATTTTTCAAGGCAACACTTATTCAAGTGATATTCAATGTTGTTGTTGTTTCATTCCCTGGTATAAGCACAAACTTTTAATAGAATCTGACAATAATACGTTGATAAACTAGCTGTTATCAATTTGCAATTACTGTTATTTTTCTATTGTATGACTGAAAGTTTTACACTGTTTACTCACACAAATATATATTTCAAATATTTACTGTCAGTATTCACACATTTTTTTAAACAAAAAAATGTAAACTTATATTCAAAATGCACTTCAATCAAAGTCTCAGTATCTATTTATGTTATATCAAATGCTAGTGGTAACCGATTTAACTGTCTGAATAGAAAGACATCATGAAAATAATTTTGATCAAATGTTTAGTGATAAAAAACATTTGGCAAATAATGGGAGACCACTATCGGAAAACTCCTTAATAGCAAATAGAGTAGACCAAGATTACACAGAAATCAACAGTGATTGCATATATTGAGTTGAAAGAATAGATATTTCCCCACCATGAACAAGAATTGGATCAAATCCAGTTTCAGGTGACATTTAATTCACCAATAGTCTGTCTTCATTCCAACCATTCACACTATCAACCAAAACAATACAAAACACACATTCCAAATGCTAGCAATTAACCTTACAATACATCCATTCTCTGTTACATACAATCAACCATAACAGTACAGTAAAACTTTCCCTTCATGGATTGATCTCAAATATTTCTATTGTCTAAAGAAATAAAGTTACAAATATCACCGTCAGATTCTATTTTAAAGCACTATGCTACTTTTATAGCCATAGATAAGAGGCAATTGTTTACAACTCAAAAGTTGATATTTCTTCTTATTTCTCAATGTTAACATATGCTGTGCTATTCCACACTTCCTGTAAAATACCAACAGCATGTGTTTCCTCAAAGAAATATGAACATTGGTAATCTGGATAGCACTGTTATCTAAGGCTATGTAACTTTCCAACATTTTATTGTATTCTACTTTAAATAAAAAAAAATATAACATATACACATTGTTTTATACCCCACCCACCTTAAATGTGCATTGCGTGATTTGCAAAAGGTCTCATAAGAAAGTATTTATAAAGAATTTATCATGTTTTTGTTTAAAACTTGATTTATAAAACATAAACTACACTATGTATTAGTACCACTGCTGACGATGGGTATTCATCATGTTACAGACTATGCTTCTGGTAGGCGGCTGGGACATGGTTCCGGCCGACGATCACCACAGCAACATCGACCCTGCTTTAAGAGGGAAAATCAAAGAAAAATAGATTTGTAAAATTAAGCTTCAGCAATTCAATAGTGTTTTTGTAATGTGTACCAGTGTATGATATGTATGCTAACGTGTACTGCTCATTCCAAATGCAAATTGTCTGGTCTGTAGTAAATTGATTCTTAAATCCACAATATTTTTTCTAGTCTGTTTCTATTTCTACCTCACCTACTTAGCAATTTTTTATATCTCCATCTAAGCCACGGCGTGACAAAACCAACAATTTGACAGTGTCAAGAGTAAGAACATTATGAAAATCAGCCCAGTCTGATAAGTCTCAATTATGTATTTGTCATGCTTTCTTTGTGTGGACAGTGAAGACTGATTAGTAGACTGGGTAAATGTCCAGTCTAATCTCAGTCTTCGATGAATGCAGAGGGTATTTTGTTGACTTTGTCATGCAGCTTCTCTCATCTATAAATTGTTTTCTAGACTAAGTCAGATATTATGCTTTAGCTTTTTCTTTTTGTATTTTGTATGTTGTTGTTGTGTGCTGTGTGCTTTTTAATATTTGATTCAGAATGAATCTTTATATCTTGATGTGATCTTAATTCAGGCATATTCCCTTAGTGTCTTTTAGCAGTCTACTTGACACAAAACACCTCAATCTTCATTCCTAATTTTGAATTATTCTTGTATCTTAGCTCTAGCTTTTGTTTACTGACATAGCACATTTAATCTAAGAAACCAATATATTGTACATAATTGGTAGACAGGAGTGTGCACTAGGTAAATGTATAAACAAACAAAGGTACATCTGCTCCACATAAAATCTTCACAATATCATCAGCAGCAGTACAAGTTCAGTTTTTTACATAATTTTTAGCATGAATATTTACTATAAGAAATCAAGAAATATCATTTTTAATTTGATTTTACTGATTATGATTATTTCTCTGGAGTACACATGCAATGTAAAATAAATATCAATGTTTTGCATTATATCCATTTACAAAGACCTTAACATTAAATGGTTTATTTGCACTTAGCCGCCATCACCTTGTAGACCACTGCCTTATGGGTACTTGTGTCTACAGCATGAAATATACATTTAACTGTTGTAAACTTCTGTGACAAGTCTTGAGATAATGCATCGTTTATAGACTAACCTTGAAATATTTTCATTTCAACTTTTTGACTGCTTTTATTTATTTTATTTTTTGACCAATTGTCATTTAACACCACATTTTTTCTCACATATTTGCAATTTTTGTTCATCAAGCAAGCCTATTATATTACTTTTTACAATGGTTGTAGCTCTAACATAACTATCTTCCCATTATTTCTGTCCAATGTGCTAGCACTATTAAATAGATCCGTCGCAAATTGTTTGGTAACTAAGAAATAAAACTATCATTACACTTTACATTAATCAAGTACATTTGCAATTTACCATTATCACACATCATTATGATATCATTATAACATTAATTCTACAGATGATATATCATTAAAATATCATAATATAACATTAATTCTGATAATGGTACATCATTAAAATATCATTATAACATATTTTCTAATAAAGATACATCATTAAAATATCAATATAAGAAAAAGTCTAATAATGGTACATAATAAAATACCATTATAACATATAATCTAAAAATGCATTTTTACTTGTTAAACCATATTTTGTTAGCAATATGAGTTTATAAACTAATTCTATGTAGTATTTGATAGTGCTGCAATCTTCTATTTCATCTAATTTAGAGTGAAAAAATGTAGGAATGTTTAGAAGTAAGAAGTTTATTTGTTTTATACTACTAGTTAATATTAATCAATAGGATAATAATTTTCTATTTGATATTACTATTACTATTACTGTTGTTACTATCATTTGTTTTATTGCTTTACAGCTATTTCTCAAAGTTTTGTCCTAATATAACCTATACTATAATCTGCCCAAACTATAACTTTCAAATGTATTGCTACTTTAACTACCTCATAAAATATTACAATCTACAATTTTTGTCCTACCAATCATTGCTTCCAAATATCACTTGGAGAGCCAAAAGGAGATGAAAAAAACCTTAGAGTTTTTGATTACTTTCATTGATGCTTATCCACATTGTTATTTTTATCATTTATCTACAAATACATATGTTGTTGGTACTCAATCTAAGTTCAATGAGAAACTTTCAGATCTTACCACAAATTTTTTTTTGCGCAGAAAGATCAAAATAATCATATTTGTTTGGAAAATAATTTTTATCTAAAGGGATGAAATTTAATGTACATAGCATTTTAATGAAATGTTCATAACATTAAAATTCAAGGTACAGGTCAGTCCTGTTAGTACTTGTTGCGTTATTACACGAGTGCGCTTATAGCGCGAATCTGCCTTGGCTCCCAAAATTAAAAAAAAAAAAAAATTGAGAAAAAATCTCTCATCTATCCAAATGGCTGTTTACTAAACTGCAAATTTGTTTAATTCACTCTTGGAATAAACAATGCATGCTTTATTAATCTCTTGTTGCTGTAAAAACGCCAGTGAGCAGAGTCTGCACAAAAGGTTGACACAATTTCCACTGGGTAATTTGACAAAAGGATGTTGTGTATTGTATCTTTCTGCCCTGTCACTTGTCTAAACGTTTGTCTTGATAGTTTCCTGTTATTGCAACAATTAAAACCAATATAAAGTTGACACCTGCTGAGCTCACAACACAAGCCAGTCTAGTTACCTCAGGGGGTTTTCACAGCAGTAAAAAATGGTTACTGACCTGTGACACAACCTTGCTTAATTGAATATTCATTGTCCATAACGCAGATTAAAATATCAGCCAATCAACATTCAGCTCATTGAAGTTGACCTTTGAGGTCAGTAAGAATTATCCAATCAATAATTTAATATTAGAGTATTAGACTCTACTGCCAGAAGATCTAGCGGGTATAATGTTCACTATAACACCGCATATACCCTAACACCAATGTGAAGAAATCTACTCAATATTTGAAATGCTTGATTTTTGTTTAAAATTGAGTTATTTTGGTGGGATTTGAACAACAAAACACATGAGACAGAGCTTGTGTTTATTAAACTATCTGAATAATATACATTATACAGTAAGTGTTATTGGAATTTAAATAAACTCAAAACCTCTCCTGAAAACAGAATTCCACACCCACACTGACTAAGGTACAGCTGATCATGCTTCTCAACTCGTTAGTGCGCGTCCCGCGTATATCGCAAAATGAGATCCGTGGACCCCAATCAGCACGTAGTAACCGGACTGACCTGAACAAATCATAAAAATGTAATATAGATAACATTGAAATTTAATGTACATACCATTAAAGGGTTTACTCTGATAAAAGCATGTAAAACAATGCCTGACACCAGACCAAGTAAAACTTTTAGCAATGAATTTCATTAATCTAGCAGGGCCTAGCTCTGGTCTGATGTGATAGAACATGGCCTTGAGATTTCTCTCAATAAACAGCTCACTTTGCTCAGCACTGACTGTTCTCTTAAGATTAGTTGATAATACCCAGATATTGCATCAAGTTTTTAACTTAAGTAGTATTAATGCCAAATTTTATTATCTTGACCTGTAAATGCACAATAAGCATCAATTCATGATTTTCAGCTCCCTTTGAGTTGTCACAAATGATATGAATGAGTGAACCCTTTTACAGTCAGAGTGGTAAAAACTCACAGGAGTTTATATCACTCTGAGTGCAAAAGGATAACATGTTTTGCATACAAACTACCATTACACATCAAAAAGAATGATAAGATGAGTCTTTTGTGTTGTAAGATGAGTCATGAGACTAACAGATATGTATGTGGAATTTGTTAAATGTAATGAATGGCATATATCATTCAAATATTACAGCTTACCTGGTCTTTCCCCCACCTCTCAACACATACTGCTAATATGAACAAGACATACATTTTAATTATGAGGCAGCAAAAATCAATTATTATGAAAAAAATGGAAAAAAAAGTAATATAATATTTTAGAGAAAAGCAATTTTGATATATCGGAATTTCTAAAGTCAAAATAATATAAATCTACTTGGGAGGATTACATCCGAAATAGTATATTTTGAAATAAATATGACCTTTAGTCATAAAATAATACTTTATCTATTTTATCAATCAAAGGGATGATCTTGGATCATGCAATAGTAATACAAGATCTCATTAAGATAACAGTTTTACCTTAATGTTAATGGAACCCAAGGGTTTGGGGTTTGTTGTTTTTTATGGGGTTTTTTTTTTGTTTTAAACTTCTAATTCATCAAAAACTCCAATCCAAATTGTAGGTACTTGCAATCCAAATTGTAGGTACTGACCAAGTTCATAACAATTCCAATCCGGATACTCCAGTTTCCAAGTAACCATTTGGTAGTTAAGGAATAACATCCTGTGCCGCATGGCAAAGGATTGTCAAGGCATGTGAGTGGGGTCAAGTTTAAGCAAGCAGCAACTTCATATGCACAACAACCAATCAAATTTGTTACTGGAGTTTTATAAATTGTTGGAGCTATGCACCTTATTCCGCCAATGCAATCCTCAAAGGTATTTCTGTGCAAAGTTTTAGAATAAATTTAGAAATATTAGATCCAACAAAAGGAATCAAGCACTCATAAAAAAAAATTTAAAATCATATTAAGTAATATCTGTATTTCATTTTTGTCTGTTTTTTTTAATAGCAAAAAAATCTAAAGAATACAGAGGTGATATACAAGAGATCTACTAAGAGTCTCTAGCATAGGCAGAGGCAGTGAAGATTACCCTTATATATACATCCTTAGAAAAATGCAAGATTTTAATTTTCCTGAAAACAGTTTATATATCAATGTCCCACTACCATGCAATATTCATGTAAACCATAATAATATGCAGTAATATAGGGACAATGAGTTGTTCTAACACCTCGCGAGAGAAAATATCTCAAGCAGGCTGAAATAGCTAAAGTGGCCATGTTTTTCAGAGAGATTATAAGAGCCCACACTTTATCTCTATACCCATAGCTTAAGACAGAACATTTTTGAAAGACTAATATTGATGAAATTTTTCTGATAGCTCAGCAGAAACATTTTGGAAGTCTCAACAATAAGCTTCTAATGAGTACCCACAGTGTATGCTTTTGTCAAGAAATGAGAAAAATAGCCATAGCTCTGTTTACCAGTATGTTAAAAATGCTACTTTTTAACCTGAGCAGTCAGCAGAGCTTCAGTCAAGAGGGTTTAATTCAGACTTTTTTTTATTATTATTTCTTAACCAAAACATAGGCTAAAAGTACTAAAAAGAACCATCTGAGGAAGCCAGTTCTTTTGAGCCCCCATAACATGTTTTGGCTGAGAGATAACAGAAGTTGTCGTAATTTTACACCATAAAAATTTACTATCTGAAGCTATGAGTAGATATTTTTTACAGATTTTTGGTAATAATTGGAGGCCAGTTGTTAAATGCATAGTAAGCCTAAAAAGTGGCATGAGCTTTATATGTAGCTTCTAGCAGCTTCATATATTCTAATCAATATATAAATAATTTGATGAAAAAACTGTAAGCTTTTGAAATATTGGAAAAAAACTAACAGTATATTCTTCAATTTTTATTTCAGATTGATTAGAATTTTTAAGATGATTAATTAAAAGCTTCCCATTTTTAATTGAAAAGTGTAACATTTGTTACATCATTTATTTTGATTTAATGCCACATTTACTATAAACGAGACAATTACTTTCAAACAATTAGCCTCCAATAAATTGTTCCAAATCAAAATTGTAATAATCAACTTGCTCTGTAATTTTTTTTATAATGATTTCGCAGAAAAATTTTTAAGTGGGTCAGTAATAACCAATCTGTTACAATATTTGCTGAAATTGAAGGGGGTGGCAATATTAAACACATGAATTGTCTCCAACAAAGCTGCAATATCTGTTGTAATATACAGACTTTTATCAAAACTGCCAAAAATCAAAACTGAATCCTTATGTTCTTGAAAAAAAAATAAGTCTCTTATCCAAAGTAATATGTTTTTGACAAATCTACACAATACCAAGAGTATCAATTTAGATTTTGCCCCCACATATCTCCAAAGTAAATGTGACAATCTTATTATTTTGCAAATATCTCTGAACCAAAAACAAGACTTCAGACGTCTTTGACATGCCTATACCTTTTTTTGACAAATATCTTTAAACCAAAAGAAACATTTTAGACTTTTTGATAAATATCTTTAAACCAAAAGCAACATTTTAGACTTTTTGGCAAATATCTATAAACCAAAAGCAACATTTTAGACTTTTTGACAAATATCTTTAAACCAAAAGTAACATGTTAGAAATTTTTGACAAATATCTCTAAAAGTAAACAAAATTAATACTTTACATTTTTTTGACAAATATCTACAAGCCAAAAGTAACACTTTAGACTTTTTTGACAAATACCCCTAAACCAAAAGGAACACTTTAGACTTTTTTGACAAATATCTGTAAGAAAACAGTTCAGACATCATTATCTCTAAATTTAAAGTAACACTTTTGATCTAATATTTATTATTCAAAATTAAGAGCAGTAAGAGACAAGTGGCTTGAAATTTTGTAGATCACTTAGCATTAAAAATACTGGAAACAAAAGGAATTCTTTATAAGGTGGCAGTTACTATAGTGATAGATAATCTTTGCAGCTGTATCAGCGAACAAAACATGTGTGTTGTACCTACAAAAAAGATGGAAACCTATCTACCTTGTGCTTTCAGTTCCACTGAGAAAAAAACCTAGATTTTTTTTGAGAATTCAATAATGTATGTTGTGTCCTAAAGTAGATACTTTACAACATGCACAGACAGCAGAACGCTCATTCAAAACAACTCGAAGGGAACAACAAGGTTTAATGTTCAACAATGCAACAATAAGACTGGCAGAAAGTCTAAACCTCTTAATCACTTGTGAAACATACTTGCAACTAATCAAAGGTAACACACACAGGAAAAAACAACATGCTAATAGGTTCAACACAGGTCGGTAAAATCAAAATTTAAAAAGTTACATCTAACGCTGATAAGAATTTTTAACTCAGGCAAAAATCTTAGAACTCATTAAACTGTGTGTGGGATATAGTAAAATTTTAGTTTTTAAAGGCAAAGGCCATTTTGAGTAAAAAAAACAACAGAGAAAATGATAACAAACATGTTCCACAAAAATCTCACAGCATTTATCCGAATGGCTGTCAAGCATGAATTAAACATATTAACTGAATCACGACCAACTGATTATGACTTGAGATGCATCCACAGAGGAACATGTGAAACCAACGACTGAGTAAAATATTAGCCAAAATGTGTAAAAGTTGAAATAGTAACAAAGAACAAAAATCTTTCAAAAATATCCTTCAGAGTTTCTTAAGTTTCGTAACATGCTATGCTTCATTTAAAAAGAACCATATTCAACATATTCAGTGCCCATGCTTATACATGTATACAAGCACACCTTAGCTGTCCTTCATTTTCAAAACCCTCCATACCCTTTTGCACTCAAAATGGCCAAAATTCTACCAAAATTCTGAGTGCAAGAGGGTTTAAATACCCAAGGTTTGAGAGTTTTCTTTTGAAAGAACTTTCTTTGGGCATTGAGCGCTTATTATGAGGAATATGTGAGGCGAACAGATTATAAAGGGAGATAAAAAAGGTCAGTAGACAGCTTCTTGAAACCACAAGGGAGACAATAACATTTAAACATGTAATCTTGCATTTCCTAAGGATTTATCAAAATATAGTTTTTGTTTAAAACATCAATACGAATAATTACTTTTTATGAGTTTTATGTGTTTATATATAACAAATAATTCCAAATCTTAAATTTTTCATATAATTTTTTTGTTGTTTTTTTTTTTAATCTGACGATCATGACGAAAATTATACCAAAATAAAAATCGAAAAGGTTTGAAATAATGATTCAATAATGTCCTCATCACTTCTGCCAACATTTTTAATAATATGGCTTTTATGTTTAAGAAGTAATTTCATAAATACCTGGCTATCTAAACCGATTATAAACAACATCAGGAAAAACAGAACAGACCACAATGGCGAGATCGGTAACATAGACACTGCTTCGGGATATGCAACAAAAGTCAACCCTGGACCTGTAAGAAAATTAGATACAACTTTTGGAAATAGTCTAGCGTAACATATGTATAAGGGAACTTTGAAAGAAATTTAGAGGATATTCAAATGTTTTTGTTAAATATGTCTTTTATTTCACAAGTGAAAAGGACAATATTTATATTTCATGAGTGGCAAAGCCACAAATGAAATATAATTATTGTCCACTTCACGCGTAAAATAAGACATATTTAAAAAAAAACATTTGAATTTTCTTTTTATTATCTACAAATTTCCCATAATCTTTTAAGGTAAAGAGAAGCGAATCTTACTTTACATTAGCTTTTGTTTTGATTTTCTAGTTGTAGCAGACAAATTTATAAAAGCTCTTTCTTTAATTAAGCTTCTAAGCAACTCTGACTTTTTGTTTACATTTCCATAGAAATAGGAAACACCAATAGTTGTTTGCCTTAGAAAAGAAACAGATATGCCATTAAGAGTTGCTTCCCTTAGACCATATTGAGAAAATAGAAAAAAGTAGTTCCAATCTTACGTTTTCTCTCCCTTGAAAATATCAAATCTTGTAATTTCACTGCTGTGAAAATACAAGTTTTTATATTTTCACGGCTGTGAAATATATGCATTATATTTAATCAATATTTTCCTGTATTTCATTACATAGTAGATAATAAATGATTTTATTATTTTCAAGTCAGTGAACTACTGGGAAACATAAGCTGTATATAACATATATTTCCAAATTTATATTTCTATAAGTGAGGTATAAAATGGGCTGCGACGCGACAAAACCGGTTTTCTGGGTTTCAGACAGAGACTCAAATCAGTCTCCACAGCTACACAGACCAGCTAGAAAATTGAAATTTCAGTTGTAGCAAGTTTAGATATTACACTTTCCAAAAAGCATATATCTAAAGCACTGATCAGTCTGCGCCTATGCGCAGGCTGGTCTGCGCCTTTGCTGTTCGCAAACACAGAAGACAGATTTTCTCGCGTTAAGGCCCAAATATAACCTGTTTTATCTTGAAATATACATATTTTGTATGATCTCTGCTTTCTCCATTGACTTCCTTGAGTCAATTTTAGAATTTCAAACTTTTGTAACTTTCTTATAAGTAAACAAAAACCGAAGACAGGTTTTTTTGCATCAAGGCCCAAATATAACCTGCTTTCTCTGATGAAAAATACATATTTTGGATGATCTCTGCTATTTCCATTGACTTACTTGAGTCAACTTTAGAATTTCAAACTTTTGTAACTTTCTTATAATTAAACAAAAACAAAACAAGTGGGTACTAACTTTCTTAACTAGATCATAATAGGGAACATTCTGATGCCAAATACTTTTGGCTTTTCTAAATAAAAAAAATATTGCCAGGTAAAGCATATTAAAGAGAAAGCTAGAAGCTCACCTTGTGTAACAACCTCATCTACAGATTTCCCTGATTCAGCTGCCATAAATCCCAACACAGAAAATATCACAAAGCCAGCAAATATACTTGTACCACAGTTTATTATTGGTACTAACATGGCATCTCTGGAAAACAAAGAAAAATACAGATTTCATTTCTTAAAGTGTTCTTTTTCAGTTTTTTAAACAGCCTCTGTTGTTGATAGTCCTTTGCTTTTTGTGCTCCAATTGTGTGTGTGTGGGGGGGGATTTCCTACTTAGTCCTGTCCCCAAGGTTATAAACTTTTTCCATGCTCAACTCAGATGAGAACTAAATTTATCCTGCTCATAAATGTTAAAAATTACAACAATTATTGGCATTTTAACATTTATTAGCATGATAAATACAACATCTGAGAGACTTAAAACAAGAAACTTCTCTGTTTGTCGGCATTTTAGTTTTTATGAGCAGTTGAAATGTTGTGCTCAGTTGGGTTGAGCATGAAACAAGTTTTATAACCTTGGGGCCTTTTTTTCTTATGCAGTTCTTTGCAGTTTGACAGTCATCTCGCTCAGTGAATTGGTTGCTCTTTTTTATATTATATTTAGGGGATATCTGTATTCAAAATTTTCATTTTTGAGGAAGTATATCGCCAGATATATGGTGGAAAATTTAGTTGTATGGCAACCCGTCAGTGAAGCCATATAATATGATTCCTACTTATAGCAACCAACCACCGAGTGTTGCCCCGCGGAGCGGGGCAACACGAGAGTTGGTTGCTTTACGACTAGAGAGGGTCTGTTCTGTTCTATTCACGCCCATTCATCTTCAAATACGAATAGACAATTTTTTCGGTATCGCCGAGTTCCGGTATCTATACGGAGTCGATACGGGGAACCAATCTAGATCGAACTATGAACCTAATTCTACTGTTGAAAAATATGTTGTGGTCATCGTTGAAATTGAAAAAATACAAAAAGTAAAAGTGAATCGCGAAGATGCCAGTTTTGTTGATATTAAAGTCATATTTTAGCCATAAGACTGATGGATTTTTTCTATCACCAGGAGCTTGAACAGTAGTGATAGCTCTTTCAGGCATGCGACTGCGTGATCCCCATGACGTGACGTCACAATTCTTATAACGTTACGTCACGACGTGATAACGTCTTGAGCCAAACGCAAACTGCCACGTGCATCGTAGCGCCTTTGAAATGAGCCGCGACATGAGATTTCCAACAATGTGATATGTACGACCAGCGAAGACTCAGATCAGCCTGCCCATACACGCAGTCTGGTCAGAGCATTTGCTAGTCGCTTGAATTTTCTATGAGTGTTATGATACTGACTGAACATCATTTTGAGTTCAGAAGCTTTAAAGGAGACTGCACAGGCTAGTCTGAGTCTACACTTGGCAAAATGCCACATTCATTGTTTGGAAAGCGCATGTCGCTGCTCAAATTACAAATCCTCATGGTATCCTATAGGAATTTCCGTTCAAGGGTCCCAGCGCCTTTAAAATAGCTTGCAGGATTATTTTATTTCCTTATACTCAAAGCTGTTAAACTTCTAGCCGGAACTTCTTTATTTGTGTTCGCCGTTGACATATTGCCTTGTATGTGTCTTGCAGCCTTGTGTCCATCTGTTGGGAAAGGGGCTAAGGCCGGCGTCGCCTGTCCGGCAGTTGCAGCATTTGCTGGACCCACTTTTTGGCCGAGCATGCTATCTACCGTGTTCCTTTATCTCGTTTCGTTTTTTTTTCTTTGAGCTTACCTCTGATTTTATTTAATCATGCGACAATTTACTGAAACACTCCTAACGTTGCGCATGTCATTAATAGAAATTGCCAAGGTGTTAAAACAAGCAGTCACAGAGATATGGGTTATGGGTCGTGTCGCGGGAAAACCTAAGGTAGTTGCATTTCAACAACAAAGGCGCAGACCAGCCTGCGCAGACGCGCAAACTGGTCAGCGACTTTGTTGTTCAATCTTTGGAAAGTATAATTGATAAACTTGTTACAAGCAAAATTTCAGCATTCTAGCTAATCTCTGTAACTGAGCAGGTTGGTTTGAGTCTTGCATGGTCGAAAACCCCGAAGACGGGTTTTCTCATGTTGAGACTCATTTATCAAAGTCATGATAATTTCTGTGATCCAGTTTTGTTTCCCTCATATTGACAATTTGCTTTTTTTTCTAAGGATTCTAAATGAAACAACATATCGGGCGTAAAATTATGTTTACAACGTTGTGAATTTATATATATATGAGCATCGTGAGCCCATGTCTATTCTGTTACGGATATACAAGTCCTGCCTGTTCCAATTTAGCACAAGTGTGTTCGGTTCCTTTAACGTACATTTTCCTTAAAGAAGCCTGGACCATGTGGACAGAGAAGTGTTTAACCGTCGTGGTTCGTCATAAGGCCACGGCTTCATTACGATGAAGGATTATGTCCAGTATTCGGTTTTTCACTCCACTCTAGCAAAAAAAAAGCATGATCCAAAGCGACTGCAATCTAGGCCCAAACATGTTAAAACCCATTTAAAACGAACATAAAAGGGGGGGCCCTAACGATAGGGTGGAATGATACCCCTCTAGTGCTCTTTACCCTTTCGTGCCTTCGGGGGGGGGGGGGGGGGGGGGGGGGGGGGGGGGGGGGGGGGGGGGGGGGGGGGGCCTAACGATAGGGTGGAATGATACCCCTCTAGTGCTCTTTACCCTTTCGTGCCTTCGGCACTCGATGGTTTCCTCCGTCGGACCATTTGGAATACACGGCGACGGCCCTGAGTCTGGGCTGACCCTCAAGGCGCTTCAGTATGTGACGTTTTCTTCTTTTGTCACTTTCCCATATGGTGTTTTGGGTCAGGTGTGGTACTAATTGTATCGATTCCTGACATTCGCGTTCTTCCTTACTTTTTATACTAACACAGGTACCGACTCACAAGGAATACTGTGCTATCCTCTCAGATCATATAGTGGTTGGTTGCCCATTAGGTGTGCCTATTTCATATTATGCAATGATATACCTCCTGAAATGGTAATTTTTAAATATGTTATA
This sequence comes from Loripinus fragilis, assembly GCA_964019695.1. NCBI lineage: Eukaryota > Metazoa > Mollusca > Bivalvia > Lucinida > Lucinidae > Loripinus > Loripinus fragilis. Next base: position 30,998,528 of record OZ026521.1, read on the forward strand.
CCAAGTCTAATGTACAAGTAATTTTTTCTTGAATAAGACAGTGAAAGTGTAGCATGTTGCGCCTACAGCTGCATAAAACCACTTGTCAGCCAGTGAAAAGTGACAAATCAAAAAGACATCGAGTTTACAACAACATGACAAGATACACTGATGCAAATTTATGAAATTATTTAATAAGACATTATGTTGCATTTGCAAGTGCATTAGAATCTTGGGTGTATGTGTGTGTTTGTTTGTCTGCTTGTCTCTTCCTCTTGGTGCCCTAGGTTGGTCTGTGATCTATCAGGGTTCATACAGGCAAGTATGAGTAAAATTCAAGGACTTTTCAAGGACTTCTAAACGCCTCTCCAACAGTTTTCAAGGACTTAAAGTTTGTGAAAATAATAATCTAAGTGTTCAAATTCTACTTCAGAAATGCTAGACTGAAATAATGGAGACATTAGTACTGGAAAATTAGAATAACATTGTTGTGCCTATATTTGGTGCAGCATATGCTGCACCAAATAAAGGCACAGCAATTTTATACTAATTTAGGTCTCTTATCAACAGTGCTAAGTCCTGCAGAAAATAGTAGAAATCAAGGACTTTTCAAGGCTTTTGCATGCTTTTCCAGTACTTTTCAAGGTAGATATAATCTTCAAGGACTTTTCAAGAAAGCTCTCTAAATTCAAGTACTTTTCAAGCCTATGTGAACCCTGTATATGGTTGTAGAATTTCTATATGTTCTCTTCATTAAGGTTTTGGTGAGAAGATTACAGATTGGCCGTGTTTGGTTTTGTCTGCTTTAAACTTGATTTGGAAACAATCTTTAAGCTTAAGTTTAACCAGACATGATGTTGACTTGGGCTTGAAGATACTTTCCAAACCAGGTTTCATCATTGTCCTGGGGATAAAACAAACAATTTTTATGAAGGATACCCATAAGCTGTGAGGTCAATAACTCTAAAATATTACACTTTACCTGTAAACATTATGTTTGAAGTCATTGTAAGAAGCCATAGTAATAATACCACCCCAAGCCATACCCACAGAGTAGAATATCTGGAGGGCGGCATCACCCCAGACCTGCAAAGAAACATCACATTGATTTACTACAAAAATATAGGGATCAAACATGATTTTTTATGTATTAACATTTATCAGGTCCCCAAGGGAGCTGTTCAAAATCAAAGGTAAAGCCCGAAGTTTTTAACATCTCCTGAGGGACCTCGCAAACGTTGATGTATTAAGAATAAAATGTTTGATTGTCGTTATTGCATAAATTTAACAATATATTCACCAAAATGTTCGAAAAGTATGGCACTATATTTTGTCATCATTTCATAGTCAACTGATGGTTGGACATTTCAGAGCCAAGCCATAAACAAGAGCATTAAAAGAATCAGCTGTCATAAAATGTAGTCACTAGTCAGGGAATAAGCTAGGGGAAGACTAGGGCAAAAAAATTGCCATAGGGGCCAAAACTTCACCCTAAATGGGACCCAAGGAGAAGTGAGAGTCTCCCTAAAAAAAAAAAATTCTTTTAGGGAGGCTCATTTTCATTCTGTCACCACACAAATGCAAGCTGTTGAGACAATCTGCTACCACTGCATCATATTCCTACTTCCATTTAATGGCAATAGTATGTGTAATGGCTAATTTGCTTCTAAACTGACAGAAAATGCTGCAATTTTGTGCTGTAACTTCCTATCTGACTGTCACTTCTCCCTAATTTTCCTGGAGGGAGAAGTCACTTCTCCCTACTGTCAGCGCCGAGCTTGAACCCTGGTGGTGACTCTGAATGAGTGTATTTATGGTATCAAATCCGTGAACTAACAGCATATAAATTGCCTTGTTGATACACGAGTTTGAGCAAGTTGAAACATGATTGTTAAAAGCATGCCGCACAGATTTTATGTAATGATACTTATCAGCTATTTGCATGCAGGGGAATTTTGCATGCTATTTTTGTTTTCTGCTGATATTTCTCTTCAAAATTGATTTTTTTCAAAAACCTCTTTCACGATTACCAACAGAGTGTCAGATTTGATCCAGATCAGGCCCAACATTTAATAGATTATTTTGATTCTAGCATACAGTTCAGGCCTTAATGAGATGTCTGTGGCATCTCATTTGGGTATACACAGTTTGCCAAATTACCCATTTAAGGATTTCCAGTCTAAAAAAGGGTTTGGTAGAATAAGATGTTTTAGTGGAGAATTATAATATAAAAAAAAAATATGCTTCGAAATATTTTTTTCTATCTGGCTCTATGACAGTCTGCTTGTTCTCTTCCCTGTTATTCCATTTACAAAGCTTGTCATTCGACAGAGCTCTTTGCCTATTTTTGTTGACTGCTGATAATTGAAACTAGATATTATGTCTGGCCTGATCAGGATCCAAACTGTTAGCCACTCTGATGGTATTCCTGAAAAAAATTCTTGAAAAAATCAGCAGGCAACAAAAAAGAATGCAAAATTACACAGTAGGCAAAGAGATAAATTTTGCCTGTTATTCCATTTATAGAGCTACTAAGGAAATGTAAACTAAACCTTTCAATGAAAAGATTTCCAGGTATTTGATGGACAGTTTATAATATTATTGAATGTTGGTATGACAACAAAGTGATATTAGCACATCATGTTCAGAAAATATTGGCGTTACTTTTAGAAGCAACATCTATGGAATCCTATCTTTTATAGTGTTTGTAATTGATAGGCTGCTATACAGACCGGCTCCAGTCATGCTGGGTAAGTTTTTATAATTTTTTTGCCATCTGCTGACTTTTTTGGAAATTAACTTTTTCAAAAAATTCTTTCAGGAACACTATCAGAGTGTCAAACAGTTTGAATCCATATCAGGACCGACAGAATCTGGGTCCAAACTGTTGGTAAAGGTTATCAGCAGAGGACTAAAGTTGCCACTAGGGCTGGCACAATTAATCGAAATAATAATAATTAATCGGTCAATATACAGTAGAAAAACGATTATCGATATGAAAATTCAAAAATCGGTTACTTTCAAAGGCTGTTCTGTTTGTTTATTCAATCAAAATTAAAGCGTAATTGCCTCATGTGATGTTCAGTTTAGACCGGAAATGCCTTGCAGTAAACAGCTGGTGGGTATAAATTGCTGTAACCAAGTAATAAAAACGTTGTACTCAATAGGCTAACTCAACAACTGATTGTTAGAAAAAAAGTCGTAATTGCACTTCTCTGTTTTAAAGTAGTACAAAATCAGATAAACAATCTAGTATGCAAGGGTTTTTTCTCCGCAGTAAATTCAGTATAAAAGCTTAAATTTTACCAACAATTTACAACGGGTCTTATTTTACACAAAGGTGTTGGTGTCATGCAGTGACATGTGATTTCCAACAATGTGGCATTTTGACAAATGTAGTCTCAGACGAGCCTATGCAGTCTCATTTTAAGCTAAGAAACTCCAAATAGTGTTCAGTCAGTAGCTATCACTCATAGAATATTCAAGTGACAAACAAAGGCTCTGATCAGACTGCGCGTATGCGCAGACTGATCTGAGGCTTTGCTGGTTGCACATATTACATTGCTGGAAATATCATGTCGCAATTCATATATATAATCACCTGAAAAGTAGCTAATTTCTCCCATCTTGGTATGATATAAAACTTGATTCCCTCGATTGCACCAGGCAATGTCACTCCTCTCACCAACAACACCAATAAAACCAAATAAGGAAAAGGGGCACAAAAATGCATCACCTGAAATTTCAGAAAAGACAAGATTACAGTAACACGGGTAGGAAACTTCATAAACAGAGCCCCCGGCTCTGTATATGGAGGCTGAAAAAATACTCTAAAAACTAAAAACATTTCTTTTATCGTGTAAAATAGCGAAAAAAGGAGAATGTAGTGCTCCGCTCTGGTCTTCAAATTCTCATCCAAACTGATGGACTTTATCTGAATCTTTTTGTCGTAAGGAAAACAACTTTCATGTACATCACGACAAAAAAGGTTTCTGACAAAACCGTACACAATTTGCAGCTCGCATCAGCTTAGATAAGAAGCTAAAAGACCAGATTGGAGCACTGCATTCTTTCTTTTTTTTTTCTCGCTATTTTATGCCATTAAAGCACAGAATGGAAAATTTACGACTTGTAGGAGATTTTTTTCAGCATTCATATACAGAACTAGAAAGACCCTCATACATTTTCCCTTTCAGAGCCACAGCTCTGTTTATAGAGAACACTAGGTTCGTGTCTTTTGATATCAAGTTTACCAGGCAAGGCTTTGAGAAGGCTTGTTTACATCGCGAGGCTTGCCGAGCGATTCAACATGCATTCTCAAAGCCAAGCCTGGTAAACTTGATATCAAAAGACACAAACCTGGTATTCTTTTTATCAGTTTTCGTCATGCCTGCGATTATGACGTCATTTTCCATTTTTGTGTTGATTCAGCATCATTATCGATGTCATTCAAAAAGTGCAACATCATCATGACCTGATAAAGGCACATGCCGTGAGGTAGACAACGTTTATCAGGCAATGTGCAACTATGCAGTTAAATATGCAAGATGACTGATAAATGAAGTTTCCTAGCCGTGTCTTAGAGTTAGATCATTTTATAGTTTATCTTGATGTGTTATGATGAATATATATATGATATAATTGTTTATCACATGATGTAGCATCTGGAAGTGATATAATTGCATGCATTAAAATCGATAGACAACTATTGAATTAAAAAATCTAGGGGCGTCACATTATGATTTTGAAAAAAATGTATTCTTTCGAATCTTTTGTCTGAAGATCTTTTTTTACCTTTACAAACAGTGTAGACCCTGATGAAATGCAACATTATGCTGCACTTCATCTGGGTCTTCACTGTTCGCTAAATTATTTGTTTAGGGGTTTCCTGAATACAAAGGATTAAACAGCGATTTCAGACTGTATATCTGATGATACACCTCTCCAAATGAACATTTTGATTTGAGCTACAGTAAAACCTGTCTTAAAGACATATGCGGCTATTTCCAATGCGCACCTTTTCCGCGTCTGCAAACGGGGAAAGTTGTCTGGGTCCTGTCTTTCGACCCTTAACGGATTCGAATCAATACAGCTTCCGATATTCTTATGTCATATCGGTGTTCCGACATTTTCTTCACAAAATAACTAATTAAAGTGTGTCCAAAATATCTATTGACATCTTTTCAGAACTGATCGTTTCAGCACTAAAGACAGATAAATGTAGCTCAGTCGAAATCAAACGACGTACACAATAACCCTGGTTACGAATACGATAGTGGCCGAGTCTATACTATTTGTATGGATATTTAGAGCGGCGCACGACCTGACCTCGTGGCCTAGTGGTTAGCGCGCCTGGCTACAAAGCCAGAGAACCAGGATCGATTCCCAGATGCGCACATATTTTCAGTGTGTTTTTTCTTTCTTTTTTAACATTTTAATGCTAAATTACTTCATATACTAGTAAAATGGCATCATCAAAACGACCGAAATGGTCATCCCCGAACATTTTATATTGAATTACGCATGAAACCTATGGGGGTGGGGTTAAATTTGGCCCTCTAGAAAGAGAATTAGTTCGGTGACCCCAGATTTTTATTCTTTTTTCTGAAAGGTATTATAATAGTCCATGAATTAAAAATAAATTTTCAAGATTTTCAATGTCAGATTTTTTAATACATGATTTATTCTAAAAACAAATTCCATTTTTCGACGAATTGCCAAAGTATATCATGCAGTATCTTGTCACAGCATGGGGTAACAAGTAAACATGCACATTTTCTTAAAAGTTTGAGGTCATGGGCAGTAATTTGAGTTAAAAGAAAGAAGCTGGCTGAAGATTACAACCGTTTTAGCTCGATAATTAGGAATAGTATTATTATTTTATATTTCTAGAAAATTGGTCAAATGCTGTAAACTTCAATATGAGATTCTGAAAAAATAAGCACGGTGACATATCCTTTTTATTTCATAAATGGATAGCCCATGCATAAAACAAACTGTATGCAAAGTATTTAAAATATTTCAATGTGGGAAGTATTTAGTAGCATATGTCCTTAAGCGGCCACTTATAAATAGACAAAACAGAGATCATAATGGAAAATGGTAGCTTAAAGAAGGTTAAAAGTATTGCAGAATGTCCCCCTTGGAGCATTCTGCAATACTTTTGACCTGCATTAAGTGATAATCGGTATTGAAAACCAATTTTTGGTATTCTTTTTGAGTGGGCGCTTAAAACAGGTTTAACTGTATTCCCAGTCTTATGCAATTATAACATTTTTCTTTAAAAAATATAAAACTAGAGGACCTGAAGGTCTTGAAGCGCTCACCTGATCTCCTTAATAATGCTAAAATAGGTCGAGGTCAACTTAGGCTTATCATTGAAACATATTTTGTTTTACCATATATGGGGGTTGCAGCCATTTTGATCTCCTTAATAATGTTAAAATAGGTCAAGGTCAACTTAGGCTTATCATTGAAATATATTTTGTTTTACCATATATGGGGGTTGCAGCCATTTTGGTCAAATGACCTAAAACAATCAAAAGAATACTCCATATGAAATTTGAGTTTAAACAGCCAAGTGATTTCTGAGAAAAAGATGTTAAGATACTTATGTGGCAGTCCAAATGAGTGACCTTGGATGAAAGGTTACATGTCAGCTTGACATTTGATACTTATATAAAACCATTGTCTCATCATGTTAAACATTTCTCTCAAGTATTATGATTTCGGCTTAAAAAGTTTATGAAAAATGAACATTTCAAAATTTTTCCCATATAAATGCATTAGGAAGCAAATTTGACCTTGCCGTAAAGTAGGTCAAGGTCAACCCAAAATATTTATTTGTGCAAACTTGGTAGGGCCCACATCCCCAATGCTACATACCAAGTCCCAAGGTCATCAGCCTTCTGGTTCTAGAGAAAAAGATTTTTAAAGGGTTTTTAACATATATGGACATGGTGGCCATCTTGGTCATGTGACCAAAACAATTTGCATCAATTTTGGCTAACCTATCATAAGAAGTCTCCATATGAAATTTAAGTTCAATTGGCCAAATGGTTTCTGAGAAAACTATGTTTTAATATATTGATGGGACTCCAATATGAGCGACCTTGGCTGAAAGGTCAAAGGTCAGCCTTGACCTTTTGAATTTATTTATAGCCACTGTCTCATTAGGTTTTTAACATATCAAGTAAGAATAATGACCTAGGCTTCAACAGTATTCAAAAAATCAACTTTTCAAAAAAAATCCCATTTAATTGCATAGGATGCAAATTTGACCTTGACATTAAGAAGGTCAAGGTTAACCTAAGATCATCATTTGAACAAACTTGGTAGGCCACAAATCCCCAATGCTACATACCAAGTCCCAAGGTCATTGGCCTTATGGTTCTGGAAAAGAAGATTTTTAAAGGGTTTTTACCATATATGGGTGTGGTGGTCACCTTGGTCATGTGACCAGGACCATTTGAACAAACTTTTGTTCCCCTATCCTAAGGAGTCTCCATATGAAATATTAGTTCAATTGGCCCAGTAGTTTCAGAGGAGAAGATGTTTGAAAATGTTGACGGACAGACGGACGACGGAGTCACTGGTATACTATTAGCTCACCAATGAGCCTTCGGCTCAGGTGAGCTAAAATGCGAAAATGTATTATGTTGCACATGCATTAAAAAATATTTCATTTTCATAGTGTTTTGTTACTTACAGGTCCAAGAGTCTTGACTCCCCTGAAGAGACAGAAAAACACACAAACCCACGCTAAGATGAGAGTTATCACCAGTTGCCATCTTATCATTCCGGGTTCCTCGATACTGTCTGTCAGCTCCAAAACATGGCGTCTGAAAATATACAATATAATTTTATGATTTTTATGTCATCTGCTGATATATTTTGCCAAAATCAACTTTTTGAAAAAATCTTTCAGGAATACCCTCAGGGTGTCAAACAGTTTGGATCATGATTTGATTCCAAAATGTTTGCAAAGATTATGGGCAGATGATAAGAAGTCCCCACAAGCAAGGAAAAAAACTAAAAGGACAAGGAAGAAATCAAGAGATGTTATTACAAATACATGAACCTAGAAATAAGCAAGCAATACAAATTTATGCAGAAAGCTGGCAAAGAGTTAAACCATATATATGTTGGCTTGAATTATCAGGAATTTCTATGTAGGTTCAAAAATGGGGTATGTACTGTAAGCACCACATTCACTGTGTGAAAAACTGCAACAATCGTATAAGGGTTCAATAAAATGTTGTTATCTCCCTTATACCATGGAGACTTTTTTTACATATCAGGCATTATACACTATAACAGTTGTGGCTCAAACCTGCGACCCTCTAAAGTCAAGCACTCTACCGCTCAGCCACTGCGCTCCTGTTTGACAGAAACTTGCACGCCAACACTGAAGTCGCCCAGCTGAAGCAGGTGTGCTCTATCACAAACATAAAGGTTATACTATTAGAAATTCAGTTTGTAAATATCATAAAAGGACACTTTCAATTTTCATGAAAAATGGGATTACACATTTTTTTACATCTAGAATCAATATTGATGAAAAAAATAACAGGAGTCATACCCCAAAACAACAGAACATGTACAATATTAACCTTGCCTTTATGAACCCGGATTTATCCTTTGAAAAAACACTGTAGTGCCAGTTGATCTGGATCTACACTGTTTCTAAAGAGAATATGGATAAGGGTTAAAGTTGCTGCCTAGGACAAGGCCTAAATGTAAAAATATACCTTGTAATTAAGAGTCATGGTCATAATATACAAGATTGACGGGACCAACGTATAGATACAGATAGAAAACCTGTACACCTCGTTGATATGACCATGCAAATTTGGTCAATTAATGAGCTGTGTCAAGAAACAGCACAAAGTGGCAGATCCAGAGGGCGGGGACAGGGGGTCTAGAACCCCTGGAAAATCACAAGTGGCTATAGGTTTCCTTAGAAATTCTGATACGGACCCCCTGGAGAAGCAGTTGAATCCCTTCTTGAGGAGCTTTGTATGGCCCTCTGTGAAATATGATTGATGACAGTATTGACTGAAAAGAAATGTCATCAGGACCCCACTGATGGAATTTGCTGAACCCGCCCATGGCACAATTTAAACACACCATATGTTCCCTACCCTAGCATCCCCCAAACCCCAAATCTAGACATGATAAGCTTACTGAATTTCTTTCATTTATACATTTGTGCAACTTGAAAAAAATCACTTCTAAGGCCAGACATGCCATGACTAATTTGGCTTAAAACAAATGAATCATTATCGAAGGACTATGAAACTGATATCCTTTTTGAAAAGGAGATGCTTTAAATAAAATGGGTCATCATTAAAGTACAAATGTGCCTTAGCACGGGAGAAGGGCTCCTTAAGTACATTTTTTTTATTTATTTTTACCAACTTGATTTAAACCAAAATCTTCTATATAAAATTCTAAGCCCTCAGCGGAATTTTGAAAACGCCGCCTACTTTAACTCTTTAATTACTACTAGTGTCATCTGCTGATAACATTTGCAAACAGTTTGGAACCAATTGTCATGCAGGCCTGATCTGGATCCAAACTGTTTGACACTCAGATGGTATTCCCACACTGGTAAATGTATATGTCGATTTGGTGGTATTTACGCGTATTGCCCGTACTTCATAGACCGCAAGTGGTAGATATTGGTGTTAATGCCATATAGAAAAACATGCCATATGCCTAAAGGACTATAGAATTAGATCATTTTTAAGTTTTCGGCATGCACATTGCGATTTATGTAAGCATTTAGGAATAGATTCGAGTACCGATCTGGATGATCGGTACTCGAATCTATTCCTAAATGCTTACATAAATCGCCATGCACATACTTATTACTTAAAAATGATCTAATTCTATAGTCCTTTAGGCATATGGCATGTTTTTCTATATGGCATTAACACCAATATCTACCACTTCCAGTCTTTGAAGTACCGGCAATACGCGTAAATACCACCAAATCGACGTATACATTTACCAGTGTGATTCCTGAAAGAATTTTTCGAAAAAGATGATTTGAAAAAATAAGCAGACTACAAATAGCATGAAAAACAACCTAGCATGCAAGGCGATAAACAGGTATGAAACCAGGTAAACCTCAAATTAATTGTGGGAGATAGAACATGTGTGATTTAGTTACATGTTATCAGTCATAATTGCATTGGTCAGTTATACACTATCAGGTGCTTTTTGAGTGAAATTCTGGGCCTATATCAGAAAGGTCTAAATGTATTGTGGGTTACTCAAGAAGCCTCACATTTTATATATATGAGTATGCCAGCTATTCTGGAGTTCTGGCTTTTTCAAAAGGTAATAGACTTCATTTCTGATCCAAGCCCTGAGCAGGTCACCTGATGGGCAGGCTGGCGTGGGCATACCCTTCCCTAGTTACCACGCAATATGTGCTCCTAACCCTAAACATGCTGGATATTTTTATGTTCTATTCTCCTCCCAAGTTTTTGTCCGTTTAACATGTAGGATTGCTGTTCCAGTTACAATAATAGCATATTTTTACAAAAAGAGCAGAAAACAGCGAAGATCCTGATCAGCTGGCTTCTCAGAAGCCAGCTGATCTGGATCTACACTGTTTTCAAAACAGGATATATCCTGCTTTAGCATGGTAAGGGCTTACAAAGCCAATCCATACATCAAAAAAGAAATTTTCTAAGCGTAAAATTGTCATTTTTTTCTTACCCATCCATTTAAATATGAGTTTTGTGTGCTCAAAAAGGCCGTCTCATTGCGATGGTTCTTTTGATTACCCACAACAAATGTTTTGGTTGAGAAATAAGAAAAATGATTTTCAATTATGCGCTCTTATCCAAAGGCCTGATACATTTAATTTACATTTTACATCATTATAATAGACCTGGACCAGCCTGCAAAAAAGCTAATGTGTACATGGTACATTTGAGTCTTTATGCCCCATTTTTTCTCTTTAACACTTGATTAGTTTGTAGCAGCTGCGGACCTATCCTATTACAATGACAAAGTGAGTAACAATAACCTTCATAAACAATGAGAGAAGCCGGCATACATGACAAAACCCATCAATGGGGCTCAGTCACATAAAAATTGTTAACTCATTCATCATTTGAGAGGTCGCACAGGTAAACATGTACATTGATCTTTCATGTCGGTGACACAAAACCGAGCACCTGATTTCTACACACGATTTTGACTCTTTTTTTTTCTTATAGTGTGATCCGTCCCTCGCCATTTAGCCGAGTTTATCTTATTGTTACCAACCATTCAAGGTGCGTTGTATCAAACCAAATACAGCCTAGTCAACAATTTTCCAGTCATGTCAGGATGTTTGGATTGAACCAGTAGTATTAAGCAGAGGATAAATAGTCTTGCTCAAGGACACAACACAGTGACTCCATGCAGTAAGTCTTGAACTAACTACCCCTAGCTCACACTCTACCACTGCCCCACCCTGCTCCTCATCCAACCAGTTGGAAGAACTCATTCATATACAAACCCAGCAGGCACACACCTTAAAACAACGCCGTATCAACTTCGATGTGACATGATGACGTCACATCGACATTGATACAACGTCGTTTTGACGTCATGTGCCAGCTGGGAAGGGTTTAAATGCATTTAAAATTCAAATTTTAGGATATTTAAGTGGGTAAAATATGGTAATGCACAACTGTGAGCTTATCAAGGCAAGTATGGTATCTCTGTTATCATGCAGTTGCCTCCCTTAGTTTTAGAAATGACAACAAAGTGCACAAAATCAATATAAACTGGAGAGAATTAAACAGCAATGGAAAATTTCCACAGAAATATCAATAAGGTGCAGCATTTCACCCCAAATCTGCTTTATCAGCAGACGAGGGTCATTTTAACCAGCATATTACCACTTTGAAAGATTAGTTCAGTTATCTCAAGCTGAGGGAGTAACTGCTAATATATTGCTAATTCAACCCAGCTTCTGATCATTTCCAGTAAGCAGCTGATCATTTCCAGTAAGCAGGTTTGCAACTGAACTGCCCTCAAAGTTTGAAACAATAGGGCAAGAGTAGGGTCTTTGATCACTTATAGTTTGCTCAGCCCCTTCCAGTGCTTCACAAATCTGTGAAGTGGTCAAAGCGCAGTCATGAAAAAGGAGGAGTAAACTATAAGTAGGTCATAGATCATATATAACAATTATAAAGGTAGTAAGTGGTTCATTAGCTGCGCTCGTTCCCACTTATTCCTTTGTAATAGTAATATATGATCTATAACGCCACCTGTATCTGAGAAAACTATGTTTTAATATACTGATGGGACTCTAATGTGAGCAACTTGGCTGAAAAGTCAAAGGTAAACCTTGACCTTTGGAACTTATTTATAGTCATTGTATCATTAGGTTGTATATATTAGTGATTATAATGACTTTGGCTTCAACAGTTTTCCTTAAAATCATCTTTTCAACAAAAAAAACATTTAAATGCATTAGGAAGCAAATTTGACCTTGACATTAAGTTGGTTAAGGTCAACCTAGGACCATCATTTGAACAAACTTGGTAGGCCCCACATCCCCAATGCTACATACCAAGACCCAAGGTCATTGGCCTTCTAGTTCTGGAAAAGATTTTTATAGAGTATAATGCCATATATGGGTTTTGTGGTCATCTTTGTCATGTGAACAAACTTTTGTATGGGGCATGGGTGAAAGTTCAAAATTTCCAAAATCTTGAACTTTTGAAATTCAAATTTTTAAACTTGCAGTATGCCTTCAAACTATTAGTATTTTAACTTTAAATGGTTAATTGTCTTTAGATAAACTGTAAATATATCAGAAAAGCTATAATAATATACCTAATTCAGTATTTTGAAGCAGACTAATTTCTCAAAATCCTGAATTCAAGAATAATCCTGAAAACTTTCACCCATGTCCCCCCATCTTAAGGAGTCTCCATATGAAAATTTGAGTTAAATTGGCCCAGTGGTTTCAAAGGAGATGTTTGAAAATGTTGATGGCCGGACGGACAACAGACGGGCGGACGACGGAGTCATTGGTATCCTAATAGCTCACCTCGGAGACTTTGGTTCAGGTGAGCTAAAGGGTAACCCAAAGAAAAGTGGGGCTATGATTTAAACCAGTGGACATTACATAAGTAAATATTCCTAGCGAAGATATTTGTCCAAAGTAGAAATAGCGTGGATGGTTCATAGAGGAAAGACTATGCAAAATTCAAGGACTTTTCAAGAACCATAAGGGACTATAGTGTACTGAAAGTTTATATATTATAAAAAAAATACTGAAAAACACTTAGTAAAACAACTTTGAGGCAATGCTTATAAACTAAGATAATATTGCTTTGCCTTATTTGGTGCAGCATATGATCTTGATCCCTATTCAAAGTGTTAAAGCTGACCAAAATAGTATTATATTCATTCAAGCACTTTTCAAGGCCTAACAGCCATTTTCCAAACATTTTCAAGGCAGATTTAATTTCCAAGGGCTTTTCAATTCAAGTACTTTTCAAATCTTAGCTTTCTTGCACTCTATTCGCCACAATTTTACAATATATTATGCCAGAAATTTTAAAAGATTTAAGATATGGGTCAATTACTTTAATTTAATTTATGTTTTGTTTTTATGCAGGGGTATGAAATTTTTTTAAGTTTACTGGGTAAATTTCCAAAATATGCATAGAACAAAGCAATCAGTCACCATTAATAAAGCCCATACAACTTGTAATTGACACCGTCAATGAAACATAAATCTGCTTATGGTTGCCAACATACTTTGCCTTGGCATTGCTTAAAAATTACAAGGTCTTAAAACTTTATCTTTTATCTGATGTTGTTCTGAAACAGAGGCAGATGATCAATACAACTGAGCAGGTACATGTACATGTTAGCATGTGCATACAGCAAAGATTCAAATCAGTCTGCCCATTCGCACAGTCTGATCAGAGTCTTAGTTTCCTGCCTGAAGAAACGTTGGACCCGTGACTACCCATAGAGTGCCCATCAAAGACTCTGACCAGACTGCCCGGATGGGCAATAGGATTTTTGGAAGGAAAAAAAAAAAAAAAAAGTCGCTGCACACATGGATAAAACCAAGGAGCCAGAGAAGGACGGTTGTTCTGTCCCGACTATCCAGTCACTCTCAAGCCCATTTTTGGAAAGGGGGTTCGTATATACTGTATAATTGTGTGGGGGTTCGCTTTGCTGATTTGATCTCATTTTTCTTGAATATCCCATGAAAATGAAATAATTTGGTCTCAGTGAGACCAAATTATTTCATTTCCATAGGATATTTTAAAACGGGCCACAGGGAGAAGGGTTCGAGCGAACCCCCTGAACCCCCTCTGGATCCCCCACTGGGCACACATGCCAACTTGTACCGTTTGCTGGATACTGGCTCAATACAGCAATCATCTGTTAACTCTTTGCATGTTGGGTAATTTTTCATGCTTTTGTTGTCGTCTGCTGGCTTTTTTCAAAAGTAATCTTTTTCAGAAAATTCTTCCAGGAACACTATCTGAGTGTCAAACAGAAAGTCGGTTCTGATCTTTGTCCAAACTGTTTGCAAAGGTTACCAGCAGATTAAGAATACCGTACACCAGATTGAGGTAAATCAAATATCTACGATTTAAATAAGCTTCAGGGGCGTAGCCAGAGGCTCTATCATGTTGAAGCCCACAAAAAAAGAAAAGGAGAATTGAGAGATATGTGACTTAGGAACTTTACTTTTCAGAGAGCGAATAACAAAGTCAGTGATCCGCGCAGGGCTGGTCTGTGTTTTTGTTGGTCACAATAAAGACTTTCTCACGTCCAGGCCCATGTGATGGTGAAGCCCAGGCTTCCTGGCCTCGGTCTGGCTACGCGCCTGGGCTTTAAAGGGGTACAGATTAAAAATTATTGTTGATCAGTGGACAGGCAAACAGACAGACAGATGTTTCTGCATGCTCACCCAAGAGCTTTCTGCTCAAGCTAAAAATATGTCACATAATGGCAGTAAATTAGCTGGGAGCTGACTGTGGTGGCAGATTGGTGAAAGGTAGGTAACCGCTGTAACAGCTTTATAGGAATATTCAACAATTCTTGGTAATTGACATGCTTTCTTTTTTGCTGTCAGCAGATTTCTCAGAGACTGAGAGTGTCAAATGGCTTGAACAGAGCAGTTTCTGTGAATAAGTTATTCAAATTATGGAAATGGACAATACTTGGTTTCAGCTTGATAAATGTATTGCAAAGTCAAAATACTGCTCTCGAAATTTGGTCCCTGAATCGACGGAATTGGTCCTGGCTTTTATTTACATCCCGCCGATACTAAAGTGTGGTAATATCTGGCATTATCAAAGAATGCCGCATTCCTATTTTTGCAAAACCAGGCAGCATGGTAAAGTGATCTTAAATGTCTTCATAAAAAAACAATGTGTCTGGTATCTGATTACTCCCTCAAACCAAATCAAAGATTGTTTGTATTGGAAATTAATTTTGAGCTCAGCTGTATTGGTATTTAATACTCACTATTATTGACAATTACATTCAACATGTCCGTTTCCATGGTGACTAGGACAGTTTTGATGATGAGAAACAGTTTCGGAGGTTCTTTAGTCTGATTAATGAAAGTTTCATCAATATCGGTTGCCGATACCACACATGACAATATTTTTAATACCTTTAACACTTTCCTTGCTAGCGGCAACTTCTTTGCTCTGCTGATACAAGGTTCTTACAGGCAAGTTTGTCCAAAATTCAAGGACTTTTCAAGGACTTCTAAAATACACAAATTTATACTGATTAGGGTCTCCAAAGACAGTGTAAATGGTAAAATTCAAGGACTTTTCAAGGCCCTTTAGTCTTTTTCAAGAACTTTTCAAGGCAAATTTAATTTTCAAGATCTTTTGAAGACAGTCCTGTATATTCAAGTACTTTTAAAGCCTGTGCAAACCCTGTGATAGCCTTTGCAAGCAGTTTCGAACCAGATCAGGACCGACAGATCTGGAGCAGATATGTAAAGAGATAATGGATCGTATCAGACTGGATGAAAGTTTGTTTGTTTTGATGCTTATGTCCCAGTCAACAATCTTTCAGCCATTTCGGGACGATACCTGTCTATAAACTGCGGATAAAGTATCTTGCCTAAAGTACACAACACAGTGACTCCGCCCGTGATGATTCTTGAACTAGCAACCCTTCAGTCCCCAGTCTAAAGCTCTACCAACTGAGCCACTTACCTGCTCTGCAGGAGGGGTGGGGGGGGGATAAAAATGACACTAATTGGACTAGAAGTACAGCGCCATGCAGACACAACTGATAGAATATCTTAGACATGTTGATGACCTGCAGGAAAAGAATATTGGAAATTTTCCATTCTCCTTCTTTTCCAAATCCAAGAGCATTTTCCTAGCTCCAGATCATGGTGGAACAATGATTCATAGGATCAGATATATCATAGGAGCCATGACATGAGATTTCCAACAATGTGGCATTTTGACAAGTGTAGACTCAGATGAGCCTGTGCAGCCTACTGTTATGCTTAGAAACTCCAAATGGTGTTCAGTCAGTAGTTTAACAATCATAGAATACTCAAGCCACTAGCAAAGGCTCTGATCAGACTGCGCGTATGCGTAGGCTGATCTGAGGTTTTGCTGGTCGCACATACCACATTGTTGGAAATCTCATGCACTGGCTCATTATATCATAGGAGCCGTAACATGAGATTTCCAACAATGTGGCATTATGACAATTGTAGACTCAGACTACTGTTATGCTTAGAAACTCCAATCATGCTCAGTCAGTAGCTTAACAGTCATAGAATACTCAAGCGACTATCAAAGGTTCTGATTAGACTGCGCTGAGGCTTTGCTGGTCGCACATACCAAATTGTTGAAATCTCATGCCACAGCTCATAGGGAAGTCCAGTTTATATCTGAAGAAAGTCTGTGTTAATGCAAAAGAGTGCTTTGTCAAACAGTGAACTTAGACCCAGATGAAATGCAGCAATTCATCAGGATCTACACTGTTTGCTTTTGCAGAAACCATCTTCAGAGAAAGAAATTTAATTTCATATGAAAATTATAACCTGTGACCCCTTGATTTATAAAATGAACCATCCGAAGTTTATTGTATCAAACAAGAAGGAAGAATTCATAAGGTGTATGGAGGGTTACTTTTTTGTTTGTTTACTTTTGTTTTTGTTTTGTTTGATTCTTAACGTCCCATCAACAATCTTTCAGTTAAACAGGGATGGGTCTTCCTGGGTTGAACCAGTACTAAGCTAGGATAAATGTGTCTTGCTCAAGGACCACAATGCAGTGATGCTGGTGAGGCTCGAACCCGCGGCCCTTAGTTCTCGAGTCAAGCACTCTACCACTGAGCCACTGCGCTCCCTTGTTTGTTTACACTCAACAATCTAATGGTCAGCAGGCACATAGCAATGGCAAGGAAGCCTGGGCTTTAACATCAACGTGAGAAACCCTGACTTTGTTGCTTGTGAACAACAAAGGCGCAGACCTGCCTGCGCATCCACACAGTCTGATCAGCACCTTTGTTATTTGCTATCTGAAAAGTAAATATCCCCAAATTCTCCTTTTTTGGTGGGCTTCAACACGATAAAGCCTCTGGCTACACTCTTGGTCAAATCTGGCTATCAGAGAATAAATTTTTGAGGAAGGAAATTATTTTCATATGAAAGTACTTCAAAAATTATAATTCATTTTTCCTATTCGTATATTCATTTGATAAGCACAGTTTGGGCGAATTCCCATAATGTTGTCCAATGTCCATCATATTTTTTCATCAAATTTTTCCTCAGTGATTATAAAAATTATGCTTTTGTGGCTGTGTTCCTTGGCTGTACCAGTACTGGCCGTGTGCGTTTATGCTTTTTATGGTTCTATGTCCAGGAACTCCCGAAGGCTCAACCGGCAGTGGTTCTGGTTTTCAAGCGTCTCAGAAGACGGGGCAACGGCTTAAAGTCTCATCCAACAGACTGGTAGAAGCCGGGAATCGAACCTGCCACCCCTGGTTTACAAGACATAGGTTTATCCCCTACACCACGTCGGCTTCTCATAAAATTAATATATTTCAAGGTTAAAGGATATATAAAGTTTGTTTCAAAAAACTGTTCAAACACTTAAAAATAATTTTATTATGGTCTAACAGCTCAACCTACTTTTTCCACCAATCAGATGTCGCTGTGAAGAGTTCATATTTGCATAATGTTCACTTTCTTAGAAAATGCATTCATTTTCTCACATTTAAACCCATTTACTCCCATTACGCAGTAAATGCATGTGCATAATAAAAATAGTAACACTCAAGGGAGCTCACCTTTTGTGGTAGAAGTGATTTTCCATAAGGACCTACATTTAAAAGAAAGAGTTTGTACCCTCTGGGAGCAAATTCTTTCCTTTGAGAGAAATTCCCATTTTAAAAAGGGACGCAATCGAAGAGAATCACTGCTTGATCCAGTAGTCTCCCTTTGATGTGAGTAATTTTTTCAGCGTTCTGGCTGACGTAGCAAGAAATACTTTTCATGTAACTTAGAATTGAATTCAATTAACCCTGCAGATATAAATAATTTATCGTTTTTTGAAAACACTGTAAAATCCAGATCAGCTGGCTCCTAACAAAGCCATCTGATCAAATTCCATACATAGCTCTTCTCTTTTTGCCGACGTTTATACATTTTAACCAATCGCTAATTACCATTTGAGGACATCTTTTCAGGGTCAGCATGACATAACAGATTCACTTAATCAGATCACTGGGGATCAAAATATCATATTCCATCTCAGGTTTGCCTAATGTGGGCTAACATATCATTAAAGTTAAATTAATAGTTTGACCACAACTTTAACCTCATCGTGACTGCACCCTAAAATAGTGAACATAGGTCTTGTGCACCTAAACTTGCATTTATTTCCTTACCCATCGATTTAAACATGTGTTTTGGGTGCTCAAAAGAACCGTCTCATTGAGACGGATCTTTTGAGTACCCACAACATATGTTTTGGTTGAGAAATAAGAAAATATAATTTTCAAATGGAGGCCTTTAAGTGCATCAGCATGCGACCAGCTGGCTCCCAAAACAATCATTGAATATGTGACCAGGACAATGCACATTACATGGAAATAAATTTGAGGGGTCAACTAAAATTTTCAGACTTTCTGTCCCTGTTTTTTCCCCAGACTTTCTGCCCCTGTTTTTTCCATCAGACTTTCTGCCCCTGTTTTTTTTCTCCAGACTTTCTGTCCCTGTTTTTTAGCCCAACAAACAGAACAGATCCTGATGAGATAAGTTTGCCCACAAGAATTTTGCTAAGGTGAAGGATTTTTGAATTTTAACCCTTATCCAGCCATTTTTTTTCTTCTGTAAATGTTGTCTGCTTTTTACATCTGCTGCAATTATTCCAATGTAGACTGGCTCCAGTCCTTAAAACAATGAATTCTTCATCAATGTTTCATATCATATACTTTTAGCCAGTCTAACTCTGATGGCTCTGTTAGAGCCAACAGAGTTAGACTGGCTACAAGTATATGATATGACACATTGACGAAAATTGTTTTAATGACTGGAGCCAGTCTATTTCCAATGCACTCTAGAAAACTTTTACCATGGAAGCAAACACTATGGATCCTGTTTATTTGCAAACTAGGCTATAGAGCAGATGCAATTATTGCTGTGAATAGCAGGGTAGGGCGGGGTGGGGGGAGTTAGTTAAATCAGCAAGACAATGGGTAGAAATTGCATAAGAATTCTGACATCTATTGATCTGATATTGGTAGTCTGAGATTAGGTGGCTTCACTGGTATCTAAAGTGCCAGATTAGGTGATAATCACCAGGGCTGCTTATCTCTGAAGCCACAACAAAGGGTTAGATAAAGGTAACTGCTTCATTCCCATATTAAATAAGTTGCTTTTTCCAACTAAAAAAGGAAATATTTATTTTTTTGAGAGTAGATGTTTGTAGCACTCATTGAAAGGGTCTCATAGAGCACCACAATGGAGAAATCTGGAAAGGATTGTGATTTTCTGGATTATGCTGAGTATTGTTGAAGTATTGTTGAAAAAAGTATATAATTTTATATGGTCTATGGAATGAGTTTTTACTTACTCCCAGAATTCTTCACTTGATGAAACAAATTGTCTTGTAACATTGGTAGTGGCATTGCTGACAGAATAAGCAACGGCGGTTATATTTGTTCCATTCACCAAGGAACTGATATTGGCCCCTGCACCAGTTGACGTCGCCACGTCGACACATCTGGGTGTGTTCCATGAATTTGTACAGGTGCTCCACGGTAAAACGGCTCGGAATGACATGAAGAGGTAGTATAACGTCCATGCAACAATCACATTGTAATACACACAAACTAGCCCAGAAACTATAACCATGCCGACTCCCACTCCTGAAAAGAGATAAATCTGTCATCAATATCTTGTCTAAATAAAGCCTTTTACAGCGGAAAAAATTCTATCATGGAATTTTACAAAGGTCATTTTCCTATAATTCTTTTGTGAAAATTCCAAGTATTTTTCAGGAATTAACTTTTCAAGCCATTTTTCATGGCCTTCAAGTGATTTTAAGCACTTTTCAAGTACATTTCATGGCCTTCAAGTGATTTTTCAAGCAATATTCATGACCTTCATGTTTTTTCAAGCACTTTTAAAGTACTACTGTTCATGGCCTTCAAGTGATTTTTCAAACACTTTTCAAGTATGGTACTCTTCAAGTAATTTTAGCAATTTTCACGGTCTAATTATTTTCAATGCCTTTTTCCAGCATAGTCAGACTGCCAAGTCCGGTATGGTGGAGCCTGAGAAACCATCATTTTCAAAAGAGGGTATAGAAATATAGATATAAAAAGCAATGCACACAGTATGCTTATTGTGTCGAATATGGTATTTTGGCACACATAAATCACCATGTACAAATATGGTAATCCTATTGACCCCTATATCAAACCCATAAGAGTCAAGAGATTTGTGTATCATAGGCTTATTATAAATTATAAGGCAACTTTCAAACTTCTTTAAACAAATGAATTTGATTTTTCTTTTTTGTTCCAATAATCAAGGTAGCTTTCTCTAGAAAAAAAAATAAAAATGTTGTTTAGATTTTTTTCCCAAATTAGAATTATTTTTATTGACCCAATCTTTTGAGCTATTATTTCATTTATAAATATCTTATGAGTGATATCTAGTGGATTACATATTTTGGTGAAAGTATATGAAATGATGCTCATTACAATTAACATCCAAAATTTTCACGGTTTCATCCCAAAAATGTGATTTCGAATTTATTTTAGCAGTAATATGATAAATAGAATCTAACATTTGTGCTCCTTTTTTATTGAATTTATTAAACACATTGCCAAAAAGTGATAACATAACATTTTATCTCTGTTCAATAAAATAAATTAAATACATGAGCGGTCAAAAATCTTCAAAGAGGAGATAATACAACAATATTGATCCCTGTCCCCGTGCTAATTTTTGCTTTCAGCTAACTTAAGGAAAACTAAATGTTTACTGGAGATATAAACAATACTTAAGGCTTTGATTACTTAAAGATTATGTCAAGGTTACAACAAGTTTGTTTGTAAAATATCAAGATCATTCAGTTAAAGAGTAAACATGATATGGCTATGCAAAACAGATACAGAACAGGACATCCTGCTTTCAACGATTACTTGGATTAGAGAATTTATCATACCGCTTCCCCCCCCCCCCATCCTTCCCCTCCACCCCAAAATTTCAATACAAACATGTTGTGGCAGCGTTTTTCCTAATTGTTGGTACATATTGGAATTTGGAAGTGTCTCACATAATGTACAGTAAAACCTGTCTTTAGAGGCCACCGAAAAAGAAGACCAAAATTTGTTTTCAAGACTGATTATCTCTTAATGCAGGTCGAAAGTATTGCAGAATGCTCCCCTTGGAGCATTCTGCAATACTTTCGACCTTCATTAAGCTACCGTTTGTCATTAAGATCTTTGTTTTGTCTATTTTTGAGTGGAAGCTAAAGGCTTTACTGTATATTTGCAAAAATCTCTGATACATGTATTTAGGAAAAATCAAAATGTTTCGGACAGACACAAAGACAGACGGATGAATGAACAATGTGTGTGTGTGTGGAGGGGGGGGGGGTTTATTATAGGGTGGCTTGACATATTGCATGCAGACTATTCACATGAAATCAATGCCAAGTCACAATTTGAAAATGCTGTCTGCTGAAATATTAAATGACGCAATTTAAGCATCAATAGTTTATGTGGAGTTGATCTTCTTGCCAAGAGATGTCCTTCAAAGGACATTCTAAAGTGTCCAAAGAACAAAAAACTCATGATAGCTTCCATGACCCCATGATCATTGATATTGGAAGATCTGTTGGCAATAAATCAAAAATCAAGCAAAAACAATTGGAGAGGTCTGTAACCTGATTACAGTATTTGGCCTAAATATCTGGTGGGTAAATAATGGAATTATGGAAAAATGTTTGAATGAAGTGACAGAAAAGTTAACACACCTTTTCCTTAAATAGAATTTTCTGAAAAAGTTAATTTTAAAAAAGTCAGTATACTGTTTGGGCCCTTTTGAGATAGTTTTCTGCAAGACATGGGTGAAAGTTCAAAATTTCCAAAATCCTGAACTTTAGAAAATCACAATTTAAAACTTGCTGTATGCCAATTCCAAGTTTAATGGTCAAATACCTTTACACTGAAGCTAAATCAGAAAAGCTATTATTACCTGCAGAATTCAGCATTTTGAGGCTGACTTTCTGTGGAAAGTCAGCCTCAAAATCATGAATTCAGGAATAATCCTGAAAACTTTCACCCATGGCAAAAATATCTTTTGTTGCTTTTAAGCTTATGATATCATTGATTCATTATGGTAAAAATATGTGCATATTGAGTTCCTCTGTCTGTACCTCATTCAAAATCATTAGTACACTTCAGAGAACATGTGCAAAATTCAGGGCATAAAAAAATGCAGACAAAATTATACCCCAATCTATTGGCATAGAGCTGATTGTCAGTCAGCAATTAAAAAGTTAAATTGAAATGTTTGAGCTATATTGAGTATATTGATAAAGGATATAAAGGTACTTGCAGACCTTGTTGCTAGTGTTTAAAATGAGCCACATGGAGATGGAATCATAATCTGACAGAAAATATGTGAAATATGTGTGTATATTCAACCTGCTCCAAGGAATCTAGCTACATTGATTATAAGAAAAGTTGTTATCCAAATGCAGTTAAGTATGGTCATGAAAAATCACAAGACTGCCATGAATAGCACTTTTTTTCTGGGGAATAATATATTGCTCACAGAATCTCAACCAGCATTAAGCATTCAAGTGATTGGAAGGCGTGATTAAGTTATTGGCCAATCAAAACCTGGCATCAAAACATAATTAGAAGCAGCATGTGTGGGAAATTGTCCCACATTTTTCTCAGATAACAACAACAATAACAAGAGTGAAGTCATTGATACAAAAAAAGATAGACCAATTGTAAGAAAAACAACAAAAAATATGCCAAGAATTATCTAGTTCACCCCAAAAATATCTGATCAAAACCAGGAGTGGAGAAACCTGTGATGATATGGGCCTCCTTGCAAAAAAACCTGTCTTCGGGGATCCCAACCAGGTCATGCTCATACAAGCCTGCTCAGCTATAGAGACTACCTAGAAATTTTGCTAATAGCATGTTTAAATATGATACTTTCCAATATAGAGAAGATAGCAAAGGCTCTGACCAGACTGCCCTGTTGGATCCAGATCAGGACTTTCTGTATATGTACCATTTTCTCGCGAGCTGGCCCATTTGCCTCTTCACGTGAGAAAAGGTGACATTGGAAAAGATCAGCTTGCATATCTGCACCGTCTAACTAGCACCATCACTATCTTCAAAGTATATACAAACTTACGACGTGTAAAATTTCAGTATTCTAAAGTTTCGATGTTTCAGCAAGCTGGTTTGCGTCTTGCTAGGTTGGAAAACAGAAGACAGGTTTTCTTGCAAGACAGGTTTTCTTGGGTCACAGCCCATTTGGCCTTGATGTAAATAAATATATGGAAGGTTCTGGCATGTTAGAGATTGGTTAATGTTTACATCTTAGAAAGTTAATCAGAATGTCTGACCCTGGATTAGACTGGCTCCAGTCCTTAAAACAATTTTTCATCAATGTGTCATTATCATATACTTGTAGCCAGACTAACTCTGATGGCTCTGTTTTCATCAATGTGTCATTATCATATACTTGTAGCCAGTCTAACTCTGATGGCTCTGTTTTCATCAATGTGTCATTATCATATACTTGTAGCCAGTCTAACTCTGATGGCTCTGTTTTCATCAATGTGTCATTATCATATACTTGTAGCCAGTCTAACTCTGATGGCTCTGTTTTCATCAATGTGTCATTATCATATACTTGTAGCCAGTCTAACTCTGATGGCTCTGTTTTTTTAAACAGAGCCATCAGAGTTAGACTGGCTACAAGTATATGATATGATATGACACACTGATGAAAAATTGTTTTAAGGACTGGAGCAAGTCTAACCTTGGATGATTTGAGGCACACTCTGAGGAGCCACATCGTCTTCAGGATTTGTTACAAGGATATACTGTACTCACACCAAATGCATATCTGTGAAACGTCAGGCCTGAATATTTTGTTTGCTACCTGATCCCTACTTTTAACTTGCAACTTATGGTACCTATATCCTGGATATTTTGCAGCACATGGAAAAAATCCACTATCTATGAGTGATATTATGTAGATTTTTTCCAGAAACATGCCGAATCTTTGATAGATTTACTTTCTTGAAAAAAAAAGTTCACCTACATCATTCTGTATTTTTGTTATTGTGACCAATATCTTTTACAAGTTCTAGACAGAAAAAAACACATAAAAAAACAGTGTACTCTTACACTGACCCTATTCCTTATATATGTAAGCTGTGGCATGAAATTTTCAACAATGTGGTATGTGCGACCAGCAAAGCCTCAGACCAGCCTGCCCATACGCGCAGTCTGATCAGAGGCTTTGCTAGTCGCTTGAATGTTCTATGAATATTAAGCTACTGACTGAACATCATTTGGAGTTTCTAAGCTTAAAGGGGTCTGTACAGGCTCGTCTGAGTCTACACTTGTCAAAATGCCACATTGTTGGAAATCACATGTCGTAGCTCAAGCTATTAACTGCAATATAAATATATGTTAACTCTTATCCTGCCAGTATATTTTCAGTTCTGAAACTGTCATCCATTTTTTGCAGAATATAAGAATCTATCATGAGTGTGAGGGTAGATAGAAAAATCTGTCCCGAGGATCACCCATTCACCGTTTGGCATCACGAGACTGACAAGTGATGACATGGAACGGATTTTTCTATCCTACCCTCACGCATATAATGAATTCTTTTTCTTGTTCACCACTGTTTTGTTTTTTTATTATTTTAAAAAAGTTTCCTGAAGTTCCTGAATACGCTAAGATGCATTTTCACATCATGACATCACTTAAACAACAATGACGTCACTTGACGACCATATGCAAGAGTTCCAATACAACTGATGTATGTAGCCCTTACGTGAATGTAGCCCTCACATGACAGCCTGGGTAAGATTGCATGGGTAAGATAAGATTTTCTATCCCAGGGTAAAATCTCAGATATCCTTATTCGGTGTTTGGACCCAATTTAAGACTGACTGATCTGAATCCAAACTATTTGACACTCTGTTAGTTTTCCTGTAAGATTTTTTGAAAAGATTAATTTTGAAAAAAAAAAAGTCAGGACATGAAAAGTTACCAAGTATAGATGATTTTTAGCAAAACTTTGAAATGTACTCAAAATTATTCGAACCACGACATGAGATTTCCAACAATGTGGTATGTACCATTAGCAAAGGCTCAGACCAGTCTGTGCATACATGCAGTCTGATCAGCGCCTTTGCTAGTCACTTGATATTCTATGACTGTTAAGCTACTGACCCTAAGCTTAAAAGAGAGCTGCACAGGCTAGTTGAGTCTACACTTGTCAAAATGCAACATTGTGACGCAGCTCATCACTTCAAAGACTAAGATAGTAAACATCTCAAAAAGTTGGTTTTTATGTGGTCCCTTTATGACCTTGATAAAACCTGTATCATATTCAATCAAAGCAAGCATATCTAGATCAGTCAGCTTCTCAGGAAAAGTGGATAAATCAAAGATATGCAGTTCAATGGACACTGCTGCCAAATAATCTGACCTTGGAATAAATGGGTCAAATAAACAACCATTATATCCATAGCTGGAATAGCTTTCCTGATTAATCTGGCAAATACAGGTCTAACATACTTTGTAACAAACTAGCTGATAGAGATGGAAAGTCAAAGCACTGACCCAGTCAAAGCTCAAACCAACAGGTGATGGAGAGTCAAAGCTCTGAACCAGCATAAGCTCTGAAAAAACAGTTGATATGGAGAGTCAAAGCTCTAAACCAACAGGTGATGGAGCTTGAGTCAAGGCTCTGAACCAACAGGAAATGGAGAATAACAGCTCAGAGCCCAGAGGTGATAAAAAACACACGCTGTAGCAACAGTTAAAGGAGGCCCAAAGCTCTGAACCATCAGGTACTCTGTGCCCACAGATAAATATCCGTTTGGATCCAGAATTTTGTTGGTCCTAATCTTTGGGACAAAATGATCAGCCACTAGCATGGGAAGAGTTGTTGATTTGAGGGAGTAAGAAAAAGAAGAAAGATAGAGAAAGAATGAGTGAAATAAAATAGTAAGACAAGAACTAGATAGAAAGAGATAAATAAAAAACAAGAAATGTCACAAACTGTGACGAATGCCCCCAAAGGAATTGGTCTAGCATAAGACACATTTGAGGACAGATAGCTGTAATATAGGAGATATGCTTCAGACACAAAAAACCTAGAAATGAGGCCAGAAGTCAATGTCAAGGTCAAAGTGACCCAAAATGGTATGCACCACTCCGCAATCCCAAGAGGAATCAGCACACCAAATTTGGGATTCCTACATCAAATAATATAGGAGATATGCTCCAGATACGATAATTCTAGAAACTAGGTCAAAGGTCAAGATCACAGTGACCTAAATATGGTATGCGACACATCAGCATCCAAAGATGTATCCATACAGCAAATTTGGGATTTCCATCTCAAATAATATAAGAGATATGTTCTGGACACGATTATTCTACAAACTAGATCAGAGGTCAAGGTCAAAGTGACCCAAAAATGGTATGTGACACTCCACCATCCAAAGTTGCATCCACACACCAAATTTGGGATTCCTACCTCAAAGAATATAAGACATATGCTCCGTACATAATTATTCTTTAAACTAGGTCAGAGTTCAAGGTCAAGGTCACTGTGGCCAGAAAATGATATGTGACACTCTGTCATCCCAATTAGCATTTACACACCAAATTTGGAATTCCTATCTCAAAGAATATAGGAGATATGCACAAGACTCAATGCAGTTTCTAGAAACTAGATCAGAGGTCAAGTTCAAGGTCACTGTGACCCAATTATGGTATGCGACACTTCCTCTTCTCAAGATGCATCCACACACCAAATTTGAAATTCCTACCTCAAATAATATAAGAGATATGCTCCGGACAGAATTATTCTAAAAACTAGGCCAGAGGTCAAGGTCACAGTGACCTGAAAAATGGTACGCGACACTCCGCCATCCCAAGATGCATCCACACGTCAAATTTGGAATTACTACTTCAAACAATATAGGAGATATTCACTGGACACAAAGCGGGACGAACGGACAGTGTGATTACTACAAAAACTAGGTCAGAGGTCAAGGTCAAGAACACAGTGACCTGAAAAATGGTACGGGACACTCCGCCATCCCAAGATCCATCCACACACCAAATTTGGAATTCCTACCTCAAAGAATATAGGAGATATGCACCGGACACGAAGCCGGACGGACGGATGGACGGACGGACAGTGCGATTACTTTATGCCTCCCAAAGTTCCTTTGGGGGCATAAAAAAGTCACATTGATCAGGTAGAAGAGTGCAGAGGCTCAGTTGGTAGTCACTAGTGTTAACAGGGGACAAAAATATTTCAATATTGCACTTGTCCTGCTTACAATTTTCACTGGTCCTTTGTCATTTAAAAGCGTATGCACTAAAGTATTGATTGATTGATTTGATTCTTTACGTCCCATCAACAATCTTTCAGTTATATAGGGACGGGTCTTTCTGGGTTGAACCAGTCCTAAGCTAGGATAAATGTGTCTTGCTCAAAGACCACAACGCAGTGATGCCGGTGAGGCTCGAACCCGCGGCCCTTCGGTCTCGAGTCAAGCACTCTACCACTGAGCCACTGCGCTCCCTATATGCACTAAAGTACATAAGGGAGTAATATGTAATATGACTTCCTCAAGTAATTCTTCCCAAAGCACTTGTCCTGTAGGACAAGTGCTTTGGGACAAATTACTCATCTTTTCTAGATTTCACTGGTAATTACGAGTGGATGAGTGGAATTTTTGTCCCCTGGTTAGACTTAGAATCAAAGGCCAATGGTTGCTCGTTCGAGACTCACTGAGAAAATGAAAACATTATGGCATCATGGCATGACTGAACAAGAAATATCTTTAAAAAAGATATTCGGCGGCTCTCAAATACTTACAATTTTAACACAACTAAGTGACGAAATCCCTTTATACTCCCTGTCTTTGCATGCTGGAAAAGGATGTTCCATCTAAAACCAGCGAATTTGGAAGTTGTGCTATGTTTCTGGTCTCTCTTTTGCTTGGTCTCTTTTTGCTGAGCGATATGCATCTGAATCGTTCCAAATTTTAGGCACTTCACCAGCAAAGGCTAGGGAACAATGTTATTAGTCCTAATGTTTTTAAGAAAACGGGAGATTTTGACGATAAATGTATGTACTGAAACAAACTGAAAACCCGGGAAAAACATGCCATATTGTTGTTGTTGTTGTCACATAGGCTAGATTCTGCTCGTCTCAGATCTCAACTTGGAGTTTTCAAGTCTTAAATGGTTTACACTTTCACCACTCTATTTACATATTATGAATGTCTCTATTTACAGAAAAATGCTGATATACCAAATCGCTTTTGTGTGGGACTAACTCCTATAACCTTTCTATTTCCTGTGGCACCTCGCCATAGCCGGGGTCGGGGAATAAATACATGTAGACTCAAAAACTGATCGACTAGCTCCCAGTAAGCACGTAAAATCCGGCTACTCTCGGCCCGCCAGAAAAACACCACCCGAAAAGCGTATTGCTGGCGGGCCCATAGTGGCCCAAGATTTGGTGCTGGCTGTTTGCAAGTTAGCCCCGGGAAGTTAGCCTTATATGATACATGTTCGTCTGACATACATGTAGTTAAAGATACTAGAGCTTGTGCTTGTCATCTTCCTAAAGGAAATAGCAAAATACGCTGATACATGTACAGCTGCGGAGGTTGATCTGAGTCTAAGTGTAGGATTGTGGGTTGGGGGCACATTCAAATTGTAGGAAATTATGTGCCATTATTTACATTAAATATTCATCCCCTTATTAACCTCTTTTTTTAAGATACATCTTTTTTCACAAAGATGTATCTTGTTAAGCGCTATTAATAGACATTATAAAGTGGGTTTTTTTGCTGTCTATTTATAACGCACCATGTTGTCTGATTAAAGAGAGACTCTGCCGATAGCTACTCTGTCGTTGTAAGAACATGCATTTGCCGGTCAGAGCAAGCTTTGCATGTATTTACTCGCCTGAACCCCGAGGTTACTCTCTAATTCGCGATGAATTTTACGCCCTTGTATATAATGTAATGCATTAAATACACTTGTTATATTTGTTTTAGAAATAGACTAGACCTAATATCAGTGTTTTTTTACAAATTTGTTTCTATGAGTCCCGGGACTCACTGGGCCAAAATTCTTTGCATCCCAAACTCGAAGTTCTGCATCCCATACGGGGTCTACTTTAAATTATAAATTTTGTGTATCCATACGAATCCGGCCATTCATAGAAGCCAATTTGGGAAGCAAAACACTGGCATACTTAATTATACTATAATAAAGATCAAACTTAATTTACTTTGTCAAGTAAAATAATAAAGATATAAAAACCTACCTGACTTTCTTATTAATAAAAATTTCAGTTCCAGACAGTATATTTCCTTAATTTAATCATATTATCATCTTTTGCCAAGAGTCAGACTTTTGTCTCGCAGTTTTCATATATTTTTAGAGCCCAGGCCATTAGCCCATGTTCATCTAACTCTGCATGCCTAAAAGTGTAGTGCTGGAAGTTACTGCGTTTGAGACTTTGGACATACCATATTAATTTTTCTTTTATCATCTGTGCACATTACAGTCTCCGTACTTCATGAGCCTGCAGTAATACTTTTACCATTCTATTGGTATTTGCTCGAAGCAGGGTGTTTAAACTTGCGGGTAAAACACATTATACAAATGTTTCATTTCGAGTTGGTAGTATTGGATCAGTACTGGTTTATCGGCACTGGTTTTTACCAGTAGTCCGGTACTGGCTTTTACCGGTAAACTCCCCTACAGCGGGTCATATCTGAAAACACGTGTTTCCCAAGGGAAGTAATGATCGCTATACTGTTGGGGAGTTTTTTCAGTACCGGTTTTTACCAATATTATTCAAGACACGGTGCGCAAGTTAAAAAAAAAACACTCAAAACGAAAGTTGCAAATACTAAATGCAGACTTTTCGCCACAATTTTAATGCATCCTGCAGGAGTCTCATGGTTTAAAATCATGCGTCCTTTGTGAGAAGCATGCGTCTGAGACCCAGGACGCGCAGGTAAAAAAAATCACTGCATATTGTCGAAATTTATGAAACAGACTATAATCGTGTAACGCATTTGATACGGGAAACCATAATGGCTTGAATAAAGAATACAAAGATTTGCTTTATATAATGCTGTTAAAGTCCTTTAGGATTTAGTGAGTTATCTTATATTGCACTTATTTACTATGTGCAATTAAGCAAGGCATGCAAAGAATGGTAGTAAAGCAAATTAGAAATGCTGTACAGCGGGAGTTGACCTATATTCAAGATCAATGTTCATTGTTAGGACTAGTGCACAGACTGGTTCTCGGCCATTTACATGGAAATTTTCAAGTTAAATTGCATCTATAATAAGATCGCGTGGTCAGTCTGAGTATTAACCAATGAGGGCATTGTTTTCTAGCTGGTGTGATGAATATTACAATTTAAGAATACTTCTGATTGGCGAAAATTTACATAAGATTTAGGCTCAAAATGATAATAGAGCGTCGGCGAAGCCGCCGCAAAAATGGGATGTAAAGCAGTCAAAAAAGACAAGACCCTTCCTACCACAAGCCAGTGATGAGAGGGCCAAACCTCTGAGAGCTTCAGCAGCTGTTCATATCACCCTACCACAGTGATAGGCACTTTTAAATTTCAGCGTAAAATTTTGGATTATTTTCTTATCGCTCAAAAGAACCGTCTCATTGCCACAGTTCTTTTGAGTACCCACAAATATGTTTTGATTGAGAAATAAGAAAATATTTTTTTAGCTATTGGACAATTCATTCCACAGTAGGGAACTTATTTTCTTAATTCTAAATGAAAATATATATTATGGGTACTCATTGGAAGCATCTCACTGAGATGCTTCCAATGCTTCCAATGAGTAAGGTACCAAGATCAATTTTGTGACGAATTGAAAGAAATAAAATCAATTTTGTGGGGAGGAGTGTTGACTCTTTGCATGCTGGGAAATTTTGCATGTTCGTGTTTTGATGGGGTTTTTTTTTTTTTTTAAAAATTAAAATTTTCATAAAAATCTTTCAGGAATGCAATCAGTGTCAAACAGTTTGGATCCATAACAGGCCCGACACATCTTCATCCTGATCTGGGTTAGGACTACACTAGTAGACAAAGTGTTAACCACAAACCACAAGTTGTGAGTCAGAAGATTACCCATATGTTGCTCCAAAGTAGTAGAAGAAAATTGCATAAAAACATGGAAATTTTCTCATCATGAAATTTATATCATCAATCTATTCTTTTAGTACATCAGTAGCATCTCTTTCCATGCTTGATAATTTTGCATTGCTGATTAAAAAAATTCTTATAGGAATACAATCAGAATGTCAAACAGTTTGGATCCAGATCAAAACCTGGTGTTATGTTGGGCCTGATCTGGGTCCAAATTGCTTGCAAAGGTTATCAACAATGTCAAAAGTCGCTAGCAGGGGTACCTGTATGGGTTTCTCACCTTAAAAGCCTCCAAGCGACAAATTTTGTTCTTGCTGTAAGCATTTTTGCAAACAGTATGGACCAAGATAAGGACCAACAGAATGTCGTTCCTGTTCTGGATCCAAATTGTTTGCCACTCTGATAGTGTTCCTGAAAGAAAAATTTG
Organism: Loripinus fragilis; assembly: GCA_964019695.1. Lineage (NCBI taxonomy): Eukaryota > Metazoa > Mollusca > Bivalvia > Lucinida > Lucinidae > Loripinus > Loripinus fragilis. The sequence continues at coordinate 31,030,924 of OZ026521.1, forward strand.
AAAAAGGACAGCAGACGACAATAAAAGTATGGAAAAATTACCCAGCATGCATAGAGTTAATATATGGTATAAGGTAGGATACTAGGAAATGATCAGAAGTACAAATGTGCAGCTTGATGGCAGTTTACTATGTTGGTCTGTCACAGGGATGGAGTACTCATACTCGTACTTGTACTCGTACTTACTCGAGTACCTTTTTTTCAGTACTTAGCTGTACTCTGTACTTAGCATATTCATGAGTACATGTACTCGTACTTACTTAAGTACTGTTACAAAAAACCCTGTACTTATGAGTACATTACGAGTACCACTGAGTACTTTTTTTAAAATTTAATCAGATAGGGAAAAAAGTTAAGTGTTTCCCAGGCCCTCCCTCATCTGTTTGAAATGCCTTTCATCTCTGTTTTTTTTCACTTTGAAAAAAAGTGGCCTCATATGTGTTATGAAAAATAAAAAATATTAATAAAAACCTGCCAGTGCCTGCCTCATCTGTTTTTCATAAAAGTGGCTTGTTTACTTTTTTAACCATATCCTAATATTTAGAAAGAGTGAGTTTTACCTATCAAGCTTTTTTAGGTTAGTGTGGCCACATTGACTTCTTTATTAACAATGGACTTAATGAAATGCCTAATGATGCATATAATTGGCCAGGAGCAACACTATTTTGGATTAATACAATGTACTTTAATTAGTATATTGTTGAATTTGTCACACTTGCTGCAAAATAAGACCTGTATTTACCCCAAATATTGGGACAGATATATACTTGAGCAAACAGTGCACACCCAGATCAGGAGCAGTCTGTTAATGGTCTAAACTGTTTGGCATTTGATCTGCATTCTGACATGTACATGTATGCTTTGGTGAAACATGCTGATCACTTTTTCAGACAATTATGTCAATAATTTTTGGTGTCCACATATTTATGAATAAAAATATCAAGAATAACATAATCCTTAAAACAGGACAGAACAGTTCTCAAGCTCACCAAATAAAGCGCCAAAATCAAAAGCTAGAAGAAAACACTGTAGATTCAGATGAGGCGGCTCGGATCTTCAGAGTTTGCAGAATCAGCTATTGTTTTACTTAGTGCTTAAATGCTTAATTACTTGTATCAGGTTTTATCTATTGAATCTTAGATGTCACTACTATGTATTTGCTTGTAAATATTATAAACATCTGCAGCCTGTTTAGTTATTTAATTTGACTTTGTCTTAAATTTACCCATAGTACTCAGATGTACTCATGAGTACTTTTCTAAAGTACTCAGTACTTACTTGAGTACATTTACAAAATGTGTACTCAGTACTTACTTGAGTACTTTCAAATCAGTCAGTACTCAGTACTTACTTGAGTACTTTTTCTTAGTACTCGCTTCATCCCTGGTCTGTCAGCACTTTGTACTAGGCTATTCTGGTTGTGATACGCTTAACTCTTTACATGCTATGTAAATTTTCCTGATTTTTCATCTAAATATTCTCTTTCAAAAATTCTTTCCGGAATTCTATCAGGATGTCAAAAGAGATTGGTTCCAGATCAGGACCGACATTATGTCGGTCCTGATCTAGGTCCAAACTGTTTGAAAAGATCATCAGATCACAAAATTTGCTGTCAGCAGGCAAAGAGTCAGACGCATGCTTTTCACAATACAATGTGCCGATCATTCATAAATCTGGGTCCAAACTGTTTGAAAAGATCATCGGCAGACAACAAAATTTGGTGCCAGCAGGGAAAGAGTCAGACGCATGCTATTCACAATACAATGTGCCGATGATTCATGAATCTGGGTCCAAACTGTTTGAAAAGATCATCAGATCACAGAATTTGCTGCCAGCAGTCAAAGTGTCAGACGCATGCAATTCACAATACAATATGCCAATGATTCATGAAGCTTCCTGCAACATGCCAATTTAAACTTTGAACATGCCAACACTGCAATATTTCAAACTCTTTTAACCTGAGAAATGAATTGATCCGATAAACACATTTCTTCATTTCAGTCAGCCCTGTCACACCATTCTATCTCGCTACAACTGTATGGACTGGTTTGAAAACGGTGTGGATCCAGAAAAAGCCAGCTGATTCAGATCTACACTGTTAATTTGAAATTTAAATGGGGTCCAAAGATTATTAGCAGGCAAAAAATGTCACCATTAGACACTAGCAGTAGAATGTGTTAAACCTGCTTTTTATACCCGCTTTTTCGTAAGAAAAATAGGGTAAATTAATTTCGTACCAAAGTTGGTCCGTTGTCCGTCCGTCCGTGCGTCTGTACGTCTGTCTGTCTGTCTGTCCGTCCGTCCGTCACGTTTCTTGTAATTGTATCTTCTCCTAAACCGTTGGACGTAGCAACATCAAACTTTGTAGGTGCATAGATCACATGATGTAGAGGGTACTGGGTGACATTTCGTGTGACCTTGACCCAAAGGTCAAGGTCAAAGGTCAAATAATGTATTTTCTTGTAAATGCATCTCCTCATAAACTTTTCTAAGTAGCAACTTCAAATTTTGCCTGTGCATAGGTCACATGATGTCAAGGGTACTGGGCCACTTTTTGTGTGACCTTGACCCCAAGGTCAAGGTCAAAGGTCAAATATTGTATTTTCTTGAAAACGCATCTCCTCATGATGTTTTGGAAGTAGCAACTTCAAATTTTGCTTGTGCATAGGTCACATGATGTTGAGGGTACTAGGCAACACTTCATGTGACCTTGACCTTGGAGTCAAGGTCAAATACCCCAAGGTTAAATAACGTATTTTCTTGTAAATGAATCTTCTCCTGAACCATTGGACATAGCAACTTCAAAGTTTACAGGTGCATAGGTCACATGATGTGGATGGTACTGGAAAACATTTTGTGTGACCTTGACTCCAAGGTCAAGGTCATATAGTTTACTTCCTTGTAAATCCATCTTCTCCTGAACTGTTGGACGTAGCAACTTCAAATTTGGCAGGTGCATAGGTCATATGATTTGGAGGGCACTGGACAACATTTTGTGTGACCTTAACAATTAGGTCAAGGTCATATAATGTATTTTCTTGTAAATGCATCTCCTCCTTAACCATTGGACATATCAACTTCAAACTTCACAGGTGCATAAGTCACATAATGTAGTAAAGGTTATAGGTAAAAAAAAGCGGGTATTTGCGATGGTGTACCATCGACTGCTGCTCTAGTTCTAATTTAAGAAAATCTTATTTCTCAACCAAAACAAATGTTGTGGGTACTCAAAAGAAGTCTCAACAAGATGGTTCTTTTGAATATGCATAACACATGTCAATTTAATGCTCAAAAATTTTGCTTATCACAAGGCCTATGTTGCGCTGATTTCTGACCAGGGGAGTTTGAATAATTGCTGTACCCTGGTAGTCTTGATATAAGTGGCCACCATGTGCGGATCCAGAGGTGGTTAGCAATAATGGTTAGGTCACAAAGCTACCAAGCCAGCATTCAATGTTGGGCCATTATCGGCCCGCCAGCAAAACGCCATTTAAAAGGGTGTTTCGCTGGCAGGCCGATGATGGCCCACTTTTAGTGGTATTTGGATCCTCTCTAAACTTGACAAAAAAATGTTGTCAAAGTTAAGTTGAACCCCCATGAGGTCCCTTCTGATAAAACTTTCTTGATTCAAGGAATTTCTGAATCCAGCCCGGCTAGAAGGTTTGTTTGAATAATTGCAGAATGCTAAATAAGGTTGATTGCTTCCAGAGGAATAATCTTTTCCCTGCATACAAGATCGTGCCATTCCTAGATTTACTCATTCAGTTGCAAAATCAATTGATCCAGGATAAGAAATGCCATATGTGGGATAATCTGTCATTTGTGAACCCTTTATACCAGTAGTCTGCACAGTTTGATGCAATAATTATAAAGGTTGCATAGTTTCAACTCTATGCATGCTGTTTAATTCTTCAAAACCTTCAACCATCCTTGTGGTTGAAAGTGTTAATTGCAAATGTTCTCAATTATATTAACAGAAGCAGCTTGGAACCAGTCAGTGTGTGTTAAGCTGTTTTGAGTTTTTTTGTTGTTGTTGTTTTTTTGTTGGACTTTTGTCAAAATGTGAATCTGACATATGAGTCAAACCCTATCATAAAAAGGGTCACCACATCCAGCCTAATAAGTGTACATCACAGGTTTAGATAAACAAAAAATTTCAGTGTAAAATTGTAAATATTTTCTAACCCATAATCTTAGCATATGTTTTAGGTGCTCAAAATAACCGTCTCATTGAGACGGTTCTTTCGAGTACCCACAACATATGTTTTAGTTGAGAAATAAGAAAATCATTTTAACTAAAGTCCTGGTACATACTCTTATAAGAGCCCATCGACTCTGGAATTGTCTATGCTACATGTACATCAACATTTTCATAAATATCAAATGGTTACATCAGGTAGATGATAAAAAATAGTTTAGATTCTGATCAGCTAGTTTAAAAAATTGTAAAAGTTATGATCACAGAGCACTTATCAGGTCAAATATGGCAAAGCTTGCCTTAGGATTGACTGATTTTGCAGTGTGTTAGAAATGGCACAATCTTGCTTGCAGTTATACGTCTGTTTGAGTGAAAGCCAGGTAATCTGGGTGTGTATTGCTTTCCAAAAATTGACTAAAAGTAAAAAAAAAAAAAATGAAAAACTTATATGCATTCTGTTCACATATTTAGGGCCAATAAAGATGCCAGATGAAAATGGCTGCAGTCCAAATGTACCATAGGTCCAGATAAATATAGCCAAGACTTTTGAGTGTAAAAATTGTAAATAATCTCTTATTTATCAATTTTAAAATTTGTTTTTGATGCTAAGGCCTGACTATATAACAATTATTTATGTAGGATGTAATATGCAGGATGCAGAACAAATGTGGATACTGACCTTTGAACATTGGCACCATCCTCCATACAGCAATAGGACTAAGGCTGGAAAACTGGCCATAGGCAGTCTCCAAGAAAAACAATGGAACTCCACACAGACACAGGAAAATTATGTATGGAATGAAAAACGCTCCTGAAAAAATACAAAATTAAAATTTAGTAGGGGTCTCTGAGGGGCACATCTAACAGTGGCCCAATCCATCAATGATAATAGGCTGATAATAGGCTGGTATCAGATGTGTTTTGTTCCTTTGATTTGATTCTTTACATCACAGGCAGCAATTTTTCAGTCACGTTTGGATGGGTCTTCCTACTAAGCAGAGGATAAGTGTCTTGCTCAAGGACACTTTGTTTGATTTGATTCTTTATTTCCCAGTTAACAGTTTTTCAGTTATGTAGGGACTGGTCATCCTTGGTTCAAGGACATAATGCAGTGCCTCTGGTGAGGCTTGAACCCACAACCCCTCGATCTAGGGTCTTGCAGTATACCACCAAGCCACTGCACTCCCTGTATAAAATATGTGCACATAGTAAGTAAGAAAGTAAGTATAAGTAAGTATTAAGAATATTTTACGAGGATGACAGCATTTAGCATATAAGGAGGCCCTCAGTAAATATTATACAATTTATACAATTTTTACAGATAACACAACTTGGAAAATGACTACCATATTTACTCAAATACAAATCTGGTGATGCTGTAATTCATGGGCCAAACTAGATTGGCCCCAGCCTCTAATGTCAATTTTTTTTAGTAAAACTGATAATCTCTCTAAGATAGCAATTTATAAACTTTACTTGGAAGTAGAAGTTCTCGGCTTGGACATCAGTAAATTTGACTATCAGAGAGGATAGAAATTTTAGAAGATGATTTTTTTCATAATTAAATATAATTATAAATGTAATCATATATATTTACTGGACTGATGCCAGTCTAGGGCCCAACCAAAACATTGGTAAGTATTTCAAAGACAATGTGGACAGGCATTCACCAAACACTTAATCATCCCCTCAACAGAAAAACTGTGATTTGAGAAATTTTATGTGTTAAATGGCATGCCAGAACACTGGCAATGAATACCATAACCAGATTGACTAAACCCAGCAGCCAAGACTGTGTTATAATTGCTGTAAGGGTGCCCATATGTTCAATACAACCTCCTGATGCTCTGGCATCTCCTGAAGATAAGACAGAGTAGGATATTGATCAAAAGAGATCCATATCATAGCTCCAGATATGCTAAATTTGTCATAGGAACAGATAGGCTAATGTTTTAGTCAAATTGTGATCAATTACTTATCCATCAGTCTAAACATGTGTTTTGGCTGCTCAAAAGAGATCCATATCATAGCTCCAGATATGCAAAAAATTGTCATAGGAACAGATAGGCTGTTTTTAGTAAAATTGTGATTTTTTTTTACTTATCCATCAGTCTTAACATGTGTTTTGGCTACTCAAAAGAACTGTCTCATTGAGACAGTTCTTTTGAGTACCCACAACATAATATGTGTTGTCGAGAAATAACAAATGAATTTTTGATAACACACTCTTATCTGGAGGCCTGATTTGTGGGCAAAAATTTGCCAAATGTGACAAACAGTCAACAGGCCCATAGTTAGCCCAGGCTTCAAATATAGCTCGCCTAATATGGGGGGGGGATAAAAATCAAAATCAATTGTTTTGCGAAACATTTTTCCTCTCTCTTTCTGATTCAAACATCTTTTTCTTATTTTCATTATGTCCATGCTCATTGCAGGCTTTTATATATAAAATATTTAGCAAGGTTTGAGTGCTGTGTATCTCAAGTTGGTTAAAAGTGGTAAAGTCTCAACATTACGGAAATATTGTTGACTTGGACCAAAGGCAGATGATACTACAGTATCATCCCCCTCTGCTGGGACCTAATCCTAATTCTTATCTTCATACTGGCTAAGCTCTTCATCAGCTAGGCATTATCTTCCCTGCTAAGCACCAGATTAACACCATGTTTGAACAAATGATAAGGTGGCTATTCATAGTTGGAATCCTTTGTTTTTATCATTGTTTCACAATAGGATTTTGTAATATTATCATCCTTTTAGTTGTCCAGCAAACACATACATGTGTTTAGAGAATTTTGTACTAGGCCAGATTAGATTAGAATAGAATAGAATATTTACATACATGTGTTTAGTGAATTTTGTGCTATGAAAACCAATTAAACCAGCTTGCCTAATCAGGTAGCCTGGCCTATTAAATATATTCATATATAAGCATCCCCACCCCACTTCCCAAAGGTAGGTAGAGCTGATATTTTATTAGATTGGGTCCTATTTACAATTTTATAGGAAATGAAAAAGAATTCTTTGTTGCTGTTGACAGTCCCTATACAGTTGACACAGTAATTGCTGTTCAAGAAATCTTGATTGCGAGACATCTAGGTTGGCAAGCCTGAAAAGCAAATAGTATTACAGGATATGCAATAAAAGCTTAAGGTCTGAAGAAAATTTATTGTAGGTTGGTAAACCGGAAACACATATATTTTCGTTTTGGCCTTACCTCCTCCGCTCTTGTAGCACAAATATGGAAATCTCCAGATGTTGCCGAGTCCAACAGCATACCCGATACACGTGAGAATAAAATCCAGCGTGCCCTTCCATCCTTCACGCTCTATCTCTTCTTTCTTCACCTTGCTCATTGAGCTGTTACTACTGCTGTCCGAACTCTGAATGCTTTCTTTATCCTGAAAATACAGAATATCTACATGAGTGCTAATATATTATTGAATTTATTTAACCAGTTGGGGAAAAGTGATAAAATGTGAGGCTTGCTGAGCATTTTATCACTTTTTCGCAACAAGTTGAAGGCTTTCTTTATCCTGAAAAACACATAAAGGCTTTTGTATTGTTAAATGTGTAATCAACTAGTGGTTTATCGATTTTAATACATGGTGTTTTATCATTCCCAGATGTGACATCATGTATCAAAAGATTCAGCTACTCATTTTTGCCTTTATTTGTTTAATTTGATTCTTTACATCCCATCAACAATCTTTCAGTTAAACAGGGACGGGTCTTCCTGGGTTGAACCAGTACTAAGCTAGGATATATGTGTTTTGCTCATGGACCACAACGCAGTGACGCCGGTGAGACTCGAACCAGGGGCCCCTCAGTCTCGAGACAAGCACTCTACCACTGAGCCATTGCGCTCCCAAATTTTGGCCTTTTGATAGTCAGCGTTTTGCCAAGACCATTAAATATCCCATGTGGTCAACATACAAAATGAGGGGTGGAACAGTGGAAACAAGGGACTATCAAAATGACAACAAACATTATGAAACAGGCACAATTTGTTTTGTGTGATTTATAGATTCTCTGAAATACACCAGATGGTATTCAAATTGATGATTTGATGAAAAGCAGCTTAAACTCTTTGGTAAACAGTTTATATTTTGGCTCTGTGGAGAAAAAAAACGGATTTGACGATTTGTTGCATGTGAACAGCAAACCTGCTTGTCCACACAGTCTTTTAATCAGTGACATTATTATTGTTCACTCTCTCGAAGGTATATTTTAATATGCTATATGTCAATTTTTAATAAAATTAATTATTGTAGCAATAGTCTCTGTAGCTGAACAGGCTATTTTGAGAAAAGCTTTTCTTGTGTGAAGGCTATATAATGTAAGCAATCAAAAACTTTTGTTCTTTTTCACATCTTTAAAATGTTTATCTTGATGCATGTGAAATGCCAGTTTGTAAAAGATGGGTAGGGATGGACTGGTACTGGTATGGAATGAAGAGCACTTGCTTTGAATTCTGGGTAATTTTGCTCATTTAGGGTAATTTTGAACGCTGGGTAATTTAGCATGCTGTTTTGTTCTCTGCTGCTGCAGCTGATTTTTTTCATAATAACTTTTTGCTTGACACTCTCATGGTATTTCTAGAAGAACTTTTCCAAAAGTTCTTCTAGAAATACCATGAGAGTGTCAAACAATTGGATTCAGTTAAGACCCAGCATTGCATTGGGCCTGATCTAGGTCCAAACTGTTTGCAAATTTGGCAGCATACAACACTAACAGGCTGGCATAGGTACCATCAGATTTTCTCACAGGGCTTCATTAATAATCTTATAGTTTACACATGGTCAAAGGAGCTACGTTCTGCATGCAGGTATTTCTTTTTTCTAAGGAGAAATCTGTTTCGTCACTCTAACTACTCTTATCGCGTGCGAACTCGTACTAGGCCAAGGCACCTGAATGATACTTATCATGTTCTCAAACATTAAGCCTAAATAATGACCCTAAGTATTTCTGATACTATTCAAAATATTGTTAAACTAATAACCTCTATGATGAAATATGTGTGAGCCTTATCAAAGTACACTTGACATGCTTTTAGGGCTGGTAAACAATTTGAAACCTTACTGTCCACATCTTTGGAAACCGTGACAATCCAGATCAGCTGGTTTCTGCTGATCTGCCCAACCTGCCTGTATTCAATAAATGCTTATGGCCGGAAACCTGCGAGTTAATAATTGGATTAAAATTGGGGAAGAGAGTTGTATACATAGAAACCATCTAGCATGGCATCAGTTTGACTACATTGAGACATTTAAAAATTACCTTATAAGAAAGATAACTTTTAAGAGAAGCCACTCTGTTTTTACATTTTTATCAGTTTAATACCATTTACCAACTGTTACACAAAGGGTCTGTCGGAAAACTATCCCCCTGTATACCGGTTAACCTTTCTTGATAGGGAAATCCATAAATGGGTACAATGAATAACAGTACTAGCCCTTGTTAGAGTGTGGTCCCTCACTGGGGGGGGGGGGGGGGGGGGGTGTTGCTTTCCACAGGTCTATCATTTAAATGTGTTTTATACTGATTTTTTAAGATTGTAATTGAACATGTTCCCAACTAAAGCGCATAACATAATTCTGTTTAATTAAGCATTCCAACCAGGGACTAGCTTCAAATATCATATAGTTTATGAAAAGCCTTGTGTATCTGTCATGCTACAATTATGCCCAGACTGATCTGGAACTTCATTTACTAATTATGTTTGAAGGGGTTTAACTGTACAACAGCATTTCTGTTTAACTTCTCACGTACTAAAACTGAATGAAAAATAAAAAGACAAATTTTGGGCTGATTTATTTATAATATTGTAGATTAGTTTAAACAGTATCTATTTGTCAATGAAGTTACTTAGGTCTATAAAAGGTCATTGTCTTCATCTTTTTGTCTTGAAATCCATCTTTAGAAATACTATCCTGCCAGATCAAATTTATCTTTGGTTAATATAAACAAAAGATTGACATTAAATTTGATGAGTTAACAATAGAGAGGATCTTAAAGGACACATGAGTGGTCATTTCATATGCAATTTTTAGAACAAGTCTCAGCGAGTTTCATAAAAAAATCCCTTTTTTAAATATAAATTTCATGCGACAAACCTTGAAGACACTGATGAAATGCCGTATTCCAGGGTATCTAATCTGGGTCTTCACTGCTTGGTAAAGCATTTCAACAGTGTCTCCATAGGGTTAAATTCGTATGAAATTTAACCCTATGCAGACACTGATGAAAGGCCATATTCCAGGGTTTTTAATCTGGGTCTTCGCTGCTCGGAAAAGTACAGTCTGTAGTACTATGTACCTGTAAAGTGGACAGGTGAAAAAGCCAGATACTTGTGCACTATTTGTAGCATAGGCTTATAGTATAAAATAAGATTCTGATCATCCTTGCACACTTGCCAAAACTGATCCAGGTCTTTGCTGTCAAGAAACATAGTGTTCTTTTCTAATCTTAAAGGTTTGTGATAAAATATCTATGGCCATCTTAGAGTACATTCTTCAGTCAGAGGTGACAGAGGTACAAATCGTTCCTTCTCAAATTGCAATTTGTAAAAGATATCTGACCCTGTATACTTTACTATCAAATATTAACATGTTAACTTACTCAAATGGATCAATGTATTTTGCATAAAAATACATGAAAAGAATTAAAATAATACATACATTATCATTTTAATAATAATTGCGATCTTATTTTTAGAAAAAAAAATTCTATTAAATATCAATAATTAAATAAATATGAGAAGTTTGACAACATATCTATATAGAAATACTGACTCCACATGTCCACTTAAATCAAGAATATATACAAAAATGTATGCATGCATATTGAGCAAAATTCCATGGTAAATTTTAAAAATAGACAAAACATTTCCTTCAAATCTATCAAATCAGACAATGTATTGCAAAACTGACAGTGCTAGTAAATGATAAAATCTTGCTGTCATAAAGTGACACAACCAAATATTTTTTTAACTTACAAAAGCTATGTGTGTGCATAACAATCAAACATGTAATTTGTTACCTGAAAAAAATTTCCACTGATCAGTCCTTAAACAACAAACTGAATTCACAAATTTTAACCTTTTAGCTTGAGTGCAATCAAAATTACAATGATCTTTATTGACTGTCACGGAATGGATTAACCTTGGAAACTGATTTATCTTGTATCTGTTTGCGCATTTTAAAGCAACATTGAGCCTCCATATAAAGAGTGTTAAAAAAAATTAATTTTCTTATTTCACAACCAAAACATATGTGATGGGAGCTCAAAAGAGCTGTCTCAATGAGACGGTTCTTTTAAGCACCCAGAACACATGTTACAATTGACAGATAAGAAAATGATAACAAATTTACACTAATTTTTCTTGTTTTATCAGGGCCTATGCAACATTATCTAAAAGTGATATTACAATGACAATACTTAAGTTCTGTTTTGCCTTAGGTCAAGATCACATGGAAGTACTTGCCCAAACCAAGCATCAATTGATGTCCTTATCTTAAATAACTTGGTGTTATCAGTTTTAGTCATCTTATAAACTGATACAAGTTTTCTAAAAGCCCAGATAAACAAAATTTTTGAGCATAAAATTGAGAATGATTTCATGTGCTCAAAAAAAAGAACCGTCTCCTATAGACGGTCACCCACAGCATGTACATTTTGGTTGATAAATAAGAAAATTAATTTTCAATTATAAAGTATTTTTATCCAGAGGCATGCAAAATAATAACAAAACATCATGTCAGAATTCTTTGTTCCTCTGCTATTAAAATTAACAGAGCATATTAGGCAAAAAAAAAGATAGTTGTGTTTCAGGTTCCTTGCCAGAAAAAAAGGGTTGGTAGGTAGGATTTACTTTTTATTTTTACTTTTTTTCTAGCCTATCATTTTTATGCTAAAAACTACTTAAGTATTTAAAATAAATACTGCAAATGATTCTCCTTTTATATTTAATACACCTCTTCTATCAACAGAAAATATATTTAGTAGCATAATATCAGAGAACTACTCCAAAATGGCATAATATATTATTATTTATTAACACAACGCTTGAGCCTACATTGGCCTTTATCAACGCCACCTGAAATTAAGAAACTTTTGATGTCAAAGTGATCACAAATTAATCACAAATAATTAAAGTGATCACAAATTAATAGTGCTGCATGCTATCGGTGTGAGTAAGTGAAAGGAATTAATTATTGTTGTACCCTCCAGCTGCATTTTTCATGCATTCACCCATACTTTTTACAGTTCAGTGATGTAGACTGGGTATCTACTTGCCTATCAGATTGTGTCCAACCTGGGGATCTTGTATGTTTAACTGTCATCTGTATGCAAATTCAAGAGAATCCGGAAAAATTTAAAGTGGCATTTTGATACCACATCCCTTGGGCATATTTCTCCCCTAAAGTGTAAAGTTTCCACAAATGTAATTTAAGAGATTTAGTGTTTGATATGGTCAACGGATTATTGTTGTACATCCTCATCAGCAACTGGTGTTAGTACACAATTACAGTCTTCCAGTTTGGTAGCCCACGAAAATAGTACCTTTAGAAATTTAGCACTTGCCGTTTCTGGGCCCTTTATGGCGTAAATGGGTGCTTTATTCGACTTTAAATGTACATGTGATTCAACATTGGTCTATGTTTGTCAGGCTGATGCAGAAAAATGCATCTTTGTGTGGACTATTTTGTCACAGACTCCCCGGCACACTCCCCAGGTAACGTCTGACGCGGGTCGGATTTCAGCCCGGATTTTTTGACTGTTCCCCAAAGAACGGAGAATGCTGAGAAAACGAGATTATCAAGGTAGGTTGTCTTTTCACTTTTTTGATAGGTGAATGACAGATCTTGCCATTCACAGACAGCAAAAGGTCCAAGCAATGCCCTGGAAAAATTTGCAGATGCTCGAATTCTGCCTTTTTACATGGAGTTGAATGGGACCGATTAATTGTGCACCGAACCCTATAAGAGAGAAGGTGAAAAAAACGAAAATCTTTGTAAAACAGTCATTTTTCAATGAATTCAGATGAAATTTCGCACACAGATCAGGAATCAAAATAGAAATAATTTGAAATTATTTTTGGAAGAAATTTAAATTTAAATTTTAAAATTTTAATGAATTTTAGTTTAAATTTTAAATTTTTCTTAAAATCATTTTTTAAAGCCTGGTTCTCTCGAGCAAAGGCTCAAACTGCATTATATACCAGAAAATGCAATTAAATGGCCATACACAAACAGTTTTGACCAGGATTTGACTTATCAATCCGAGCAGGCTGACCGTGATACTCCGTTTTTGCAGACTGGCTAGCACTGCTGTGCAAGTTGATTTTTGTGATTGTATTCCCTTTTCTACTGAAATGTGCTATGAGTGCTTACTCACTTTAACTGTACCAGTATGGTGACTTAGCATATGGGTACTTATTAAAACACTCTTAGGATACTTACACTCATTAGAACCGCCTCATAGAGATAGCACTTAAAGGCATAATGATGATGATCCGCAGGGACTGGCCTCATTGCTTAGACCAATAAAATTCAATTGTATTTGGCTGTTCAACTCACCGGGTCGAGGCTGTACTAATTTGAACACAAACTTAACCTTTTTCAGCTTAACAAATCAACTGCAGCGCCCCCCCCCCCCCCAGCTTCACCCGAGATCAAATTTTGTTCTTTTTTCGACCACGCAAGCAGTAGTATTGTTTGGTACTCATTAGAGTCGCCTCACACTCAAAATTGTTTTTGAAGCTACTCATTAGAACCGCCTCACATACATAATGATATAACACAGTTATTAAAGCTCATTTAGTTACCTAACCCCCAATGAAGCACTTTCACACAGATACTCATATTATGTGCTTAAGTGGGTTGTGATGTTTCTCGTTCGACGAGGCCATTCTAATGAGTAATCTTTACTTACAGTCTTTTCAGAAATTTCAAATTTGTCATATAGTTTCATCAAAAAAAGAGGATGAGCAATTTCCTTTATGATATGGGCATTAAATCTAGACCTAGGTCTCAAATCTTTCCCACTCTGGCCATTTTAGTAGCATGTAAATTACGGAATATTTCTCATTCAGAACTAGCAGTGTAGATCATGATTAGAATGAAATGATGTGTTTCATCCAGCATCAGGTACTCATCAGTGAAGCTGCTCTATTTCAGACACAAAGTAAGTGGTATAAATTGCTGTTTTCAGCATGCTTGGGCGCAACGTAGCTTGGTTTTGGGGGCAAATTTGAATGTGATTCAAAACTGTTCGCGATTTTGCTTAAAATCACTTTAAAATTTGATTTTTTAGCTTCAGTTTTTAAATTTTGTAACTAAAGTTTATGTGAGATTATCCTTTAATGACTCTTACAGATGCCTAAACTTTCTTTTTTGCTTTTGGGTTATTGAGATTCATTGAAATAATTGAAACTAGGAACTTTTTCATCAGACTAGTTTGAATAATTGAACTTTTGCTTGTGTCAGCTTGTGAGGGGGGTCACATATGAAATCCTCGATTTGTATCGCTTTTTGGTGACTGAGTTAGTCTTTTTGGACGATTATTTGCTTAACTATATGAGTTTGATATGTCAAAGAGACAAAATTTAAAAATTCGAAAATTTGCAGATTCTTGAAGGTGTTAGTACACAATTACAGTCTTCCGGTTTGGTAGCCCACGAAAATAGTACCTTTAGAAATTTAGCACTTGCCGTTTCTGGGCCCTTTATGGCGTAAATGGGTGCTTTATTCGACTTTAAATGTACATGTGATTCAACATTGGTCTATGTTTGTCAGGCTGATGCAGAAAAATGCATCTTTGTGTGGACTATTTTGTCACAGACTCCCCGGCACACTCCCCAGGTAACGTCTGACGCGGGTCGGATTTCAGCCCGGATTTTTTGACTGTTCCCCAAAGAACGGAGAATGCTGAGAAAACGAGATTATCAAGGTAGGTTGTCTTTTCACTTTTTTGATAGGTGAATGACAGGGATATACTTTAATATAGTGGACCTATGTGGAATCCTGCCTTATAAGAGGATGTATCCATACAAATGTGGTATCAAAATAAACTTTGACGTCTTAACTACACAGAAAGACCAATAATAATAGCTATATCCTCGTATAAAGTGATTATCGAGGCCTTTAAACTTCATAAGGGTCAACGTAATTTTCGCTTCATCGCGCATCAGTGTACATGATCATTTCCAACACTCGTGCAAGCCTCTGGGATTATGCACTTTGGAAATTAGATCTTGGAACGATTGGGCAATGATTATAAATGATACCCATTCCGTGTTTTCTGCAATAAAAAGGTTCTCACAGCATAAAATGAACAAATCCTTCACTCCGGTGAATCTTGTTGACAAGTCAGCCATTTTGGTAGAAAAGTAGATAAAAAGCGCCTGGATAACACTTGCTATTGTCGCGAACTCCCCAGTATCTCTCACAAGATTAAAGGGTGCAGAGTCATAGAGGGGCATCGATAACAGAAATGCCTTTCATTCCGTATAAGTTACATTGACGGAAAAAACGCATTTTGATATAAAAACATTGTATTCTTAAGAAATGTGGAATCATTTCTATATAGAGATGCAACCAGATTTTTGGCAAAGACTGAATAATTGTTTTCTCAAGAAACGTGGATGCATTTCTATCTAGAGATGTGACCAGATTTTTGGCCCAGACTGCATGATTGTTTTCTTAAGAAATGTGGAATCGTTTCTATATAGGGATGTAACCAGATTTTGGCCAAGACTGAATATTTGTTTTCGCAAGAAATGTGGAAGCATATCTATATAGGAATGATTCCACATTTCCTAAGAAAACAATTATTCAGTCTGGACCAAAAATCTGGTTGCATCTCTATATAGAGATGATTCCACATTTCTTAAGAAAACAATGTTTTCATATAAAATGCGTTTTATTCCGTCAATGTAACCAATACGGAATAAACAGCATTTCTGTTATAGATCCCTGTCTATGGATACATCTTCAAGAAGACGAATAATTGTTGGGGAGTTTTACAGCATAACTCCCCAAGACATGATCGATGTATGAAAGACGCTTGCATTTTCATTGAGAAATTGGGAATGGCCGACATCAACCGTGAAAAAACACTGACCCTTGCCTGATTTAACTGATCATTACAAACGATATTTGGACCCAGGCGTATTGATTGTAGTATAAAAATGGAGATGAGATACAGTTGTATATAATTCCACCACACCAGTGTGGACACATCCTCTTATATGGCAGGATTCCACATAGGTCCACTATATTAAAGTATTTCCGAATGACAGATCTTGCCATTCACAGACAGCAAAAGGTCCAAGCAATGCCCTGGAAAAATTTGCAGATGCTCGAATTCTGCCTTTTTACATGGAGTTGAATGGGACCGATTAATTGTGCACCGAACCCAATACTCTGTTGAAAAGGCGACAAACAATACTCTGAACGCGTCTCTGAAGACCGCGGCCGAAATGACACGGGCCGAAGCGGCTGCCAGAATAGTATGATTACTGGTATAAATATCCAATTTAAGTACAGCAATGTAACTTCTGGGATTTCAAATGCATAATTCAAATAGCAATTACGTAAATTCATTCTCTTACAAAGCATTTGACAGCTCCATGATCATGCTATATCTTATTTTTAAATTTCTCCGCTTCGCCAACTACAATATCATTCGACCGGAAACGATCGTTACTCCCCAGTTTCCTCCCCAGACTTCTAGACTGCATTGCGTCCCTTGTTGGTATGTCGATCACAGGCCTACCGGGCATCAGGGTCTTTCTATAGAGAGTCCCCCCTGCGGGCATTGATTAAATGACAGGGGTTAGTCAGAACTCCTTGTTTAAAGCACCAACGGTAGTAAGAAACAGAACATACAGCATAATGCTCATGGAATTCGATCAAGCATATCTGTCAGACTGTCAGCTGACGGATTGGCAGCTGACGGATTGGCAGCATGAAAAAAAACCTTCTGGCTGATGAGCCATTTACAACTGGGACCTCGGAACTGGGTCTGAGCTCGAACACAGCATTACTGGCACGGTCCGAGTTTAGAACTATTTACAAGAAGTAAAGTAGGCTACGCATACCCTAAGTCCAGTTTAAATTAAGCCATACTCTGGTCACTATAATTTAATAACTAGAACTTCCCCAACACGGGTTGCTTCTGACAACTCACCAGACCCCTGGTGGCTGGGAGCAAAATAAAGGTTTTCTCGTATGCTCCTCTTGTGTAACGACCTCTTGTACATGTAAGCAAGTCATTCAACATTTGGTTGGATTCGATCAATCGATTAGAAAAGAGACAAGAAACTAATGGCAGTGTAGTTGGGGCCAGCAGAGCATAGCCGTCACAAGTAATCTCCAAATATGTTTCCCAGCCCCATATCTAAGTTTACATGCTAAATATAGCCACATAACATGCCCCGAGGCCGAACTAGCCCCGGTCTCCCCTAACAAGTCCCCTACGACCCCCCACATACACACCAACACACACACACACACACCACCTGAAATATTTAAAATATATTATTTTGTATACGTGGACATCAACATATGTCAGAAAAAATGCTCTAGAACATATGGAAAATATTTGAAAGTATCCCTCAAAATGTTTCTTAAATAATTTTTCCAAAATGTTTTCCGTATGTTCTAGGGCAGTTTTTCTGACATCTGTAGATGTAGATGTCCGAGCATACGAAGTGACCTATTAAAAGTAGAGCAAAAGCAAACACGAGGACCCTAGGGCCATGGGTCAGTCACCTGAATCCTGTCACATAAAGAGATGATGTTTAGGCCTGTGGTTATGATATGATTTCAAACTTTTTTTCATTTTTAGCCCTGGAGGCCTTTTCGTTCAGCGCAGCGGAACCGTTTGTGAAATTTTGGTAGATGGCATTATGAGGAACATTAATGTGATTTTTTTTTTAGTTTGGACTTATTGTTCAGGAGGAGATGTCGTTTAAAGATATTTATTATCTAGAGATTTGGTGGCCATTTTGTTCGTTGGTGCAGTGGTACTATGAACAACATTACAGCGAAGTTATTTTGAATATGGACCAATGATTCCGGAGGAAATGTCATTTAAAGCTATTTATTATTTTAGAGCTATTTTAACCATTTGTGTAATTTTGGTAGAGGTCATCATAAGGAACATTCTGTGAAATTATTTTGCATTTGGACCAGTGATTCAGGAGATGTCGTTTCAACATATTTCTTATCTAGAGCTCTGAGTCGCTCCCTTTGGAACCATTTACGCAATTTTGGCAAAGAGCGTTATGAGGAACATTTCTGTGATTTTTTTTTAATTAGGACGGAGATGTCGTTTAAAAGATTTATTATCCGTGGAGCTCTGGCGGGCGTTGCGTTCGGAGGAGCGGAAACATTCGTGCAATTTTCGTAGATTTGGACCAGTGGTTCAGTTTAGAGAAAAAGTTAACGGACGGACGAAAACCTATCACATTAGCTCAAAACGTAGGTGGGTGCGGGGGGGGGGGGGGTATCTGTTATTCAGATAGCTTTGTTTCAAAACAATTAAAGCGTATGAAATATGAAAAAATGTAAGAACTAGGCATAAGCAATATTATACGTCACTGACCAAATAAAAGACGGTAATGGCGTTATTACAAAATAAAAATGAAGGCGAACATGTAGACTGACATCAGTCGTATATTTTAATATTCCCTAAATCAGTGTATGAATCTATTTCAACCACCACCATGCCCTATCTTTTCCTATGTTAAACATGCCAGACCAGATTTTAACATATGAAGACTGAGATAGCGGAAGAAAAAGATAGTATTTTCGAGGAATCATTTTCAAGACAGCAATAGCAATAAAACTATATATAATGGGGAAGTGAGCGCTAAATATTGTGCGTTTCCCTGCCCACGTATAATATTAATGGAAAATTACCAAAGATAGACAAAAACATTCAAATATAAACAATGCTTTCTTCAAAACTGTGAGCAAGATCGATAAAGATCGTTACCTTGGTAACAGATTCGACTTAATGTGGAAAAATGGCGTGAAAACCCCTGTTTAAAATACTACAGCTCGCAGCAGCAGACGCCACACATATATGCGATGTATGTCCCTTTCAAATTCTTTATTTTTTTATCTCGGTGTTACTGACAGAAATTATCAAGTATTTTATATTTGGTCATAAAATGTAACCTTTTGCGATTCACAGATGATGTTGGTACCAGTAAAATGGGGGCGGGGGGGGGGGGGGGGTAAAAATTAACTTTAAAAGGTATTCCAATTTTCATTCACTGACATAACTTTTAAGCTTACCGTTATGTATGTAGATATATGATAAATATATATGTATTACAAAAATAATAAATTCATCCTTTGGAATAAAAAAAACTTAAATGGAGATATCTGATAAATAAAGAAATGTGAAAAGGCATACTTCGCGCATTCCCTTATATGTTCTAGTCTATATTACGAAATTGAAAAAATTTATTTGATACTTTTAAAAAATACACCAAGGTTGATATATTAAAAATGGCCAAAAACACAGTGTTTTTTTCTATCATCGTGAGCAATATGCATTTTTTCAAATGTTTTCCATATGTTCTAGGTCATTTTTTTCTAACACCTGTATAACTTCAAGCATACAAAATATCATATTTCAAATGAAAAAACAAAACAACAACAACAAGAATGCAAAAGTTAATGGGGGATGAAGGTGGGGGGGGGGGGGTCCTTGTTTTTCTCTACTGACCCCAAGTGTCTGTGATGATTCGCGCCTTAACACTAAACTCATTCATTAAATTAATTTATTTGGCTAGTCTAATACAATATTGAATTACTTAATTTCAAACTTTAAAATTATTTAAAACATTTAAACATACCATTATGTCGATATATGATAAATTTAGTAATCCAGAACTTTATATAATAGACAGATTCTTTCGTTTCTAGCACGTGTTAGTAATAATTGGTATGGAAATAAATTCGATCTGTTTTATACTGATCTGTTTATTCGATAACATTCACTGCGGTGAAACAGCATGCGGAATATATTAGTGGAGATTACAGTAACACTCGTTGCGGGCGAGATTATGCGAGGTTACGTTTTACGTTACGTGGTACTTTTCAACTTGTTTTTTTTTCAATAAGTCTGTATGTTTTTTGTCGTCTGCTGATTTTCACCTTCCAAACACTTTCTAGGGGCGGATTCAGGATTTCTGGAAAGGGGGTCCAGATTCGCATTGCTGATTTTTTATCGTTTTTTTTTTCTTAAATTTTCCATGAAAATTAAATAGTGAGACCAAATTATTTTATCTTCAAGGGATTTTTTTTTAAAAATGTGTGTGTGTGTGTGTGTGTGTGTGTGTGTGTGTGTGTGTGTGTGTGTGTTGTGTGTTTGGCGGGGGGGACTTGAACCCCCTGACCCCCCTCTGGATCCGTCATTGCTAACGGATGACGTCATAGTTTTGTACGTCCAAGCTCTTTGCAACGGGTAACAGCAATGTTGCAAACAATATGGACCCAGATCAGACTGCTCTTCATAGTGTTTGCTTCAGTGATACAATTAGTATAGAGTGCATTAAAATATAAGCAGCAGACGCAATAAGCAGACGGCATTTTATAGGCAAAGTATTAGCAGGTAAACGGTGAATGGTACCCAGAAAGCTCAAAGTTGCAGTTTACTGACGGATAAGCACTTTTGTAAAGGGGTATCAGGTGTATAAAGGTGTGGGGGTTCGCTTTGCTGATTTTATCTCATTTTTCTTAAATGTCCCATGAAGATGAAATAATTTGGTCTCATTTAAACCAAGTTATTTCATTTTCATAGGATATTTAAAAAACGGGAGCGGAAAGGGGGTTCGCTTGAACCCCTGAACCACTGTAATAGTTGAGAATATAAATATGTTCATGTGACTCGGACCCTTTTTCTCTGCAGCCAATCATGGACCAAATTTCCAGCTTCCACAATAAAAGCAGAGAAGGCGACCAGGTTTCACCTATATCCCAGAAGTTTTAAAGCTGTATATATACTGACCATTTTGAAGCACTTTTGTTTTAAATAAAGATGCATTTTTATATTTTATAAATAAAAGCAGCTGATCCTTGTATATTGTTCTTTTTTTCTCAATTCCTTCCTGTAAAGAGTTACAAACTATTTTGTCCAACTCTGAATTTTTCTCTGCACCTTAGTTTAACAACAGATACCGGTTGATACTTAGAAAACGACCAACCAACCAGAATGGCTGAAAAGTAAGAGAGTATGACTAGGAAATGCTACAGTCACACACCGCAGGCCAACTCCCGACAGAGGAAGTGATACCGAAAACTAACAGCCACAGGACAGCAGGAGGAGTAAAAGCAACCAGTTCTCTCTAGTGCTAGAAGAAGACACTGAATACTGCAAGTTAATGTACTTTTGTGCGTCAGTAACACTCACTGCGGGCAATCAGTCACCGTCTCTTCTGGAATATTGTTTTATCAACCCTATACCTCTAACGCTTTTGCAAACAGAGCCTGATCAGGGTCTACTCTGATTGCTTATGGAAATATGATATATCTGATCCTTCACTAGTGGACATGACAAGTAATTTCTCTGTTCTCTGTACAAACGTGAAATTTCATTTATAATTATTCATAGTGTGTGCAGCCTAGCATGAATTTTCCTGAAGGAAAGGGTTAGCCCTTTGTATACTAGCAACCCCTACCTGGTGTTTTGGAAAACAGTTAAGATCCAAAGGAAATGCCACAAAACGCAACATTTCATCAAGATCTGCACTGTTAGCTGTGGTAAAAAATCAGAGAGTGGAGTAAGTCTTAATTTGAAAATTTAGCACCCCCCACACACATTTGATATGAACAATGAACCAGGCTTTCAGTACACAAATGGTTAAGACCAGGGGCCTATGATGCACACATCACTTGATTGTAAGCATTATTAAAACTTAAAAGTATGAGAGTGTTATACTTAACTCTTGATTTGCATGCTGCGTAATTGTGCAGGTTTCTGTCGCATGCCGATTTAAAAATGCTTCTTTTCAAAAAGATCTGACAGGAATACCATTAGAGTTTCATACCATTTGAATACAGATCAGGCCTGACGTTTTGTCGGACCTTACCTGTGTCTAAGCTGTTTTGCAAAGGTTATCAGCTGGCAACAAAACTCTCACATAATTCCTATCTAAAGCCTCAAGTTTTCATCTTAGATATCTAGAGTTTTGACACGTATCTTTAAAACTTGACATTTTGAAAAGCAAGCATGCATGGCCGATTCTACGTTAGCTCCCCGTCGTATGCATATACCAGGGGGTTCATTATGTAATGAAATAGGCCAATAAATCCAAAAGTTTTATATTTGCATGCATTATAATTACTTTTATAAACAGGTCTGCCTCTTGGCTATGCATATATAAAACTTCAGCTGTCCAGCACTAAAAACCGCTTTCCAGATAGGGTACTGAAATGCAATAAAAATGAAACGGTGTTTTCAAAAACAAAAAAAAAATACATGAACTAATGATGTTTTCAGCTTGTTTCTTCGTGTGGTGACTATGTATATATAGGTGATTAATAACTGCAAAATTCTATAAAATTGCTTTAATTCAACGGAAAAGAGAGACCGTCATTTTGGTTACAACCCTCCTTGATGCCACTTTTTCTTGCATTCAGTTCACATTGTCGTTTTGGCGTGAACGATTGCATAGCAAAAATGTTTGCGAAAATCACTTGTAACACTTCTTCTGGTCACTATGTTGTTCGTTTGCAAGTGATACAGCCGTTTTGGAAATTCTAATATTCTTTCTCGCTCAAAAAGTATCTCTAAAGACGTCATTTGAATTAAGAAAATAATTTAAAAGAATGTCACACATCTCGGGCTTACACTGAAATGAATCAGACAAAACGCCATTTTATCGATGTTTTCATAGGTATGCAGTTTTGGACATTATTACACATATTGACATGTAAATAATTTAGCTGGTCAATTTCAGACTATAATATTATAGGAAGCGAAAATGGCATACCACTCAGATGAGATCACCATAGATATTGTTTTGATTTTAACTGGTCTGCTGCCTATGCACTGTGCGTATTCAAACTCTGATACAATAAAAAAAATGCGCTATCATGATCCAAAGCCAAAATGCTGATTTTCAACACCGTGCATATTTTAGCGTTACGTCTCATGCTTTAAACGACGTAAGCGTAAGAGGGGTAACGTAATAAAACCGCCTGAGAAATCGTTTCTGGTCAAAAGTTGACAGCGCTTTAGCAGGTAAAAGGGACGACGGATATGTTAAATGCTTGTTTTAGAAAATACAGTATAACATTTCTTATACTTCAACAACAGCAGAATCTAGGGCGAAGATTTGGTACCAGTAAAATGCATTTAAGCCCCTTGGTGGCTTAGGCTGCTGTCCGTTCTAAGGCGGTGGTTCTGTTGTTGTTGACTTGTTGTTTATTGTTGCTCCCATTGTGGGAGTCTGTATTGTTCTATGTTTTGTTGTACGTTACTTTATGTCCCTTCTAGTTTTGCAATCATCTTGATGGGGAAGAGAGAGCTGGTTACTTTGCTTAGTTTGTCTTCCTGGTGTCTCGTGATTGTTGTGTGGCTCTTCCTCGCGGTACCATGGGTTTGTCTGCAGTTTGTGTTTGTGGTATTTCCTGACCATACTCTCTTACTATTTTTGTAACTGAGTAGGTCACATGATGTTGAGGGTACTGGGCAACATTTCGTGTGACCTTGACCCCTAGGTCAAATAATGTATTTTCTTGTAAATGTATCTCCTCCTAAACGGTTAGACATAGCAACCTCAAACTTTGTAGCTGAATAGGTCACATGATGTAGAGCGTACTGGGCAACATTTTGTGTGACCCAAAGTCAAGGTCAAATAATGTTTTTTGTAAATGTATCTCCTCCTAGACGGTTAGACGTAGCAACTTCAAACTTTGTAGCTAAATAGGTCACATGATGTAGAGGGTACTGGGCAACATTTCGTTATTATTACATATTCATGGTGTTGAATTTTCTTGTAAATGCATCTCCTCCTAAACATTTGACGTAGTAACTTCAAACTCTGTAGGTGCATAGGTCACATGGTGTGACCTTGGGTCAAGGTCAAGTAATGTATTTTCTTGTAAATGCATCTTCTCTTAACCATGGGATGTAGCAACATCAAACTTTGCTTGTGCATAGGTCACATGATGTGTGACCTTGACCTTGGGTTAAAGGTCAATGTATGTTCTTGGTAATGCATCATCTTAACCATTGACCGTAGCAAATTCAAATTTTGCATGTACATCGGTCACATGATGTAGAGGGCAATGCTTCGTGTGACCTTGGTCAAATCCAATATTTCTTGTAAATGCATTACCTCCTAAACCGTTGGACATAGAAGCTTCAAATTTTGCAGGTGCATAGGTCATATGATGTAGAGGATATTGGGCAACGTTTCGTGTTTGTTCTTGACCTAAGGTCAAGGTCAAAAGGGAAATAAGGTACTTTCTTGTAAATGCATCTCCTCCTATTCTGTTGACATAGCAGAGGCTTTGGTTAGATCAAAAGCGGGTATTTGCAATGGTGTACCATCAAATGAAGTCTAGTTTTCACTAAGCTCTTGCGGTTCTAGACCCCACCAACATTTTGTCGTTTTCCTGTCACACCTGTGTATGGGAAGATCTCTGTGCTGTGTTAATGTCAGTCAGGACTCTGTTACGATGACAATGTCAGCCCCTGTTGATTCACAATTATGCCTTGCAAATTCTGGATCCTATAACATATCTATTTGAATGTGAGCTAGGGCCATAAAAATGGCGAGTACATAGCAATCAATCATTACATATGGCACATGGATAACTTTAGTCAGTCAGATAAAAATGGTTTCTATGGTTACCACAGCTTTGAAAATACACAGAAACTGAAATTTTTAAGTGTATGTTGGTCTGCAGTCTGTGATTGTGGGCATTTCCTGGTCATATTCACTTACTTTTAAAATGGTAGCACACCAACGTATTGATTGCATTCTCCAATTACTTAAGTTGATTAGATTGTTTCTCTGTGATGACATGCTGAGGAAGTTAGGAGGTCGCTTGGTTAGCTCTTTACATACAGATTAATTTTTGATGCTTTTGTTGTAGTCTGTTGACTTTTATCAAAATTATTTGTTTTTAATAAAAATCTTTCAGGAACACAGAGTTAAATAAAAATGACTGTATAATGGACATTACGGAACTGATTGTCGAGATCAGATAGAGCACTTTGATCAATACAATTTGAAGGAAACTCCGGAGGTAAACAAACTCTGATCTACTTTCGTGCCAACCAAGAGTGACAGTGACGTCATGTTTTGTTTACAAAGTAAGCAGGGACTAATAATCGATAGGTCACTTGTGTATTGATCTTATACGCAGGATAGGATCAATACACAAGTGATCTATCGATTCGCGTTAACTCAAATGGAGTTTTAAGTTATTGTTTTACTTATCAATTGTAAACAAAATACTACGTCACTGTCACTCTTGGTTGGCACTACAGTAGGTCCAAACTATTTGCAAAGGTTATCAGCAGATGACAAATTAGCTGCAAGCATGGAAAGAGTTATGGACTGTAGAAAAACAAAGAAATAATTCTATAGTTTCTTTTATTATATAAAAAGACATAAAATTATATATAATAATATAAATGGAATGTTCACAACACTTTTTGATATGTTTTAAGATACCCATATAAAGAAAGATGGCAACATACAGTTAAGAAATACATTAACCCATTTAAGATGATAGACTTGCCTATCCTTATCAGTATGACAAGCCCATTTCCAATTTTAGGGGAGTTGAGTGGTATATTTCATTTCTTCCCAATTTTAATAAAACATTACCCGGCATGTAAGCAAACATTAAAGATTCTGATCAGACACCACCATTTCATAAATTTGTAAAGCTCTCTTTTGAGTACTCACCACATGTTTTGGTGGCATATATGGTATGTGCACAAATTACTGGTTAACCGCTTGCTCAAGCCTGCCCAGGAAAAAAGTGTGGTTAAGTAAACTGACCGTCCCACAATGACCATAGCTGTTGACATGGGACGTAAAGCAACAAAAACAAAAACAAAAAATATATGGTCCCTATGAGTGTACTTTTAATGAATTCATATAAATATGTTAAAAATATATTAATCAATTTGTTTTTAGATGTTGGGATTCGATGCTTTACATCTCAGTCAACAATGTTTCAGTCATGTCATGACATTTTCTGGGTTGAACCAGTACTAAGCAGAGGATAAAGTGTCTTGCTCAAGGACACAACATAGTGCCTCCGGTGAGGCTCAAATCAGTGACTCCTCGATCTCAAACAAACACTCTACCACAGAGCCATTGTGCCCTCATAAATAAAAAATTACTGCATGATGGACATTACCCCACCATTGAGTAGATTTAAAAGAGCACTTCAATCAATTTAATTTGATAGAAACATACTACGTAAAACCTGTCTTAAGCAAGCCGCCACTCAACAAAACAAATGTCTTAATGACAAATGGTATCTTAATGAAGGTCAAAAGTATTGCAGAATGCTCCCCTTGGAGCATTCTGCAAACCATTGACCTGCATTGATCGATAATCGGTCTTGAAAACCAATTTTGGTGTCCTTTTTGAGTGGCCGCTTAAGACAGGTTTTACTGTAAATGGCTAAGATAAAACATAAGAATTGCATCTTTAACTCTTTGTGTGCTTGGTAATTTCACATGCTTTCTTGTCATCTGTAGATTGTTCTTTTTTATAAAATCAACCTTATAGTGAAAGCTTTCTTAAGCGGTCACTAAAAAAAACAACCAAAATTGGTTTTCAAGACCGATTATAGCTAATGCAGGTCAAAGGTATTGCAGAATGCTCTAAGAGAGCTCCAAGAGAGCATTCTGCAATACTTTTGACCTGCTTTAAGCTACCATCTGTCTTTAAGGCCTTTGTTTTGTCTATTTTTGAGTGGACGCTTATGACAGGTTTTACTGTATATAAAAAAACTAATCATCTAGGAATACCATCAGAATGCAAACAGTTTGGATTTAGATCAGGCCCAACATCCTATTGGCCTGATCTGGGCCCAAACTGTTTGTAAAGGTTATCAGCAGATGACAAAAGAAGCAGCTAGACTGGAAAGAGTCAAAGGAGTTACGATGCAATGCTAAGTCTGAATGAAAGTAATTGGATAAAAATACATAACTACATATAAGTTAAAAGCAGGCACAAACATTGGGCATAAAATATAATTACAAAAAAGAAATATTATAAAACAAAAAGACAAAACAAGAGCTACTCTGTATAAACTGTTTATGCTCAAGATTTCACACAAAGTACGTTCATAGCAAACATCAGACATATCATCTAACCCTTTTCCTGTCATTATCAACTAATGTCGTCTGCTTTCTCATCTGCTGATATACTTTGGTAGCCTATATTTCAAACAATATGGACCCAGATCAGACTGCTCCCTTCGGAGCAGTCTGGTCAGTGTTCATAGTGTTTGCATCCATGCTAAAAGTAGTCTGGAAAGCATTCAATTATTCAGCAGATGTAATAAGCAGATGACATTTTCAAAACAAAAATATTGGCAGGATAAGGGTTAAACTCATAGTCATGCAAACAAATCTAACCCTTGCTCTGCTGATACTGGGTATATCCACTCCTGGAAACAGTTTATTGTTTGTTTGAGTTGATGATTTATGTCCCAGTCAACAATTTCTCAGACATGTCGGGTCATTTTCCTGGGTGGTAACTAAGCAGTTAAAGCCAGGAAATAAAGTGTTTTGCTCAAGGACACAACACAATGACTCAGGTGAGGATTGAACCATGAACCTCTTTATCCCAAATCCAGCAGTCTACCACTTAGCAACTTCCCTCCCGATCAGCTACTTCTGAACAAGTCATCTGATCAGGAAACACACTGTTTCCATTCAGCATACTAATCCATGGTAATTAATGGAATAAAACAACTGAATTTTCTCTTAATTAAAAATACATACAGCCTATTAATATATTTAGAAGGACCAAACTCCCCAACGGTGGCGTCCGCTAGTGGTCATTTCTTCCCTTGATTTTCAGAAGAATTTATTCCAGGCGACACTAGTGTAGAGGAGTTAAGATACCATATGACTAATAAGCACACTGTGCACATAATTCAATAGCCTCTTTTGAAAACAGTGTAGATCCTGATCAGCTGGCTTCTAATGAAGCCAGCTGATCAGGGTCCACACTGATTTTCATCAACACCATGAATATGTAATAATAATGAAATTGCTTCACTGGTTTGGCTGATAATCATAAGTGCATACAGTATATGTAAAGGAGCATGTGCACTTATTAGACCATATATGGTATGAAATGCATTAAAGGGAACGGTAACATTAAATGCAAGTGAATCTAAAATGCAAGCTCTCATTAAATTATGTAATCTGCCACAAACCTGACCAAAATCGAATGAAAAATAAGAAAGCTACAGATGCTTGTGGAGTAGAGGATTGAAAGCTATGAAGGGCAGCCAATTTAGGCTGTGTGATGTCACAAATCCCTAATTAAATATGCATAAACAGAATTAACTAGTTTCCTGCCATTCATTTTAACTTTGCATTTTTATTGATTCTTCTGTTGAAAAAAGATGTATGAAAAAAAATCTGTACAGTTTGCAATGAAATTGGGATATTTGTTCGCTTTTTAAAATTGACAGGAAGTTAATTAAATATTCAAAATGGCTGCCTCCATAGGCTTAAAAGTAGTCAGAATTTTGATTTTCAAATTGCTATAACTTTGTCATTTTATATTCAATTTTGATCAGGTTTGCGGCAGATTGCATGGTTCACTAAGGGCTTGCATTTAAGATTACTTGCGTTCAATTTCGCCGTCCGCTTTAAGTCCTATTATCTCATTAGTAGTAAAGGATATTTCAAGACATTATAGATGGTAGGTTACAATTAGATTTCCTGTACCATGAATGATGATGGTATTTACAAAATGATACAACTTTTTACAAATCACTTTCAACTTAAAAAAGTTTGCTGGCTAGAACCTAAAAAAACACAAAGCCTGATGGACTAATCATGGTGATATGAAGATGATTTTTATATGATCGAAAGTTCAAAATTACCAAAATCCTGAACTATGAAATTCAAATAAGAAAACTAGCAATACTACAAAATATTAAAATTTAAATGATATTGTCTTAAGGCACACTGAATGAAAATAAATCAGAGAAGCTAGTATTATCCGCTTAATTCAGAATTTTGGGGCTGACTTTCTGTGGAAAGTCAGCCTCAAAATCCTGAATTCAGAAATAATCCTTAAAACTTGGCCTATGTTTTTATATATACATAAACTAAGTAAAAACATAAGAAGTGATGAATTTATGATATGTACCATATATATTATTCTCTATCATACAGAAAAAAAGCTACAAATGATGAAATGTGAATGCTGCAAGTTATACCAGTATGTAAACTAAGTATGAACATTAGAAGTGATTAATTTATGATATTTATATCATAGTTTTCTCTATTCTACAGGAAAACACTTCAAATGAATACATGTAAATAGGAGTTATACCTGTGAATACATGTAAATGGCAGAGTTATAACTGAACAGAAACTATGAATTTATGATATGTATATATTTTTCTCTATTGTACAAAAAAAGGCTTCTAGTGAATACCTGTAAATGGCATTATAGAGGCGGGTGTCTTACCTGGCAGGATAAAGGTGAAGGTCACTTTCACACCATATTTATCCTAAAGACACCCAAACGCACAAATTGAAATTGCCCATTCGAATGCCTCAAGAGGTGCGTATAATGTAGTGATGGCATTGCAAATTTATTAACCACAATCAGAATGCTCCTTTACAAGCAGGCTGATCTGGGGTTGCACTGTCGGATGGAGACTTCTTAAATTAGGGCCTCCAGGTGAGAAAATCTGAGTTTGTTGAGTGGGAAAACAAAGGTGCAGACCAGCCTGCGCATCCGCACAGTCTGATAAGCAGCTTCGTTTTTTTGTTCACTGCATAGTGTTATATTTACCCTTGCTACATATAAACTTTTAATATTCAAGCTGGTCTCTATATGAGAGTAGGCTGTTTAGACCCCGAAGACAGGTTTTCTTAAGACAAGGCCTATACTATTTCCTATTAAAAGTGTCAAATATAACAATTTCTAGTCTTGATTAATATTTCATATCAAAGTTAACCAATTACAGACTATACCCAGATAGTCACTGTATAAGCATGAAAACATTGGACACATAGGTCTAGATAAGCAAATTTCTTAAGCGTGAAATTCACAGACGGATCCAGGAAAGGCGGTACCTATGTATAAAAGTGTGGGCGTTCGCTCTGCTGATTCTATCTTATGTTTCTTAAATATCCCATGAAAAATGAAATAATTTGGTCTCATTTTCGTAAGAAATGGGCAGCAGGATGGGGGGGGGGGGGGGGGGGGGGTTCAAGTGATCACCTGAACCCCCTCAGGTTCGAGTGAACACCTGAACCCCCTAAGGAACCTCTATATATATATTATAATGTTAATAACGCCAAAAGTATCAGAATTGCGCCTCTAACAGCATGGACTCAAATGAGGACAAATACAGTATGCACAGTCAAACAACTCTGCATGCCCAGTTATTGTTCATGCCATTATCATTGATGGAAGTTCAAAATATCAAAAATCCTGAATTTTTGAAACTCTAATCTTAAAACTTGCAGCATGCCCACTACATATTCACAATTTCAAGTTTAAATGGTCAATTGTCTATAGACAGACTGTATATAAATAATAACAAAACCAATTAAAATCTCCCTAATTCAGTGTTTTGAGGCTGAAAGTCAGTCTCAAAATCATGAATTCAGGAATAATCCTGAAAACTTTCAACCATGCAGTTTATTGTTGTCTTTATACTTTTTTTTCAAAACTAACTTTTTCAGAAAATTCTTTCAGGAACACTATCAGAATATTAAATGGTTTGGATCTAGATCAGGACTGATGTTTTTTTTCATTCATGATCTGGAAACAAACTGTTTGCAATGGTTATCAACAGATGACAAAAGTTCTTGCTAGCAAGGAAAGAGTAAAGTTGTCAGTCTTACTTCTGGATCCCATTTTAATAACATTCAAGATTCAAAAGTGCAACTATATGCTTTGCATGTATGAATTTATGCAAATAAGTTTATTCTTAATACAGTAATTAGATCTAGTGTACTTGTAAAAAATATATGCAGATTTTTGGGCTCACAAAAAGACGTGGCTTACCCTACATTAATCACACCAGAATTATATGAGCCTCGTCGCGAGAAAACCTGCCTTCGGTGGTTTGTGAACGCGCAGTCTGATCAGCGCTTTTGTTATTCGCTAATTGTAAAATATCATATCCAGGCTTGATAGAAGCGAAATTTTAATTTTCTAAGTAGTCTCCGTAGCTGTGGAGGCTGGTTCGAGTCTCGCTATGTCTGAAACCCCGAAGACAGGTTTTCTCGCGTCGCAGCCCATATTACATAACTGAAAAGAGCTCAAAATGGGAAGATGTGTGGGGAGAGATATGATCAATTATTAACATAGTGACTTTTCACCCTTTACATCAGGGATCAAGCTAGGGGGCGACTAGGGCAAAATAGTCGCCCTAGGGGCCAAAATTTCGCCCTAAATGGGACCCAGGGAGAAGTGGGAGTGAGTCCCTAAAAATTTTTTTTTTTTTTTTTTTTTTTTAGGGAGACTCATTTTCATTCTGTCACCACACAAATGCAAGCTGTTGTGACATTATCAGACTATCTACTACCACTGCATCATGTTTCTCCTTCCATTAAATGGCAATAGTATGTGAAATGGCTAATTTGCTTTTAAATTGACAGAAAATGCCTTTATTTTGCGCTATATTTACTTGTCACTTCTCCCTAATTTTCCTGCAGGGAGAAGTCACTTCTCCCTAAAATTCTGGGCCAGCTTGGTCCCTGTTTACATGCTGGGTTATTTTCCATATTCCTTTAACCCTTAAAGCGCCACCTATAATTTGCAACTGACGACAAATGCAAATTTTGCCGCTTTTTCAAAAATCTCAAATAAGGCGTGATATTTCATGAGAATCGTCTGCTGGATTCTCATGTAATATCATATCTTATTTTTGTCGAAAATTGGGAAAGGTGTCGTTAAATTTGTCGTCTGCTGCAGTCGTGATAGGCCCTTTAAGGGTTAATGTTGTCTGCACATTCTTTTGAAAGAAAAATAACTTTTTAAAAAAAATCATTCATAAATACCACCAGAATGTATAACAGTTCAGACCCAGATCAGGTTCGACTTAAAGTCAGGCCTGATCAGGGTCCAAATTATTTGTGAAGGGTTATCAGCACTTAAAGCTGCCACCAGTAGGTAAAGAAATAATAGAATTGTAACCAGGAACTTGAATACTTTATTGGTCATTTTTCAGCGGATAACCAATTTCATTAACTCTTTATTTGCTAGTCGCAACTTTTGTCTTCTGCAGATTTTCTTGGCAATCAGTTTGAACCCAGATTCAAAAGTTGGGCCTGATCTTGATCTGCATTGGCTCCTTTTTGTGTTAAAATCCCTTCACTTAAACAATAATACCAGAAAACCCATCGCAATTTTTTAAAAATGTTCTAATATCAAATGCTTCTTATATCTGCACGGCGACCTAGGTTGTAACCCCTGATTATTTCTCTAAAGGCTGTACATTGGTTGCAAATTAGCATTTTAAATTTTAATCTGGTACTTTCTTCTACTTTATTGTCGTTTGCTGATTTTTTTTTTCAAAATCAACTTTTTCGAAAAAAAAAATCAGGAATACCATCAGAGTGTCAAACAGTTTAGATTCAGATCAGGCCCGACATTTAGTCGGGCCTGATCTGGGTCCAAACAGTTTGCAAAGGTTATCAGCAGACAACTCTAGTAGACAAAGAGTTAAAAACTTGGAATGTGAGAAATGACCTAATGGTGTTTATTGTCTTTATATTTATTTGCTTCGCAATTTCTTTCAAAATTTATTTGCGGTCATGATCATGATCATTGGATATATCCATTAGGCATGTCTCAGAGTAACAAGGTCACACAATTTTCACCTCTAACTCTTTCCCTGCTGGTGGCGACTTTTCTCGTCTGCTGCAAACAGTTTGGACCTAGATTAAGTCCAACAAAATGTCGGGCTTGATCTGGGCCAAACTGTTTGACACTCAGATGGTAATCATGGGAGATTTTTTTTAAAAGTTAATTTTGAAAAAGTGCAGCAGACGACAAAAAAGCATGCAAAAATTACACAGCATGCAAAGAGATAAGACACCATATAGGACAAATTTTGTGAAATAAAAAATAAATATTCTGCATCTGCACTTTTTCATTTCAATGTTTTCACTTTGTGTTATTTAATGACACAACCCACTGAATGCAACAGAGATCATTAATTTTTTGCATGCTGGGTTATTTTTCATGTTTTTGTTGTCTCCTGCTGACTTTTTTCAAAATCAACTTTAAAAAAAGTTTTTTCAGGAACACTATCAGAAAGTCAAACGGTTTAGATCTAGATCAGGACCGACGTTTTATTGATCCTGATCTGGGTCCAAACTGTTTACAACTATTAACAGCCAATTACAAAAGTCACTGCTAGCAAGGAATGAATTAGCAATAATATATGACATAATTAAATCTGGTATATTCTATCTCATTGCAAAATGAAACTGGTGTATACTAGTTCAATGCAAACTATAGTAAGTTATTCATTCATATTTTGCGTATCAAATGTTCTTGCCTTACATATCGTATTCCATTAGCATTTTATCAAAACAAGAGTTCAATTACCCCTGTCATCCCTACATTTCTTTTTTAAGTTGAAATTTGAACAAATGCAATATTGAAAATAAGAGGGCCATCTATTTGTTAACCCTTTTCATTTTGGATACCAGTAAACAAGTACTTTGGCAAACAGTGAAGACCAAGATGAAATGCTGCTTATGCAGCATTTCATCTTGGTCTATGCCACCTTATGGGGCAATTCATCTTGGTCTGCATCATTGGCTAAGATATAAACAATTGCCAGGGACAGAAATAGCTCATTTTATAGAAATAAAGCAACTTCTAAAAATACAAAATGGACAATTGCATATTTAGTGTATCAATAACTATGGGATAATCAATCAGAATGAAACGGGTTAAATCAGAACTATGTTTCAGATACTGATGACCAAAGTTCTATCATTTTTTGTCATCTGTTTGTGACCCTTGCAAACCGTTTATACCCAGACCAGGCCCAACAGAAAGTCATGTCTGATCTGGATTCAAACTGTTTGACACTCTGGTGGTATTCCTCAAAAAACTTATTGAAAAACCATGCTCAATCAGTATTACTGCATAATTCTACAAAAATACTGTGAAAATTAGGAAATATTCCGCACTACCCCAAAACATTATGTGATACCACTTGTTATAAATATACTTAATTTGGGCTGT
This sequence comes from Loripinus fragilis, assembly GCA_964019695.1. Taxonomy (NCBI): domain Eukaryota; kingdom Metazoa; phylum Mollusca; class Bivalvia; order Lucinida; family Lucinidae; genus Loripinus; species Loripinus fragilis. The sequence continues at coordinate 31,065,596 of OZ026521.1, forward strand.
GACTTACTGTAAAAGTTGTGTTTCTCTTACAGTATAGCATTTGCCTTAGCAGTTGGCAGGTAAAAAACAGAACATAACTTGCCTTATAAATACATGGGTTTTCACCATTCAATAATGGCTTTTAAAACCAGCAAAGCATCCAATCGACAGCTGAGGTCATATGGCGATGGGACCACAGCTTAAAATCCCATCCCAACAGACTGGAGAAGCTGGTGATCTAACCCTGGCCCCCCACCACAAGGCGAGCGGATTATCCACTACATTCATGCTATGTACATATATTTGCTGAGAGTTTAACAGAATCTCGACTTTTACCTTTTTCCTGCTCGTCTGCAAATAAATTTTGCAAATAGTTTGTAATAAGATCAGGTATGTCAAAATGTTGGGCCTGATTTTGGTCCAAATTGTTTGACACTTTGATCATATTCCTAAAAGAATTTTTTGAAAAAGTTTGTTTTGAAAAAATCAGCGGACAACAATAAAACATGCAAAATTACCCAGCATAGAAAAAGTTAACCCTTAAAGCGCCAAGAAAAAAATGCATCTGAAAATGTTGTCTGCTGAAGTCGTCTGCTGCAAATATTTGCCTAACATTACTGACAAATTAAGTATAGAAGCAAACAGTGTGGACCCAGAACAGACTGCTCCTATAGGAGCAGTCTGATCTGGGTCCCCACTGTTTGCCATAGAGGCTTCTTAAACATTTCAGCAGGTGATAAAAGCAGACGAATTTTGTTGTGATTGGCACTTTAAGAGTTAACCTGATACACAACCTGCTATACAACCTGAGTATCATTGGTGATATGTACTTGGTAACAAGGTCATGTATCAATATGAAAATACAACAAGGTAAAATGTTAATATAAAAATACATCTAATACTATAATCAAATTACAAAACACGGCTTACAAATTGATGTAAAAGAATGCACTTTTATAATAGGCTTATAAATTCAAATCAAACTGCATAATGGGTACAATAAATGGTCTCTTTCTGTCCCAAACTAAGAATTTGTTGATCAGGTGTTCATCTATAAAAAATGCTCGTCAGAATAACAAACAATGAAAAGCCTGATCAGAATAAGTCTGATCTGGGTCTGCAGTATTTAACCCTTTACTCCATAATAACACCTTTTGATGCCTTTGAAATACTATGTATTTGGAAATATTACGGAAAATGGAGCATTTGCTGTTTTGGAGCAAATGCTCCATTTTCCTTAATTTTTTTCAGAAGTAATCATAACTTAACTTAAATATTTTTCGATGTTGTCTAAAAAATAGAAAATGATGTCATCATCTAAAAATAGCATATAGAGTAAAGGGTTAACTAGGTATATTTTTTAGGTTAATAGGGTTTGAGATTTTAGAAAAATTCTGTACCTTTATTCCTAACAATCAAATCAAGTAAAGCTGGAGTTGCAGTGCAATCCTTTTATAACACTATGTTTGTGGTCTATAGGGATGGACATTGTTTAAAGTGAACGGTGTTATAAAGGGACAATTTTACAAAGAAGTTATAGAAAAATGATCATTTTCATGCTCATTTTCCTATAATTCCTTTGTAAAATTTTAGGTTTAAAATTTTTGGGAGCCACAACATGACTGTATTATATCCATATCCATGTTATAATGAGAATGTTTTAAACGGACAGCACTGTACATGGTTACATGTATCATAGTCAACCAAAATCGCACACAATATTTCATAATCAGATTTACAGGTTTAGATAAACAAAATATTTCAGCGTAAAATTGTAAATATTTTCCTTCCCATAATTTTTAGCAGATGTTTTGGGTGTCTCATTGAGATGGTTCTTTTGAGTACTCACAACATATGTTTTGGTTGAGAAATAAGAAAATTATTTTTCTGTTACGCACTCTTAACTAAAGGTCTGAAGTCAATATGTATGTTATTTTTTTTCAAAATCGGATACCCTTTTTTTTAAGAAAAGTGAAGATTCAGACCAGCTGTCATCTGATGAAGGCATGATCAGGTTAAACTATATATTCTGACAAACAAGGCAGAGTACATCCAGAACTGTAGAGCAGTCTAATCAGGGTATACATAAGCACCATTTTACATGCATCATCATCAGGTATTATAATGGACGTGTTCAAATTTTAAGAATTTCTAGCCTAAGTAGGATAAAATATCAAATATCCCAATGTGGAATGCAAAAATTACATAATCTTTTACGCATTGGCATGTCAGTCTTTCTTAAAAATATATTTTTTATTAAAATATGATAATTTAGATCTCTGGTTAGGCGCATGGGCATCATATCAGAACCATTTTAATCTTGTCAGATGGTTTGCCCAGACTGCTCAAATTAATTTGATCCCTTGAAAAACATCAACACCAGGGGGTGCTGACAGACAGACTGACTGACTGATGCGGACACCTTATGATCACAAAAGACCACCTTGAGCCAATAGCTCAAGTGAGCTAAAAAAGCGAAACAATATCCCCTTGAAAAACACCTGATATAAAAGATCAGACTAAATCTTTAACATTTTGGACAGATGGTGGAAAAAGCAACACTTCGTCATCACATTACCATAATTACAGTGCAGTCCCTTTATAATGCTATACTTAGGGTCCATAGGAGTGGACCATACTATAAGTGAATTGTGTTATAAAGGGATAATTTTACAAAGGAATTAAAGGAATCCTATAACTCCTTTGTAAAATTCTTTTGGAGCCACAACATGAGCCTGTTTATGGTCATTTTCCTACAATTCCTATGTAAAATTCCATAAAAATTTGGGAGTCTCAGCATGTCCCTTTTCTATCCAAATCTGTGTTATAATGAGGCACGTTATAAAGGGACTGCACTGTTTTTGGTACATGTAGCTGTAATGTTTAACCTTTGCATGCTGTGTAGCTTTGCATGAATTTTGTCATCTGCAGATTTTTTAAGAATATCATCTTCATCAACTAAAATAATTTTGAAGTTTCAACCTGAATCCCATTTTAACCCTTTGTATTCTGATGGTTTCACTGTATTTATTGAGGGGTCACAAGTTATAATTTCCAACTAAAATTGAAATTCATTCTCTGAAGATCTTTTTAGTCTTAGCAAACAGTGTAGACCCTGCTGAAATGCCGCATAATGCGGCATTTCATCTGGGTCTTCACTGTTTGCCAAAGTACCCGTTTAGGGGTTTCTCAAAGGGTTTATGAATAATAGGCCATTCACAATTTATATGGATGGATATAAATGTGTAAGGAGAAACATCTACACAACCTATTGCACAAAATGACACTATTCAACAAATTTATGTCTATTTAGTCACAACACGTAATATGTACATACATTCACGTTTTATATACACAATTTTTAAGGACAAATATATGGCATTTCAACAGATCTATACAAAAATTGATGGAGTTTTCAGAAGAATACATGTCCCTCCCTCCACCCACCAACTTCATCATGAATCCAGTACACATGTCCCTGGTGACCTTGAACATTGGTCAAAGTTATCAAAATCTAATCATTTATTAACCCTTAAAGTGCCAGGAAAAAAAATGCATCTGCTGAAGTTGTCTGCTGCAAATAATTGCCTAACATTACTGACAAATTAAGTATATAAGCAAACAGCTTGGACCCAGAACAGACTGCTCCTATAGGAGCAGTTAGATCTAGGTCCACACTGTTTGCCATAGAGGCTTCTTAAACATTTCAGCAGACGAGAAAAGCAGACGACTTTTGTTGCGATTCGCGCATTAAGGGTTAAAGACAATGCAAAAATGCATCTAAAGATGTTTTCTTAGGAAGTCATCTGTTGCTGCTATTTGCTAAGAATATTGACAAATTTAAGTGTAGAGGTTAACCAGATCCAGATAAGACTACACCTGCATGAGCAGTCTGATCAGGGTCTACACTCTTTGACCAAGAGGATTTTAAAATATTTCAGTGAAAAACAACTTTCATTGTGATCAGCACTTTAAGGGTTAAGTTCCTCAGAATGATGTATCTGTGCAGTTTGGTCAAAATCTGGCCATTGGTTCAGAAGATAGAGTGAAGACAAGGCTATTTCATTGTATTATCTGACCCTGGTGACCTTGAAAATTATAGCAAGGTCACCAAAATAAAATCATTCCTTTTGGCTGTCCCAAATAAGTATCTGTGCAAGTCGGTCAAATTCCATTCAACTGTTCACAAATTAGAGTGCAGACAAAAAGCTACGCTAATGCCGACAGGATCCATGCCAAAAACAATATTTCCCCCAACCCTGCCAAGCAAATCTTTATTGTATCTAACTGAATTAACTCTTTGTTTCCTGGGATTTTTTTTAGCTATTTTGTTGTCTGCTGATTTTTTCAGAATCAACCTTTTTGAAAAATTCTTTCACTACCGAGTGTCAAATAGCTTGGATCCAGGTCAGGCCCGGCTTTCTGTCTGGCCTGATCTGGATCCAAACTGTTTGCTAAGATTATCAGCAGACTGGGAGGCAAAGAGTTAAAGATTCACTGCATCCATCAAGAAAAGGTTAAGTTGACATTAATGACAAGTCACCCTGACATCAATCGTGAATTTGAAAAATTTAAGAATTTTTATGAATGCTGTGTAATGATGAATATACATGAAACCAATATAGCCCATCAGCTTGCATTGTGAAACTGATATTACCAAATCTCCCTGGCTTTTTTAAAATCATACCTTAATTATTGGAAGAAAATGTCTGGTCCAAAGATTTCGAATTAATGAGATTCAAATGTTTTTGAAAAGGTTGGTCTGCCACGGAATTTACGGTATTAAATATGATTATTCATTATCTCAAAAATTTTTCAAAACTGGTATTGAGCATGATGAAACATTTTGTTACCCTCATGGGAATACAAGATGATATGATCACCTTTGACATGTGATATTGCTCTTGAGTTTCTCCCTTGACATTTTTTTAAAGCTCATTGGATACACTCTGATGTTCATCTGTGTTAAGGGAGACAACTCATCTATTCTTTGCTGTGTAGGGTTTTCCCTTAATTTTTGTACTGCTGAACATAGTATGAGCCTCCTTGCGAGAAAATCTGACTTCTAATGCACTTGCTATTGTAACGCACCGTTTGATTGAAAAACGTCAAAAATTTGCAACAGTATATCCAGTTACACATCATTAAATAAATCACATATAATTGTTGAGGTGCGGCTTGCAAGACTCCAATTTGAGAGACTGCAGAAGTGCATTAGAATGGGGATAACCATATTCAAAATTTTCATTTGGGGAGTTATATCATCGGATATACGTTCGGAAATCACGTTTTACGGCTCCACTAGCGTGTCGGTGTAAAACTAAATTTCCGATCGCATACCTGATGTTATACCTCACCAAATGAAAATTTTGAATACAGTTATCCCCAAATTTGTTGCATGTGAACAACAAAGGCGCAGATCAGCCTGCACATCCGGGCAGTCTGATCAGTGTCTTTGTTATTATCTTTCTGGAAAGTATACTAGTTATACTTGTGGCATGCAACATTTCATTACTCTAGCTAGTCTCCGTAGCTGAGCAGGCCTCGAGGTTATAAAACTTTTGTCATGCTCAATCCAACTGAGCATGAAATTTCAACTGCTCATAGCTAAAATACTGACAAATACAGAAGTCTCTTGCCTTAGGTCTCTCAGATGTTGTATTTATCATGCTAATAAATGTTAAAATGCCAACAGGATAAATTTTGTGCGCTGCTGAGTTGAGTATGAAAAAAAGTTTTATAACCTCTGGGCCAGGCTGGTTTGTATCTAACTTGGTAGCAAACGAGGCCCATATGGTATTACCATTTCAGATTTCCAATAAATCTAGCGGTTACTTTTTTTCACTATAGAGTCATAAACTGAATGGAAAACAGCGTCGATCCTGATCAGTTGAAGACAGCTGATAAGAATCTACACTGTTTTCTGGAAGTTCAAATGAAAAAAACCTGATTTACTGTCCTGTCAGTCATGAGTGACAGTGATGTCATGTTTTGTTTACAAAGTTATCAGGGACTTAGAATTGATAGATCACTTGTGTATTAATCCTATCCAAATATCGATTCACATTAGTTTAAGTGGAGTGTACAAGTTAATGTTTTACTTAACAATTGTAAACAAAACACGACGTCACTGTCACTCTTGGCTGGCAGGACAGAAGCAAGACATGGTTACTGGAGTGCAAGTAGAGGGAGCTAGTTCTGGATTAAAGCAACAAAAAGTTGTCTCCCTTGAAAATTTCAATGTCATTGAAAAAAAACTAAGAAGTTTGGTAATATCAATAAATTATCTACTGTCACGACTTTTCAGTCCCGATATCTTTCATTTTCACGATACTCCTCCTCCTCCTCTTCATCGGAATAGGTATCTGTCGTGAGTCGTGACCTCGGATCCAGCCAGCGTTGTCTATGTCAGTACTGTTGTGAGGATTTCTCCATACCAGTGTTAAGCTCCAGCTCCTCCATGTCTACAGCGTCACGATACTCGGTCAACTCTTTTGATATTCGTATTCTTGTGTAGTTAGCTGTCAGACAGATCATGAAATGCAACTGCAAATAAAAATTACAATGACAGACCATGATTTTACAATGAGAGATCATGAAATTACAAAGTCAGGCTTAAATAAAATGTATGTGTGGTTCCTGTTGGCCTACCTACCCTATTTTTTTTAACCCTACCCTAAACATTAAAATGGTCTTTGGAGAAAAATTACCTAAAATGGGCACTTTTTCAGATTTTGTCACTATTTTCTTTGTTAAATGTTATAACAAAATTTAATAATTTCCCTACCTACCTATCCTAAATTTTGTTGGTATGCAACAGGAACCACACATATATTTCATTTAGGCCAGAGATAATTACAACAATCGCAGGTCATGAATGACAATTACAGATCATGAAATTACAATGACAGATCACAAAATTACAATGACAGATTATTATAAGGAGTGTAGCGTAGTCACCTGAAAAGCAGGTGGTAAAGCAAATTTGCAAGCCAAGGGTACTTGCGTAAGGAACGAAGTGGACTTAGTACCCTTGGCTTGCGAAAAGATGGTGGTGAAGTGGAGCTCGTACTATAGGTATCATGAGTATATACTATCAAGAATATTTTGGTATCCACAGTAATCTGTTTACAATGATATATCATGAAATTACAATGATGGATCATGAAAATTACAATGACAGATCATAAAATTACAATGACAGATCATGAAATTACAATGACAGATCATGAAAATACAATGGCAGATCAAGAAATTACAATGGCAGATCATGAAAATACAATGGCAGGTCATGAAAATACAATGGCAGATCTTGAAATTACAATGATGGATCATGAAATTACAATGATGGATCATAAAATTACAATGACAGCTCATGAAATTACAATGACAGACCATGAAAATACATTTGACATAACATGAAACTACAATGAGAGACCATGAAATTACAATGACAGCTCATGAAATTACTTTTAGAGACCATGAAATTGCATTGAAAGATCACAACAGATCATGAAATTACAAAAACATATCAGACCGCAGATAAAGAAAACTCTGCATGCTTGTTCAATCCATGAAGTACAGTGCAGACTGTGCAGTACCTTTATAACGCTAATTTTGGTGTCCATAGGAATGGACTGTGTTAGGAGAGAACCATGATATAAATGGCTAATGGGAAAATGACTATTTTCCATAATTCCTTTGTAAAATTCCATGGTAAAAGAATTTGGAAGCAACAACATGGCCATGGTATATCCAAATTCATGTGATAACGAGATGTGTTATAAAGGGACTGCACTGTACTGGAGAATTGCAACCAATACAGTAGTCTTCTACTGCTTAAAGGTTTTCCAAAGTTTATTAAAGCAAGCGGAAAATGTAGCCATTATATTGCCATTGTCCTCTTGAGAGAGTTCTTGTGAGTACCCATAACACGTTTGGTTGAGAAATAAGAAAATTAACTCTTTGCCTACTGAGTATTTTTTCATGCTTTTTTGTCGTCTGCTGATTTAAAAAAAAATCAACTTTTTCGAAAAATTCTTTCAGGAATACCATCAGAGTGTCAAACAGTTTGAATCTTTATCAGGCCAGACGTTTTGTGGGGCCTGAAATGGGTCCGAACTGTTTGCAAATGTTATCAGCAGAAGGCACTGGACTAGTAGGCAAAGAATTAATTTTCAATTACTCCCTCTTATCATTCACTATAGACTCACCCCCCCCCCCCCCCCAAAATGCAAGCAAGATAAAAAAAAAATCGGTCACAGACTTTTTTCTTGTATGCTGTAATTGGATCATGCTCTATACAAAATGTAATTCAAAATATGTAGATTTCATGAAACCAGTTTGAACTGGTTTTCAACTGATGTTGACCTGAAGAGGCCAGTTTCAAGTGAATTTATAGATTTTAAAAAGAACAAAAAAAGAACAAAAAAACCCCAAAAACATTGGAGCAGAAAGAAGAAAGCTAGTTTTGAATCTTAAGGCATTATGACCAATATAACTCAATTAAAATACAATTCACCTTTCGAAAGCCACACCTATTTTAACTCTTTGTTTACTAGTGTTGTCTGCTGATAACCAGTGCAAAAAGTTTGAACCTAGATCAGGCCCAACAAAATGATGGGCCTGATCTTGATTCAAACTAATTAGTGCAAAAAGTTTGAACCTAGATCAGGCCCAACAAAATGTTGGGCCTGATCTTGATTCAAACTAATTGACACTCTTGATGGTATTCCTGAAAGAATTTTAAGAAAAGGAAAAAGATGATTTTGAAAAAATCAGCAGATCTATGACAAAATGCATGAAAAATTACACAGAATGCAGAATTAAATCCGCTAACTGTAAGGTAAACCTCAGATTAATTGTGGGAGATTGAACATGTGGGATTTTGTTTGTGGGACAATAGCACTATCTAGGTCGCCATTGCATTGGTCAGTTATACACTATCAGGTAACTTTTGAGTGACATTCTGGGCGTGGTTTGGAAACTTCTATTACAAAATAATTATAAGACAAACGGAATGACCTGGTTCACAGGCCCAGCAACCAAATTAGATTCTTCCATATCCAACTACCCAACATTGCAATGGTATAATCCCTGTTCTGCTGACTCATTATGTATGCCACATGCCTGTCTGTTTTTTAGCTAGATCATTTCAATGATTCCATTACTAACCATTTGCATGCTGGGTAATTTTTCGTCTGCTGACTTTTTTTTTCAAAATTAACTTTTTCAAAAAATTATTTCAGGAACACTATCAGAGTGTCAAATGGTTTGGATCCAGATCAGGACCGACACTGTCGGTCCTGATCTGGGTCCGAACTGTTATCAAAGGTTATCAGCAGATGACAAAAGTCACTGCTTGCAAGAAAACAGTAAACAGTCAGTTCACAAGCCACATGGAAAACAGCATGGATCCTGATCAGCTCGCTTTTGAGTTGATCTAGATCTATGCTGATTTGAAGAGCTTAAACCTAGGCTCAGCAGAGTTGACCCTTAAAATGTCACCTAAATTTGGCAGTAGACAACATTTTCAAATTTTGCTAGCTTCTTAAATGAACAATATTAGAGCTTGATATTTCATATATTTGTCTGATTCATTTGAAAATTTGTTGTCTGATAGCCTGCAGTTATGCTTTTTGAGTTCAATTTCAAATGATTTAACAAAATAAAGCCAGAATATATTATGCCCATACAAAGCAAGAATTCTAGCAGGTGATTCATATGAAATGTAGTGCCTTAATAATTGTTGCCATTTTAACACTTATTAGCAGAATAAATATATGAGAAGTTTAAAGCAAGAAAAATCTTTAATTTTCCACATTTTACTTTATATGAGCAAGTGAAATGTCAGTATTTTTCAGCAGTTAAGTTTTTATGAGCAGTTGAAAATTCAAGCTCAGTTTAGTTGAGCATGAAAAAAGTTTTATGACCGCAGAGCTAAAAATGCAAGTAGAAAATTCATAGGCACAGTCAAGCTTTACTTTCCCTCTAAATGAAAGCATTGTCGTCTGCTGCTGCGGTTGTGCTGGATGCAACATGGGTTAACCCTTATCCCCCTAGTACTTGTTTTCCTGAAAAAGTTGTCTGCTTATTACATTAGCCTCATATACTCAAATGTGCTTAAGAATGCTTTACCACGAAAGCAAACATTATGGACTCTGATTAGACTGCTCCCAAGGGGAGCAGTCTGATCTTGGTCCATATTGTTTGCAATATTGGCTACTAAAATACATGTACATAATATGAGATAGAGATGACAATTGTCATGAATGGTAGGAAAATGTTTAAAATAAGGTCAGTATTGTATACATACCATGCCAAGGCAAATCAGAAATGCTCCAACATAGGCCAAACAAAACAAGGGCCCAGCTTCTAAAATCTGAAAGAAAAAAAGAAAAAAAATCTGCTATTAATAATATATTCAAGATTCTAATTTTGATATCTCAAACTCGAGTATTTTTACAGAACTTTCTTACCGATTTTGCCTATATGGTTAGTATTGCATAAAACTTGTGCCACAAGCAATTAACATGGCACCAATTAGGCGGCTAAGGACAAAAAAAACCTACAAGGGCACATAATGAAAAGTGGGTCACTTTGAATGCCTATAATATGACTATGAAAATATAAATTTATATAATTTCATTTGCATTTACATTATAACATAGATAACAGATGTGAAAACATTATATTTGCTAGATTTTTTGCGCTAAGCACACAATAACCAACACACATGCGTTAATACAAGATTCATATTTCTAGGAAATGCTCTTCAAAGGTAGTACTCTGCAGATGTAACATTTGCTAGATTTTGATTTTCACAACAATAGAGCTACCTTTTATAATATTCTGACCCAATTGAATGTCTGAAATATTGTAATTCTATCAAACATACCCGGTCACAAAACCTCCGTAAATCTGCTGTTTCACAAAGCTCCTCTCGCCCAGGTGGCCTAATACCTAAAGCATAGCTGCTGTTTCTGTAGATACCTACAATTATAAACATGGATGAAAGTTCAAAAGTTCCAAAATCCTGGCATCTTAAAACGTGCTGTCCATTAAATGCTTGTCAGAATAGCAAACAGGGAAGACCCTGATCAGACTGTTTCTGCCATGTTTGTCTATACCTATTTTCTGCTCCTGCTTCTGTAGATACCTACAATTAGGAACATGGATGAAAGTTCAAAAGTTCTAAAATCCTGAACTTTGCGACAACAAAATCTTAAAACTTGCAGATACCTAAACACATTTTAACAAGTTCAAGTTTAAAGGAGGTGCAAAAGAAGAAAAACTTTTTTTAGCAAAGCTAAATGATTTTGTTACGAAAACATACCTTGTGTTCTTACATAGAAAATACATACCCACACTTAATGTTTGCGTTCACAAATAAAATGAAATTAAAGACATTGGAAGTTTTAAATTGCAATGCAGTTAGTAAATGGAAAAGTAATAAAAAACATTTTCACTCTGGAACAGTGAAAATATAAAGTTATATTTTCACTAGTGATAATATAAAATACTTGTACACACAAAATATCAATGTACAGTAAATCCTGTGTAAAATGGCCACTCTCAAAAAGACCAAAAATTGGTTTTCAAGAACAATTATCGCTTAATGTAGGTCAAAAGTATTGCAGAATGCTCCCCTTGGAGAAATCTGCAATACTTTTGACCTTTATTAAGCTACCATTTGTCTTTAAGATCTTTGTTTTGCCTATTTTTGAGTGGCTGTTTTACACAGGTTTTACTGAAGATGAAGACTCAGGCTAAAAGGAGCTCTAGCGATAAGGCGTATATTTTCCCTAGTTGACATTGATTACAAAACCTAAATTTTCAAATTGCCCTAATGTTTTTAAAATTGGTCTGTTTCGGTAGTAAAATATGCATAAAAAGCAATAAAATAGGTTTCAAAGCGATTCATTTTTTACAAAGCCGTGAAAACTTGCGCCTTCTACTCACACCCCTCATTTTAAGTCTTTAGACTGGGTGCCATTTAGACGAGAGTTTTAGTAAATCCTTTGCAGGTTTTCAAAAAGTAAAAGTGCTAAAATATTAAGGATACAAGTGCCCTTCATTTCCAAAACTTTGTGGTATTCCTTCTGCGCATGCGTACGAAATATACTATAATTTGTGACGTTTGTCATTGAAAAGATGAAACTGGCGTCTTTCAGTTTGTTTTTAGATGCTTTCCCCCCCTAGACCCAAGATGCCCTTTGGACAATTAAAAGTCGCATTACAAATATATAACATATGTAAAGGGCGTCTTGGGTCTAGGGGGAGAAAGGGGTTGTATAAGCGAAAGAAGACATCAAATATCTGACAAAAATAGACCACTTTGCAAGATGGTCGTTTTTATTGTACATCAACTGTATAAATAGTTTTACTGTACATAGCGTGATAGGACGATTGTTTACCCTTTTAACGGTCTGGTTCCCATATATGCTACTGAATAACAAGCACAGTTGATGATCGAAATAAATTCTCATTCAATAAGAAGTAGAGTTATTACATGCATTAAGGAAACGCTGTTTTAAATATACAAATTCGGGGGCAATGGTGCAACGACAGCTCGTCTATATATATTTGTTGAATGTGCCTAGTCTCTCCAGTCGTTATTTCAACAAAATAAACCGAACGTCTCATTTAGGGAGATTGCTCGCCTTATCGCTAGAAATTCTTTAGACCACTGGCCCTGCTTAGTACCAAAATCTCATATGCTGGCCCTTTTATAAATAACCTCTCTTATCTGGTGACCCAGATTCCTTACTTTTTAGCAAGTTTGGTTGGCTATAGTCACCCCCACTCAAAAAATGTTGAATGTAAAACTGTAATTGTTTTCTTACCCAATCAAACAGATGTTTTGGTTGCTCAAAAGAACAGCCTCGTTGAGAAGATTCTTTTGAGTATCCACATAATACATTTGTTTGTTTTGATCCTTTACTTCCCAGTCAACAATTTTTCAGTCATGTCATGACAAATTCCTATTTTCCTGGGTTGTACCAGTACTAAGCGGTGAATAAAGTGTCATCCTCAAGGACACAACACAGTGACTCCACCAGGGGTGAGTCTCATGCTAGCAACCATTTGATCCCCAGCTCTACCAACTGAACCATTGTGCTCTGCCTATGTTTTGGTTGAGAAAAAATTAAATTTTGATTACATACTTTATCTAGAGGTCTGAATTAGTATGAAAATCTCAGCTGGCCGTTTAATAAATACCCTCTCTTATCTGGAGACCCTGATTTCTGAGTTTTTGGCAAGTTTGTTTGGCTGTACATGTAGTTGTCCTAGACTTGTGCATAATTTCTCCTTAGTATGAGGATTGATTTATATGTCTATTTATACTGGTTGGACTAATTCCAGTCTGAAGTCATCCCTACTGCAACTTACCAAACTGTGTGAGACGGAAACAGTATTTATCTAGATCCTGGGCATCTTTATTGTAGATCTCTGTGTCACAAATGGACTGTATAGAGATGTAGAATATGATAGGGATCACACCCAGACACATGATCACCATCCATCCCAGGTTCATAATATAAGAAATAACCATGAACTGTAAATATAACATAGCAAATATTTTACTCAAAATTGTGAATATTTTCTTATCCTTCAGTTTAAGCATATGTTTTGGGTGCTCAAAAGAACCGTCTCAATGAGAGGGTTCTTTTGAGTACCCACAACATATGTTTTGGTTGAGAAATAAGAAATCTCATTTATAACTAGAGGTTGCTTTAAGCAATAACATCTATACACGCCTCCCACCTCTTCCCATGTAGAATATGATAGGGATCACACCCAAACACATGATCACCATCCATCCCAGGTTTAGAATATAAGAAATAACCATGATTTGTAAAAATAACATGGATTAAGATGAGCAAATATTTTTACTCAAAATTGTGAATATTTTCTTCTCCTTCGTTTTAAGCATATGTTTTGGGTGTTCAAAAGAACCGTCTCAGTGAGACAGTTCTTTTGAGTACCCAAAACAATTTTGGCTGACAAACAAGAAATCTCATTAATAACACGCCTCGCACCTATGTCAATGTGGAGTACGATAGGAATCACACCCAGACACATGATCACCATCCAACCCTGGTTAAGAATATAAGAAATAACCATGAACTGCAAATATAAAATTGACTAAGTGAGACGGTTCTTTTGAGTACCCACAACATATGTATTGATTGAGAAATAAGAAATCTCAACTATAACTAGGGCAATAATATATACCTCATGACTGCCAATGTAGAATGCTTTGACCATAGCCAGGCCTAGTTCTGCATACTATCAGTTTTTTTCACTTTGATGAATTTTGGAGTTATGGCCCATGTTTCATTAGGACCACACAACAAATGTTGATGGAGCTCTATTATTTTGGGCTTCGTCCGTCCGTCTGTCCATCCTCTTTTACGGACAATCATAATTGGTCATTTATCACCAGATCTCTTCCAGTCCACTTTCATCAAACAAATGTCCATGTTTGAATATGGGTTTTGTCCAATGAACGATAACTAAGATGGCTGCCAAAATGGCTATCCCCTTTTCACTGCAGGACATTATGCAAAATGTTTTAGTGTAAAATTGTGATTATTTTCTTATCCATCAACATGTGTTTTGGTGCTCAAAAGAACCGTCTCATTGAGAAGTTTTTTTGAGTACCCACAACAAATGTTTTGGTTGAGAAATAAGAAAATAATTTTCGGTTACCCACTCTTATCTGGGGGCCTGTCCTGTGTAAGCCACCTAGTATTCAGAGGAGTTGCACAGACTATGATTATAACCTTTGTTCAAACTGTTTGGAAAGGTTAGCAGCAGATGACAAAAGTTGGCACCAGCAAGGAAAAGATTTAAATATGCTCCTTCATGCGTGCTAACAGCAAAGGCTCTGATTAGCCTGCACATACTCCTAGGCTTGTCAGAGCCTCCAATGCTTGCATGTGCCAGTACCAATATCTAATGCACTTGCTCATTTCTATAACTTACAAATCCCGCAGAAATTCTTCCACCCATAATGCACTTGGCTCCAGAATACACATTCTTCCTTGTAGCCCCTGTTGCTAGGAAACCAAATATCATCAACAGGACGGCAAACAGAGCCATGATCACTCCTATCACAATAAATACAATCTGTAATACTTCCAGCCTGAAATAATCAATCAAATGGCTGAGGTATTTTCTTGCACGCCAGAAAAGAATATAAGAGACTTTACCTGGAGTGATATATTTTTATTTCACCCTTGTTATCCAACACCCCCGATGTAACATGTTGTCTTGTACATTCTTTGTATTGGAAGTCACTCATATGGTCAAGTGAATCATTGTTGTTGTTGTGTTTAACGCCACACCAACAGCTTAGGTCATACGTAGATGGAGCCAGAGCTTTAAGTCTCATCTGACAGACTAGTGAAGTCGCAGATCAAACCTGTGACCCCTGGTTTACAAAGCAAGCAATTTATTCATCACATAACGTGGGTCCTCATTGTTATGTCAAAGAAACCTTATCGTTAAATGTTGCACCTCAGTTGGTCCAAACTTATTTTAAAATAAAAATGTAGAATGAAATGGTAAGCCAGAAATATAATCCATTATTTGTGTTAGGGGAATAGAGTAATTTGTCTCACAATATCACCATATGTCATCACTTAGCTAGCCTCCCGAGGTCAAATGGGGATCCTCTGGACAGAATTTTTTTCTATTCCCACTCACACTCGTATATAGATTCTTAATGGCCAATTTGTCAAATAAAAAAATAAATGAGTTTCTGGTAACGGGTCAGAAAATTTTTGGTAGGGTAGGTATACATATTATTTTTCTGGAAGAAAATAAAATTTTATGCATTTTGAAAGGCATTTTGCCTTTCAAAATGCATAAAATTATATATTTTTTCCAGAAAAACTGAAAAAAATTCTAGGTTTCACCAGTAAATTTAGGTAGGGTCAGGTTACCCTAAACACATGTATTTTTTTTATTTGGCCTTATCTATTTCCCAGCTACAATGAAGTGTTGCCTGCTGATAATGGTTGCCAACAGTTTGGGACTTTGGGTGCTGATCAGACACAACAAACTGTCAGTCCTAGTTTGCGTCCAAACTGTTTAACACTGAGGTATTCCTGAAAAAAAATTGCATGTAAAAGTTACGTTAAAAATGCAGAATGATAAAAAGCTTGCAAATTTATCTAGCATGCAATTTTAACACAAACTTTTGGGCAAGATGACTTTTGACAGCAATCCTTGAAATTACTTTAAACTTTTGACTTTATAGTTTATATCATATTTTGTTTTGTCTTTTTATAAAATTTAATATTCATTTCTATCTCTTTTAATATATTACAGCAGTGCATCAATTAAACATGTATATTCATAACATGTGCAAAATGGTGCATTTGTGAAAATAAGTTTGAAAAATGTAGGATTATATGTTTTTGTTTTTTTTTCTGTAAAATTTATATATACCGGTACAAGTTTGTATTTAAAGATGAAATGTAAGAATAAGGCAATGACGCCCTAGATTGCTCATCGGAGTCCTGGCCCATGGCTATAAAACTTTTTTCATGCTCAACTCATCTAAGCAGGAAATTTCAACTGCTTGCTTTAAGTCTCTCAGATGTTGTATTTATCATGCTAATAAATGTTAAAATGCCAACAAATGTTAGCATTTTAACATTTATGAGCAGGATAAATTTCATTCTCAGCTGAGTTGAGTATGAAAAAAGTTTTATAACCCGGGGCCTGGTTCAGGAGGTAATCTTTGTTTAAGAAAACCCTTTTAATCCTTTGCCTGCGAGCATCCAATTTTGTCATCTACTGACAAGTTAGTGACACATGGGCAAAAGTTGAAAATTTCCAAAATCCTTAACTTTAGAAAATCAGAATTTAAAACTAACTGTTTGCCACCAATGTTTAAAATTCCAAGTTAAATGGTCAAATACCCTTAGATAAACTGAATCAGAAAAACTATCATTATCTGCAGAATTCAGCATTTTGAGGAAAATCAGCCTAAAAATCCTGAATTCAGGAATAATCCTGAAAACTTTCACCCACGGTGACAACCCTTGCAAACAATTTGGAACCAGATCAGGACTGATAGAATGTAGGTCCTGGCCACTATCCCAACCATTTGACACTCTGATAGATTTGTGCTACATGAAAGATTTTCTGAAAAAATAAAATGATTTTAAAAAAAGTCAGCAGATGACAACAAAGCATGAAAAATACCCAGCATGCCAGAAATACATTCAAAGATATAGAGACTCACCATGCCACATTAAAGTGGAACAAATCTTCCATGATCAACTTCAGAACAATGGTCAAGGCCCTGAACAAGGCACCACAGAACAATCCCACCCCAACAAATACCACCAGGGTGGCAATAATGGATGCAAATGGCACATTTCCTAAGTTCTCTGTAAAAGCTGAAAGAAAACAACACAGGTTTGGAAAAAAAAAAAAATCAGCGTAAAATTGTTAATATTTTCTTACCCATTAGTTGTGACATAAGTTTTAGGTTCTCAAAAGAACCGTCTTATTTAGACGGTTCTTTTGAGTACCGAAAACATATGTTTTGATTGAGAAATAAGAAAATTGATTTGAAATATCAAAATCGTAAGATTTTTTTACCGAAATCTGGGACCACATATATGTACATGTATCAACTATCATATACATGTACAGGCCTTTAGTTAAGAGTGCGTACCAAAAAATAATTTTCTTATTTCTCAACCAAAACATATGTTGTGGGCACTCAAAAGAACCGTCTCAATGAGTAGGTTCTTTTGAGCACCAAAAACATATGTTAAAACTGATGGGTAAGAAAATATTTACAATTTTACGCTCATAAATTTTGTTTATCTAAACCTATGCATATATCTGAGATGAATGTTCCTAAAAACATATATCATAAAAGGGCACAGAATGTGATCAAATCTTTGTTTTCGTCAGTATGTCCATGTTCTATGACATTCTGTCAGCCTCCTAACTTATGTATCTGGTGACCAAGAAAACAATTGGAAGTGTCATCAGGTATGGGCCGTTCGTCTAGACCTCAGTCTAGGGGTGCAGCCTGGTATCTCTAGACACCGAGCTGCATTTTTGTTGATAAGATATCTTAAAATGGTAGAATAACTGTTAAGAGCGATTCTCTGTAAATATGGAGCAAAGTTTTTCACGCATAGTCTCAGATTTCAACGAAACTTTCTGTACTTCTTTGTTTTCACCCAAAACCAAATCATTCATGCTTAAATCTTTAATTTTTACTTCCGTTGCCATGGTAACCGAATCCAAAGTTTTTGACCAAAAAGTGCCTAAAAATCACTGAAAATAGACATAAATTGCACAGTTGCAACTTCTAGAATAAGTAAGTCTTGAACGTGTGACAACTTGTACTCCACAGTATTGCTTCATGTAAAGTCAAGTAGGGTCTGGTAATTAAATTTGGTATTTCTGTCTTGTAGCAATTGTATCAGAAAGGTGGGTGGGGTAACAAGGTACTCAAATTTGTCATTTTTCGACATTTTTGAACTCATTTTGTTGCAAGCCGCGGTTACCCGGAATAATGTACATGCTTTAGTAAGACAAACCTAGATATGATATGTAATGAATTGGAAAAAAATGTTTGGGAAGTTACCGTCTTCTTTTCGTAACCATGGCAACTATGATGCCACCGTCTCAAAAAGCCAAAATAGACAAATGCAGCTTATAAGGCATTTTTGTATTGCAGAACATGAAGACATCTGGCACAATCAACAATTAAATGTTATAATAATACTTATATTTTGCTTTTGTGACAAATTAGTGGTGCAAGACCCTAAAAGGGACCTGATAATGGCCCTTTTAGAGGTCTACATAGGGAAAAAAAAGCTTTTTTTTAAATAAAAAATGCAAGACTCATGTATAAGTAGTGTAGAAATTACATTAGAATATTTTCAAGTCATTGATCTTAAAGCTAGCATTTTATAAAAAAAAAATATAGGGTGTTGTCTCAATATATGAAGTCCAAAAGGGGTTCAAAAGGGGGTAAATGAGGCGTCAAATGTTTTGACCAAATAGTGACCGAAAATCAGAAAAAATAGACATACATTGTGCTAATGCAACTTTTAGAATGAGGAACTTTTGACCTTGTAATTACTTGTACTTGGCAGTATTGCTCAATGTGAACACATGGAGTGTATGGTTTATAATTTTGGTAATTCTGTCATTTAGCAATGGTTGCAAAAGTGTGGGTGGGGTAACAATGTACATAAATATGGTAGTTTTCGACATTTTTGAAACCACAGTGTTGCAAGTCGGGTTTACTTGGAATGGTTTGCACACTTTAGTAAGACCAAGCTTAATATGATCTGTAATAAACTGAAAAAAATATTTTCAGGAAGTTACCACCTTCTTATCGTTACTATGGCAACTCTGATGCCACCGTCTCAAAAAGTCAAAATGGACAAATGCAGCTTCTAAGGCGCAATTGTATTGCAGAACATGAAGACATCTGACACAATCAACAATAAAATGTTGAAATAATACTTATATTTTGCTTTTTGGCAAATAAGTGGTGCAAGGCCCTAAAAGGGACCTGATAATAGGGTTCAAAAGGGAGTAAATGAGGCGTCAAATGTTTTGACCAAATGGTGCCCGAAAATCAGAAAAAATAGACATACATTGCTCAAATGCAACTTTTAGAATGAAAAATTTTGACCTTAGGTTAACTTGTACTAGGCAGTATTGGTCAATGTGAATACAAGGATGGTATGGTTAATAATTTTGGTAATTCTATCATATAGCAATGTTGCAAAAAGTGGGTGGGGTAACAATGTACTAAAATATGGCAGAAAATCAGTAAAAATAGACATACTTTGCGCAAATGCAACTTTTAGAATGAAAAATTTTGACCTTAGGTTAACTTGTACTAGGCAGTATTGGTCAATGTGAATACAAGTATGGTATGGTTAATATTTTTTGTAATTCTGTCATATAGCAATGTTGCAAAAAAGTGGGTGGGGTAACAATGTACTAAAATATGGCAGTTTTCGACATTTTTGAAAACATATTGTTGCAAGTCGGGGTTACTTGGAAAGGTTTACAAACTTTAGTAAGACCAAGCTAAATATGGTTTATAATACATTGAAAAAAATATTTTAGGAAGTAGCCATCTTTTTACCATAACCATGGCAACTATGATGCATCCATTTCAAATGCCAAAAAGGACAACAACAGTATGAAGGTCTTTTTTGTATTAAAACAAAAAAAGATCTGACACAATAAAAAGTAAAATGTTAAAATAATATTCACATGTTACTTTGTTGACAGATCAGTGGTGGGAGGCCCTAAAATGTACTTGATAATAGCCCCTTTATAGGTTTATATAGGTAAAATTCTAACTTTTAATCGAAAATGCCTAACTTCTAAATGTGTAGCATACAAATGTCATCAAAATATGTTTGGGGGCATTGTACTAATAGCTAGCAGGTTAGAAAATAGACATGTGGGGTTGGTTCAATCTAGGGTTCGGAAAAGGGCTCAAAAGGGGGTAAATGAGGTATATTTTATCAAAACACATGTTTTAGGACACTTGACTCAATTTCATTGTAAAAACCTGACTCTTACTGCGACATTTATCAAGTAAAGTAAGGAAGAACTTAGCCTTTTGACTAATTAAGTCCAAACAAATGTTAACAACCCCATGATAGGAGAAATTAGTGGACGTCTCAAACACTGTAGTCATTCCACTACGGCAATTTGGGTCTCGTCACCCACTCCGGTGTTATAGTAAAATTATCTTCAAATAAAGGCTGACAAAAATGAGAACTTTCTAATATGATTGCTTCGAGATTGCATCGTCTAGTTAACAACCTCTGTGTTGTTTTGCCAAAACGGAGATAAAAGCAGATTTTCAATGTATTTTTTAAAGTTAAATTTTAAAAAAAATGTCAATTACGGTTTAGTCATAATAATACGGTTTCGTCATTGATTAATTGTCCACGATGACGAAACCGTAATTAGTTATTTCATGCCTAGACATCAAACGTTAAAGTTTTCATATAATTTTAAAGCTAAAAGATACAATGTGAATTTGATTAACACAAATTAATCGGAACCCAAGCATTTTGGGGCATTTATCTGTGATTAAATGAAGAAAATGAACATGATGATAAGTTACCTTAACACCGGAATAAGTGACGAGACCCAAATTGCCGTAGTGGTATGACTACAGTGTCAAATTTACCGTAAGAAAAGCATATTTTTAGCATTTAGGTCAATGGAAAAGACGAAATTATTGACAAAAAATCAGGAAATTTTAGACATATAAACCCTAGATAAATGAATGAATGTTAGATTTTCTTATGAAACTTCTCATTTTCTGTTAAAATATAAAATTAAAAGTCCCTATAGTACATGTATGTATATAAGGAGGTTATCTCAAAAGAAGTTTTTTTTTACTATGAAATCAGTACCTCTGATGCATTTCGTGTACCAGTAAGATTGACTTAACCAATATCTGTAATCATATACTGTATTAGTGAGGTTTTCATAATCATGAAGGATTATGGGAAAACTGCAGTATAGTGAGTAAAAGCTCAATAACTAGCTAAATTGGGTGAAAGCTGTTATGAACCATTACTATATCAAACTGTAGGTCAAAGTTGTTTCTGCCACATTTTTATTTTTTTTCAAATATGAGTTATTGCCCTTTAATGCTAAAATTTACATAGATGGTCGAAAATCAAATTTTTCTCATATAACTTGCTTACTAGAGATCAGATTTCAGTAAAAGCATACACAATATATTTGGTTTGGTAGATCTCTACATTTGTTAACTTAAATAATATATAATATTGCATAAACATGAGTTAATGCCCTTGATTTTGCATTTTGAGGTGAAAAACTCATTATAATATGCCTTATGAATGCATCAATGACCCCAAAATATTGAACAAATATTGAATAAGCCATAATATTTTTATATATTTTTATGAATACTGCAATTGTCTTTATATATCACAACAGAATTGTATGTTTGCAACTATTTGAGCCATTTTTTTACCTCTTTCATTGTGTCAGAGTAGATAATCTTGGAAAAAAGTGGGTGGGGTAAAAATATATATTTATTTCTTAAGATTAACTTTCTTTTATTGGTCAATCTTCTCAAAACTAGTTTCTACACATACAGATAGCATCGAAGCATTGTTAAAATTTTTTGGTCTGTTGGAAGTAAGTCTATTCCTTGTTATACAGTTAGAAAGTTACAAAATTGAAACTGTGGATTACAGGGGGTAGGGGTAGTAATCAAGAAATACCTCGTTTTTGAGACGGTGAAAATTGCTCAAATTTCACACTGATTCACCTCACGTAATGATGTTTATGATATACAAGTTTCACAAAAATCTATTTTTGTAATGGCCTAAAATATTTGAATATTTAGTTGTCAAACGTAAAAATTGCAATAATTTGGACTATTCTCTTTAAAGAAAAAGTTGGTCATTAAATATACAATGGCTAGATTCACATCAATTAACCATCCTAGTATTTCAAGTAAACTTAAGTTGTTATGAAGCAATAAGTCACAATATGCCATAATCATCAGCTACCATATCATAGACCTGTTTATCTCCTACTTCGGCCCTGAACATTTTTGGAGAAAAAAGGGTGTATTATGCATGTGTTAGAATAGCCATAGCTCAAATACTAAACGGTGACATTGATTTTAATATTTTTTATAATTATTAATAAAATGAAACAGCAAATAACAGAAAATAAAGAGAATTTATTTTTCGCAATAAAAATTGTGTGGGTGTCAGTAGTGACCTTAAAAAGGAGACCACAAAATGGTAGAATATATATCTAAATTTAAAGGAATTTAGATTGATTTTATGCCAAAATATTTGAAAGCTGTTGCCATGACAACCGAAAAACCAACAGCTGAGCAAACATGAATGTGGTTGATTTTACCAAAATACATAAATTGTCATTATTTTTTTTACAAAATCCGAGAGACCATATGTGAAACACTTCTATGGGAGATTGCTGCATGATTAAAGAGAATTCGAGGGTCCTACTTACCCCACCCACTTCTCATGCAAGATAAGTATATTGTAGCAATTAAATAAGGCTACTGTATTAAATTATTTCCATCTATTGAAATGAAAATTTGCATTTTCTGACACAAACCATATTAATTGTGATGACGATGTGCGATTTCAATACAAGTGAGAAGGCAAATTTGCCAAACTTTTGGTTTGGGGTTTTAACTAGACTAAGTCAGAATTTTTAACACTAAAATTACATTAAAAATTCAAAGGCAGCTTTCCTATTGGTTTTTTTATTGTTATTTATAAGAAATGTGATTAAGTAATTATATAAAGAGATTTATAATAGATACTATCATTTCTTATAACAATAAATTTATATCATTGTGCAATAAAGCCATTTTCAGTTATCCTACAGTAAAGCTTTTGTTGCCATGGTTACGAACAGAAGCCGATTACTTCTAAAACATGTTTTTCATAAAACAAAAAATATATATCCTGCTCTAATATGTATTAAAATGCATATCAGTTTAAATGCATGATTTAGGTTGTTGAATGTGTTTAAAATGCCTAAAAGGCTGTTTTTCAGGTCCTACTTACCCCACCCACTTTTCCTTATAAATAAGTATGTTTAGATAATCTAATTAGAATGCATTAATCTTTTTCTTTAATTTAAGTCTAAATTTTCAAAAATATCGCACATTGGTGATAAATAATAGCAATTTTGAGGGTAATGGAAGGGAAAGTTAGCATAATGTGTTGGTTTTGATTTTGAAAATCATAATTTTTACCCCTTTTGATGCCCTTAAAAGTCTAAAAATAGTTTATCTGCAGCAGACTTTAATGTCATATATAAGAGAGATGTATGAGTTATGAAAATGTTTTATTTATAATATGCTATATCACTGTAATATAGCAATAAATGAATTGTTTTAATGCAATATTTATCTTTTTTAGTATTTCTAAAGGGAAACATTTGTTACCATGGTAACGACAAGAAGACGGTAACTTCCCAAACATTTTCTTCCATATTATAAAATTTCATACCCTGGCCTATTATATATCAACATGAATGTATGTGAAAGTAGCCGCGCAAAGTTGTCGTGTTTGTGCAAAAATGCCCCAAAAGCGTAATTTTCCGGTCCTACTTACCCCACCCACTTTCAGTGAAAGATAAGTATATCTAAGCTTTTTCGTAAGGCTGCTACCATTAGCTAAATCGGTTATATTAAGTATGTTTGTTCAAAATAATTCCATGTTTGTGATTGGTAAAAGCCATTTTTAGAGTAGTTTAATGGTAAAAATGTCATTTTTCATGTCATTTTTGCTTGTTTTTGGCCCAAATCTTTGGATGCTGTTGCCATGGCAACGGAGGTTGAATCGAATGAACTAACACTTGATTCCTTGTTTTTACATGACCACTAACACTGTCAGCAAGTTTCATCAAAATCCGAGTCGGAGCGTGAAATGGTTCCAATATAACTCGCTCCATATTTACAGAGAATTGCTCTTAATACATAGAGCTGAAAGTATAAAGACATACTACCTTTAGCCCATCCTGAGTAATCTATGGCAGGGTTCAAACAGGCAAAAAATGAGCGAGCTAGTGGGTGCATTGTTTAATTGCTTTCATACTTGCTAATTGGTCCACGACAAGGATAATCCTAAAGTTGTGGTATGATTGTCTTCCATTAATCCAAGCGAACAGTACAATTATACACAATTAACGACCAAATCATCCATGAAACTGTGCAATTTTTCAAGTCTTTGAAAGCTACAAGGGCAAAGTTTCTAACAAGACTTTTAATGACGCTCTGCGATATCATGAAGTATCTTACCACTGTATTGGGGGGGGGGGGGGGGGGGGGCAAGAACTTTTAACCCAGAGGGACAAGATAGAAACCGGGTGTGTCTGAGTGTCTGTCCGTCGGTCTGCCAGGGCCCTATATATTTTCTTAATTCCCAACCAATGAGATGGTTCTTTTGGGCACCCAAAAGCTTGGTAAGTAATTATTCACAGCATAACAGCATGATTACAGTAATGCTTCAGTTTGATGAATACACTTAAATCATCATACTTTAATTATATGTTCTGCCTGTTAATGAGATGGTTTTTTAGAGCACCAAAAAGCTATAGCTAAGCATAAGACTAAAAAAGGGGCTACTATCGACCCGCCAGTGAAACGCCATTTAAATGGAGTTTCACCGGTGGGGGGCTGATTTTTAGACAATGCTTGTCTATATGCTGAAATTAGCTATTGACATAAGCCTTTACATGCAGCAGACGTCATTTCTAAATACATTTTCTGATATATTGTCCCCTATAATAGTCTGCTGGTTCATTTGAAAAGTCTTTGTAGCAAACAGTGTGGACCTAGATCAGACTGCTATCATAGGTTAGCATTTACGTGATCAGGTCTTGCAACCAATATAGATCCATTTATAACATCTCTGTAGCAAACAGTGTGGATCCAATTCAGACTGCACTCCTATGAGCAGTTTGATCTTGGTCAAGACTATATGTATGCAAAATAAGTAATTTTTGTCGACCATATCAGTTGTTGATAATAATATTAATAATAAATAAATAAAAGTGGCCAGTAAATGGTTGTTAACAATCTGTGGGAAATTTGAGAAAAAAATCTTTGGTCTTTTTATAACATATAACTAGAGCAGAAGTCGATGGTACACCATCGCAAATACCCGCTTTTTGACCTATAACCTTTACCTTGGGGTCAAGGTCACACAAAATGTTGCTCAGTACCTTCAACATAAAATGACCTATGCACCTGTAAAGTTTGAAGCTGCTATGTCCAATGGTTAAGGAGAAGAAGCATTTACAAAAAATACTCTATATGACCTTGACCTATGGGTCAAGGTCACACCAAATGTTGTCTAGTGCCCTCCAAATCATATGACCTTTGCACCTGCAAAGTTTGAAGTTGCTACGTCCAACAGTTTAGGAGAAGATGCATTTACAAGAAAGTACATTATTTGACCTTGACCTTCATGTCAAGGTCACACTAAATGTTGCCCAGTGCCCTCTACATCATGTGACCTATGCACCTACAGAGTTTGAAGTTACTACGTCAAAAGCTTTAGGAGAAGCATTTACAAGAAAATTCAATATTTGACCTTTGACCTTGACCTTGGGGTCAAGGTCACACAAAATGTTGCCCAGTACCCTCTACATCATGTGACCTATCTAGCTACAAAGTTTGAAGTTGCTAGGTCTAACCGTTTAGGAGGAAATACATTTACAAGAAAATACATTATTTGATCTTTGACCTTGACCTTGGGGTCAAGGTCACACAAAATGTTGCCCAGTAACCTTTACATCATGTGACCTTTTCAGCTACAAAGTTTGAAGTTGCTACGTCAAAAGGTTTAGGAGGAGATGCATTTACAAGAAAATTCAATATTTGACCTTTGACCTTGACCTTTGGGTCAAGGTCACACAAAATGTTGCCCAGTACCCTCTACATCATGTGACCTATTCAGCTACAAAGTTTCAAGTTGCTACGTCTTACCGTTAAGGAGGAGATTCAATTACAAGAAAATACAATATTTGACCTTTGACCTTGGGGTCAAGGTCACACGAAATGTCGCCCAGTACCCTCTACATCATGTGACCTATTCACCTACAAAGTTTGAAGTTGCTACCTCTAACGGTTTAGGAGGAGATACATTTACAAGAAACGTGACGGACGTACGCACGGACGGACAGACGGACGGATGACGGACCGACTTTGACACGAAATTAATATACCCTTTTTTTCTAAAGAAAAAAGCGGGTATAACAAGACCTAGTCATACCTCCTCGTGGTGCTGGCTGGAAACTATGGATGGGACATCTAATTTGATGTAATTCTTATTCATGTTTATACAAACAAAACAAAAATCTCATGCCAGGTTGACTAATTCTCTGAGGACAAAATAAATTGGACAGAATAGGAGATAATGGCGACAATGTAACTGAAATAACTAAAAAAACCAAAAACGACTAGTAGCAGGAAAACAACTTGACCTTGTTACCTGAAAGAATGAAGAAGATCCAATCAAAAATTAAGGCGCTAGAGTGGTCACAACATTATCTATCATTTTTTAAGATGCTCAAGGGCAGCTAACTCCACAACAGGTGATGGGATCTTGAAGAAATACAAACTCATTCAAGCTTTTATAGTTGTCCTTCTTATCTGCAAAAATGAAGAAGATCAATTCAAAATTGAAAGCACTTGAGTGGTCACAACAGATCTCCCATTATAAGTCTATAGGGATTTTTTCCAGACGCTCAAGGGCAGCTAACTCCACAGTCCAAGGTCTGATCTGGCCCAATTTCAAACCCATACAAGATTTTATGGTTGTCCTTGTTACCTGCAAGAATGAAGAAGATCCAATCAAAAATGAAGGCGCTAGAGTGGTCACAACATTATTCATTGATTTTTCAGACGCTCAAGGGCAGCTAATTCTGAAGTCAGTGATAGAATCTTGCCAAAATTCAAACCCAACCAAGCTTTTATGGTTGACGTTGTTGCCTACAAGAATGAAGAATATCCATTCAAAATTGAAAGCACTAGAGAGGTCACAACATTTCTCCCATTATAAGTCTATGGTGATTTTTCAGACGCTCAAAGGCAGCTAACTCGTTAGTCACTGATCTGATCCTGCCAAATTTGGAACCCATCCGAGATTTTGTGGTTGTCCTTGTTGCCTCCAAAGTCAGTGATGGAATCTTGCAGAAATTCAAACCCATCCAAGCTTTTATGGTTGACCTTGTTACCTGCAAGAATGAAGAAGATCCATTCAAAATTAAAAGCACTAGAGAGGTCACAAAATTTCTCCCATTATAAGTCTATGGGGATTTTTTCAGACGCTCAAAGGCAGCTAACTCTTTAGTCACTGATCTGATCCTGCCAAATTTGGAACCCATCCGAGATTTTGTGGTTGTCCTTAAGTCAGTGATGGAATCTTGCAGAAATTCAAACCCATCCAAGCTTTTATGGTTGACCTTGTTACCTGCAAGAATGAAGAAGATCCATTCAAAATTAAAAGCACTAGAGAGGTCACAAAATTTCTCCCATTATTAGTCTATGAGGATTTTTTAAGACGCTCAAGGGCAGCTAACTCATAAGTCCCTGATCCGATCCTGCCAAATTTCGAACCCATCCAAGATTTTATGAGTGTCCTTGTTGCCTGCAAGAATGAAGAAGATCCAATCAAAAATGAAGGCGCTAGAGTGGTCACAACATTATTCATTGATTTTTCAGTAGCTCAAGGGCAGCTAACTCGGAAGTCAATGATGGAATCTTGCAGAAATTCAAACCCATCCAAGCTTTAATAGTTGACCTTGTTACCAGCAAGAATGAAGAAGATCCATTGGAAAATGAAGGTACTAGAGTGGTCACAAGGTTTCTCCCATTATAAGTCTATGGGGATTTTTCCAGATGCTC
This sequence comes from Loripinus fragilis, assembly GCA_964019695.1. NCBI lineage: Eukaryota > Metazoa > Mollusca > Bivalvia > Lucinida > Lucinidae > Loripinus > Loripinus fragilis. The sequence goes on from OZ026521.1 coordinate 31,094,046, forward strand.
AAGGGCAGCTAACTCATAAGTCCATGGTCAGATCCTGCCGAATTTCAAACCCATCCAAGCTTTTATGGTTGTCCTTGTTTCCTGCAAGAATAAAGAAGAACCAATCAAAAATGAAGGAGTTAGAGTGGTCACAAGATTTTCCCCATTATAACCCTATGGGAGCTATCTGTTGCCATGGAAACCAGAGTTCTGATCCAACCTAGCCCAAAACATAGTAAAGTCAATCCCCCACCCCAATGATGCTCTAGATGAAATTTGATTGCAATCAGCCTGCTGGTCTAAGAGATATTCATGTTTGAAAGTGTGGACGGACTCATGGACGGACGCCGGCTCGAGTCCCATACTATAAGCTCACCCTGAGCCTTCGGCTCTGGTGAGCTAAAAATTGCCTGTGGTGTGGGTTGAACGATGGATACTGCCCTCGATAGTTTCTTGTTATATTAACTGAGCAAGAGGGATAAGAATGAATGAAGTTCCCTTGACATTTTCTGGGAAAATGGTATCTGTATCATGTACTTATTTTAACTTGAGGTATTTTCATGCTAAATTATTATTATTTCAGGTAGCAACCACTACTATACTGTCATTGTTGCACATCCTACCAGACCTGGAGCCATTCCGAATAGGTAAGGCTCAGGGTCCGGTAGCGGATCCGGAGCCTCTGAGTCTAGGGATTCGGTAATGGACTCCAAAATAACTTTATTTAATGAATGAAGTTAGAATATTAGAAGGGCACAAAATAAACTACAAATCCTTCTTAAAAATGCTGCGATAAGGTCAAAATCGCACCGTAGAAACTGATTCAAAACGACCTTAATGTTCTGATGATCCTCCCGAAATAAGGTACCATCGAACATAGGTATGAGTCATAACAACAAATGACAAAGGGGCTGATTATGTCTCATTTAAGCCAACAAGAGTTAAAAAGAACCACATATTACTATGAAATATTGAGTTAGAAATATTATTGCTTGGAGAAAGAAGATATTTGATAGCAGATTAGGGAATCTTACCCATTTTTAAGACCACTAATTAATTTACGTTTCCTTGTGTAAGGGAGGTAAATCTTAGAATGCTGACTATTATCATAGAAACCGTGCAGACAGGGTTACCAAAAAGTCTGAAAAGAAGTAAATTTCGCGGAATCTCCAACTGACCGGCGATTAGGCCCAGCGGTCAGAGTCGATTGGTAGGTCTGCCGGTGGGTCAGTCGGTCAGTGAGTGAGTGAGTGAGTGAGCGAGTGAGTGAGTGAAAGAGTTAGTGAAAAAGTGAGTGAATGAGTGAGTGAGGAAGATATCTAGCGAGTCAGTAGGTCAATCGAGGATTGAGTCAGTTGAAGTGTAACGGGTCAGCACATTTCAGAAATCTATTTCAAAGCAACTAAGACACTTGGTTTTCTTCGCAGAAACTTTGCTCTGAATCTGAATGGAAATACGTCGTAGTGACCACTGCTGGCTTTGACACGACGGGGTGAGTGCGCATTTAGTCAAAAATGTGAGGTTGAAAGTCTGTTCCTGAAGCTGTTTACACTGTCTTAATTAATTACACTTTCATCCAGTTTATTCTAGTTGTGCACCTAGGAGTACTAATGGACTAAGGAAATTGGCTAGAATAGTATAGACATTTTATTTTGTGTCGAATATTGTACAACATGTAACATAAGCCCAGTAGGACTTTTACTTCGACAAACAAGAATAAACAAACATTTTTAAAACAACGAGTATCACAGCATGCATATATATTAAACAATTTTATAAGAGACAAAGCACAATGTACAAAATATATCACAGCATACAGAAAGCAATTAAGCCGATATAAGATACCAATAGAGAACATCAGCAGGGGAAATGATGAACCATCGAACCCACTGCTGACGAGAACTATTGGACACTGCACTATAGCTGGGGAAAATTTGGTTGATGAGATTCAGAATTTTTTGACATTTGGATTGCAGTCAGCAGACACCCAAAGAAACACAACCTTTACAACAAACGAAAGAATGCGAAAAAGCAGGGGTCAAAAAGCGAAAGCTTGTAAGCAAAGGGAGTGCAAGGGAGTTAAAACTGAACTGCAGAAGCAGAACAAAGCCTAAATTTAACATGAAGGACATCCGCAAATGTCACCATCCGATACATGGAGCAGTCTCTTGGACTGAGGGAAGGAGTCAGCCAGCCTCAGGCCATTTGGGAGACAGTAAACTGTTCCAGATTCGGGCAGCTTCATAGCGGAATGACCTTAGACTATGATACCTTGTGCTCTTCACAACTGGAAGACTTGCCTGATTTTCTCTCCTGAAATTTGACTTTTTGATGTTAATTAAATCTTTAATATAGTCAGGAGGAATGTCATTAATAATTTTGTAGATCTCTGAAGCCATTTGCTTCATCCTCCGTACATGTAAGGGGGGAGTGTTCGTCGAGGTCAACAGAGCTTGTAGGGATGACGTGAATCATTGTTGATGAAACGTAAAGCCCTCTCTTGAATTATTCTAACTTGTTAGTGCTAGAAATACTACAAAATGCCACACTAGCGGGCAAAACCTTGGTTCGGCCTAAACTATAGTATGCAGTACCCATTTGCAGCCCTTACTCAAAACTTCAGATTAATCAGATTGAGAAAGTGCAGAGGACAGCGACCCGCTGGACCTGCAGGAAATGGCGAAACACGAGTAGTGTCAACGAAATGTTTGATGAGCTTAAATGGCCACCTCTTGAGGCCCGTAGGGATCAGCTCTCCCTGCTTATCTTTCAAAATATTCATTGTGGAGCAGTGTCTATTGAAAAAGACAAGTAAATGGCCCCTGTTCACAGTTCGAAAACTACCAGTTCATCACATAGTACTCAATATTGTAGATACCAGACATACAGTGGCGCCCTGAAGACCCCCAACTATTCTATATTGGAATTGTTTGTCTACTGTTGTGGCCAATACCCAGACCACAGAGGAAACACAGCTAAAAGTGTTTTTTTTTTTGTTTTTTTTTTCAAAATTCGCACTCCCTGCCATAATTTGTTAAGAATTGAGCGAGCCAGTTATTAGAGAAAGAAAGGAACGTCAATCAGTGAGTCATTGGAGGAAGAGTCGACCTGTCATTGAGTGAGTATATGGATGAATGAGTGATCGATGGATGAGGCAGTAAATCAGTGAGTGAGTGAGTGAGTGAATGAGTGAGTGAGTAAGTGAGTGAGTGAGTAAGTGAGTGAGTGAGTGAGTGAGTGAGTGAGTGAGTGAGTGAGTGAGTGAGTGAGTGAGTGAGTGAGTGAGCCAGTCAGTGAGTCGGTCGAACACGTCAGTCCGTCATCAGTCAACTGACGAAGTGAGTGAGTGTGTGTTTATGTTTGCGGGTGAGTGTGTGGGCGGGCTGGTGAGCGAGCGAGCGGGCGAGTGAGTCAGTCAACCAGTCAGTCAGCGAGTCAGTCATTGACTAAGTCTCAGAGTGAGTGAGCCAGTGAGTTTGTCAATGTATTAATGAATCAGTGTGTGTGTAAGTAAACGACTGAATGCGTGAGTGAGTTTTGTTTATGGTTTATTCACGCCCAAGTCAACAACTATGGTTAAGTCGAGATGGTCAGTTTACCTGACCATATTTTTTTCAGGCAGGCAGGTACCATTTATAAGTAAATAAACATTATTTTGCATGATAATTACCCAAGAGATAATTATTAAATTGATATCACGGTGAATTTTATTTTTATGCAATACTGTTTGTGCAAGCCAATGCGTGTGCAGACTACCTAACGTCGCACCACGGGGACATTGACAGACTTTATTTACTTAGATGAGACGCCAGGCAACGAGGTATCTCAATAGGGCACATAATAGCGATATGACAACGTCGCGAGAAAGTCAGGTTCTCAGGCTCGCGACGAGGCCGCATCGCTAATTTGTGTCTTCTCTATTACAAGAAACGCATTGAGAAACATTTTAAAAGGAGACTTTCTAAAATATCTTCCGCAAATTTAACTAATGCTCTTACTAGTTCAATCATTAGGGTTTTGCGTATACAATCACGTTCCATTCCCTCCAGTAATTCTTTACTGGCCGTTCCATGGCGGTGCTTCTTTTGTGGAGTTTTTTTTTATTTGTTTCATATTTGATTTTGTTATGTTGTCTTACTGGGAAGGGGCTTACCTCTTGTCTCTATTGTGTGTGATGTTTTGTGTGTGTTTTTTCACTTTACCATATTGTATCAAAGGTGATTGTATGATCTTGTATCGATACTGATATTTCCCTTCTTTTTTTACTTTTCAATTCAGAACGTTTTTATTCTGGCTAGCCATATTTACCCTAATCATTCCAAGGCCCAATCTAGTCACCTTCCTAATATTACAGCCTGACAATCGTGCGAAATCTTATCGGATACATGGTCTGTTTGTGTCGATCCTTTACGTCCAAGTCAACAATTTTCAGTCATGTCGGGAAGTTTTTTCGGCTTTCTTGGTTGAGCCAGTACTAAAATAGATGTTACAGTGTCTTGCTCAAGGACACAAGGCAGTGACATCGCGCACAGTATTGGCGTACAAACGGGGTTTTGCATTTTTTTTTCTGTTTACAGGAACCGATTTTTAATGTTCTGGTCTTTTTTTTTAGTTTTGAAACTAGAAGTGTACGTTTGCCTTGTTAAGGGTTTATTGATTCTTAGTTTTTATTTATCAAAACAGTTAAAGGAGAGCCCAAGAACTCAAAATTTGGGAGTAAAACGTTTGTAACTCTGTAACAATAGCGCTGTGGTAGGCAAAGGCAATTGCGTATTACAACGCCATTTTGACGTCAATTATTACTGGATTTAGTTTACGTCAAGCATGAAACGTCACCGTTCAACGCCATATCCAGTTAGTTGTTTATTTCTCTAGAACGACGTCTCAGAAAGTTAAGTTTTGTAAAATATAATCTGTAACTCGTGATAAAAAACGCGCAAAAATACAGGCATGGTCTCTTCGGTAAGTAATTTTGTAATCTTGATGGCGTTTTATTGACAAAATATTTGTTTGTTTAAAATGTACTTTTTCCGTTGTGAAAGTTAATCGAAAAATATTTGCATTGCAGCGTTCCATTTAAAAATGTTCAACAAAACCCCAAGTCTTAAAATTTGTTACAAAAACACAATTTTCATTGAAATAAATACACATACTCTTAAAATTTAAGCATAGCTGAAACTCACTAGAGAATTTTATCTCCATTATGTACTTTGCTTGCTTACTTGAAAATGCGGTATATGAAGTTTATCCGCCGAAAAATAAAGAAAATTTGAACATTTACCCCAGTCATAAATTTTGTAACCGGCGGTAAAATGACGTTAAACAAAGAAACGCCAAACGAGACATTTGAGAATAAGCTGCTGTTCTCAGTTCTGTTGTTTATGCGTGATATACTGATTCTGACGTGTATGCAATCGAATTTATTGATGTTTGAAAGCTAGAAAACTGTTTTCATATATTTTACCAGCGAATGAAAGTCCCTCCAGAAGCTAGACGTCTAGCTAAATATAATGAGGAGAAGAAAGAAATTAGCGTCGCGACCTTACAACTTGACGTTATGTTTTGTACACCAATACTGTGCGCGCCGTCAGTACCTCCAATAAGTCTCGAACCAAGGACTCCTTATATTCCCTGTTCCGCAGTATTGCTGTTCCCCTAAAACTTGACAGTTGATTCTTTGGTCCACTGAAATAAATGCGTTACTGTTCACTTCATAATTTGTGCTACTGCGCAACTGCCAACTTCACAATCTTAGCTTACTACGCCGCGGTTGTTAGCTTCACTGACGTCCCTAAAAGTCACCATTCCTGGGCATGAATCTAATTTGCATTTTTTAAGTATATTCTGGAATATAAGCGTGAATAAAGTACTCGCGTGCATGGGACGTATGCAAACAATGTAGATCCAGATCAGACAATACATATTGCGGTGTCTGATCCGGGTCTTCACTGTTTGCTGGCAAAATGCTCCGTTAAAATTTGAAAAAAAGAAAAATACCACCAAACACCCCTAAATTGGAAATAGGCTAGTTCTGCTAATAATGGTAGTCAAGTTCAATCTGCTTTAAAATGTGTTAATTAAGTGGATTTTAACAATAGTCCATCAATATCCCAAATAACAGATAAACTTGATAACCTGATATTGCTTAAAGTATAATATGTTAATACAGATTTGCCACATGTCGTATCAGTTGCTGATCTAATTCAGGGACTGGTCACTAAACACGTACCCGCCCAAAGCTAAACTACACTATCAGATTAACAAAAAAATCTCTGTTTTCGCAAGTACGATTTTGCTTTCGTTAACTGCCGAAAAGGCACGACATGAAACAATAAACTTTTGAAAATAAAGTACGCTTAATTGAGAGAATAATTAGATTAGCGCTCTTATAGTTTTACACGCGAATGAATTTAGTGAACAAGTAAACGTGGGAGAAACGTTACAGATAAAAAAAAAATAAAAAGGGGGATAAACATGAAAAGCCTGATTCTCATTACCGTTTCTATGTTGGTTGCCAGGGTAATGGGGCATGGCTACCTAATGGATCCACCCGCTAGGAATTCTATGTGGCGTTCAGATTTTAAATCTAAACCTAATTATGACGACAATGGTCTGAATTGTGGAGGATATTCGGTAAGTTGATTCCTGTTAATTCTTTGCCTACTTAGAAACTTTGCTTACGTTTTTGCTGATTTTTTTTTTCAAATCAACTTTGGATCCAGATCAGACCCGAACGGGTTTGTCGGGCCTGATCTGGGTCAAAACTGTTTGCAAAAGTTATCAGCAGAAAACACCTGTATTGATGCAAGTAAGTTTACTCACGAATTTGTTGTCTGCAAGTTTTTAAAACATCTAAAAATCGAAAGGCCAACAGCTAGATTTGATCCAGAGAGTGAATTTGTCGCAAATGTGCAGGCTCACCAGAGCCTTGGCTGCTCGCATAATTGAGCCGTGACATGTGATTTCCAACATTGTGGCATTTTGACAAGTGTAGACTCAGACGAGCCTGTGTAGCCTCATTTTAAGCTTAGAAACCCCAAATGATGTTCCGTCAGTAACTTAATATTCATAGAATATTCAAGCGACTAGCGAAGGCTCTGATCAGACTGTGCGTATGCGCAGGCTGATCTGAGGCATTGCTGGTCGCACGTACCACATTGTTGGAAATCTCATGTCGGGTCTCATATACAAAGTATGAATGTATATAAAGCTCATGTCAAAATTTAGAGCTCTAACTAAGCATGGGTGTTTTAAGGAGTTTTTTGCGCATATTTTCTTATTTCTCAACATACTGTTCATTGAGAGGACTCTTTGAGAACCCCGCACACAGTGATTGATGAGGAACGCAGAGGCTGAGTAGTAGAGTTTGAGATTTATGTTTTAAACAAGGTACTCTATTCTGTGCTTAGTACTGGTTCAACCCATCGCCAGTCTTGACATGACTTAAACGTAAAACAACTCAAATAAACCAAACCGCGAAGTAAGTGTTGAACTGAACATTGTTTGTACTTCAACTACAGCAGAATCTAAGGCGAAGATTTGGTACCAGTCAACTGCATTTAAGCCCCCCCGCCCCCCCCGCCCCCCCGCCCCCCGGTGGCTTAGGCTGCTGTCCGTTTTAAGGCGGTGGTTATGTTGTTGTATATTTGTTGTTGATTGTAACTTCCGTTGTGGAAGTCTTAATTGTTCTATGTTTTGTTGTAAGTTACTTTATGTCCATTGTAGTTTTGCAATCATCTTGATGGGAAAGAGAGAGCTGGTTGCTTTGCTTGGTTTGTCTTCCTGGGGTCTCGTGATTGTTGTGTGGCTTTCCTCGCGGTGCTATGGGTTTGTTTGCGATTTGTAATTGTGCTATTTCCTGGTCATACTCACTTACTATTTTACAAAGAATAGCCACGTGACAATCACTTACATGGCATCCGCCTGGAGGAAGATATATTAGAACACAACGACACACTTAAAAGGCACATGTCATCTATTACCCTCTGTTGGATAACGTGTAAAATTAACAGTAACAGAATAAACAGTTGTAGCCAAGTATATATGTCATCGATCTTCCATGTGCGGATCCATAGGGGGGGGGGGGGGGACAAGGGGTCCGGACCCCCCCCCCCCTTAAAAATCACAAATTTATAGGGTTCCCTAGTGATACTGGTCCGGATCCCCTGAAAATCACAAAGCTGCCAAGTCAGCATTCAACGGTGGGCCATTATCGGCCCGCCAGCGAAACGCCATGGCGTTTCGCTGGCAGGTCGATAATCGCCCGCTTTTGGTAGTCGTTGGAGACGCTCCCTAAAAAAAAAAAAAAACCTTATCAGAGTTGGACCCCCTCTGACAAAACTTTCTGGATCCGCGCATGTCTTCGATATACTTGGCTTGAAAATAAGTGCACATTGAGAGAGCACATGCGATTTTGGTTTATTAAATAGGCGATCAAGAAATGCGCAAAAGAGCCTGTTTAAGCATTTATCCCCCTGAAAATGACGTCTGCTTTCTACGTCTATTGCATATACTCAAAAGCACTTCATGCTAGATTTTATCATGGAAGCAAATACCATGAACCAAGTTCAGACTGCTCTGCTTGGAGCACTCTGACCTGGGTCCATATGGTTGCAACATAGGCTACCTAAGAACATAAGCAGACGGGGAAAAAACAGTCGACAGAAGTCGTGATTGGTGGGTTAGAGGTAATCCCATTAGTACAATTATCTAATGCGCTGGCATAGACATGCTTAATATAAACTGTTTTGAAATTCACTGTCCAACATCTATTTATTTATTTATTTATTTATTTATTTATTTATTTATAGAATCAATGGGAAACTCATGGTGGGAAGTGTGGTATATGCGGTGATCCTTATCAGGGTCCACGGAAGCATGAAGCTGGAGGAGTATTTGCTGCGGTAGATAGACCAGTCACACGCTGCTTCAGCACGAAACAAAATGTCATGGACATACACGTTGTATTAACGGCACACCATAAAGGTGAGATGCAAAAAACGACAAATGACTTTTGCGTTGTGGACTAAAATGCTTAACTAAATATTTGTAAGAAATGATATTATGATATTATGGTGAGTTGCAATAGCATCATAAACATGGTTTTAAAACATCTAAAAATCGGAGAGGCCAGCAGCTAGTTTTGATCCAGAAAGTGGATTTGTCGCAAATGTGCAGACTCACCAGAGGTATAATAACGGCATATTGGAAAGTTGAGTTGTTGTACCAAATATAAAAATGGAATAAAACCAGAATTACAGCATATGGCAAATATGAGATTGCAAAATGTTTTTTTAGAAAAGTTGATTTGCAAAAGCAATGTATGTTAAAGTAGCATTATACAATAATGAGATTCAATAGCAGTATATGCAAATCAGAGATGGAAGAAAGGTTAGTTTAAATAACGTTATGGAAAATGTGAGATGGAAAAAATGGATTAATAGAAAGATCACTTCATCCCCTTTTTTTTTTTGGGGGGGGGGGGTATTTATGTTTCATGTTTGTCTTTGTTTAGCCTGGCTCCAGACTCTGAGTTCTAGGTAAATTACTGCTACTGGGCAAACGTTTTTCTTCTATATCTCAGTTCTTGGTTGTACCTTATAGCTTTTCAGAGAGATAGAATATTAGAAAATAGGACTGAAGTAAAAAAAAAATAATAACAAGTTGCATTTTATTTTGTTATTTGATAAAAGTATCAGTTAAACAGGGGACAGTCTAGTCCTTGATTTGCTGTCATGTCTGTTCCTTGCAGTCTTGTGATCACCTACCTCTTTGTTCTCTTGTTTGTGTCTTTTTTCTCTTTCCCATATTAGGTTCCTGGTGTGGTACTTGACTAAGTCGATTCCGAGACTGATATTTGCCTTTCTCTATATATTAGGAAGCCTCTAACAGAGCTTAACTTATTTGTGTTTTTACAACAGCAGAATCTAAGATGAACATTTGGTAAGTCCTTCACTACTTCTTGCGTTGGCTTCTCTCCGTTCTAAGGCGGATGTTCTGTTGTTGTTGATTCTTTGTTTACTGTTTCCTCCATTGTTTGTGGGGTTCGTATTATCTTCTTGTTTTGCCATGCAGTACTTGGTGTCCATTTCTAATTTTGTAGTAATCTCGCTGGGGAAGCTTTTCCTGTATTGTCTTCTTGGTGCAACGTAGCTGTAATTGCTTTTTGCTTTTTCCTATGTGAATTTGTGACATTTTCTGGTCATACACATCAACATTTGAGCCGTGACGTGTTTTCCAACAATTTGTCATTTTGACAAGTATAGACTCAGACAAGCCTGTGCAGCCATCTTTTAAGCTCAGAAACTCCAAATGATGTTCGGTCAGTAGATTAACACTCATAGAATAGCCAAGCGGCGAGCAAAGGCTCTGATCAGACTGCGCATATGCGCAGGCTGGTCTGAGCCTTTGATGGTCGCACATACCACATTGTTGGAAATCTGCCGTGGCTCATTTTCATACGGAAATGGAATTGTAATGGAGTTTTTGTATTTTCAGGATACTTTGAGTTTAGACTTTGTGAACACAACAGCATAAACACTCGAGCCCAACAGAGTTGTTTTGACAATGGCATTCTCCTGACGGTACATGGCACGGGCACCAGTCGCTATGATGTCAGCGAAATGAAACAACGAGACTATTATTTCCAGTTGGATATGCCAAATGAAGTGACATGCGCGCAGTGTATTTTGCAGTGGAAATATAATGCAGGTATGTTCAGCAATAATAAAGCTACTATTTTGCAAAATGGAAAAAATAGAACACAAAAATACATGTATCAAGTAATAGCTATGATGTCAGCGAAATGAAACGAAAATAGATGTTAAATGCACCAGAGTATTTTACAGTGGAAATATAATGCAGGCATGTACAGCAATTATAAGGTGTTAATTTGCAAAAGTCTTTTAAGCAGAAGCGGAAGCAAAGAACACAAACTACATGTATTAAGTAATAGCCAGCTAAAACAAGAAGAAAAAAGTTTTTTGTGTGTGTTTTTAGAACGAAAAAAGAGAAACATCTTTCATTATCTAAACTACCAGCTTAAAACAATACTGAAACGGAAAAAAATATAGGAAACACAGGAAACGTTGGTATTATAACAACTGTGCAGCAAACCTGAGCAAACGCATACTACGATTCGCCTGAGCTTTCGCTTCATGAATAAATTATGGAAGTATAGGTAGACTGAGTCAAACTTCAGACTTCTAGGCCAACTGGATTAACCAAAATGGGCGTTTAAAGGAGGGTTTTGCACATATGTGAAAAGTACTAGGATATCATCAGCTGGGCCATATATCAACCCTTAATGCGCCAATGGCAACAAAAGTCGTCTGCTTTTCTCGTCTGCTGAAATGTTTTTAAAGTCTCTATGGCACACAGTGTGGACCCATATCAGACTGCTTCTATAGGAGCAGTCTGTTCTGGGTCCACGCTGTTTGCTTCTATACTTAATTTGTCAGTAATGTTAGGCAATTATTTGCAGCAGACGACTTCAGCAGACGACATTTTCTTAAGCATTTTTTTCTTGGCGCTTTAAGGGTTAACTCCGCACCAATTGCAAATGACACAAAGCGGGCTGTTGCAAATATATTTTGAATTTATAAAGTTCACTCTCTAAAGCACTGTGTCGATATGCTGCTAACGACGATAAATTGCCAAGTTATCACGTACACACAAACTGCCATCGTCATCTATGCAACTATGCTCAAACACCAAATCTGATTAGAGCCCAGTCTATGCTATATACTTCCAACGTTTTTATCCAGTAAACGAAAAAAGGCCCCCAAATACACAATCATTTGAACCGGAAAACTGTCAAACATTTTGGTATCCGTTTGTTTAGAGGCCCTCCCAGGGGCTTCGGGGAACAGGGGAAAGGAGAATTTATTTCAGGGGAACAAAAACCAAACTTTCAGGGGAGCAGGGGAGCAAAGACAATATTTGGGAACAGGGAACATAAGAAAACAAATTTTCGATTTTTGGGGAACAAGCCAATTTATCTTAGGGGAAAAAGGGAACAGATACCCCCGGGAAGGCCTCAGTTTAAACATATGTTTTTGAGTACCTACAACGTATGTTTAGTTGAAAAATAATCTCTTATCTGGAAGCCTGAAAACGCAAAATGATTGGTGTACCCCGTGAAGACTCAGACCAGTCTGGACATGAACCCGATTTGATCAGATTTCTCAGGCTACTTTTCAATGCATTTAAAGATTTTAAAAAAAGCATACATTGCACAGAGCTCAGACTCTTGGCAGACTGGCCAGGTACGAAGGCTAATCTGAGTCTTCGCTATGGCTCACTTTTGATTGAAAAGAAATTCCCATCGTTATGTTATGTAGACGTTTGAAATACGTTTGTATCTGTTTTTCTATATTAAGGCAACAATTGGGGCTGTGACGAGACTGGGTGTGAAAATGGGCTTGGTAAACAAGAACAATTCATCAATTGTGCAGATATTGCCATTTTGGATGTTTGCTCATTCAATCCAAGTACGCCACCGGTTTCAACAGGTATTTATTTTTTCTAGTTGTATAAAACTCTTTATACATGTAATAAAAGCAAAATCATTTACAACATCGTTATTATTCGCACAAATGTACAATTCAGCTTGAATTTGAGTTGATATCAACAGAAATATATGTTTAACGTTCAGAAATCCAGTTTATCGTCAAATTATACGGGGAAAACACTGTCGTTGTAAAGAGGCTTTGCTTAGTTTGTCTTCCTGGTGTATTGTGATTATTGTGTGGCTTTTCCTCGCGGTGCCATGGATCTGTCTGCAGTTTGTTATTGTAATATTTTCTGACCATACTCACTTACTATTTTATTTATTGCTGTCAAAAGTGTATGTTCGCTCCAATGTGTTTAGATTTACAATGAGACACCACAAACTAGACCCAAGAAGCCAGCCCTTTCCCAGTAGGTGACCACAAGGTACAAATAAACAGACTTGCACAAGGCATAAAAAACACAAGACAGGAAAACATAAATGATCCACAAAAGAAGTACCGCCTTGGAATGGTCAGTATAAATATTTTACTGGAAGGCTTAAACCGGTTTTACGGTGCGCCAACCGCACCCTTAATTCAGATGTGGATCAAGACACATAGATATTTGGTTTGCATGAAAGACCCTTAACTTATCAATGCATCATCTCCTAAAACATATAAATCAAGATATAACAAGGAGATAAAGCAAGGAAAAGGACTCAACAGTAAATAAAACTGAATACCCGAGCAAAAGAAATCCAACAGGTAAACCCTGGTGGGCCCGACAAACAGCCAAAGCATCAGGCCCCTACCATCTCATCAATAGATAAGTCTTTGAGTCGGAACCGTCATAGAGTCTGAAGTCCGACCCACCAGCGTGCAATTAAAGAGGAAGGTAGAAGCCACAAATCGGTCAGCCTAAATGAGATATCATGACAATGGTATTCATATTCAAAAGGGAGGACTTTTTGTTGGAGTTTCGTCCTCTAAATGGATTCTTCAAAGAGTTCATCTATAAAATTTGAAAGAGATAAATTTTTTATTTTCAATTAATCAAATCATGTCTTACAGGACTTTAGTTAAGAGTACGTATCAAAAAATTAATTTTCTTATTTCTCAATCCAAAACATATGTTGTGGGTACTCAAAAGAACCGTTTCTATGAGGCGGTTCTTTTGAGCACCCAAAACATATACTAAAACTGATGGGTAAGAAAATATTTACCATTTTACGCTCAAAAATCTAGTTTAGTCTCCTATTAACAAAATTTGATTTTCTGTGAAAAGTAATATATTCATACTGTAAATCCAGAATTTTTTGTGCGGGTTTTATTTCCGCGAAACTTCGCATCTGGGAAGTTTTGCGGTGATAACGCCCTCTAGCAATGGAGAAACCACTCTACTGTTAACTAATGTAGGTAAATCATGTACCAATCACAAATTTTTAACATCGCAAACATGTTTGAACGTTATTCCCGAAATAAAATTCTCACGAAAATTTTTGAAATAATAATATACCTCATTTTGTTTCAGCCGAACCTACTAAGACTGACTCAGAAACTACAACAGTTGTTCCCAAAAGTACAACAGTTCGTCCCACCAAAGTAAAATGTAAAGGTGTCGGAGATTGGAATTCTAAATCTTTAATGCAATTTTGGTGCAAGACAAAATGCATGAAAACTCCAGACTCATGTCCAAGGAATATGTGCAAGTGCAAGTTCGACTAAGAGCTATATAATAGTAACGCCATTAACTCTTTCCTTGCCAGCAGCAACTTTTGCGGTCTGCTGATAACATTTTCAGATTGTCAGCCATGGTCTGGATCAAATGTTTTGACACTCTGATAGTGTTCCTGAAAGATTTTTTATGAAAGAGTTAATTTAGAAAATACTCATTAATTTGTCAGGTTTAAACTAATCATAAAAATGATCTTAACCCAAGAATTCATTGATTAACATTTTCCTGAACAATGTTACTGCCCTCAACCATCGCCTCTTCCAAACCATCAATTAGACATGTAAAAATAAATGTAGCATTTTGTCTAGTCTTGACAGAAATAGTACATCAGAAGTTGCCTTAAAAATAGCAACTCATTAAGCCATACAGTAAGTCTGTGAACGTCGTTCCAAAACTGGATTCAAACTGCTGGACACATTCATTGTTTGTTGGTGCTCCCATTGTACTTAGAGAGAGAGAGAGAGAGAGAGAGAGAGAGAGAGAGAGAGAGAGAGAGAGAGAGAGACCTAGTTGCGATTACTTAAATGGTGTTTATCATATGACGTCGCATCTGGGATCGAAATAACGCCATGCATTAAAATCGATAAACCACTAGTGGTTTACAGATTTACCAGAAACGTTATGGCGTCCACAACAACGATGCGTACATAATGACACAGTTATAACTATTTTTATGCCAGAAATGTAATTGTAAGTAATCAAAGTAATCTTAATGTCATATGATAAAAATAATCTAACATTTGTACTCTTGTATTATTGAATTTATTCAACTCGTTGCGAAAAAGAGATAAAATGCCTGACAAGCCTAACATTTTATCTCCCTTCCTCAACTCGTTTAATAAATTCAATAAAACATGAACACTGATGTAAGATCCTCTATATGTGCTCTTGTCTCCTGTCTGTGTTTTGTGTCTCTTCTTCTGGATGCTGTAGGTTGGTCTATGGTACATGTATGTGATTGTTGCACTTTCTGGTCATATTCACTCGTTTTTGATGATACCAAATATGCAAAAACTTAATCCAATTCCTTTTATACCAGCAATTATTGTCAACTGCTTCTTAATGTAAAACTGTGTAAGGTGTGAGCTTGACTTTACCTAGCAGGCACACAACCATAAAACAACGTTGTATCAACGTTGAAGCGACGTCATCATACAAGATGATAAGGCGTTGCATCAACGCCATGTGCTTGCTAGACAGTTGAACCTACATACATTTCCATTGGTATAAGAGTTTTGGATAAAGAGGTGGTAAAAGTTATTGAAAAAAATCTTTCAAAAAATAACACGGTGAGTAAATTAACACCTGGAGTTTACATGATGCCATCGATTGCACTTTTTGTATAGTTCATGCACGGATCCAGAACATTTCGTCAGATTTTGTAAGTCATCAACGTATTTCACAGAGGGCTGCAAGGACAATTTCACAGAGGGCTGTAAGGACATCCCTCGAAGAAAGGCAACTGTTCAAATTGCTTCTCAAGGGGGCCTGTACCAGTATTTCTGAATATACCTATAGGCACTTGTGATTTTCCTGTCTGGACCCCCAGTCCTCCTCTGGATCCACGCATGCAGTTGATGATTAATTGTGCATTACGTAAAGTGGCTCAGGTTTGTTTGTCAGTTGTTAGATGTCATCTTTGGCTTATACAAACCTCACCCATGACACAAGATGCCCTCTATATGTGTTGTTTATGTAAGCAGCGTCATTTCATAGTCCAAAGTGTTTCTTGGGTCAAAGTGGAGAAATGACACAAAATTCAACTTTAAAATTACAAAAGTCATGTGTCCATGCATATTTCGGATGCATGTTCTGAAAAGATAAATTAAACTTTGGAATTGAAAGTCATTTCTAACCTTAATATGTCAGCACTTTAAAATTTTGAAAACTAGCAAAGTTTTCTCTCACGGTACCTAGTATGAAAACCTTAAAATGAGTGTTTATAAGCTTCGCTACTTAAAACAATGCAGGACTTTGAAATGAATTTTGATATTAACTTAATACAAATGTATATCTCTGTCATAATCGTTGGATTTTATAAGCCTTTGGTCAATTAGAAATGTTGGTGTTTGTTATCCTGGCCAGCTAGGTAAATATATACACATAATCACTAGAACGCCTTTCAATGAAGGAGTACAACGCAGTTAGTTTGTAAGTTTGCTGTGGTTTTCGGTACTTAGAAGTAAACAATTCGTGCTCTAACAGCGATGGAATTAAAAAAATCACCTTTTCTGCTCAAAGGATTGCCAGAAATCGTTCCTCCAGTACTTTCAGTTCTTTGATTGATAATTACAAACGGAATAGTTCTCTTCGTGTATCTCAGTCCTTTCTATTTGAAAGTGTTTGTATATCTATATATCTGAACATTTAGATTGTCTATATACCTTTAAAGGTGCATTTGCGTACATATATGGTCACAGTAACTATAAAGTTACAGCGCCACAATAAAGTGATTAAATGTTACCACATAGTTTGGTTTGGCTATTCCATGACGAAGTCACTTCTTTACTTGCTGGCGTCTGCTGATAACCTTTGCAAACATTTTGGATTCGACGCACTGTCGGTCCCGATCTGGATCCAAACCGTTTGACACTCAGATATTCACTGTGCCTGAAAATTTTTAAGAGAGTTAATTTCACAAAAACCATGAAAAATTAGCCAACCAGCAAAGATTTAATTAACGTGAAGGCAATGATTTACAACTGTATATATATAAAATCCAAGGTCATATATCATCCTATGGCACCACGAGGAGCAGACACAAGAGCACGAACAAACAATGAAACATACATGCATGCAAAATACAAGAATCAAAGCAATCAGCTCTTGCTGCCTCAGTGAGTTAACTGATAGCTCCATGTTGGGGTGACACAAGTTCCCTAATATGCCTGTCAATAACCCAGGGTGGGGGGGGGGGGTCTCATTTTTTCTTCATACTAGGCACGGGCCCAGAATCTACTGTTCACCCCCACCCCCCCCCCCCCCCAAAAAAAAAATAAATAAATAAATAAATTAAAAATAAATAAATAATAAAAACATAAGTAATATCAAGCACACCAAAAAATATTTGAAATTTTAGCAACCCCAAAATATATCCCCATTCTGTACCTTGGCCTTAAGATAAGACTCCATGATGCACAGAAAAGACCCCTAAAAGTAGTCCAATTTTGTGAGCATCCCATAAAAGTATCCACAAGACCTTCACACCCAAAAAAGATATTCATTTTTCTGAAAATCCAAAATATTGAAATTCAAAGTTTAACCCCCCCCCCCCCCCAAAAAAAAAAGACCCGATCCTACGTATATATGAATATACCTCTGGGGTCAATACCTGACTTGTCTAGCGTCTAGGAGTAGCTAGGTCGCAGTTTGGAAAGTAAAGTCGGCCATCTCAATATTCACAATAACCCGAATCTGGATTTAGTGTATCTCCTTCAGGAAATGCTGCCTGGCCGTGAGGTTGTAAAACTTTTTTTATGCTCAACTCAGCTGAGAACGAAATTTATCCTGCTCATAAATGTTAAAATGCCAACAATTGTTGACATTTTAACATTTATTAGCATGATAAATACAACATCGGAGAGAATTAAAGCAAGAAATTTCTTTATTTGTCAGAATTTTAGTTTTTATGAGCAAATGAAATTCCGTGCTCTAAAATGAAATGAAAAAAAAGTTTTATAACCTTGGGGCCAGTTCATGGTCTCGGTGTTCTGTTTGCATAACTTGAAGGTAGGGGTAATTGTAACCTAGCGGAGGACTGCACAATTGCTCTGAAGTTTATACTGCTCAAAATGTGGGTTTTCAGTTGGGTTCTGTGTAGGTTTGATTGATTGCAGATGGCCAGACATAATGTGTCTTACTGGCTTTCACAATTTCAGGATTCATATACAATGTAGTTCAAAAAGCGAATGAGTGTAACTAGAGAATGTCCCAGTTACATACCACAGACCAGCATATGGCCCCATGAGAAAGAGACACAAAACACAAACACCCAAACGACAGCAAAGCATAATTAAAGTAAACCAGATCTCTCTTTCTTGGCAAGATGATTGCAAACCTAGAAAGGAAACAAAGTGCTGCATTACAAAACAATGACCAAACACAAAAAGCCCACACGCGGCAATAAACAACGGATTTACAACAGAACCACTGCCCCAGAACAGACAGCATCCGAGGCCATCGAAGGCTTGAATGTAAGTTGTGCAGTGCATGATCACAGGGAAATAATCAAATTAACATACTATCATAAAAAGCCATCAACTCACAGACAGATAGCTAGGGCTATAGAACTTCGCCCCCCACCCCCCCCACACACACACATATAGTTGAGCCACGGTGGGCTTAGCCAAAGAGAAGCACCAGACACCGACTCGTCGACGAAAGTTCTAGGCTAGGGTCGTCACTGAATCTGAAGCCTGTCTTGCCACCGTAAATTAAAGAGGAAAACTTGAAAGTGAAAGTTAGGATAAAAGCAAAGAACAGGACTCGATACAATTAAGAACCACATCGACCACAAGACACCATATGGTCATATGTGAAATTGACAAAAACACAAGAAAACACCACGCATATGAGAGCCAAGAGGTCAGCCTTTCCAAGCAGGTGAAGACAAGCACAAGGCTGCAAGGAATAGACAAGACAGAAGACCTAAGACAAAGACAAACACAAAACAAAATAAGCCATAATTGGGTTATAACCAGGCATACAGACTGTCGCAAAATATCAATGTTATATCCTAATCTTTTATAACACTATGCGTTCTTTTTTAAAAGATCAGGAAATGGTTTCCAACGATGTCGTGTTTGCATTTATTTGTCGAGTACATATGGCGCATCAGGCGTTTGGTTCTGTTTAGCCATTCAATTTCAGATGAGGACTTTATAGCTATTTAACACATGGTATGTGTTAAATAGCTACAAAGTCCTCCTCTGAAATTAACTGGTAAAATGATATCAGTATCCTTTCCAATCCAATCGACCAGCAAACATTTAAGAAAGAAGGCAAAGATCAGGAATCGATACAATCAAGCACCACGCCTGACCCAGGACACCACATGGGAAAGTGACAAAATCATAATGTTATTAACATACAAGAAAGCTAAGAGGGCAGCCATTTCCCAGCAGGTGACAGCAATGCTAGAATGAACAGACAAGAAAACATGACAAACGCGAAACGGCACCGCCTTGGAAGCAGGTGACAACAAGGCTGCAATAAACAGACAAGAAAACATGACAAACACGAAACGGCACCGCCTTGGATTGGTCAGTAAAAATACTTTTTACTGGAGGGCTTAAACTAGTTTCACAGCGCTAACCTCACCCTTAGTTAAGATGTGGATCAAGTCACATAGATGTTCGGTTTGCATGAAATACCCCTATATTTATGCATGAATTATCTCCCAGAACATATAAATTTCATTTAGAATATTCTTGAGTAACGCATTCTACATATTCTATGAGGAATAAACCGGAAATGGCAAGCACCACAGAATTCTGTTTTGGCTAAGGCAGACTGTATTTATTTGAGTGACTTCCTCTGGCATTGTGTTACAGTATGCTAATGTCATCTCCTCTTAGTTCAACCACCTTCAAACCACCAAATGCGTCGATATTCAATCTGCTTTAAAACGTTTCCACTGTGACATGTGTGAAGTCCAGGCCCTATAAGAGATTTTCTCTTTAAAATTAGCCTTGTTCTTTATCTCCCTATTCCCAGACGAGTAGAGTGTGGAACTTGGCTTATCTCCTTCCAGTCTCTTCATGACAGTCATATTCCACATTACGTTGCAATGAATATTTACGCATTCGAATAGGCCTCCAGATAAAAGTACATAATTGAAAAACCTTTTCTTATTTCTGAAGCGAAATTCAAAATTGACGGTTCTTTTGAGCACCCATAACACATATTTAATGTGATGACTAATATACTCAAAACGTTCGTTTAACTGGACAAATATCAAATGTGCCAGAGGTACAATATCATTTGTATCTGAGGAGGAGAATTACTTGTACCTGAGAAGGATAGTTACGTACTTGCAACGCCGGTGGAGGGCATTTGAGCCCCCAGTGGTGGCCCCAGGGGTTTTTGGGATCTGGGGAGAGGGGCTATTTATTTTCAGGGAGCTGTTATTTGTTCTGTTTTTTACTCTCGTACACAAATTATATATTTGGTTTCTTAGAAATTGAGGTATATTGCTTTGATTTTAATAATGCAATGTATAAATGTATGCATATTCAAATAGCTTTTACGCAAAATATTAACCATAAACTTTCTTCGGCCTTCACTTAACTCACTTTAAGTAAAATTACATTATACTTATATTACATAGAAATCGCTTGCTTTGATTTTAATGATTTTCGTATCAGGATATAAACATATCTATAAATGTATATATGTATAAATGTATGCGTGTATGTGCATCCACACATGTATGTGTGCATGCTTACATGTGTGTATGAACATTTA
Organism: Loripinus fragilis; assembly: GCA_964019695.1. Taxonomy (NCBI): domain Eukaryota; kingdom Metazoa; phylum Mollusca; class Bivalvia; order Lucinida; family Lucinidae; genus Loripinus; species Loripinus fragilis. The sequence goes on from OZ026521.1 coordinate 31,114,716, forward strand.
GTAGCATGTACATGCGTGCATACGTGTGTGTGTGTGTGTGTGTGTGTGTGTGTGTGTGTGTGTGTGTGTGTGTGTGTGTGTATTTTGCACCCTCCCTCCCCCAGTTTTTAAGTTGGCCTCGCTGACTTTGCCCCCCCCCCCCGTAATATTGAAAAGCATCCTGCTGCGCCTATGTACAGTGAGTTATTGTGGTATTTCTTGATCATACTTACTTACTTTTTTCGATGATTTTACTTTCTATCTGGATGAGAAGGGATTTTTTAACTTTTTGTTTGGAGCAGTGGATACTGAATAGTATGCCACCCTGACGAAAACCTTGCTTGATAACGAGTATAGAGTTGAGAGGGTGGCTTTCTATTTCAGGACATGGTTGAGTACCATTTACAGGTTTTGAAAGAGTAGTTATTCTGCAGTAGTACTGCTAACACCATCAAAAATAGTCTTTCAAGTAGTAAGAGGTGACCAACAACATCAAGGGGTTTCTGCGCATCCAACATTATGAAAATGGGTATATGGGTGTGTTTTGCTACAGATATGCGCTCAGGTAGAGGCATGGCCTCATAAATGGAGGAATTCCAGTCCTTTATGCTATTACTTCTATTCATGTTGTGTTCAATTACTTCCTGTATAACTGGGGTAATAGAAATCCCACAGTAGTTTACTGGATCTGTTTTGTCTCCTTTTCGGGTGATGGTATATATAATGGTTTGTTCATATATGCGGGTACCTGCTTAATTTCAAAACAGTACTTAATATGCCGTCTTAATAATGTTTTGTGTTTAACACCATCGGAATCTAGGGCGAATAGTTTTTACCAGTAAAATGCATTCAAACTTCCCCAGTGTCTTAGGCTGCTGTCCTTTCTAAGGCGGTGGCGCTGTTGTTGTTGATTCGTTTTTGATTCGGTTGCTCCCATTATGGGGTTCTGTGTTTGTTCTGTGTTTTGTTGTACATTGCTTTGTGTCCTTTCTAGATTTGCAATCATCTTGATGGGGAAGAGTGCTGGGTACTTAACTTTGTTTGTCTTCCTGGTGTCCTGTTATTGCTATTGTTCTGCGACTCTTCCTCACAGTGTCGTGGGTTGTTCTGCAGTGTGTGATTGTGATATTTTCTTATCATACGTACTCACGGCTTGCTTTTTATCGTATTCTGAAGGTAGCAGCACGTCGTATATCAAGGCAGTCTATAAGCTTATTCGGTTGATATACTAATATCCATTTACTTTATCTTCTGTTACTCAGGAGGTCAGAATAAAACCCATAAGTTGAGTCATTTGGAACCAATATTTTAATGCAAACTCATACGTATACCTCAAGTCTATACTGTAAGAGTCCTGAATTCCTGTGCGGTGATGGCTGCAAACATATTCGGGGAAAGCACTGACCCAGGAAAAATATACACTCTACACTGTCAGTTCTTTGGTGGAATCTTTGCTTCCAAGAACATATGTATTTCGAACTTTTAATAATCCCAAAATCTATTTACTCCGGCATATTTATGTAAAATCTAGTTATCAAAAATAGTAGGTGAGTATGATCTGGAAATACCACAATCACATACTGCAGACAGACCCATGGCACCGCGAGGAAAAGCCGCACAAACTACGCAAACATCAAAAAAAGATATAAATGCATCAGATGATCCTCTTTCTGTTTTTACCTTGTGCCATTTTATCTCCTTTTTTAAAAAAAACCCTTATTACCAACTCCCGTTAAATACGATTAATTTACCCCTATTTCTTAACGCCATTTAATCTCTTTACTATTTACCATAACATTTGGCATAGTAATATAATAGCATTGACCTCTTTATTGGTTTTCTTCCTAAAATTTGTCATATCAACTTCCATATACCTACATGTACCACAGTAACGAAAACGTAAGTGAGTATTATCCGGATATTTCACAATCACACATTGCAGACCAACATACCAACACACGGCACCTTGAAGAATTGAAGAAGATCCACAAAACACTATCAGTCACACGACATCAGGAACACAACTAAAATAAAGCAATCACCCAGCCCCCTCTCTCTCTCTCTCTCTCTCTCTCTCTCTCTCTCTCTCTCTCTCTCTCTCTCTCTCTCTCTCTCATCAAGATGATTGCAAAAATAGTAAGTGAGTATGATCAGGAAATGCCATAATCACAAACTGCAGATTAACCCATGGCACCGCGAGGAAGAGCCACACAACAATCACGAGACACCAGGAAGACAAACCAAGCAAAGCAACCAGCTCTCTCTTCCCCATCAAGATGGGACACTAGAAAGGACACTAAGCGCTGCATAACAAAACGGGAATAAGTGCAAGCATGGATATATGGGCGAAATGTATACTTACAAAGTAATTATAGATGATTTGTTAATGTTACTTACAGGTATATTCTCTAGGGTTTTGCAACAGATTCATGTGGGCGGCACCGGTCTGTAATTAGCAGCTTAATGTTTTTCTTGGGAAAAGTAAATAAGGGTGCAAAGATCAGGAATCGATACAATCAAGTACCACACCTGACCCAGGATACCAATGGGAAAGTGACAAACTCAAAGTAAGACACCACAAACGAGAGCCAAGAGGTCAGTCCTTTCCCAGCAGGTGACCACAAAGCACATATAAACAGACGCGCACAAAGACATAGCAAACACAAGACAGAACAAAAACATAAAAGATCCATAAAAGAAGTACCGCCTTGGAATGGTCAGTAAAATATTTTACTGGAGGGCTTAAACCGGTTTAATGGCGCCAACCTCACCCTTAATTCAGATGTGGCTCAAGACACATAGATATTTGGTTTGCATGAAAGACCCCTAACTTATCAATGCGTCATCTCCTAAAACATATAAATCAAGATATAACAAGGAGATAAAGCAAAGATAAGGACTCAACAGTAAATAAAACTGAATACCGGAGCAAAAGAAATCTAATAGGTAAACCCTGGTGGGCCCGACAAACAGCCAAAGCATCAGGCTCCTACCATCTCATCAATAGATAAGTCTTTAAGTCGGAACCATCATAGAGTCTGAAGTCCGACAAACACTTGTTTGTCGTCGGTCATCTGATACATCGCACTGAGCTAATGACTGCTTGTTTACTGATTAAACTGATCAACATCCAGCTCTTTATATGCCCAGTGTTAAGATATTTACCATATGTTCAATCATAACATTCAGTTATAACCTAATCATAGTATCGATTCACCCAATTCCATGACATGCAAAATCATTATGTTAAAACTTATACTATCAAAGCAGCTTGGAATATGTATTAAATGCAGTGCAATATATACCACAGTGTCCCTTTAATAGGTCTGGTCTTTATGCAAACTTAATGGGCACTTAACTGGAGACCTATACAGTGTAATTTTGTTTAGCGAAGCTAAAATGCTAAATAATGTAATGGAAAATATATTAATGTTTCATATGATAACTCATCATTTTTATTTTGAATGGATTTTTAGTTAGTCATGAAACTGCTTCCAGTACTGTAAGTTTTCATGGTGCTGAATCTACAGTTTTTTTTCTGGTTATCAGTCAATATCAAGATCAATTGTATATTCTTTGCGAATGACCTTGACATTTCTATAGAAGAAGAAAAAGAGCAAGAAGAAGAAGAACAAGAAGAAGACAGTTTACTGTGTTTCGCCAGCACAGCCAATCACAATAACCAGGACCTATAAACTGTGTCAAAATGTAATTGTGTTGTAGACACATTGAGTTCTAAGACTTGTGGGTAACACAGATCGGTTTGAATTGGCACCCTGCCACCATTCTTTAATTAAAATGTGAGGGGGAGGGGTGCGACCAGACTGTGTGGCCCTCCCCACACGGTCGGGTCTGAAAGCCCCTGCCGAGCCGAGCTGCCGACCCATATAGTTTATTTTTCAATAGCATCATCTGTCGGGATTTTTCAAAAATAAAAATTATCTAAAATCATCACATAGACTGAAAGCAATACGTGGGACATTAATAATTATAGTTAACAGTTATAATATGGATTTAATTGCCATTTCATTAAGATTAATCAAAATGTCTGTAAATAGACCTGGATGTGGCCTTTAGGAAAATGGCGATTTTCGTGAAATTAGAGCAGTTTTAAGTAAGATTCCTGTAAACTTTTTCTTCAATTATCTTTTATTTTCAGAATGTTTGCCACCCTCGCTTGTAGACCTCCCAAATTTCCCATAAAAATCAACTGAAACCTTGATTCACTTGGCAGTAGCTTTCAGACCCCCTGCGAGCAATAAAATCAAAATTATTGTTATTTACTATTATTATTGTTGTTCCACTTATCGATTTTAGTCAATGTGAAGATATTAGATAAAAATTATTTATGAAAAATCTTCACCGATGATGAATTTGAAAAAATAACTATATAGGTCGGCGCTCGGCAGCTCGGCTCGGCAGGGGCTTTCAGACCCGACCACCCCACACGACAACCGTACAGCTAGCCAATCCCGCGCACGTGCCAACGACGGACAGGAAAGCGGCCATATTTTATCATTTGCGCAATATTTGCCGGTAAAAACTAGTTACATCTCAGTAAATATAGCTTAAAGTACGAGTCAGATGTTACTGAAAATTCTTTTGCTGTCCGCGTCAAAAGTTTTGTTTGGCTGCTGGCCAGTTCTGCAGTCGAAATTTGCTCGACCAACCTTCGCAAATCGAAAAAAAAATCCTCTGAAACCTTATGCCCATATGGGGCAGACTTGATTTAGCTGTTCCCTTTACTCCTTTTACTCCGAACAGGCAGAACAGTAATCAAGTGGTGCTGGAACATCTGTGCCGGCGTACTCCGGCTACTCCCTCTTCCAAGGTGGTGTAGACAGAACAGTCACGTGACCTGTTCCAAAATAGAATGGCGGAGCACTGCCTACACTGTACTGAGATATTTTTCTGTCGTTTCCGATAAGTTCTGATAATTATTCATATTGAAAAATATGGTAATTATTAAAAGGGATTGAAAGCACATGTATTTTGTCATTCTTTTTTCTTCTTCTTAGCAATCGGATTGTGTTATATTTTCACAATTCAAGCAACAATCACTTGATTTACTCTGGAGTACTCCAAAGTGCCCAGTTTTGCTTGTTTTAGAAGACTGTTCTGGCGTACGCCGAGTACTCTAAAATTCCTAAATCAAGTCCGCCCATGGTGTCTCGGTCGTGGTCGTCAGAAGATAGACCGGTGGTTTATCTACCATATTTTGAGAGAATCTGCACCTTTTGAATTCGAAACTGAGGTCCAAAGTGTGTGTGTGTGTGTGGGGGGGGGGGTATAAAGACTGGTCCCCTCTGAAGGGGTCCGTAGAATTACCGAAAACCACTCATTTACCGAAAACCACCGAAAACCACTTGGAAAATCATATTTATAGGGGAATTATACCCTCCTAGTATTTGTTTTTTAGTAGTTTATGTTTATATTTAATGGGATGGATAGAAAAAATAAAAAATGAAGCCATCTTATACCGATTTTGACCGTGTAAAATGTATCGCGTCTACCGAAAATCAAAAGCATCGCCGAAAACCAATCCGAATAGCTGATATAATAAGTTACTATGTTCTTGAAGTATTTGTTTTTGATAATACAGATGCTTATAGCAGTATGTTGAATAAAAAGGATAAAATAAATCAAGTTTGAAACCATCTTATACCTAATTAAATGCTTTAAAACGTACAGCGGCAAGCCGAAAATCAAAAATCAATTACCGAAAACCAATCGAAATATCCCATCTATAGGGCTTTTATGCCCTCATGGGATGTGTTTTGAATAAATCAAGTTAATTTATAAACATATTAAGTATGCTTAATTTAAAAAAAACGAAAATTAAAACATAGAAATTATTTATCCATATCATACTGAATTTGACGAATATATAATGTATTTCGACTATCGGACACCAATAACCACCCACCGAAAACCAATATAAATTGCTAAAATATTAAAGTCTTAAGGTTAATTCGACCTGTCATGTTTGCCTATGAACGTACATCCACAGTTTCCAGCCAGCACCAACGAGGAGGGATGACTAGGTCTTGTTAAAAAAAGTTAACGAAATTTCAAAGAGTCGTAATTTCATTAATTTTTTTCAACCATTTGCTGGCCACTTTAGATTTTTCCTATCAGTTAATGCCGCAGACTCCATGCGGATATTTAATATAAAACGTGACTGAACTCTGCAAAAATGCATTCGTAAATGATGTATACCCAGGACAGACACTGCTTTAGACACCTGTACTGGGTGTATATAATTTACGTCGAATGAATATATAAAAATCTTGCCCAAAACTGGAGTCATATTTGACGAAATGCTCATAATATAAACCATTAACAGGCATACGATGCTACATCTGCTAATGACCTACATGATGTGCGATACATTTAGCAATCCTAACAGTTTAAAATATATTTACATGAGCCAGCCCATGAGACGTTTGGTTATATTGTGATTTGCGGCAGACCAAAGCTCAATCGCGGCAGAGCCATTGGTATACCGCGTTTAGGTTTTCAGTAAAATAATTTACAAACATTAGTTCAAATGACTAAGTCAATCTTCAAGTTTTGCAGAATATGATTTTAATAAAAATATGCAATAGGACCAAATTCTCATGAGTCGGCTGCTAACTTGACAATTTTAGTATACAAAGTCTTTTCCACTGAAATGTATGATTAAGAGAACAACACTTTTTATCGAGTCATTTTAGTAAACCTATCTAGTCACTTTGGTGTAGTTCTACATTGGCACAATCACATAGATGAGTTCAAACAATGACGACGTCGAATACACAATCACACACAATTCTGATGAAAATAAACTTGAAACTTATACAACCTGGCAACTCTGGATAAGGGCACAGAAAATGCAAGAAGCTGAAAGAATCTTCAATCACCATGTGTACAACGTCGATGCTACGCTGTATTCACGATGATTAGAAGTCGTCCTGTTGCTTGTACCTACTGTGATATAATCAATTTGAGTATTACCACAATCACATTATGTATTGCACAGAAAATGCAAGAAGCTGAAAGAATCTACAATCAACATGTACACAACGTCGATGATACGCTGTATTCACGATGATTCGAAGTCGTCCTGTTTCTTGTACCTACTGTGATATAATCAATTTGAGTATTACCACAATCACATTATGTATTGCACAGAAAATGCAAGAAGCTGAAAGAATCTACAATCAACATGTACACAACGTCGATGATACGCTGTATTCACGATGATTCGAAGTCGTCCTGTTTCTTGTACCTACTGTCACATAATCAACTTGAGTATTACCACAATCACATTATGCATTGCACAGAAAATGCAAGAAGCTGAAAGAATCTACAATCAACATGTACACAACGTCGATGATACGCTGTATTCACGATGATTCGAAGTCGTCCTGTTTCTTGTACCTACTGTCACATAATCAACTTGAGTATTACCACAATCACATTATGCATTGCACAGAAAATGCAAGAAGCTGAAAGAATCTACAATCAACATGTACACAACGTCGATGATACGCTGTATTCACGATGATTCGAAGTCGTCCTGTTTCTTGTACCTACTGTCACATAATCAACGTGAGTATTACCACAATCACATTAGGTATTGCACAGAAAATGCAAGAAGCAGAAAGAATCTTCAATCATCATGTATACAACGTCGATGATACGCTGTATTCACGATGATTCGAAGTCGTCCTGTTTCTTGTACCTACTGTCACATAATCAACGTGAGTATTACCACAATCACATTAGGTATTGCACAGAAAATGCAAGAAGCAGAAAGAATCTTCAATCATCATGTATACAACGTCGATGATACGCTGTATTCACGATGATTCGAAGTCGTCCTGTTTCTTGTACCTACTGTCACATAATCAACGTGAGTATTACCACAATCACATTATGTATTGCACAGAAAATGCAAGAAGCTGAAAGAACCTTCAATCATCATGTATACAACGTCGGTGATATACGCTGTATTCACGATGATTTGAAGTCGTCCTGTTTCTTGTACCTACTGTCACATAATCAACGTGAGTATTACCACAATCACATTAGGTATTGCACAGAAAATGTATGTATTGTTATAAACTTAACTACTATAATGATATCTCATGCCATTATTGAGTCTTGCATATTTTGTTATTTCCTTCCTTGTTTCTGTTGTCTACGTTACTTAGTATTAGGAATTTGGGGTCCTCGAAGTCCAAGTATTTCGCTGATTCCTTGTTGCCATACGGAGGGCACAGATAATGAGATCCACTTGGTCATAACAAGGGTGCTAGTACTTGGAGTTCAAGTTCTGTCCATACATCGTTCAATCAATCCTCTCCAGGCTCGAGTCGGTGCTACTCTTGCCCTTACAGCTAGACCTCGGCCTTAATCTAATCCAAATGAGGTATTCTAGCCTGAGACAGACATCAGGTTCGATGGAGAGTGACCTTAATTCCTATATTGTTTCATTCATGTGCCTTACGTCACTTTTTGTGATTTTATTGTTTTCTGTAATAAGACTGACCCACATTTATTCATTTTCTGTTATTGGTATTGTATTTAATTCATCATTGCATTGTTTTTTGTTAGTTATTGTATTTGTCCGTGCGTTAATTTTTCTTTTCCTCTGACCTGGTTTTTTCCCATGAGTTTTGGGTGCTACAACTTCGGTCATTCTGTCCGTCGATATCGTCAGTTTCTTGTCAGTTATTACATTTGTCGCAGGTGACGGACGCACAAAGTGTGTGTCGAATCGGGGAACGCGGTAGTAATTGCCCGAACCATTGCATACTCGTCATCAGACCCAATTACGAGTTTTTTCAAGTCACTGTCACACAGTTTCACTTTGAGATGGTGGAAAAAATGACAATATGTTTCGAAGTCACTATTGTCGTGAATGTAAATTGGACCCAAGAAAATAGGCGGTTCTTTCGTAGTTGATTTAGTGACTGACAAGTTCTTGTAGCTAGTTACTGTTACGTGCATGTCACACAAATTAAATGTCTTGTCTACTCCTAAAACCGTTAGTCCGGAACAACAGAATGTCTTTAAGTCCGCGATTTGTTCGTCCGAATATAGTATAATGCAAGGTGTTTTTCCGTTCGTTCTTATAACGGACCTTATGTAAGCATCGTTATTCATAACTAAATTTTCTATTTCTTGAAAATTGTCCGCTATGCTATGAATTTGTAACGTCCGTAACCATATTACTTTCAGTATTTTTTTCAGTTAGGTCCGTTACATCATCGTCATTTATGTTTGAGCTTGGTCAATGGAGTCAGTACAAACTGTAGCATGGTCATTTACAATATTGCTGTCAATTGTCATGTCCGTAGATGTGTCCGTTATATTGTTTGTCATGTCATACGTGGCCATGATTGACCCCGCATTGTTTTCCGTGTTTGTGCAATTTAATTCTTGCTCACTGTCATCTAAACATACTACAATATTTGAAGTTGACTCATTTTTCTTCACAAGCGGTACGAAATGATTGGGGCTAAAACTATTCAAAGTCTGTGGGATGCACATGCTTGTCCACATAATGCATCCTGCAGGATTTGATTGTTTTGCGCCTCTCCCAACAATTGTTCTGGTAAAAGGTTCAGATGACAGCTCTGGGTGTGCCTGTGGCGGGTAATATGACCTAATTGGTTTTTTAATAGCTGCACTAGCAGCATACATGTGAGCCATTTCCGAGAATGAACCAAGGCGTATGGCATCCTTAATTAATTTGTGAATGTCACTTGTCACTATGCGGGAGTCATTTAAAAATTCCAATTTCTTTTTACTTTTAGCATCATATCTATCGAAGAATATGATGAGTTCTAATGCCACCTCAAGTCTAATAAGTTTATGTGATTCTTCATGTCCAGTTAACAATTTAGATATGGCACGGTATAGGCAATTGCCGTCACCAATTGTTTGTAAAGGGGCACTATCTTCCAGTAAGGCAGGGTGGTATTTTGTCAATATCTGGGTGGAAATAATATCTACATCACTTGCTCGAAATTTGGTATCTTTGATGTTGATATCGGCTTTGTGGTATTCAAGAAGTTTGATCTCATTCTTTGCCGCTGCGTCAAGGTCTGACCTGCTCCCATTGGCACTGGAAAGTCTGAAAGGCCAAAGTTTGTGTATTGCTCGTTTTTTGTGTGTGTGTGTGTGTTTTAAATGGGACGGTAGAGTTTTTATATGCTCTATTGCTGGATAATGACTCAAAGGAAAACTTTTACGGGTGAGAATCGAGATTATAGCGCAAACGAAAATTCCGACAAGTCTGTGCTATGCACAGTCTCATCAGAGTCTTCGAAGTTTGCATATTGCCTGTAGGTAAATTTTACGAGGGTATATCAGTTGGAATATGGCTTGGAATAAACTTTTACGGGTGAGAATCGAGATTATAGCGCAAACGAAAATTCCGACAAGTCTGTGCTATGCACAGTCTCATCAGAGTCTTCGAAGTTTGCATATTACCTGTAGGTAAATTTTACGAGGGTATATCAGTTGGAATATGGCCTGGAATAAACTTTTACGGGTGAGAATCGAGATTATAGCGCAAACGAAAATTCCGACAAGTCTGTGCTATGCACAGTCTCATCAGAGTCTTCGAAGTTTGCATATTGCCTGTTGGTAAGTTTCACGATGGTATATAAGTTGGAATATGGCCTGGAATAAACTTTTACGGGTGAGAATCGAGATTATAGCGCAAACGAAAATTCCGACAAGTCTGTGCTATGCACAGTCTCATCAGAGTCTTCGAAGTTTGCATATTGCCTGTAGGTAAATTTTACGAGGGTATATCAGTTGGAATATGGCCTGGACTAAACTTTTAGGGGTGAGAATCGAGATTATAGCGCAAACAAAAACTCCGACAAGTCTGTGCTATGCACAGTCTCATCAGATTCTTCGAATATATACATTGAATATGAAACCAAAATTCACAATTTGAACATTGATTTACATAAATTTCGCAATCAATTTTGCATACTCCACATGGAAAGTCCGCCATCGTACCTTATGCAGTAAAGATGGTAAGTAAAGAACAAGATGCAATTCCCAAGTATATAAAGGTTTCTTCTAGCCTAGTGTGACAAACATTCTGTTTGATCATAATTCAATTACTTTTGATTAAAATTTGTCCGACAAACTACAATGCGGCGATTTTCTTTAATTAGTAACAAGACAATTATGGTGTGATGTAATGTATGCATTAATTAATGGTTTACACATCAAACAGCATTACCGACACTGAAAACAACGACTAATTATCTAATCCTACTCCACCCCCCTCCCCCAACTTTCTGATTCGCAGACGGTCCTACAGTAGCAGCAATAATGCCAAATGTGTAGAACCAAACGGACCTTGATCAATATGGGTAAGCACTTATTTTTAGGGTCTACACTCTAGGTACAAGCTACTACACATCTGCTTTGGACAAACAATTTAAAATAAGAATTTATTGTAGAACCTCATCAACATATGTCAATATTAGCAAGCTTAGATCAAATAATGTCAACGCTCCAGGTACATGCTTCAGTTTCTCCAGGTACACACTCGTACATATATGCTTTAGAAGAACAATGTTAATGGAAAAATTATTGTAGAACCTCATCAACATATATCAATAATAGCAAGCACTGACTACCGGGTCTACGCTTCAGTGTTTAATGAGAAATATCAACATATATCAATACCAGTAAGCACTATACACAGGGTCTTCAATGTTTAATGAGAATTTTTTATAGAACCTCCTCAACATATATGAGCCGTGGCATGGGATTTCAAACAATGTGGTATGTGCTACCAGCATAACTGCAGTTTGATCAGAACCTTTGCTAGTCGCTTGAACATTCTGTGAGTGTTACGCTACTGACTGAACATCATTTTGAGTTTCTAAACTTATACTGAGGGAGCACAGGCTCATCTGAGTCTACACATGTCGAAATGCCTCATTGCTGGAAATCACATGTCAGGGCTCAATTATCAATATCAGTAAGCAATGAATACTGGGTCTGCGCTTCAGGTAAACTAAACTGCTCGTGTCGTAAAACAATATAATGTATATGGCTTTGCCTAATTTCGGCTTTGTAAAATTGTAGATTGGGAGCAGACGTTGCATTTTTAGGAAGGACCCAGATGAATAAGGGCGGATGAATAATGCTGTTTCACAATTTCATTAATGGGGATTAAAATCAAACTGTGTAACCGTTAACGCCTCGTTGACTCTTGCTTTAAGGCATTATCTTTCAATCACTGGAGGATTAAGGGAGGTGTGTGTATTAATTGCAGTTAATAATTGGGTAATTGGTTTAACTGTTATTGGGTAATTGGTTTAACTGTTAATTGGTACTCAATCAGTGTCATATTTCTGACCATTGGGATTTTCAACCTGGAACAGGCTGTTCAGTATTTCGGCCCATATTATTCAGCAATATGACAACAACAATTATAAAGAATATTAATAAGAATAATTTCACAATTCTTTATTATTTTCAACAAAGGAATATTACAAAATAATAAGCATCAGGCATTGGATCACTTAAATATCCCAGCATCTCAATGTCCACTGTATCCGATGAACCTACGAACACATTTACAGAAAAATGGCCTAATTATTCGCTTTTCAAACAAACTATCATATATTATGTTAAATCTGAACTAAAAAAAATAAGAAACACCTAAATTGCTTTTCTCCGTGGCTAGTTACTTCTGACTGAGGGCCGCTGCTGTACGTTAGATTAATATGCTTAAAAAACTCAGTCAAATGACTCAACGTTTTTTTTTTTAAATAATAAACGGTCATCTCATTTTCTATAGAATATTGACTTAGTGCATCGCATTTTCATAATCCAATGGTAATTTAGTGCTTATATTTTCTATATAAATTGGTTTTCGGTAAATGGAATTTGTTTCCTGAACTCAGTTTTGCATGTACGTTAAGAGCGCGATGATCAAGAAGTCAAATGCTGCCTGAGAAGTACACAGTTAATTGGGCTAAATATTGAATACTTGGCGTAAAAATATAATATATCAGTCTGTTAAAATAAAATGAATGAACAAAACTTAAGAACATAAGCCTAATAATACTGCTTGCAAATTGTTTCTTGGCGTCCGCGATGTAATAACTTGCATAATTAAACAGGTTCATTTGACTTAATTATTAAATTTTTACTTATATTATCATACATTCTAAAGAATAAATCGAAGCTTTACAGATTAAGCGTAAATTAAGAACTTGAATTTGATATAGAAGTTGGTTTTCGGTCGAGGGACTAAGATATAGATAATGGTTTTCGGTCGAGGGACTAAGCTTTTCGCTAACCGCTATATGTTATAAGTCTATAAATCCATGATAAAGTGGCCTCACCATATACCCTGTAACAAAATATCATAAATAATATGCATATAAACATAAACTACTAAAAAACAAATACTAGGAGGGTACAATTACCCTATAAACTTGATTTTCTAAGTGGTTTTTGGCAATTGCTTTTGATTTTCGGTAGACGCTATACATTTTACACGGTCAAAATCGGTATAAGATGGCTTCATTTTTTTATTTTTTCTATCCATCCTATTAAATATAAACATAAACTACTAAAAAACAAATACTAGGAGGGTATAATTCCCCTATAAATATGATTTTCCAAGTGGTTTTCGGTGGTTTTCGGTAAATGTGTGATTTTCGGTAATTCTACGGACCGCCTCTGAAGGGGGGGGGGGAGTAAAGAGCGGTACTCTCTCTTTGTGTGGAGGGGGGGGGGGGGGTGACATCCCATGAAAAAGTTCCCTGGAAAAATTGAAGAGAGCCTTTTTTAAAATAAGGAATGCCCTAAACTCTGTGGACTGGATATTGGCCACATTAGGAGGCAGACTAATTCCAATGTGGAATAGTTCAGGGCATCACTGTATGTCTGGTGTCTGCGGTATTGAGCACTATGTGATGACTGGGTAGATTTCAAACTGTGAGCAGGGGTCATATACTTGTCTTTTTCAATAGAAGCTGCTCCACAATGAATCTTGTGAAAGAGAAGCAAGGAGGACTGACTCCTCCAGGCCTCAAGAGATGGCCATTCAAGCTCATCAAGCATATCGCTGACACTACTCATGTTTCGCCATCTCCTGAAGGTCCAGCGGGCTGCTGTCCTCTTAGCACTGAATTCAGGGCGATATGATGGATTTTTATTTTATGTTATCATATAGCCCTGATTTTTTAAGCCTCTATCTTTTCCCTTACTGTTATCGTGGACGTAAACCAAGTTGAAAACACATTTCCAAACAGTGTCTTCCTCTAACACCACTCAATTTTGTATGTTTATAGGTTTATCTATATTTCGCTATTTAGTTTGCCGCTGATGCATACCTGATTAGTTCTAAAAAGATTAAATACTCCTGTCCACACAGAATGTTTACACTATTTGTTTTCAAAACATGGCGTCATTTTTGTCTTCTGAGCTGAAGAGCATGCTTTTTCTGTGGGTACTAAAGTCACGCACGAATTTGTTTTGGTATTTATGTACCGACAATGACCCGTTTACTTTCCGTTTTCTGAATACACAGATGTTTTAACAACATTAAATACCAAAATCAGACTTATATAATGTTTTCTTTTACCTTCCTTATTATCATAATTGGCCTAAAAATGATCATACCTGGTCTGTTAAGATTAAAAGAATCCAATACCATCTCACCATACATTTGTTACATGTAGATATTTGCAAAAAAAGATGACCAATTACCAATCTAACTGGGGTCGCCTTTTTTCAATTTGTTGCCATTGAGAACTACCCAGTTGGACATGTACAAACTGTGTCCGAGGAGTTCTTAATGGCAATGGATGGGATCCTTTTTTGTGAATACAGGTTGATTTTTATGGTTACCTCTCTCACCATTTGTAATAGGTTTTCTTTTAATATCTTGATGAATGTCAACGAATAAAGGTCAATCTTCAACCTAGTATGCAAATTTTTCACCCTGGTTCTGTATTCCGACGGATGTCACTGGATTGAAAATTGACTATTTTCAGATAAGGAACTCCCCCACTTCCGCTAACAGGAAATACATAGAAAAAAATCCAAATGGTTTTGCATATTCAAACAATGACATCATTATACAATTCTAATCATAAACCATTGCGCACATGTTCAAAAAGAAGGTCAAAACACCCAATGTCTCTATATAAGATTCATGAGGCGCCTTAAAAACGATGGGTACCAACTGTGTGTATTGACTGATAGCCTATTTGAACATAAGCGTGTGATAGTAAAGCTATTCAGCGTGCAGCAAGGTTAGCCATGAAATAAAAAATATTTTCTTTCACTAATATCTTACTGATCACTGTGCAAAAGTAATTTGATTCTGATCTTTGAGGGGGTGGACAGGGGGGGCGGGGGTACGGGGGTGGAGGGTGCGGAATCGGGGGTGGAGGGTGCGGAATCAGGGGTGGCGGGGGCGGGAAGCGGGGGTAGAGGGGGCGGGAAGCGGGGATAGAGGGGGCGGGGAGCCTGGAAAGATTGGGGCGGGAAATTGATTTTTTTTATAGAAAATTCAAAGAAAATGGCAGTTTAAAGCCTATAAGTTATATTAATGTCCACCAAGAAAAATATGCATATTTGTGTGGACTATTTTGTCACACGACCCACGTAATGTATGGCGCCAGTAGGATTTCAGCTTGATTTTACTGTCGTTCAAAGAACAGAGATTACCGAGAAAACGAGATTATCAGGGTAGGTTGTCTTTAGGTGAATGATAGATCTTGTCACTCAGTGACAGAAACAATTCCAACTAATATAGGAGGCTTTAAATCTACTATTTTAAGGAACCGATTAGCCTAATTGTTCAAAGAACCAAATTGACTTCTGTAAACTAATAAAAAGTTAAAACACAACATGAGTAGTGCTATGTTCGATAGTTCGCATTTTAATATATAATTGTCAGTGTTTGAGAAACTAACTAAACAATGATTGTTTGACAGACGCGAAAGTTTAATACCACGCATATCGTCAAGCTTGGAAAATTTATGCTAGTGTCTTGATTTTTCACATTATCGATGTATCACGCATTCTTCAGTGATATTTGCAAGAAAAAGAAAATGTATTGAGGCTTAAATGCAGTGGAAAGTCATTCCCTTTTTCCACACATGCGAAAATGTTTCATGAAGTTTCAAAAGCTCCTTGGCGCTTATGTTTATGTTATAATGTCTACCCGACTCAAACCATCGCTTATCGTACAGGGAGACTCCCTGAAATTAAGTATAAAATACAACTTTTTACAAGATCAAGAAATCTCCCGGATCTGACAGAACAAGTTTACTTAATTTTCTTGTCTTCTGCTGGTAACCTTTGCAAACAGTTTGTACCCAGGTCAGCACCGACAGAATCCCTGTCCTGATCTGGATTCTACTGGTCCTGATCTGGATCCAAATTATTTGACACCTTGGCTCTGATGTTCATGAAAAAAATCGAAAAGGTTAATTTTGAAAAAAAAAATCAGCAGATGGAAACAAATGCATGAAAAATCACCAAGTATGCAAATAATTAATTGACACTTAAGAGTAAGACAAAAACATGTATTTATTGATTTCAGTCGATGTTATTCAGACTTCAGTCGATGGTACACAACCGCAAATGACCGCCTTTTACATGAAATGTTGCCCGTGCCATCTACATCATGTGATCTAAGCACCTGCAAAGTTTGAAGTTGTTACATCCAACCATTAAGGTAGAAATGTATTTACAAGAAAATATAGTATATGAACTTGACTGTGACATCAAGGTCACTTGAAATATTGCCAAAAATAGTAAGTGAGTATGATCAGGAAATACCACAATCACAAACCGCAGACAACCCTGTGGCACCGCGAGGAAGAGCCGCTCCACCTTCAAGTTATGAGTAGATGCATTAACACACAAAATTTGAAATTACTATCTCAAAGAATATTGGAGATATGCGCCAGACTCAATGCAGTTTCTAGAAACTAGGTCAGAGGTCAAGTTCAAGGTCACAGAGACCCAATTATACTACCTGACACTTTGTCATCCCAAGATGCATCTACACACCGATTTTGAGATTCCTACCTCAAATAATATAAGAGATATGCTCCGGACACGATTACTAAAAAAACTAGGTCAGAAGTCAAGGTCACCATGACCTGTAAATGGTATGTGACACTCCGTCATCCCAAAAAGCATTTTCACACCAAATTTGGAATTCCAACCTCAAAGAATATAGGAGATATGCACCAGACTCGATGCAGTTACTAAAAACTAGATCAGAGGTCAAGTTCAAGGTCACAGTGACCCAATTATGGTACGAAACACTTTGTCATCCCAAGATGCATCCACACTACAAGTTTGAGATTCCTACCTCAAAGAATGTAAGGGATAGGCTCTGGACACAATAACACTTAAAACTAGGTCAGAGGTGAAGGTCAAAGTCACAGTGACCCGAAAATTATATGTGACATTCCATCATCCCAAGATGCATTTACACACCAATATTGGAATTTCTATCTCTAAGAATATAGGAGATATGCACCAGACTCAATGCAGTTTCTAGAAACTAAGTCAGAGGTCAAGTTCAATGTCACAGTGACCCAATTATGGTACGCGACACTTTGTCATCCCAAGATGCATCCACACACCAAATTTGAGATTCCTACCTCAAATAATATAAGAGATATGCTCCCGACACGATTATTCTAAAAACTAGGTCAGAGGTTAAGTTCAAGGTCACAGTGACACGAAAAGGGTACGCGACACTCCGCCATCCCAAGATGTATCCACATACCAAAATTGGAATTCCTACCTCAAAGAATAAAGGAGATATGAACCGGACACGAAGCGGGACGGACGGACGGACGGACTGACGGACGGACAGTGCGATTACTATATGCCTCCCAAAGTTCCTTTGGGGCATAAAAAGGAGTCCCCAAAATATAAGGGTCGTTAGGGTAACCGAAAACAAGAAGTGTTTTGGCCTAATATACACGTAAATACTGTCTACTTTGCTCACTCCGGAAGAGACATTCATCTCATCTGACAGTACTTTTAAGGGGTCCCGCAGCGCAGACGATAACGTGTCGGATTGCAGATGCAAGTCTGACTGCAGATACAGGGGCTGAGAGTTCGATCTCGGCCTGGTCCCATACTTTAGCGGAGATTTGATCTTGAAATAAATTCTACAGCCATTCTCCTCCCTTCCGCTGATTCAAGTAGGGTTAAGCATAAAAAACAAACAAACTAAAGTATGTTTAACTCTTTGTCCCCTGAAAATGCAGATGGGTCTTTTAGTGTAGGGGCCAAATCTCAAATTTTGAGTTCTGTTGCACCCCCCAGGAAGAAAAACTTGGTCACTATTTTCAGTCAGGGACATGTCTTGGGGCCTTGGAAACCCGTGTTTTACTAAGTTTTCTGTGGTCAATTTTCTGTAAATGGTCTGTAACTAACGTTACCCTACTAACATAGAAAATGGTAGTATACAAAATACAAGACTAATAAAATATTTTTCAAAAGTATCAATGAAATTATTTAAACTTTAAATGTTTGATCTAGTCATAAACATCAATTGCAGACATCTGTGAGATATATTTTTGCTCAACAGCGTGATGTATGTTACATTTTATACGAAATTACAGATAATGACATTATATATTGCATATGAGAATGAACCATGTTCACTAACCGCAGGAAGAAACACTTGGTTACTATTTTCAGTCAGGGACATGTCTTGTGGCCTTAGAAACCCATGATTTACTAAGATTTCTTCGGTCGGTTGTCTGTAAAAGGCCTGTAAATAATGTTACCCTACTGACTTTAAAAATAGCAACACAAATTACAAGACTAATGGGATATTTCCCAATAATATTCATGAAATTATTTGAGCTTTACATGTTTGAGCTAGACTTAAACACAAATTTGAGACATCTGTGGAGTGTATTTCTGCTGGTCAGAGTTACTTATGTTACATTATTTATGAAATTGCATTTTATGACTTTATAGATTACATATTAGAATAAACCATGTTCCCCAACCTTAAATATGTGATAAAGATCTCTATTCGAATGATGAATGTCCATTCTTACATATAAAAGTTACTTATAACTTGTAACTGGCGATAGAAGTAGCAAAATAAACGTTTAAATATGCTTATAAGCACGTTACCTCTACTGGCGTACATATTATCTATCTGACCTGATTTACATAGGAATGTAAAATGTCTTCTTTCATCTCTGTCACAGTTAAATAAAATAATAATTTAATACACAGAGTCAACGACGATGGAAAGTTTGTTGCTGTTATTATATAACAGGTAACGTAGGTAACAGCATTGTCCTTTGCATAAATAGATAAAAACACTAAAGTGTGGAAAGTAGACTCAAATTCTTCCTTAGCCTGAGGACATAGCCTGTCGACAAGACTATATTTGAGTCTACTCTCTATCTTTTTTTAAATAACTTCAATTATAGTCAAATTATTCTAAATTAACATAAAATAAGAGAGTTTTGCAATTTTGATTGATTCTGTTACTTTGACATGACAGTTTGCAGGGTTTTTTTACCAATGATTCATTACAATAACATAATATCGACTTCATGATTCAAATATTGGACTGAATGTTTTATTACGTTTCCTGTTGTGAAACTCATAATAGGACTGTAAATTACGATAATAAATATGCAAGCCAGTACAATTACATGCTAATAAGCGTATTTAAATATTTATTTCACTGCAGTAACAAGTTGAAAACAGCTGCAAATATGTTAAGTGGTAATTTACCATTATAATAGAGACCAACATTATAAAATTAAGGTTGGGTAACATGTTATATTCTAATATGCAATTAAAAAGTCATTATCTGCAATTTTGTATAAAACGTAACATACGTAATGCTGACGAGCAGAAACCAATCTCACATATGTCTGCAATTAGTGTTTATGTCTAGGTCAAACACTTAAAGCTCAAATAAGTTATTGATATGATTGGAAAATATCCTATTAGGGTAAGTGTGTCTTGGTTGGTCTTTCGGTGACAAAGGCTCTTAAATAGGTTATTCAACGATGTTAACATGCTACCCACGCAGCTGTCATTCACCACATTGGATCAGCTGACAGCTTCAGTGTATACCCAGTCTTTCATCAGTTAATTAGAAGTCATGTCTCATGTTTTGAGAAATTACATCACGAAAGATTTATCTAATACAAATTTACAAACATAATTAATTGTTTTGATATTTCTGATTTGCATGATGTAGAAAGCAATCCCTTAGTTGGGATGCTCGCCATCCTAACATATAATGAATCTTTTTTTCAACCATATCAGTTTTCTGAAACAGTGATTTGTTGCATGTAAGGTTTGTCTTTATATTACAGTATCATATTACATGTATTAACCAGTGCAATATACGAGATTAGCTAGCACTTGTAACTGGCATCATACAGTACTAAATATTTGTAATCTTATGGCACTACACTTAAGATTAAATGGAAATGATTTCCTTTCACTGTAGACAAGACAGCCCTCTAACTATGTTAGTATTAACAAATGGGTACAAGAATGAGTCAGTTTATGACTAAAATGCTGTCTACAAGCTGTTATCCACAGTATTATTCACATTTTCGGATGGCTCTTCATACAATAAGCCTAATTCAGTAAATCTTTGAAACCAACAAACTGACCATAAGTCTCAAACTTTTCATTTCATAGATCATGTGCAAACATGTATAATTTTTACAAATAACTATGACAGTGCAAAAAACATCAACACAAAACTATATTATTAACAATGTAAGAAAGCCAATAGTTGTGACACCTTTTTTTCAACTGACAATCATTTGACAACTTAATCTGTGAGCTTCAGAGATTCAAACCATGTTGCTTAATTTTGTTGTGTCATGTTTATGATTCAAGTTGTAACTCCTGAAAATGGATTTTCAAAAAGATTCAATAACTGACAAAAAAAGATTTTCAATTAATGTTACCATGAAACATCTTTATAGCTTTGTAATTAGTGTTACCACATACTATGTTTTTCAGTTTATGAGTATGGATGGCTTCTCCTTTACTTTTCTTAATTAACAAACAAAATAATTTCTTTCAAAATTGCTGTATAATATAACAAAATAATAAGCATTTCAATATGATATAAAAGAATCGTGCTTAACAGAAGTAGAGAAGATTGCAATTGTGACAGATGAAACATTGTTGTTATTTGTTTCAAAATGTAATTGCCAACAGTGAAAATTAAATGTATTAAGCATACAAGAGAACCTGTTAAGGCTAGATCTACAAAACATCAGGTACATTTGGGTATAAACCATGCTACTTCTGTTCTGATAAATACTTTGGTTGATATTATGTATGCAGTCTTCAAAAAATGAGTTAGAAATTTTAGATTACATGTATAGAAAAATGCTGTCAAGACCTAAAATGTTCTGTGTCTCTTCTTTAAAGTACTGTTGGTTAGTCTGCAGTCTGCGATTGTGACATTTCCTGGTCATACTTACTTTTTAGCAAACATAGTTTTTTTCAAGCCTGATAAAATACTTGGAAAATAAAATGGCAAAAAGAGCCAGAACTTGTAGGGTAAATATATTTATGCTAAAATAATGGCAGTGTGCTGTTTCATATGTTATGGACTTACCTTACATATACATTTAGTGTAAAGGGTATATAACTTGTAAAATAGCTAATCATCAAATCTGACCAATCTGTTACCCATTCGCTCTTGTTAAAAGAAGACCTAACCAGAACTTCATTAGGTTTAAGATTTGTCCTTCTCCGTATAAAATCAACAGAAAGCTCCTGCTCTGGAAGGCACAACGCACTATCATCTCTGCCCTGCCACCAGATGCAGGAAATATTGCTTTGATATTTTTACTTTTAATTTTTAATTGATATACGGTATCTTCAGTCCAATATTTGAATCAAGAAGTAAATATTATGTATATTGACACAACCCGTTGACAAAAAAATGCAAATAGCCATATCAAAGTAACACAACTCTTATATTAGTGTTTATTTAGAATAATTTGTCTGTAATTGAAGTTATTAAAACATGTTGAGAGGAGAATTAAATTTTACCTTGCGTGTAGTCGGGCAAAGGCAAAACAATGCGTCTGTTCTCAACAAATTCTATTATCTTTATCCATTTATTCAAAACATCATTTTGTTACCTACGTTACCTTATTTATATATTGACAGAAATTAAATATCCATAGTAGTTAAACATGTTTGTTTTGTCGATATTTAATTGCATTGTGAAAGCGATGAAAGGAGACAGACACTGGCCCATCCCAGTGCAATGTAAATGGACGAAAATAAAATAGTAGAAGTGAGACGCTTATAAGCATCTTGAAATATTTATTTTATTACACTTTATTGCCAGTTGCAATTTATAAATTGCTTCAAATATATAAAAATGAAAATTCATCATTAGAATCAAAATCTTTATTACACATTTATGGTTGTGGAACATGGTTTATTCTGATATGCAATCTTTTAAGTTATTATCTGCAATTTCATAAAAAATGTAACATAAGTAACTGTGGAGAGCAGAAGTACATATCACAGATGTTTATAATTGATATTTATGTCAACCTGAAACGTGTAAAGCTCAAATACTTTCATTAAAACTATTGGAAAGTATCATATTGGTCTTGTCTTTTTTGTTGGTATTTTAATGTCATTAGGGTAACATTGATTACAGGCCTTTTACAGACGACTGACCAAAGAAAACTTAGAAAAACATTGGTTTCTAAGGCCCCAGGACATGTCACTGACTGAAAATAGTAACTAAGCTTTTCTTCCTGCGGATAGTGAACATGGTTCATTCTCATATGCAATAGATTATGTCATTATCTGCAATTTCGTATAAAATGTAACGTACGTAACACTGATGAGCAGAAATGCATCCCACAGATGTCTGAAATTGATGTTTATGACACGATCAACCATTTAAAGTTCAAATATTTTCATTGATACTTTTGTAAAATATCCTATTAGTCTTGTATTTTGAGTACTACTATTTTCAATGTTAGTAGGGTAACGTTGATTACAGGCCATTTACAGAAAGCTGACCACAGAAAACTTAGTAAAACATGGGTTTCCAAGGCCCCAAGACATGTCCCTAACTGAAAATAGTAACCAAGTTTTTCTTCCTGGGGGGTGCAACAAACTCGCAAAATAGCTTATATATATCAGTTTGGCCCCTAGACCATTTGGTAAGCTATTTTTAGAATTAATTTTGGTTCTTGACTACGCTTAAGTTCATGAACAAGAACAAAATTTTATCAGGGGGAGGGAAAAATCTGACAGGGGGAGGGAAGTGGGGTTGGAGGGGGAGGGAAGTGGGGGGAGAGGGGGAGGGAAGTGGGGTGAAAGGGGGAGGGAAGTGGGGTGAAAGGGGGAGGGAAGTGGGGGTTGGGTACCCCCCTGTCCACCCCCTCATCTTTCCAATCCATCGCTTCTTGTCGTAAACAAGCTGACCCTCTCTCGGTTCAGAGGTCAATATACTCTTGCGTTAGCTTGCTACTTTTGGCGGGAAACTTGTCACGTGAGCACATGATCAGAATAACAATTGTCCGCCTTGTTGGAAAAGTCCATTTTCGGTTTGATTATGACATTTTGGGACATGACAAAGCTTCCTTTCCGAAAATTAGTTTTATACGGGTGGGGTATGTGATTGTTAAGGATTTCTGTCAAGTAAGTATCTCATTTTCTTTGGCATGCTATATTAAATTGAAATCAAACCATTCTTGGAAATCGACTTTCATTTTCTGAAATAGGATATTACTCGTTATAATATAATAGAAAATAGGGGGCGCTACAATGCACAATAATACAGAAACGTGACTGCTGCGAGCGTACCAACATTGAGTAAGTTAACAGAATCAATAGCTTTAACAATTTTGCCCTGATTTTCAAAATTCAAACACCTACTTGTTTCTTATAATGTCCAAAATCCACTGTTAATCTTATTTAAATAATGTACTGAGTTTTTGAAAAAGCGCTGACATACCTTACCTAGTCATGGGGAGTATAACCAGTACCGGGTTTTATTATCATATTTCTCAACGTTTTATTAAGTTCGTCTCCTCAATTCAACATCCAAATTTTATCGCAAAAACGTCATCACCCCTAGCTCGTGAAAAGCATGCAAAATGGCTGCGATGAGCCGAAAAACAACAACAAGAACATGATATCACAGATTGCATTGATCGTGTCATAATAACGAAGTCAACGGTAACATTTTTATAACTTTGGTTGTGTATGTAAAACACATGAAGAAGTCTAAATGGTTGGATTGTCAAGGAAACGAGTTTTTCCCAAAACAAAAGGGGACTCCATCACTGGTCAAGATAGAGCACAAAAACACTGCGACTTTAGATTCATCCAGATTGAAAAAAATCTAAAGTCGCAGTTCTGCAACTACTGTCCTCTGAACTTTCTCAATCTGATTAATCTGAAGTTTCGAGTGAGGGCTCCAAATGGGAGCTGCATACTCTAGTTTAGGCCGAACCAAAGTTTTCTATGCAACTTCCTTAGTACTCCTAGGTGCAAAAGCCAAGTTCCTGCGAAGGAAACCAAGCGTCTTAGTTGCTTTGGAAGAGTTTTCAGAGACATGCTGACCCCAATCCATGTTATCAGTAATAGTGATACCAAGGTATTTTGCCGACTGAACATTTTCCAAAGTTTGATTGTGTAGTGAGTAATCGAAGAGAATTTGTTTGTGATGCTGATGCAGAGTCACTCTCATTGAGTGACATTTGGCTACGTTAAATTTCATTTGCCAATCGGCTTCCCATTGTCCTAAACTGATGAGGTCTTCTTGCAAGGTCAAACAATCCTGAAGTGAATAAATATTCCTATACAGGATACAGTCGTCTGCGAACAGAAGACCTGATGTTATCCGGCAGATCATTTATGAAGATAAGGAACAGGACCGGACCTAGGACCGATCCCTGGGGCACACCGGATAGCACTGGGACTGGATCTGAGGCTTGGCCATCTAAAGCGACTTGTTGAGAGCGCCCAGAGAGCCACGAGTTGATCCACTTGTGGGTGGATCCTCTAATCCCATAATATTCCAATTTGTGTAATAGCCTCCTGTGTGGAACCTTGTCAAAGGCCTAAGCAAAATCCATTATGATTAAATCTGTCTGTTTGTGCCCACGATTCACAGCCCCAGTATAACTTTATTTGTATATTTAATTATAATTTGATCAATTTAAGATTTATGTTTATTGAATACATCATACAATTGAGTTCTACCTTTCAAAAAAATTAAGTATGACTTTGTTCCAGTATGGATAGCGCAGATGGTTCAGATCGCTGTGCGTGAATCTCATGAAATTTTCAGGGAAACAAGTCCCGTTTTTTAAAGAATATCGACTCAGATTTACCGCTGACTGGTATATTGCATTTATAGTAAAATGTTTCAGCACGATATAACGAATTTCGGGCCATTATCAACCACGCTTCTATTAAAGTAAGTAAGGGTGCAAAGATCAGGAATCGATACAATCAAGTACCACACCTGACCCAGGATACCAATGGGAAAGTGACAAACTCACAGTAGACACCACAAAAGAGAGCCAAGAGGTCAGCCCTTTCCCAGCAGATGACCACAAAGCACATATAAACAGACGTGCACAAAGACATAGCAAACACAAGACAGAACAAAAACATAAAAGATCCACAAAAGAAGTACCGCCTTGGAACGGTCAGCAGTGTTAGAAATAAGCCAGAGAACTCAACTTGTCCGGCGGGCAACCTGAAGACAAATGCAACTTGCCCCCCACACTTTTAACTTGCCCTGCACGATTCGTTCATAAATTTCCTAAAAATGCTTATACATACATGAATTTTTTTTTTTTGTTTGTTTGAGGCTATACGTCCAGCTTAACAATTTTTTAGTAAAATTAGGATAGCTTCCTGGGTTTAACCAGTACTAAGCCACTGGGATAAGTGCCTTGCTTAAGGACATAACATCACGCCCCAGGTGAGAATCAAACCCGCAACCTAGTGATCTAGAGTTTGACGCTCTCCCACGTGAAAAAATTGCTGTAATCAAACAGTGTACTTTTAACATGTACAGATATGGCTCAAAATATGCTGACACAGTGGCAAACAGTGAAGGCCCTAATTAGTCTGATCTTGTCTGCACTGTTTGCCATAGCCGTCTGATATGTGTCTGCACTGACAGTCTGTTTGTCTAGACCTGAACTTCTAAAGGTTCATATATAGTTTTAGACTTTGAAGTTTTTTTTAAGATTGCAGCATGGCAAAATCTTATTATTTATCAATTTGCAGTGAACGTGCAATACTTTAAGAAAGAAATGAAACAAATATTATTTCAAGTTCTAGAATTTCAGAATGTCCAGGGGGCAACCTTCTGAGACACTCAGCTTGCCCCTATCAAATTCAACCCGTGGGGGGCAAGTGGGCAATTGCTTATTTCTAACACTGGTCAGTAAAATATTTTACTGGAGGGCTTAAACCAGTTTTACGGCGCCAACCTCGCCCTTAATTCTGATGTGGAGCAGGACACATTTGGGAAAGTGACAAATCACAACAAACATGATGGAGCCGGGCCGCGTAGCGCAGTCGGTAACGTGTCTGGCTACAGATGCGTGTCTGACTGCAGATCCAGGGGTCGCGAGTTCGATCCCGGTCAGGTCCCATACTTTCGTGGAGATTGATCATGAAATGATTTCTACGGTCATTCTCCTCCTTCCGCTGATTCATTCAAGAAGGGTTGTTGTCAGTTACAAGCGAAAGTATGTGCACGAATTACTGGTTAACCGCTTGTTCAAGCCTGCCCAGGAAAACGTGTGGTTAGGTGAACTGACCGTCCCGCAATGACCATAGCTGTTGACTTGGGACGTAAAGCAACAAACAAACAAACAAACAAACAACAAACATGACAGCCGAGAGGTCAGCCCTTTTCTAGCAGGTGACCACAAGGCTACAAGGAACAACACCACAGTACAACACACACCAACATGAAGCATACCTGTAACTAACAAAAACGATCCACAAAAGAAGTACCGCCTTGGAACGGTCAGTAAAATACTTTTACTGGAGGGCTTAAACCGGTTTAACGGCGCCAACCTCACCCTTAATTCAGGTGTGGATCAAGACGCATAGGTATTTGGTTTGCATGAAAGACCCCTAACTTATCAATGCATCATCTCCTAAAACATATAAATCAAGAAAATAACAAGGAGATAAAGCAAAGATAAAGACTCAACAGTAAATTAAACTGAATATCGGAGCAAAAGAAATCCAACAGGTAAACCCCGGTGGGCCCGACAAACAGCCAAAGCATCAGGCCCCTACCATCTCATCAATAGATAAGTCTTTAAGTCGGAACCATCATAGAGTCTGAAGTCTGACCCACCGGCGTGCAATTAAAGAGGAAAGCAAAGTTGCCAACCGTGATTGGGTTGACTACCAAACATGCAGTCTTTTGCAATACATTAATGTTATAGCCAATCTTTTTATAATGGGAAATTATTTTAATGAACTGCGCTGAAAAACTATTAGAGCCAACAATCTTCTTCAATTTATACACCAAGTCACCATAGAAATCAGGTTCCGAAAGTCCTTGGCCCAAGAGAGATTTAAGTCCAACTTGGAATTTAGAAATCAAATCATAGTATCGTCTATAAAATTTTGAAAATGTTTTGCGAAGTTTACCGTACACCAAACTAGTAATTACCATTCGCCACTAGTCACGGTGGAGGTGACCTAGAGTGACGCACGGTGTCGCCACGGTGACGACACGTTGACATCCACCGACAGAACGAGACTGGTGACCGATTCACGGTGGATCCGATAATAGCCACGGTGTCGCAGCGTGTATTTTATTGCACTGTTATATAAACATTACACTCGCGCTTAACAGGTGAGGACACGTTTAAACTGTCGAAAACGATCAGTAGCATAGCGCAGGCTTTTCACGATAATGTGCTAGTTATACTAGAAAAGCGTTGAAAATCAGCGCTATTTGTCCAGATTTTCTCCCCATGAAGTATGCCGACACCTGCACGTGAAACAGAAGCATACGTGACAAAATTCACATCGCATTTCGCCAGCTTGTTACCTTTGACATGCGATCATTTTGAGCACCGATTATGAATAAACTTTACTTTTATTTCGAAGTTATGTTGTCTTTTTCTTCTCAACATAACACAACCATATTTTGAGGAAACTCGTTAGCGACGCATTGCAGAGGCAATTCTAACCCCTCTGTTTAGCAAACAATGTTGACCCAGATGAAACGCTATTTGATGCAAGACTCCTCGGCTTTGAAATTAAGTTAAGATTTAAAGCATTTCTGTCATGCCGGACTATCAAATTAGACTAGATACCTAATATCTTTTTTAATATTTCTTTTCCCTATGTACTTCGCTTGTGCGAGAAGTGAAAGGTCTAGTGTGGAAAATAACTTTAGGATCATGCCTAAACCATATGCACGATGCACGTTTAAGACCATATACTAAACATCTGCGAAGTTTCCTAAAGACCGGAATAAAATTGAAGAGGAGTTACGCTCACAAATAACTACACATTGTATCCGAGATTGGCAGAAGTTAAAAGTTCACAAGTTGAAAAAAGTGAAAAAATATTTTGACGATAATGAACCAAACCAAATGCACATTCTCAGTCCATGGACAAAACATCTGTGAAGTTTCAAAAAGATCGTACTAAACCTGTAAGGGGTGGGGGGGGGGGGGGGGGGGGGTGGCAGGTGGGTTGCGCTCATTAAGTTACAGTACCCCTCATTTCACCAACGGACAAACTCATTTTAATAGTCTCATTTGATAAACGTCGGGAGACAATTAATTAAAAAATCTCCCTACCGTGAACAATCGATGTTGGTTTTCATTGCATGTTCGAAGCGAGTCTGTCCATTTGAGCAGTCTCGCCAGTGCTTTTGCTATTCCCATTCAAAACATAAGTGCATTTAGAAAACGTTGACTTGGTCTTTATTGCACTTAGTGCGAGCGAAACAAAGCCCAAACGAGTCTGCTCAGTCTCGCTGTATAGAGCAAAACGCATTCAAAACGTTTAGAAGACGCAGACACGAAATCGACGTTGTTGTTGTTGCTTCTGCAAAAGCTCAGACGTGTGCGCATTTGCGCACGCAGACACGAAATCGACATTGTTGTTGTTGCTTCTGCAAAAGCTCAGACGTGTGTGCATTTGCGCACGCTTGGCAGAGCCTTAGCTACTCAGTAATGGTCCTGATTATAATTTGTTACTCTGATAGTGTTCCTTGAGTTAATTTACAGATTCGACAGGCCACAAAAAAAAACGTGCAAAATTATCCTGTAGCTACCACAAATTACATGAAGCAGCATGGGCGGATCCAGAGGGGGGGGGGGGGGGGCAGGGGGTCCGGACCCCCTCTGAAAAATCACAAAAATATAGGGTTTCTTAGCAATGTTGGTCCGGATTCCCTGAAAAATCACAAATCTATCAAGCCAGCATTTAATTTTGTGCACTCATCAGCCCGCCAGTGAAACGGCATTAAATGGCGTTTCGCTGGCGGGCCGATGATGGCCCGCTGATAGTGGTATTTTGATCCTCTCATCAACTAAAAAACCTTTGTCAAAGTTGGACCCCCTCGGACAAAACGTTCTGGATCCGTGCATGAGCAGTATATGTCACGATATTTAAACCATACTTTCCTTTTCTTACGTATATCTACACTAACATAACCATAGTTTGAGAACTCGTTAGAACCGCATATCCAATGCGATTCTAGTAACGAATACCACCAACAGAAAAACAACAACACTGGAGATCCACTGACATGTGATGTACCTCTCATGTACATAATGTATATGTTGACATCTGCACGTGAAACGGGAAGCTGCCAAGTTTCGAGCTTTTTGCACGACGCAGATAATATCAGCGGATGTTTTGAGTGTGATTCCAGTTCAAACATTTCGTTTCTGGGCCAAAGCATGTATTTTGGGTACTCAAAAGAACCGTCTCGATGAGAGGGTTCTTTTGAGCGCCCAAAACACATGAGTTAATGGATGCTGTATAATGTAAGAATGAATATAACATGCGCGGATCCAGGAATTTTTCGTCAGGGTGGGGGGGGGGGTCCAGGTCAATCTGACAAAAAAAAGCTCTGACAACGTTTTTTATCTATCATTTTTCAAGGTTCCAGGGGGGTCCAACTTTTTCCAGGGGGGGGGGTCCAATTGCTTATTCCCTATAGAAACCCATATAACTTGTGATTTTCCAGGGGGGTCCAGACCCCCTGTCCCCCCCTCTGGATCCGCACTTGTATAATAACAATCTAAGTAACCTTTCTTCAATTAAAAAAACAGCTTTTACTGATTTTAAAGAAGAGTTTGTTAACAGAATTCGAGAAAAAGAAAAAAGAAAATAAAGATTCTCAGAAAGGCAATGATTTTTTGGGGTAGGGCCTGTTTTGGGTGGGTAGATAGGAGCACGGCAAACCAACATTTTTTTCAGGTCGGCCTATTTTAATCAATAAAAACACCAACGTCTACTAAATGTACTTATAGCGACTGCGCATTCATTGCAAACCCCGTGCATAGTTATGTTTTGAATGTGAGGAACTAATGCTCTTACGAGACTGCGCATTTGCGCAGACTCGCCTGAGCTTTTGTTGCTCGCACAATGCACATGCAATAAGAAACTCACCAACGATTGCATGTCTACGTCTACTAAACTGTTATGTTTCATGCGGAGTAGCACAGGCTAGGCGTAGCATATGCACTCGATCAGTTCGCCTTATTTTTTTTTATTGACGTACGTGTTTTAGACGTATACCGTATTATGTAATCACCAGCATGAGGGGATATCCGGACCCCTTGAAAAATCGCAAAATATAGGGTTCAGTCTATCAGCAATACTGGATCCCCTGAAACATCACAAATCTACCAAGTCAGCATTCGATGATGGTCCGCTTCAATGGTCAATGGCGTAGCCAGAACGCAAGAACGTTGAAAAAGTTACGCACGTCAAATGGAGACTATTGTATCAAGCAATGATTTTCTACAATTAAAGAGCAGTTCCTTGGCGTATGGAAAATCACTTTTACCACATTGGGTGAACTCCCTTGAGTGTTACTATTTTTATTACGCACGTGCGTTGTGTAAATTAATGGGTGTTTCGCCAATGATGGTATTTGGATCCTCTCCTGTCATCAACTAAAAACGTTCTTTCTGGATCCGCGAATGACCAGTGCCCATATATGTGCGTTTCGTCACGTAGACAATCATATTTTATACACGCTCGCGCAGCAGACAATTTGTGAGCTCGTGTCTACAAGGGAGGGGTTCATTGTCACCTTCTGACTGGGGGATGTGGGGCTATTAGATGGTATGAAAAAATACAAATGGTGCGTTAGAAGATAAGGCTTTTATAAATGGACTATTAGTAAATCGTTTGAAGGTAAGATAAATATTTTTTGTACATAGTCCACATCCACGCAGTCTGAGCGCCTTTGTTTTCAATTTAAAGGAAAGGATCATATCTAGACTTGCTATGGGCGAGCATAAGTAACTCAGTAGGCTGGTTTTATCATAACCTCTTTTTTAAATTTGATATTTCTTGTGAAGTTTACTCAATTCAACACCAATTTCTTTGTAATCCATTCTTCATTTAGTACCTTGCTTCCATGCGCAGAAATGGCGTCCGCTTTTGTATTAAATTCGATATACTTGATGAAGTTTAATTGATTGAACATTGATTTCTTTGTTTAGCCGAATCCATTATTATGGCGATCGCTAGCCTCCGCTTTTTTTATTTGACATTTCTAAATGAATTATATTAATTCAACATCAATTTCTTCATCATCCATTCTTCATTAGTCGAATCCATTATAATGGCGATCGCTAGCCTATGAAGGCTTTTGAGCATACGCGGTAAGCTGTACCTTGCTACCATGCGCAGAAATGGCAAAGGTAAACAATAAGTCATAAATTTCTCGCTCTGACACGTACAGACACGGTATTTCTCGCCCTGACACGAACAGACACGGTGTCGCAATAAAACATCCCATCTCCCGAAAATCAATAATTACGCCACGTTCTTCGTCACGCTGACTGTCTCGTTGATTTACCTGGAATTCACGGTGGCCGTCACCATGAAACCGCCGTGACTGGGCGAGACACAGGGTGGCGACACCGAAACCAACGTGAAATATGGTAAATCCTCGTTTGGTGTACTGTATGATACCGATAGCCTTGTTTAAGAAGTTTCTGAGTTAACATTGTCAATATTGATTGGTTGTCTATTATTACTGAACCAATTAGCGTTACGCTTACATATGCGATGTAAAGTGGACAGGCAAAAATCGAAGCACAGATGTGTGTTAGAAGGAAACTTGATAAACTGCTTGACACGTTTGTTTTTCACAGTTTTCCTGTACCCCATTCTCTTGTGCATTTGATAACCCAATAGGATTCAGAGATTTAAATTAAATATCCGAGGCACACAATCTAAGAGGTATGTGACATTTACTGTATTCTATTTTTCAAAAAAGATCTATCATTCTAAAGAAGAGGGCGAACGTTTGTTTACAGTTTCCGTTGATTCTCACTCTCTTCTTTATTCTTTCTTTACCCAAAACTTTCAAAGGCCAGGGCTATTGTGGTTGGGGGTGAATGAAACCGGAAACACCAGGAGGTACATGTACCCCCAAACAGAAATATGAGTGGGCATGCTGCCTTGAGCAAGACACATTTGTCCTAGCTTAGTGCTGGTTCAACCCAGGAAGACCCGTCCCTGTTTAACTGAAAGATTGTTGATGGGATGTAAAGAATCAGTACAAACAAACAAACAAAATCAAACAGCTGATCGATAATGACAGAAGAAAAATCATATCTAAAAAATAAAAACTAGTGTAACTTTTTTTATTTCTTTATGGATTTTAATGATAAAAACACCAGTTTCTTTGTTATTCTTTTCTACTTTTCACTCATATTGTCAAATTAAAAAAAATCCGAAGATTTCCTAAATGCATTATGATTATTATCGTTATCAGGGGTCCATCAATACCAGGAGTATGATATTTGCTAGCTGGGGCCCCCCGGTGGGTCCAATGCATCACCCTATCAGCTAGAAAACATTTTCAATTTTTACCCTGAAAATTTTGTTTACCTAAACCTGTGATGTGGTGATTTGATTTCAGTTGTAAACATGTCAAAAAGAAGGAACCAAGTTGAAGAAGAGAAGGACAAGCTGACAAGAATTGCTATTGTCAGTAATGACAAGTGTAAGCCGAAGAAATGCCGTCAAGAATGCAAGAAGTCCTGTCCAGTGGTCAGAATGGGTATGTACTTAAATTTTCGTAGCTCAAATATGTGGGGATAAGGAAATTTTGCATGTACTCTGCCTGCTGGTGTCTTCTGATAATCTTTGAAAGCAGTTTGGACACAGATGAGGCCAGGCCTCATGCCTGGCCTCATCTTGTTCCAATTTTTTGTTTGTTTGATTTGATTCTTTACGTCCCAGTCAGCAATTTTTCAGTGATGTCGGGACGGGTCTTCCTGGGTTGAACTACTAAGCAAAGGATAAAGTCTCTTGCTCAAGGACAATATGCAGCACCTCCGATGAGGCTCGAACCCGCAGCCCCTCGATGTCAAGCACTCTACCACTGAGCCACCATGCTCCTCAGGGGTCCAAACTGTTGGGGACACACTGGTGGTATTTCAGATTTTTTTTTGAAAGTTAATTTTGAAAAAAAAGTAACAAAGAACAAAAACTCATGAAAATTACCCATCATGCAAAAAGTTAATGTTCTTGTTTCTCACTTAAAGATAATGCAATTTTTGTGAATAAATTTCTTCTCACAGAACAGTAGATAGATTTGTTGACTAGAAGGGGGTTAACCCTTAAAGCCCCAGAAAAAAATCTGCATCCGAAAATCTTGTCAGCTTAAGTTGTCTGCTGCATATATTTAGTATCTTTATTGACTAATTTAAGTTTGAGACAAACGCCATTGACGTGGGCTGACACGATTAATCGAAATATCAGTTAATATACAATAGAAAAACTATTATCGATACGATAATTAAAAAATTGGTTATTTTCAATGGATGTTCTGTTCGTTTATATCCAATTGGAATTAAAGTGTAATTGTCTTGTGTGAGGTTTTGTTTAGACTGAAAGTGCCTTGTTGTAAACAGTAGGTGAGTATAAATTGCTGTAATGAAGTAATAAAATCTTCGTACTCTAAGGCTTACTTTGATTGATAGAAAAATTAAACTTGCGCATCACTGGTTTAAAGTAGCACAAAATTATAAAGTATTCCCCAGATAAACAATCTAGTATGCAAGTTTTTTTTTCTCTGCGGTAAATTCGGGTCTAGAAGCTTTCAGTTTTACTGACGATTTACAGCAAGTCTTATTTTACACAAAGATGTTCATCTCATGCATACTTGACTTCTTTTTGTAAAGCAGCAATGGCCGACTGTGGGCTTTATTGCCGACTTTGCCAGTTACAGTACCAAGTCGATTTTCTACCAACAGAGTGGATGAAGACTTGTATCAACATAGTAGATGAAGACTTATTTTGAATAAAGGTGCCAACTTTTAATTCAAACCTGTCTTTTGAATATATAACACACATTACCAAGCGTTGCATAGCGAAATGATGGGGTGACCATGCAAAAATTGTAAAAACATTGTAAAAGACCATCTTTCAAGTTTGAGTGATTACTAATTGGTTATAAATCAAAATTCAAGGACCGATTATCGATTAGCATTTTGGCGTTCATTAGCCAGCCCTACTGTTGACCCAGATCAGACTGCTCCTTTGATGTTTTCGGTTAGATTAATCACAAATTATATTGAAAATGATTCTTATAAAGTCTGCGGGAGACAAAAAATAATGCAAAATACCCAGAATGCAAAAAGTTAAATGAATGTCTCTGGAATTGCTTCAGGTATTTTAACCCTTAAAGCGCCAAGAAAAAAATGCATTTGAAAATGTCGTCTGCTGAAGTCGTCTGCTGCAAATAGTTGCCTAACATTACTGACGAATTAAGTATAGAAGCAAACAGCGTGGACCCAGAACAGACCTGATCTGGGTCCACTTTGTTTGCCATAGAGGCTTCTTAAACATTTTAGCAGACGAGAAAAGCAGACGACTTTTGTTGCGATTGGCACATTAAGGGTTAATTTTTTCTTCCTCTGTGCCTATGATTCTGTATTAACATTTTTTTCAGGTAAATTATGTATTGAAGTAACCCCAAGTGACAAAATAGCCTTTATATCAGAAGATCTATGCATTGGTTGTGGTATATGTGCTAAGGTAGGACTTTTTTTCTTCCAGAATCTTCCAAAACTCTATACAGTAACAGGCCTTCAGATTTATGGTGGGCCCGGGTTATTGTCCCATGATTTAAAAATATGACCCATAACTTTCCAAGGCAGTGGGCCCAGTGGACCCATCCTTTTTAGTTGTGAAAAAATCTCAATTTAAGAAAAATATTCATCTTCCAGGGAGTCTAAGAACTCCACAAAACAGTTACCAATACAGTAAAACATGTCTTAAGCAGCCACTCAAAAAACAACAACAAAGATCTTAATAACAAATGGTAGCTTAATGAAGGTCAAAAGGATTGCAGAATGCTCCCCTTGGAGCATTCTGCAATACTTTAGACCTGCATTAAGCGATAATTATTCTTCTTTTTTAGGGGGCTGCTTAAGATAGGTCTTACTGTATAATCAGCAGTCAATATACATATATGCATACAAGTGTCTGTGTCAGTGTGTAGGTAAAGTATACTACCCAAATTATACTACCCAAATGTCAACTGTTGTTAGTTTTATATGCTTGGGTCCATCATTTCAGAAAATGACCCACCATTTTTTGCTACATGGGTCACTTTGGTCCACAAATCTTGAAAAAAATCTGAAGCCCTTCAGTAAATATTCTAAAAGTTTGAACACTACTCTTTCTGTTCTCAAACGAAACAGTATTATGTGTAATTATCATGGCTGGAATTTACAAAATCTTGTCAAAACAGCAAACAAGGAAGACCCTAATAAAATCTGGGTCTACGCTGTTGTATTGGCCTTTTTGATATGCAACTAGTTTTCCAAATGTTTGTGCATTTACCATAGTTTTTCCCCTTGGGTTCAGATCAGCTTAGATGTCAAACATGAACAAACAGCGGCCTATTATAGCAACAGCACCTCTTTTAAGCACGTCTTGGTGAATTCTTCAAAGTCTTCAAAACCTATGTTCAACATTGTAATATAAAAAAATAATCAGAATTTTATGCTCAAATATTTTGCTTATCTAAACTTACCTTAGAACCACGGCAACAAATTAGCGTGATTAGATGACTGAATCAGTCTGATCAGCTGTCCGTTCTAAGGCGGTGGTTCTAGTGTTGTTGACTTTTTGTTTATTGTAACTCCCACTGTGGGAGTCTGTAATTGTTCTTTGTTTTGTTTAACGTTACTTTATGTCCATTCTAGTATTGCAATCATCTTGATGGGGCAGAGAGAGCTGGTTGCTTTGCTTAATTTGTCTTCCTGGTGTCTCGTAATGGTTGAGTGGCTCTTCCTGTGGTGCCACAGGGTTGTCTGCGGTTTATGATTGTGGTATTTCCTGATCATACTCACTTACTATTTTTAGTGATAGATGACTAGCATTACCATCCCGTGATGCCACATATTGTTAAAGAGAATTTTTTAACTGAATTACAGAAATGTCCATTTGAAGCAATCAGTATTATCAACCTTCCAAGTAATCTGGCTAAGGAAGTTACACACAGATACAGTGCCAACAGCTTCAAACTGCACAGGTAAATATTAATCTACATATGAGCCATGACATGTGATTTCCAACAATGTGGCATTTTGACAAGTGTAGACTCAGACGAGCATGTGCAGCCTCCTTTTAAGCTTAGAAACTCCAAATGATGTTCAGTCAGTAGCTTAGCATTCATAGTATATTCAAGGGACTAGCAAAGGCTCTGGTCAGACTGCACGTATGCGCAGGGTGATCTGAGGCTTTGCTGATCACACATACCACATTGTTGGAAATCTCATGTCGCGACTCATGTTAAGTGGTCATAAATTTTGAATGCATTGAAAGAAATAGTTCTTGAATTTGTAATCCTTACAAGTTTGTGAGTTTCAGGCAAACAGGCATGCCTTTGAGGTCAAGGTCAAAGAATTAGAATTTTCATACATATGTAAAAGTATCTTTTTATTTTATGGTAAAGACTAAGTGGGCCTCGTCACAACAAAACCTGTCTTCGGTGTTTCTGACATAGTGAGATTCAAACCAGCCTGCTCAGCTACAGGGACTAGCAAGAAAATTGAAATTTCGCTTGTAGCAAGCTTTGATATGGTACTTTCCAAACATCATATAACAAAGGCCCTGATCAGCCTGCGCGGATGCGCAGGCTGGTCTGCGCCTTTGTTGTTTGCAAACTCCTGAAGACAGGTTTTCTCGCGTCCAGGCCCAATTGGTTTCACTGACAATAATTGTGATGATAGTTGTGGGTCTAAAGTCTGGTTTAGCTACGTCTCTGCTCAGACGCCCAACCTTTCAGATCACTGTACCCACAATATATGTTTTGGTTGAAAAATAAGATTTTTTTTAACGTATAGTGTAGTCCCTTTACTATACCCGTTTTTTCTACCGCTTTTTTCTTTAGAAAAAAGGGTATATTAATTTTGTGCCAAAGTCGGTCCGTAGTCCGTCTGTCTGTGCGTCCGTGTGTCTGTGCGTCCGTCACGTTTTTTGTAAATGTATCTCCTACTAAACCGTTAGACATAGTAACTTCAAGCTTTGTAGCTGAATAGGTCACATGATGTAGAGGGTACTGGGCAACATTTCGTGTGACCCCAAGGTCAAGGTCAAAGGTCAAATAATGAATTTTCTTGTAAATGCATCTCCTTCTAAACCATTAGACATAGAAACTTCAAACTTTATTGCTGAATAGGTCACAGGATAGAGAGGGTACTGGGCAACATTTTGTGTGACCTTGACCCCAAGATCAAGGTCAAAGGTCAAATAATGTATTTTCTTGTCAGTGTATCTCCTCCTAAACCGTTAGACGAAGCATCTTCAAACTTTGTAGCTGAATAGGTCACATAATGTAGAGGGTACTGGGCAACATTTCATGTGTCCTTGACCCAAGGTCAAGGTCAAAGGCCAAATAATGCATTTTTTTGTAAATGCATCTCCTAAACCTTTTGACGTAGTAACTTCAAATTCTGTAGGTGCATAGGTCACATGATGTAGAGGGCACTGGGCAACATTTCATGTAACCTTGACCCCAAGGTCAATGTCAAATAATGTATTTTCTTGAAATTGTATCTTCTCCTTAACTGTGAGTTGTAGCAACATCAAACTTTGCTAGTGCAAAGGTCATGATGTTGAGAGTACTGGGCAACATTTTGTGTGACCTTGACCTTGGGGTCAAGGTCAAATAATGTATTTTCTTGTAAATGCATCTCCTTAACCATTGACCGTAGCAACTTCAAACTTTGCAGGCACATAGGGCGCATGATGTAGAGGTCAAGGTCAAATCAGATATTTCTTGTAAATGCATATTCTCCTTAACCATTGGACATAGCAACTTCAAACTTTGCAGGTGCATAGGTCATATGATGTAGCGGATACTGGGCAACATTTCGTGTTTGTCCTTGACCTAAGGTCAAGGTCAAAGGTGAAATAATGTACTTTCTTGTAAATGCATCTCCTTCTAAACCATTGGACCTAACAACTTCAAACTTTGCAGATGCTTTGGTTAGATCAAAAGCGGGTATTTGCGATGGTGTACCATCGACTGAAGTCTAGTATTGCTCTATTTGGAGTCTATAGTTAAGGACCATGTTGTAAGTGAATCTTGTATTATAAAGCGGCAATTTTCGAAGGAATTGTAGGAAAATGACCATTTAAAATTCCATGGTAAAAATTTTGGAGCCACAACATGACCATGTTGTGTCCAAATGTGTTATAATGAGATGTGTTATATATGTGTTATGGACTGCACTGTATTTGTATCTAAGTTCATATTTTACCTGCCCTGGTTACAAACCCCAAAGACAGGGTTTCTAAAAGTTTTACTATAAATTACAAGCTTGAATGACACCATTGATCCTTTGGAATATCATAATAATTATTGGTATTTTGCTTTTATATAGGCTGCCTATACCTCGACCAGGAGAAGTTCTGGGTCTTGTAGGGACAAATGGTATTGGAAAGTCAACAGCTCTTAAGATTTTGGCTGGCAAACAGAAGCCAAACCTTGGAAGATACAGTGTAAGTCTTAGGTTAAACCATATAGTAAATTATTAGACACCGACTAATTTGAACCTATATGAGCGCCGTCACGCAAAAAGGGCGCTTAACGTAATCGATGACGTTATGAGAAAATGACGTTCAAAGTTGACGCTATTTTCTGTGCCGAATTTGTTCAAAACATGTGCGATTTACACCAGTTTTGTTTTGTTTTTAGTTTTCTCCCTTTTAAGGCATCTCCTATCCCATTTTGATTACATTGACGACGGCTAAACAAGCGAAATCTTTTGTAAACAAGTAAAAAAAAAAGAGACTTGTTTTGTAAACAAATTTCAACGATTGTCAAAAAGTGGTCAGTTTAAAAAGCGAACAAAGGTTACCCAAATTGCTTGTAAAAACCTCAATCGAAACTAGGCTTGAAGATAAATAAAAAAACTCTCTCCCTCTCTTATTTCGCAAAGTCATATGATCAGTATCATTGTGTAAACGGGGACCAGGGCTGATAAAGAAGATGGGGTTGGCGAAGAAGATCGGAAGAAAGCCTTGGTCACACTATTTATAAAAAAAACATTCCTTTTTTTAACATGCAAGGGAAACAACCCAATCATAACTTGTATAGAGGCTCGGAACGGGATAAAAATCAATACGACGTCCGTCAACAATGTTTCAGTTACTGCATGAGCCGGTACTAAGCCTCAATACTAAGCAACGATCAAGATCATCTGGGCTTCCCTTGAGACTGGTCTGTCTTCATAAATAAATATCAGATTTTGTCTCCTTATGTATAAAACCCTACATAAATACAAGATAGCTCAATTTTCGTTCCTCCTTTGTGATTGTGTGCACAGCGCAAGGCTCAGACGAGTTTGCACAGATGCGCAGGATCAACTGAGCCTTCGCCTCTCGCCTATGTGATAAGTACGAAAATCTCATGTGCTGGCCCATATTTATTATCGTTTCAATGCTACACAATCGAAAATCGGGGACATATTCGTTCGGTTTGATTTGCGTTTGTACACGAATAAATGTGCGAAAAATAATTGTTCCAAGATCCCAGAAAAAAATAAATAGAAACACTCAAACAACTTGATTTGTCCGACATGCAGCTCAAAGCCAGCCAACACCCTATCTCAGGCCACTATCGGTCCGCCAGCAAAACACCGTTGGAATGGCGTTTCGCTTGCGGGCCGATAGTGACCAGATATTACATGCTTACTTGGGAGATGGGAATAAACCCATGCTATTGGGACCATTAAACGATCTCAAGCGTTAAATATTGTAACATTACACTACAACAACAGGCCCGTAGGAATAGGGGGGGGGCACGGAGGGCCGTGCCCCCCAATAATTTGCACAAATATGTTTTTTTATAGTGCAAATACTGTATTGCTCATTACAAAGGTCTGTCATTTTAAAAAAAAATTATGTGTGCCCCCCCCCCCCCCCCAATCTGTTATGTGTGCCCCCCCCCCCCCCCCCCCCCAATCTGTAATTGCTCCCTACGGGCCTGAGTTACAAGTTGTAGCGGAGCTGCTACTGGTCTTCGTGTAATATTGCACTGTTTATTCGACTAGAATATCTATTGTTCATTTGCTTTCTTTTCTTTTTGTTTTTGGATGCAACTCAGTAATAGTGGACATTGAATACAAGCTTGCCGTATGCTATTTAGAAGAAAGATAGATGTAAGTTTACACCAACTGAGCTGACAGCTTATCTGCCACTTCGTTTGATACAAACTTGCATTTTTTAGTGATAATAAAAAACTTATTCGTTTTATCCGAGCCATTTTTCTTTGAATTCGGTCTGATTTCAGAATCATACTGCATAGAAACATCCAAAACCAAAGAATGGCCAGAAAAGTCTTATGGAGAAAACTATTCTGTATTCCATGCAGATAATGCAGCTGGTCAAAACAAACACAAGACCATGCTTCATTATCTATCATGGCGCTGTTTCAAATGACTAAATACAGAAATAAGTCTTCATTTTATGACTGCTGGTCTCACTAAATGAATATGTGATGCATATTTTGGGCTTATAAGACTAAGATATATGTGAAGCGATTCACAATGTTTACAACATCTTGCAAACGGTTGTGCTTCATTAGTAATGAAGCCGTTTGTCCACCATTTACGTGGCATGAATGGGATTCTTTTTTTTTAATAGAACATTTAAATGTTTTAGAGGAATTTCTAAATATCACCATTTCCGGTTCACTTCTGTGCCCGGCGTATTATTTGTGAGAGTTTCTCCGACTGCGGAAGAGGAGAGAATTTCATTAATGAAACCAAATGTAGATTTGAATTATCTATTAACCAGCATGCCAAAAAATTTCACTTCAGGTGGACAAAGTGAAGAGAGGAAGTTATATTCAGTTATACAAACATATACGGCCGTTCTGCAGTGATAAGTTTAAAGCCTGTCAATTAATATAGCATTTTCAAAGGTGTGCAATTGCAAGAAATTTACAATTTGCGCTGTGCACTGTGAATTTATGATTTGTGTACTTTATATTTTGAAATTGGTGTCTGTTTATTCTTGAAAGTATGCCTAAAACTTAATTGCACCTGGATAGCGGTAACGCACTTATGGATTGAAGGGCCCCAAAACATAAATTACGCTAACCAGCCATAACGTAATTTTGGTCCTTTGCTTATCACATTTGTGGCTGGAAACGCGGTCAGCGTGTGAATATATGCCGTTTTGGCCAAAATTTCGAATCGAAGCGGAATCGCCGTCGTTGAATATAGACTACATTTGTCTTTAAATAACTGACAAAAAAAAAAAAAAAAAAAAAGACTCGGTACTTTTCTTAAAATGGTAATATTAAAGAAATAATCCTCAGACTTTGATACATGCAAGGTTAGTAGTTTTTTTTCTTTTGTTGTAATAGTAAAATAAGGTTACTTTGTTACGTCATTAATAACGTTACTTTGTAACGTAATTTTATACAGAACCTGAAGAGGGTACCCATCTAATAATGAAGTTTTAATCGTTTTATTGGCGTCATATAACAAAATAAATGTCAGAATTGGACTTTTAACTCATTATAGCTAAAGAAAATCCAAAGAACTAAAATTCCATAAAAAATACGTTAAGCCACCTTTTTGCGTGACGGCGCTCATATATCTACTCTCGCAGTGATTTTATTTCGGATTTTGGGAAGCTGCCTTTTCCTTCACATTTGGGAAAATATATAATAAAAATTGGGAAAAAAAGTATTAGAATACATGAAATTGGTAAAATAAAGGCCATTTTTGGATTGGGAATGACTCGCATATATGGCAGTAAAAGTGGCCAAATAAAATCACTGTCTTGACCTGTCTGACTGTCCACAAAATCTGGATCCTGTTTGAACTTAATTGTATTTGTTTATCAAGCAAGGACAATAGAATTTCACATGTGGAAATTAGAATAAGACTACACTACAAATTTCGCCACACGTAAAAATCATATAATAATCATATGATTCTTATATAAAAACTTTTATATAATACTTGTTAAAAAAGGCAGCCGCGTGTGGATCATATAAAACAGATTATATAATTTTCATATGAGAATGATATGATTTTTACATAAACTGAAATACATATAATAATCATATTATATAAATAAGCATTTCTACATAATAATCATATAATAATTATATGAATATCATATGGTTGCTCTTTTATATAAATATCATATGAGTGCCTTTATATAAAATTTATATAAAAAGGCAGTCACATGAGGATGATGTGTAATGCACTGTATATGAAAATTATATAAAAATGTTACAAAACTTAATTCACCACACATGATTATCACATGTATTAATTTACATATAAA
The DNA here is from genome assembly GCA_964019695.1 of Loripinus fragilis. Lineage (NCBI taxonomy): Eukaryota > Metazoa > Mollusca > Bivalvia > Lucinida > Lucinidae > Loripinus > Loripinus fragilis. The sequence goes on from OZ026521.1 coordinate 31,157,799, forward strand.
GCTTATATGACTTTTTTGGGTAAAAATCATTAAATGTATGACCTAGTTTATGGTCCAGCATCTCAACAGGGCCCGTGGTTATAAAACTTTTTTTCATCCTCATCTCTATTATGAATGAAATTTCAAACCCTCATAAAACTAAAATACTGAAAATGAAGACTTTTCTTGCTTTCAAACTCTCAGAGGTTGTGTTTATCATGCATAAAAATGTTAAAATGCCAAAGATTGTTGGGATTTTAACATGTATATGAGTATGCTAAATTTCATGCTCAGTTGAGCTGAGCATGAAAAAAAGAGTTATAACCCCGAAGCCAGGTCTGCATTTGGAATAGGAATAGTTTCTACTTTACCACTTGTGTCCAGTCTCTACTGTCAGAATTTGCAGGTTGTTTTAGATAGGTATTGGAACAAAACTAGCTCAAGAAGTATTAATATAATATATTGTTTGTTTGATTTGATTCTTTAGGCCCCCATCAACAATCTTTCAGTTATAAAGGGACAGGTCTTCCTGGGTTGAACCAGTACTAAGCTAGGATTAATGTTCTTGCTCAAGGACACAACGCAGTGACGCCGGTGAGTCTCGAACCCACGGGTCCTGGGTCTGGAGTCAAGCTCTCTACCACTGAGCCACTGCGCTCCCTTGCAATAACATTTATGCAGATGTCATTACAATCAACTGTTGCTATACTGACCCATAAAATAGAAACATTCCAAAAACAGATAACAACATGTATTTCCGTGTTCGACTGTTTAATATAATAGTAAAGACATGTAATAGTAAATTGAATATAGCATCCATGGGTGAAATTTCAAAATGCTAAACTTAAGAAATTCAATTCTAAAAACTTCCAACATGCCCATATAAAATATTAAAAATAAAAAGTTTAAAGGTCAGTTTTCTTTAGATAATCTGAAAATAAATAAGATTGAAGCAATAATAATCTGCTAATTCATTATTTTGAGCCTTACTTTCCATAGATAGAAAGTCAGCCTCAAAATCCTGAATTTAGGAATAATCCTGAAAAATTTCATCTATGTGGTAGGCATGTCAGGGGAGACATAACTGGCTTCACTGTCCATTGGAATTGTATGACATTATTTTCCTCTCCTGCTTGTCCTTTAACTTCTCCCATCAGCATTTGAAAAATGGTCAAAACTTTTAAAGTCATTCCAAAAAATGGTCTTCTGTCTAAATAATTCCTTCTAAGCTGTGAAAGATTTCTGAAAAAAAGAATGAAATTATAAACATGAATTAGGTTCTATCTTCATTGATTTTATTGGTGTTTAAACTCTGCCCATTCACTTGCAAACTTTTAGCCTTTCTGGCTACACCATTTATAAATGATTAGCCAGGGTTAAAAAATCTAAAAATTCACAAACCAGAGGATCATAGGTTCTGAAGTGCTCTAACATCAAGAAAAAATAATTTTGATCTCTATAACTCTTATCCTGCTAACATTGTTTTTGTCTAGAAAAAGTCCTCTGCTTATTAGTTTTTATGTCTGCTGCAAGTTGCACACCATTTTATCACAGAAACGAACACTATGAACCATGATCAGACTGCTCCAAAAGGAAGTGTCTGATCTTGGGTCTTATTGTTTGCAATATAGGCAGTACATTTATAAGCAGATGAGAGAGCAGACAACAATTGTCTTGAATAGCAGGAAAAGGATTGCGTAAAAACATGATAATGTTGTATTGTTGTATTTTTTTGACCCTGAAGTTCAAAGGGCGTGGCATATGCTAATTTTATCTCTGATCTGTTATCGGCAGTTTTCGCCAAACATACGAACTAATTACGTTATTTGAAATGAAATGTCTGGTGTAAATAATAGTTGGAAAAGATCGTCCGCTGTAGTGTAGTGGTTTAGGCACAAGACTCGTAGCATATAGCAGGTAAGTTCGAATCTCACAGGGCGCGTTTCATTTTATTTTTTTTCCTGTCAGAAAAGATTGTATGCGCTAAAAATAAGAAAGCTTGAAAATGATGTTTTGTATGTTTTTTTGCGCGCGTGCAAGTTATATAAATTAAATGTAAATAAACGCATTATATCACTGCAGTTGCTAGTAAATCACGAATGTTGCACAACCAATCTTGGCTCTTAGGCGAATCAGTCTCGATTTACTTGCGACTGTACACATTCGATCAGGTATACATGTATACATATGCATAATTGCACAAAAAATAAGATTTTCACATTTGAAAGAGGTTTCCGTCATGTCAGAACATAGAAAAAATTTTACTGAAAAAAAAAAAAAAAACTCATGCGAGATTCGAACTTGCCTTCTTTAGAACAGAAGTCCTGGACTTAGACCACTACGCCACAGCGGAAGATTTATTAATGTTACTACCGTATATATATATTGAATTTCAGAGAACATAATTTATGCCGTTATATTTGGCGAAAATTATCGATCACAAGTCATAGATAAAATTTGCATAGGTCACTACCTTTGAACTTCAGGGTAAAAAAAATACGACAATATTACTATGCATTACATCAGTCTTCTACTGGATTAAAGAAAACCTCCCTTCCCCACCTAGCCATGGTGTAGAATACAATGTTATATATGCAAGACCCAACTGAATGGTATTTGTAACAACCATGAGCTATTACTGGATGGCATTTAAAATGCCTATGACATGTATAACAACACATCATCTTAGTTACAATTCTTGCGACACAAAAAAAATCGCAATATCTACTAGGTTCTGTTTCAAAGGACTATAACACCAAAAATAGGCAATCTAGAGTTATGGTTCTTGCATTCTGCATGTTGTGTAATGATAGTTAATATTTATATGAAGTTTCATGAAGGTCTTAAATTACAGAGCAGACACAATTAAATCCCAAAATCAACCATATAGCAAAGGGCTGTAACTCAAAAACAGTTAATCCAGAGTTAGGTTTCTTGCATTTTGCATGTCATTTCAACTCATTGATGTTGGCTAATACTAAAAGTATCTAAACCCTTTTTTAAGTTACAGAGCAGACAGGAAAGCTTGACTGACTGACAGACAGACATTCTGAGTTAAAAGTTGTGATCTTGGGAGTTCATAGCATAGTGTTGTGTGTGGCACAGTGACATACTATTGGTATTAATCATATAAAGTAATAATGAATATGCCCAACCCTTTTAGGAGATATGGCCCAGACATGAGATTCTGAGAATTGCAGCTTCCATCAAAGTTTGAGTCAAAGTTGTGACCTTGACCTTGGGAGTTGGTGGCTAAGTGTTGAGCCTGACAAACTTCATGCTGTTGGTAATAATCATATGAAGTAATAAATAAATTTGGCTTACCCTTTTTGGAGATATGGCCAAGATGAGAAACCCAGGATTTCAGCATGACTGACATATTTGTTTGTTTTGATTCTTTACGCCCCAGTCAACAAATTTTAAGCTATGTCGGGAAGGGTCTTCCTAGGTTGAACCAGTACTAAGCAGAGGAATAAGTGTCTTGCTCAAGGACACAACACAGTGCATTTGGTGAGGCTCGAACCCGAAACCTATCAATCTCAAGTCAAGCAATCTACCACTGAGTCACCGCACTCCTTGTATGACTCCTGTTTGTGTTTGGTCCTTGTTTAGTGATACAGTACTTCAGTTTACTTTCTAGTTTTGCAATCATCTTGCCGAGGAAGATCGAAGGTTGCTTGACGAATGTGTTCTTGCTGTCATGTTACTGTATTTGTGTTTTCAGTCTCTTCCTCACAATGTCTTGGGTTGGTCTGTGATTGTGATATTTCCAGGTCATACTCACTTTCTTTAAGAAAGATTTATAAATACTCAACTGCCAAAATTATGCTGTCACTTTCACCCACCTAGAATAAATACCATTGTTTTTGAATAATTAAAATATAATCATACAACTTACCTATTCAAACTCAATTGTTCTGATCTGATCCTCAGTCTTTGAGGTAAGCCTTCAAGTTTTTGCACTCTAGCAGTAGCAAAGATGTCATGTGGTGCTAATAATTTTATGTGGTTCAGCTATTGATGATTCTGTGATGTTAAAAAGGTGTATGGGGTGCTGGGTCAGTTCAGTATAGAATCCATGCCATAGACAAATCCTCCTGGAATACAATTATCATAAATTTTGTAAGGCTATTATCTACTAGTGAATCTGTATGAACCAATAACTGCACCTTTACCTGTTTTATTCTGATGGATTTTCCCATACATATTGATATGATAAGTATGGAATTGCCCATTTTGTATTTTAAGAGGTCACAGGTCAAAGTTTCTAAATAATGATATTTTCTGTCCCTGAAGGTTGTTTTAATCTTAGCAAACAGTGCAGACCCTGATGAAATGCAGTATTATGATGTGATTCATCTGAGTCTTCATTGTTTTTCAAAGGGTCTGTTTAGGGATTTCCAAGATACAAAGAGTTAAGTGAGATCACTACATTGCAAGTCATAATGACTGCACAGCAATGACACACAGTTTTAAAGTGTTTAACTACAATAGCCTATAGATTCTCAATATGAATAACCATATCAGCATGTGTATGAACATGTACATTCAGTTAATGTGCACTCCATAGCTTTTAGAAACCACAAAAAATCTGACTCTGCTTTGGACTGCATGATGATTATAAAATGAAAACTTTTCTTGCTCAAAGAGATGCTGGATCTTTTCAAAGAAATGCCTTAGAAAAGTATTCAAACAGCAACACTTCCCCATAGATACAATATTGAATGTATGTGCAGCTTACTATATATATTAGGCAAGAGATTCAGGATCTGTCTACTCCATCCCCACCCCTTACCATGTGACCTTCCACACTTCCTGCAGATAAAAAGGTTAAAAATACAAAATGTAAAATAAGGTTTCATAGGTCTAGTTAAGCAAACATTTTCAGCGTTAATTTGTTATTACTTTCTTACCCATCAATTTTCACATATGTTTTGGGTGCTCAAAAGAACGGTTCTCAAGAGACGGTTCTTTTGAGTACCCACAACATACGTTTTGGTTGAGTAATAAGAAAAATAATTTTCTGTTACGCACTCTTATCTGGGGGCCTGGGTTTACCCTAGTTATAAGTATATATGTGATCCCCTGGGTCTGGACCGTTTTAGCCCCAGGGCCATGATTTAGATAAATTTGGTAGAGATAAGTCTATTAGGTGATGCTACATACCAAATATAATGTCTCTAGGCCCTGTGCTTTAAAGTTTTCATTTTAAAAAATCTATTTTAGCTCATTTTACCTAGTTATGCAATGGACTGGACCCATTTTAACAATTATGGACTAAGGCTGTATAAGGATAATTCCTGCAAAGTTTGATCAAAATCAAGCTAGTTTATAAGATGTCCTCCAGAAGCAGTTATTGATAACCCATGAAAGACATCACACAATCACAAAGGCTCACCAACAGCCTATGGCACACATGAACTTAAAAGTAATACTGCCTATAAGCTTGAAGAAGTGGAGAAGACATTTGTTTATGCAGATTTTTTTTTTATAGCAAGTAACCCTTTAGAAAAAGACTATACATATACAACTTATTGTATCAAACTGGATTGAAGATTCCACCAATACCAGTAATTGTGATATCTTCTGGTCATACTCCATACTCACTTCTTACTTTTTGAAGACTTAACTGTCCATACAATGTGCATACCTGCTTTGCATCTTGTAAAAGTGCCTATTTCAATACCCATCTTTAGAAAGCAATAGGCAGTCACTTGGGACACTACCCAGTACCCAACATTGCTGAAATACAAATGAGAGATTTTTTAATGAAAAGGAATTATAAGAAACAGAATACTAGTTCTGAATATAGAAAAAAGCACCAGTCATGGTGACATAGACTATAAACCTTAATTATTGAGGGTAGAGGCAGCTTTGTATGGGTTGGTTGGTTGATAGTCCAAGTTTTTTCTGATGTTTTAGTGGCTTTTCTTTATTTTGATATTTGCCACTATCAAATAGTGGCAAATATCAAAATATGGAAAAGCCACTTAAACATCAGAGAAAGCGCAGATTAGTTGGTTGGCTGCAAACCAATTTGTTTTATGGTTAGCCTGATTGAAAGAAAATTGAACCTTTATTTCTGCATACCTTTAAAAAATAAACTTCAGATATCCTTTTTTGTTTAAATCAGCTACAAAATATATCTATGTAACATGTTTAAGCTTAACAATACAATTTTCATACCATTTTATCTTCTGCAGCATCTGTTATTTACTTAAAAGCATGTACATTTCACTACACAGAATCATGTCCATTTCATCAACACGGTTTAAATATAGGATTTCTAAACCCCAAAGACAGGTTTACTCATCGCTCATGATGTGACATTGACATGGTGTGCCTATTTACCTGCATTTTACACATTTGTATGTTAAGGTCCTTATTTAATTTTCAAATGTATGTACATGTAGAAAGCCCAAATACTTTTGTCATTTGGAACAGCTCTCATTGGTTGTGTTCTGGTGTTCATGAATACGGGGACATATATATTATGATGCAAGCAGTCCGTGAGCAAGTTTAACTGACTGGTTAATTGTCCAGCTGTTACAACGCATGAAATAGGGTCTATCATATAGAGTGTGTGCGTTATTATTATTGATATATTCCATTGCATGCCATTTAGGCATTTAGCAGAGATTTTACCACAAATTTGGCCCCACAGTGCAGGGCTTGGCGCACCTCTGGTTTACCAAGAAAGCTGTAAACCAGAGATTACCCCAGGGGAAGCTTTTAGCAGGGCTTTGAAAATTTAAAAGTTAAAAGCCACACTATTCCCTGGCCCTGAGGGATACAAATGACTGGTGCATAATGCCTCTCGAAGACATTTGTGGTCATTTCCACTTGCATTTTTGACATTGTTTCCATGCAAAAATTCGAACAAATCTTTTGAAATATTGCTTCAGGTGTCTTAAATAGTTTGAGTGGGGATGTGGGGGCTGTGGCACCCCTAATAACGTAATGTTATATCTGTTTTTCTATGACCGAGTTGTCGTGTCTGAGGTTTTATGGGTGGCTTATTAACTGCAACATTCAAGCATTTTGACTGAGTCTACCACGGGCAGTTGCTAAATAGAAAAAAAGCACACCCACTCTATAATGGAGAATGCAGGGTTCCCACAGAAATTCAAAAACACAATTCCATGATTTTTCCATGATCAACAATGTAATTTCCATGACTATTTAATGCTAACCTCCAACCTCCCCTTTTAGACCCATCATCACCACGCTGAGCATAAATACGGAATGCAGCAACAGTAATGTATTTAAATAAGCATGCTTGTAGACCATTCATGCATTTTGAAATAATTAAAACTTGAAACCATCAGTAGCCAGAAAACTAGTTGTCAGACACACAAGTTTTGTGTGTCTGACATCTAGTTTTCTGGCTACTGGTGGTTTCATCAAATCATTCCACAAAATTCCATGATTTTTCCATGATTATTCATTTTTTTTCAAATTCCATGATTTATCCATGCATGGAACTTTTTTTGGTGATTTTCCAGGTTTTCCATGATTTCCAGAGCTTGTGGGAACCCTGAGAATGGATTGTTTTTATTAGTCGAGACTCCCAAAACACATCAACTTCTCTTTTCAGGTCCGAAACAACCAGGGGCCATATATCCGCATATTCCTCATTCTAATTCCGCTCAAAACAATTTGCAAACCAGGGTCAGTTTTAGTGGTTTCCATATGAATACTTTTTCTTATGATTTAACTTACCTGTAAGGTTATTCCAATTATCCCAAACGCCACATAGATCTATTGTTGTTGACATTCGATGCAGGAACAGACGACCCGTTTGCAGAGTGACGTCACTTGCTCGTGACAATGTAGTCAAAAACTCGATTGCAATTAGACTATATCGTTATTATTATTATTATTATTATTATTATTATTATAGACCTACCAAACTCTTCGTCATAAATCAACAAAATCCGTCTTTGGTATAGCCTGGCGAGATTCATTGTCTGTGGATGGTGGATTTCATGATCCTCTGAAGATCCTCAATATTTACTCTATGCTCAGCGTATTTGAAATAAACACCATGCCTTTCTGTTCAGATGGCTGGGACGTTAAACCACAAACCAAATAAAACATACATAACTAAATGGGGATGGGGTGCATTATAAACAAGAACCATAATTCTAGCCTCAATATATTTTGAGTTATTCCCCTTTATTGCTATTTTTTTCTCCATTATTTTTATATTTATTCTCTTAAGGTTCCTCAGCACACTTTGGCCAATTTTACAAGTTATTGCTCATCATATTCAGGACAAACTAACTGTCTCTTTTGATTCGTCCTCCATAGGGCTGATTAGTTATAAGTGGTTTCTAACTATTTATGATAAATACTGTTCCGTAAAAACTTACAACGAGGAGGATTCAATTTTTTTAGAGAAAAAAATACCTTTTCTAAATTTTCCAAATCCATCATCTGCATGTACGAGGGTCATCCAATAAATAGAGAGAATTTCCTTATAATATGAGAGTTTGTAACACTTTAACATCACAAATATAACCACAAGGTGGCATAACTTGTTGTGTATGCAACAACATATCTAAAAGTTTGACAGAGTGTGATGTCGCTTGTTGCTTCAAGCTTACCTGGCCGGATGCCTTAAATTGGTTGCCATGGTTACTGGCATGTGCAGATCAGTTCCAAAAAGCATATATTCTATAAACTACAACATAAGGCTACTACTCTGTAAAGTTCATTGACTCCTTATGAAAAATGTCAAATTGACAGGTACATTTAGCATAAAAAAGCGACAAAGATGCAAATTTGTGGAATCAGAAATGGGGGTATGGGTCATGAATTTGCCCTTGAATTATTGTTGGTTGGTATATAAGTTTTAAATCCCCCTAAAATCATTTAATATATTCTATATTTTCAAATAGTATCGTTGACAAACATGTATTCCATGTGTCCATTGTTGCCTAGCAACAGAAAAATATAGACTTAACAAATAGTCTATTTTTTCACAATTGCCTGGTTGCTAGGCAACCAAGACTAACTGGTACATATTAATGACCATATTTTATATGAAACATTGAGAACAATTAAACTATTACAGATTTAAGGACAATCTATGTTAAGATAAATGATAATTATTAAATGTCAAACTCTGTTTCTTTAGCATTCGGTTTTTGTATGTGGAAAATCTGGCCAGGCTAGCTTTAGTATCACTTGTTCGTTGCTAGGCAACAAGCGACCTCACTTTCCAACAACATTTTGGATATGCTGCTGCATGCCTAACAAGTTATGCCATCTAATGATTCCATTTGCCATGTTCTAATGGTACATACTCTTGCATTATAAGGAAATTCTCTATTTATTGGATGACCCTCGTATATTTTGACATTATCCCCCTTCATGATATTACAAACTAGAGCTTCGTACCTGAGTGCACATGATTTAAGACTTTTCAGTACCATACATAGTGGCTTAGAAACAAAATGTCACTTGCGAATGTACAGTTCAATTGAATGTTTTGATAGATTGTTTTGATTCTTTACGTCCCAGCCAACAATTTAAGCTCACGTGAGCCAAAGGCTCAAGGTAAGCTATTGTGATTTGTCTTTGCCTAGCGAGCGTCAGTCTGTCCATAAAACTTTTGCTTTAAATGACAACTCCTCCTGAACGACTGGTCCAAATTCAAACTAATTTCACAGAATTGTTCCGCAGGATACCTTCTACCAAAATTGCACAAATGGTTCCCCTCCTCTGAACAGAGGGACTGCCAGAGCTCTAGATAAGAATTGATTTAAACGACATCTTCTCCTGAACCACTGGTCCAAATTCAAAATAAATTCACAGAATTGTTCCTCACACTGCTCTTTACAAAAATGACATAAATGGTTTTGCTCCACTGAACAGGATGGCTGCCAGAGCTTCAGATAAGAAATCTTTCAAACGTTATCTCCTCCTGAACAAATTCAAAATATTTTTTATAGAATTGTTGCTCAGGATACCCTTTACCAAAATTGCACAAGCACAAATTATTCCGCTGAGCTGAACATAAGAAATATCTTTCAACAACATCTGCTCCTGAACCACTGGACCAAATTTAAATTAATTTCACAGAATTGTTACTTTTGATGTCTTCTACCAAAAATTGCACAAAGGGTTCCGCTCCGCAGAACAAAAGTAACTCCAGAGCTCTAGATAAGATATCTTTAAATACCAATATCTCCTGAACCATGGGTCCAAAATCAAAATAATTTCACAGAAATGAATCTTATGTTGCCCTCTACTAACATTGATCAGATGGTTCTCCTTTACTGAACAACTTGGCTGCCAGAGCTAAAAATATAAACATTTTTAAATCCAATCTCCTTCGCCACAGGCCAATGCATCATCTATTTATGTGCTAGGACTCAGGTGAGCGACCCAGGGCCCTAGGGCCCTCTTGTTTGTTTTAGTTGTCAAAAAGAGCGTGCGAATGACCAGAGCTCTAGATAAGATATCTTTAAATACCAATATCTCCTGAACCATGGGTCCAAAATCAAAATAATTTCACAGAAATGAATCTTATGTTGCCCTCTACTAACATTGATCAGATGGTTCTCCTTTACTGAACAACTTGGCTGCCAGAGCTAAAAATATAAACATTTTTAAATCCAATCTTCTTCGCCACAGGCCAATGCATCATCTATTTATGTGCTAGGACTCAGGTGAGCGACCCAGGGCCCTAGGGCCCTCTTGTTTGTTTTAGTTGTCAAAAAGAGCGTGCGAATAAACATAAAATGCATTCTTAACTTTTTCCTAATTATATCTTATATCTGCCCTTTGAACATTTTGTAGCACATAAAGAGAGTGCGGTACAATGGTGCATGCCATGCCACATTTCATCACAGGAAACATTAAGGAGTTTCCAGTTCATTATGGATTAAGCCATGTATTCTGGAAAACCCCTAACACCTAAATGGGTACTTTTACAAACAACATAGACCCAGATGAAATGCCGCATAATGCTGGTTTTCATCTTAGATAACACTGTTTGTAAAGGTAAAATAAAGATATTCAGACAAAAGAACACAATCTTTTTTAAAGTATAACCTGACACCCCTATGTACTATGGATTATTTGATACACTTAGCCAAAAGGAAGAATCCATTAATATACAAAGAATGAAGAATTCAGTGATGTGCCTGTGTACTAATTTTATAACTTAGCCAGTATGTATGTTACTTAAATAGTGTGCACTCAGGTGAGACTTTAGAAATATATTAATGCATATTACAAGGGGCGTTCAAAAATAATGCAAGTTAAATTACTTCTCAGTCAGTTAAATTTGTACTTGTTTTTCGTGGTCTGCCCTTTAAAATATTCTCCATCTACCTGGAAGCGGGTTAAGTTGTCCCCGAGTCAACTCATTCCCTAGGTCAACTCGTTCCCTAGGTCAACTCGTCCTTGGGTCAACTCGCCCGGGTCAACTCGTCCCGGTCAACTCGTCCTTGGGTCAACTCGCCCGGGTCAACTCGTCCTGTTCCTATTTGCATGCGAGAATTTACATGCATTGACAAATATTTATTTATATAAAGCATGTAGACAAAATTTTGGGAATAAAAATGGTACATACTTTTGTGAGTGTACTATGTTCAAATTAGCCTACGCTTCCTGCTACATACTGGTACGCCTGAGCAAGGACAAAGACCCTCACTAGGACCTAGCCATTAATTCATTATAATGGAATGGTCATTATTTATCAGCTAGGGGTGGGGGTTGGTGGTGGTGTGGTACCCAAGCTGATAAATAATGACCGTTCCCTAAATGAACATTTGGCCCTGTCATGTTAGCATGTTCTTAGTTTTCAGCTGAGTCAATTTTGTATAAGGAAGCGCAGGCTAATCTGAACGTTCGCTAGTCCCATGTCTGATGAGCAACGCATTTTACCAATCATTAAAAGGTTTTTTTTCGGCAAACCGTAATGCACCACCATTGTTGATTAATTAAAACTTTGGAGATCACATAACAGACTATTAACCGACCGAGACACCCACCAAGGAGGGTATTTTATATAGGGGAGGGTATTTTATAAAGAGGACGAGTTGACCCAGGCGAGTTGACTCAGGGACTACTTGACCCAGATTCATCTACCTGAATACACAGTTTCAGACAGCCGTTCCATTTTTGAAGCATTCTCGTAATCTTCAACAGTGGACATATTAGATACTGGTAAATAGCAGATCAGAAGGAGATTCTTGATTGACATCTTCCGCGTGTGTGTGTGTGTGTGTGTGTGTGTGTGTGTGTGTGTGTGTGTGTGTGTGTGTGTGTGGGTGGGTGTGGGTGTGTTGAGGGGTTAAAACCTTCCCCGATTCCAAAAAACTCAGCCAAAGTGCATGCCTAATGCGCTGGTGCCTTATATGGGTATTTAAGTCCACTATGACTCAATTGAACCCTTAAAATTAAAAAGCTAGCTAAGTAATTGCTGATTTCTGGCTAGCAAATGCAAATGGAAATTCATGTGTCTGAAATGTGTTCACATACCAATGCATGTGCTATGTAAGTTATCATTTAAGGGTTAAATACATCATATAATAAAGAATAAGAATGCGTGAAGAAATAGAAAGTTTTGTACTTTTATGTTTATTATTTGCGGAGTTCAGGACACCATTTTGTCGCTGTACGCAAAATTTTAAGCAGTCATGGCCAACTCTCAATTTTACTTGCTACGTAAGCCTAGACCAAGGATCTACTGTTTACCCCCCACACCCCCAAAAAACAACAACAAAAACTAATAGGCAACCCGCAAAAATATCCCTGTTCTATACATTTAACTTAAAAAAGACCTGTAAATCCATAAAAATGAACTAAAAAAGTTGTCTAGTTTTGTTATGACCTCCCAAAAAGTATCCACAAAATCTGCATTCTCCATAATGATTCAATTTTCTGAACCAAAAAAAAAAAAACAAAGAAAAAAAAATAATAATAATAAATGAATATTGAAATTCAAAATTTTAAATCTCCCAAAATGGGTCTAGCCTTCATATACATATATATGAAAATATTAGAGTACCCCTCCCCACCCCTGGGTACCCATTGTGCATTGAGTTTCAGATGCTTCTTCAAAATTTTATGAACTTGTGATCACGACTTATTTGTGAACCGGGCTAAGTGTCTCACGGTAAACCATGCTTCCTTTTAGAGCAATTCAAATCAAGGATTTTTGGATGTTACGTTTTGGGTGGTCATTATTGTTAATTTGAGGATTACCAGGACGAGCAGCATCCTGTTTAAGCGCTTAAATTTAGTCACTCACCTGTAAACCGTGGTTAAAGTCACTATAAATATCCCACACCTCTTATGAATATCCCACTACCTACCTTATGTAGGCCATTATTTCAAGCACTTTTTCAGCCTTTTCCCAGGCATGTTGCAGCAGGCTTTTGAACAACTTACACTGTACGGAGGTCAGTGAAGCTATAAAGAGGAATTTTGCTATTCCCTGTGTAACTGCTGGTTCTCAGTCTACTATTGGTCAGTAAGGTAAATACAGGTAATCAGAACCACCCCGTCACACACACGCACATTTACAGGTGTGAATGTGTGGAAGGGGGGGGGGGTACGAGTTATCTGTTGTGTTTTTTTCTATTTCTGACCACCTGTAAACCGCGAACCAGCAATTAATGTAGATATGATCAATGTTACGTTTATCGACACATGGTGGCTCTTTTCCCCGGTTTGTGCACTTGGTGTGAGATAAAAATGCACCTGCAATATTTTTGAACGCCCCTCGTATATCAGGAGAGGGGATAATGTCAAAATATACATGGAGATGATGGATTTGGAATATTTTGAAAAGGTATTTTTTTCTCTAAAAAAATTGAATCCTCCTCATTGTAAGTTTTTACGGAACTGTATTTATCATAAATAGTTAGAAACCACTTGTAACTAATCAGCCCTATGGAGGACGAATCAAAAGAGATAGCTAGTTTGTCTTGAATATGATGGGCAATATCTTGTAAAATTGGCCAAAGTGTACTGAGGAACCTTAATAATAAGGGAGTTATGTGCGGAATAAGTTGTGTGTCCAAGTTTGGAACCCAGACCACAACCAAAACCAGCTTTTCCGGATTCACATCATCACTTGTTTCCTCACAATCTCCTACCTAGCCCCAACCACATCACAAACAGTAAATTTAGGATATGTGATAGCAAGCAATATTTTGTTGCTATTGCATATGCGCAAAATCCTCATTTAAACGTTCATGCTGACGTATCCGGAGAAGCTAGATACCTTAAATCTAGATACCTTATATTTGGTCTGATTCTTCATCTACATCCATAGTTTGTGTATGTGAAATGCAAAGGCTCTGCAGCAAGACTGCCTGGATGCGCAGGCTAGTCTGAACCTTAAATTGCTGCTAGCAGGTGTGATAAGAACCAAAATATGTACTGGTCCATACAATATCTATAGATAAATAAAACAAGCAATTCAATAAATGGTTGCTTCATGATTATGTATGCGTGCATGTGCATGCATACATAACGTACATACATACATTTTTATAAGCACTTGGGGTGAGTATATTTATGCAATAAGAGATAAATTGTTCACATCATTTTTTTTCTTTCTTTATGAACTTGAATCTATTTTATATATATGATTCTTATATAATCTTATTTTTATCAACAATTCATATAAATTAATTTATTTCATAATTATATGAACTAATATACATATAATGATCAGATAAAACTTACATGGGTTTCATATGATATTAATTACATAAAAAAATTATATGATTTTGTGAGCATGTAAATATCATATAAATCCTATTAAATAAAATTCATATGAAACTGCACATATGAAAATCATATATTCAGGTTAACATATGAGAATTATATAAGACTCATATGAGAATCATATATAAAGGCAATTATATAAGAATGACGTGTGGCGAAATTGGCTTAGTAGGAGTCAAAGCACATTATTGTCACACCTACCCCTATCAGGGTGTGACATAGCCATTCAAATTTCCATCTGTCAGCAGGCCTTTAGATAAGAGTGTGTACCAAAAAATTTAATTTTCATATTTCTCAACCAAAACATATGTTGTGGGTGCTCAAAAGAACCGTGCGTCTGTCTGTCAACAGTTTACGTTGGATTGCTTTTTTTGCAGCAGTCCTAGCTGCAAGTGTCAAACCTTGCATCTTTATATAGTAATTGTCCTCTGCATACTCTCCAGGCACACACTGACCTGATGACCTTGACCTACATATCAACAAGACCTTTCTTTTGAGCACACAAAACACATGATAACAAACGCTTCACTATTTTACACTCTAAAATATTTATATGGACCAATGTCACCCCTAATAACATAACGTCACAGCCTGCATCACAGTAAGCGACTTCGGTCGCTAGATTTGTCTACCATTTAGAAAAAGTCATTTCAGTGATGAAATGAGCATGTCCATTTCAAACAGTAAGCATATATTGATGATGTTGTGTTCAAAGACTTTAGGTATATGGTTTATAATACCATTATGTTCCAAACTGAAAATAGTTGATAATTTATTTATTATCTAGAAGTAATTAAATAAGAATGGTCACATTGGTCCATCTGGGTGTATTTTGAAAATACAGACATTCATTGAAAGAATTGAAAGTAAACATTGTCCTTGAACATTGGTTTAATTGGTGGGGCAAAGAGTTGAATCATTGAAGAAGAACAAACGGGAAAATGCTAATCAGTCTCGCCAATCCTTCACATGTGTCCAGTAAATGTCATCAAAATATTACCTGTGACGTAGGTTGTGGTCCTTGAATGTATTTGCTATAGAAAACTCCTTTATATTGTAGGATCCCCCAGACTGGACAGAAATCTTGACCTACTTCAGAGGCTCGGAGCTTCAGAATTTCTTCACAAAAATATTGGAGGACGACCTGAAGGCTATCATTAAACCCCAGTATGTGGACCAGATACCCAAAGCTGTCAAGGTGAGAACAACGAAGTTTCATTGAATCTGGGATCTACCTGGGTGCTATAGTTGAATTGAGGGCTAGTAACCTCTAAATTTAGGCAAATTATTCATAGGTTTAGATAAACACAATGACAATCTTTTAGCTTAAAATTCTAAATATTTTCTTACCCACCAGTTTTAGGATCTGTTTTGGGTGCTCAAAAGAATGGTCTCATTGAGACAGTTCTTTTGAGTACCCACAATATATGTTTTGGTTGAGAAATAAGGAAATTAATTTTGTAATACACATCTGATTATTGCTTAACAGTGAATGATGTTTCTATCAGCTAATACCAATTTATGATCTTGA
The DNA here is from genome assembly GCA_964019695.1 of Loripinus fragilis. Lineage (NCBI taxonomy): Eukaryota > Metazoa > Mollusca > Bivalvia > Lucinida > Lucinidae > Loripinus > Loripinus fragilis. The sequence goes on from OZ026521.1 coordinate 31,174,066, forward strand.
AGTATGAATAAACTTGTATAAGCAAAATGCCTGCTTTAAACAAGCTGATTATAGGGACATATTACATTATAAAAAAGCCGGGCTGCAGAGCACAGTCTGTAGCATGTCTGGCTACAGATGTGTGTCTGCAGATCCAGGGGTTGCGAGTTTGATCCCGGTCCGGTCCCATACTTTCCTAGAGATTGATCATAAAATGATTTTTACGGTCATTCTCCTCCCTTCCGCTGATTCATTCAAGAAGGGTTTGTTGTCAGTTACAAGCGAAAGTATGTGCATGAGTTACTGGTTAACGGCTTGTTCAAGCCTGCCCAGGAAAAAGTGTGGTTAGGTGACCTGACCATCCCACCATGACCATAGCTGTTGACTTGGGATGTAAATCAACAAAACAAACTAACAAAACATAATAAAAAAACAATGGTAATAAATAATCTGAATTAACTTGGTTTCTTATGGTGAAAGATGCTGATGATCGGCCCCAAAATTGGGTTAGGAAAATTTGTAGTGTACATGACAAAGCAGTAACTCTTTAAATACTGTTGTTAAAAAAAAACAAAGCAAAAAAAACAAAACAACACAAACTTTCATGATCTGGATTAAGCCGTCCTTATTATCATAAAATAACGTGTCTTTTTGATGCCATGGTATTTTCTAACTTATTGTAGGGATCAGTACAAGAACTGCTGGATAAGAAGGATGATCTCAAAGTACAACTCACTGTGTGTAAACAATTAGGTGAGGCTGCCTCGTAGTTTTAGGTTATTTGAGCGTAAAGTTAAACTTATCATTTTCTTACCCATTACTCCATTAGTTTTAACAGTTGTTTTGGGTGCCCAAAAGATTTTATCTATAAGTCTAACAAGTAGTCCTTAAAGTTTGAGACTTCCTACATTTTCTCAAGTATTTATCCTACATTCCTATATATAAGGTACTTCATCTCCTTTAAGGGGATATATCTTTCAAAAGCTCTTACTTGCATGAAATTTTTCCTGCATAAGCAAAAGTTGCTATTATACAAGGAGACAGATACCTTTGGCCACATTGTTGTATGAACAAACATACAGCTTTTGAACGATTGACAGCATGCTAATCAGTCTTTTTAGAGTTACTTCCTGGTTTGATACCGTTTGCAATATTGTGACAGGCTGGGTGAACTTTAGAGAAAAGCATTTGCATGAACATGAACAACAATTATCTGACTACAATATATAGAAGTATTTTGACCCAAAAATATGTATTTCCGGTATTATTTAAGAAATAGATTCACGCTTGCAGTGATTCGTTGCTTAATATATCACTGGTTGGAGGTCAGTCGTTAAAGTGAATAAATCATGAGTGCGAAGCGCGAATGATTTATCTATTTAGGACTGACCGACAGACAGTGATATATTAAGCAACAAATCACTCAGTGCGAATTTAATTCGACTCTAACACATAAAAACATTAAAAATATGAAAGAATCTTTCATAGTCTATAACGATTCAGCCATCATGAACAGACTGTCAGAACTTGCCGCAACTCTTGTTTAGACTGAAATGCATAATTTTACGTACATTTTGAACGTCAAGTAGTGTTGAAAACGAAGTAACGCCGTCAATTTAATGTTACAATGCCATATGTGATAGATGACGTCATGAAAATCAAACTGGCGACTGACGTCACACCAGTCCGTGCCCAGTCCGTGCAGTGATTTATCAACCAATAAATCTGACACTCTGAGTTTAACCATTGGCTATATAGGCGAGGTGTGTTAGAACTACAATTTTTCATTTTGACCAGAAATTTGTACATTTGGGCGAAAATACTTTGTATTGTTTACTTCCACAGTAGCAGTATCCTGGACCTAATAAGCAGACAACATTTTAAGATTAAAAAAAATGGCTGTATAAAGGTTAAACCATAAGAAACTAAGCTTCTTAACTATTCACTTATCAAGTTAAGTTCTTTCACTTCTTCTTTACAGATCTGTTACATGTACGAGACAGAAATGTCGAAGATCTATCAGGAGGAGAGCTACAAAGATTTGCCTGTGCTATGGTGTGTATACAGAGAGCTGATATGTAAGTCCTTGATTTTATATTCTAAAGTCTGATCATGTTAACCTTTCTTCTGAAATCATATGACTCGAGAAAACTTGTGATCAGGTAAGGCTCAAATCAGCCTGCTAAGCTACTGAGATGAGATATTATATTGAAATTTTGCCTGAAGCCGGTTTAGATATTTTATTTGCAGAGAAGGAATAACAAAGATGCTAATCAGAAACAAAGGCGCTGATCAAACTGCACTGGTCTGCGCCTTTGTTGTTCGCACACAACAAAGTCCGGTTTTCTCATGTCAAGGCCCATATATACAGTCTTCAAGAAACAATGGAGCTCTAGATCTGGTGGCCACACTATTTTTGATGAAGTTTAGGAACAAACCCCTTGTAATAAATGGACACATAGAACTTTTTAAAAGTATTCAACCTAATAAATACACTGTATAATTTTTTTCAATACCTGTCTTTGGGATTTACGATCAACAAAGGCGCAGACCAGCCTGGGCATCCGCCCAGACTGATCAGCAGCTTTGCTGTTCGCTTATTGGAAAGTATCATATCTAGACTTGCTACTAGTGAAATTTAAATTGTCTAGGTAGTTTCTGTAGCTGAGGAGGCTGGTTTGGGTACGTCCTGGTCGGAAAACCCTGAAGACCGGGTTTCTGGCATTGAGGCACATTTGATAACCGTGTAGGATGAGTCAGAATTCACTATTCTTCATCTTCTCGTCGAATGAATTACACCAATAAAATAATGCTTGAATTGCTTGGAAATTAGAAAGTAATATAGTGTATATGATAGGTAATTTGGAGCCCAGAGTCTCAGTTGGTAGACCATTAGACTGGGGATCGAAGGATCTCACCGCCCGCAGTCACTGTGTTGTGTCCTTGAGCAAGACACTTTATCCGCTGCTAAGTACTGGTTCAACTCAGGAAGATCCGTCCTGACATGACTGAAAAATTGTTGACTGGGACCAAGGGAGCGCAGTGGCTCAGTGGTAGAGTGCTTGACTCGAAACCGAGGGGCCGCGGATTCGAGCCCCACCGGCGTCACTGCGTTATGATCCTTGCAAGACCCATTTATCCTAGCTTAGTACTGGTTCAACCCAGGAAGACCCGTCCCTGTTTAACTGAAAGATTGTTGATGGGACGTAGAGAATCAGATCAAACAAACAAACAAAGACTGGGACCAAAAGAATCGAAACAAACAATTATCAGGTTATAAAATGGAATTGTACCAATTTTTTGGATATTAAAAGTATGATGAGGAATAAAATTGCTGGATTATTTAGGGTTAATACAGCAGGTAGAATTTCCAAAACTTGGATTTGACAAGGAAAGCTTTGTTCATCAATGTCAGAAACAAAGATGGCATTCACCAGACTAATGTGAAGCATGTGTCAGATTGCAATTTATTTCTTCAATATTTAAAGTGAAAGATTTCCTTGACTCATAGCAGGCCCCCAGATAAGAGTGTGTAACAGAAAATTATTTTTCTTCTTTCTCAACCAAAACATATGTTGTAGGTGCTCAAAAGCACTGTCTCCAGACAGTTCTTTTGAGCACCCAAAACACAGTTTAAACTGATGGGTAAGAAAATATTCGCAATTTTACGCTGAAAAAATTTGCTTAACTGGCCCTATGCTCGTAGGACCATCTGGAATTCTTGATAGTTTTATCCTTGGGACATTCACCTATAGTCTGTTAGTCATGATTTTTGTCTGTTTTCAGATTCATGTTTGATGAGCCGTCAAGTTACCTGGATGTGAAGCAGCGACTGAAGGCTGCCCAGGCTATTAGAAGTCTTATAGATGATGATTGTTTCATTATTGTGGTAGAACACGACCTTTCTGTACTAGACTATCTCTCAGATTTTATATGTTGTTTATATGGTGTTCCTGGAGCATACGGTGTAGTCACTATGCCCTTCAGTGTTAGAGAAGGTGAGACATTTTTATGTCTCCCTCAGAAGGGGAGTGGGTCATATTGTTTTGGTGCAGATTCTGTATACATTGGCGTGCCTGTCAGACTGTAGTCTGATCTGGATTTATATTGTTGGCAAAATAGGCCAGGGGACAAAAATACTAGTGAAATCTAGAAAGGACGAGTAATTCTTTCCAAAGCACTGGTCCTACAGGGTGAGCACTCGTCCTAGAGGACGAGTTCTTTGGGAAAAATTACTAGAGGGAGTCATATTACATATTAATCCATTATGTTATTTATTGCATACGCTTTTAAAGGACATGTGCATGTGTTTGCAGGACAAGTGAAAATTGTAAGTCGCTCGTCCTGCAGGACAAGTACAATATTGAAATATTTTTGTCCCAGTTACGCTGTAGGCGACTAATCTACATAAACAGTCAAGAGAGCAGCCAATAAACATTGTGACTGGTGAGAAAAGGGTTAAGAAAGCATCTATAGGCAGTCCTGTTTTAGCATACCAGAGAAGACTTAATAAGGACGCAAAACTACTTCAAAATACTATGCCTTTTTTTGATAACAGTGTAGATCATGGTCCGCAGTTTGAATAATGAAATGAGTGGAAATCAGAAGTTCATATTACGGTAAATGTTCTAAAATTTCGAACACTCTAAAATTAAGAACACCTAAAATTATCGACAAAATTAATTTTTATTTTTTAAAACATCCTAAAAAATCAGACACTGCCCTTTTTTGGAAAAGTCATTTCTAAAATTACAAACACAAGTTATTTTTGACGGAAAATCGATTTCCGTTTATCTGTTTGTCCCATCTGTGTTCGGATTACTTTTACCGTAAGCGGTTGCGACATTTGGAAGGTTCCATTCTACTAAGATGGGTAATCTGGCACATCATGTTCTTTTTTGCATGCCGAGCGCAAGACTTTTTGTCTGCTGATTGTGTGATACATGCTTTCAGATAAGATCAAAGAAAAGCACGGCATTTCCTCAATGTACGTGACAAAGTTCATGTATGTTATTGGTATAGGCTGTCTATCCATCTATCTTCGGAAAACAGTGCAGGCTATCTGCAGCGTGTTCAAATAAAACCCTTCATTGGCGAAATTTTTACCATCCGATCCATCGAAATTGAGTTCTTCAGCAATGGTAATTAACATGGATTTCCTTTGTCACAGACATTAAACAGACATGCCTCGGGCAAGGTTTAGGAGTTACAATTACTGCGAGAAAACTCCCATCTAAGCTTATGTTCACCATGAAGGACTTAGTTAATACGCTGCCTGGTCGTCAAAATTAATTATTTGCAAGTAACAGTAGATGTTATTATTTTAAGAAAAGCCATACAAACCATAGTGTTAAACAACTGAGTAAATTTGCTAGGTAAGTTTGCTTTTCAAACTTGTATACAAAAGGGCCTTTCCAAGTTGTGGTTTGAGTCGTGAGACACAAAGTTAATCCATTCAACATAAAAGCGGTGATGCTTGACATATCTGAGCCATCAATGCTGTATTGAGAATGCACACTTGCACAGGCTTGTCTGAGTCTTTGTCGCATGTTGTATTAAAGTACCAAAATATCATGACATTATGTCCGTCGACAGTTTAATTTCAATCGAGCCGGTTCACACACACTGCATGCATGCTCGGATCCAGAACATATTGTCAGAGGGGGTAGTGAGAGAAGACCGTAATGCCACTAAAAATGGGCCACCATCGACCCATCAGCGAAACGCCATTGAAATGGCGTTTTGCTGGCGTGATGATAATGGCCCACCATTGAATGCTGGCTTGGTAGCTTTGTGATATTTAGTGGATCCGGATCAATATTGATAGGAAACCCTATATTTTTGTGATTTTTCAGGGGGTCCGGACCCCCTGTCCCCCCTCTGGATCCAGACAGGATTTTGGGAGTGACCAAACTCCAGATCCTGTATGGGGGGGGGGGGGGGGCATAGCACAAGCCACGCAAAAAATGTATATTGGGCCAATTATGCTATATCATGCCACCGAGGATCACAAATATTTGCTGTTCACATTCTGAAAACATATTGTGGACTGACCTTACTGTCGGAGGCAAAAACTACAAAAAAAAGTATATTGGGCCAATTGTGTTATCATAAATTGTGACAATGTTTTGCTGTTCACATTCTGAAAACTTTCGCGTGGACTGACTATCATGAGGCTAATAGCACAAACTACAAAATAAAGGTATATTGGGCCAATTATACCGTATGTGCCACTGTCTAAGGTCAGTCTACAAGAAAGTTTTCATCAGTCACTGATGATAAATGACAATGGTTTGCTGTTCACATTCTGAAAACTTTCTTGTAGACAGACCTTACTGTCTTGAGACTGATAGCACAAACTACAAAATAAATTTATATTGACTCATTTATGTCATATCATGCCACTGATGATACAATCTATTGCTGTTCACATTCTGAAAACTTTCTTGTGGACTGACCTATTGTCTGAGGCTGATCACTCTAACTAAAGAGTGTATATTGGCCCAAATATATCACATCATGCCACTGATCTCTTGATATGACTTCAGCTGTTAACGGGACACAAACATGGATTAAGAAAACCCAACATAACAGGTCAATTTATATACTTAAAGATATCCTCATGCAGACCTTTCGTTACAAGTGTGTACCTAAAAAATAATTTTCTTATTTCTCAACCAAAACATATGTTGTGGGTACTCAAAAGAGCCGTCTCAATCAGACAGTTCTTTTGAGCTGTTAAAACTGACGGGTAAGAAAATATTAACAAATTTACGCTCAAATATTTTGCTTATCTAAACCTATACCTCATATGACTGTAACTGTTGAATTAAATGTGAAGGAAGCATAAACCTACAGATTAAATCATACACATACTCATGAGTTTTAAGTAGCCTTTATTGGCAATAAAAATTAAAAGTTCTGTAGTGTGTGCCATTCCCATGTAGCTAAATGGTGAACTATAATTATTTTATAAGCTTGAGTTTGTTGATTTAACAAATATGGGTAATTCCAGGTAAGACAGGTATTTAAATATTTATTTGCTTCTTTTTCAACAAAAAACAAAATATGACACTGTTATATCATGCCCGTGATGATTGGGATTTACTGCTGTTCACATACTGAAACAATTCTGTAGACTGATCCAATATCTGAGGCTGATCCAATATCTGAGGTAGAGTTACTTGACATCCAAAATAATAAGGGATAGTTCCAGAGTAAATGACACTGTTATATCATGCCTTTGATGATTGGGATTTACTGCTGTTCACATACTGAAACAATTCTGTAGACTGATCCAATATCTGAGGCTGAGTTACTTGACATCCAAAATAATAAGGGGAAGTTCCAGAGTAAATGACACTGTTATATCATGCTTGTGATGATTGGGATTTACTGCTGTTCACATACTGAACCAATTCTGTAGACTGATCCAATATCTGAGGCATCCTAAATAATAAGGGATAGTTCCAGAGTAAATGACACTTTTATATCATGCTTGTGATGATTGGGATTTACTGCTGTTCACATACTGAAACAATTCTGTAGACTGATCCAATATCTGAGGCTGAGTTTCTTGACATCCTAAATAATAAGGGAGAGTTCAAGAGTAAATGGCACTGTTATATCATGCTTGTGATGATTGGGATTTACTGCTGTTCACATACTGAAACAATTCTGTAGACTGATCCAATATCTGAGGCTGAGTTACTTGACATCCTAAATAATAAGGGATAGTTCCAGAGTAAATGACACTGTTATATCATGCTTGTGATGATTGGGATTTACTGCTGTTCACATACTGAAACAATTCTGTAGACTGATCCAATATCTGAGGCTAAGTTTCTTGACATCCTAAATAATAAGGGATAGTTCCAGAGTAAATGACACTGTTATATCATGCTTGTGCTGATTGGGATTAACTGCTGTTCACATACTGAAACAATTCTGTAGACTGATCCAATATCTGAGGCTGAGTTACTTGACATCCAAAATAATAAGGGGAAGTTCCAGAGTAAATGACACTGTTATATCATGCTTTGATGATTGGGATTTACTGCTGTTCACATACTGAAACAGTTCTGTAGACTGATCCAATATCTGAGGCTGAGTTTCTTGACATCCTAAAAATTGAGGGGTAGTTCCAGAGTAAATGACACTGTTATATGCTTTTGATGATTGGGATTTACTGCTGTTCACATACTGAAACAATTCTGTAGACTGATCCAATATCTGAGGCTGAGTTACATGACATCCAAAATAATAAGGGATAGTTCCAGAGTAAATGACATGCTTGTGAATATTGGGATTTACTGCTGTTCACATACTGAAACAATTCTGTAGACTGATCCAATATCTGAGGCTGAGTTTCTTGACATCCAAACAAATAAGGGATAGTTCCAGAGTAAATGACACTGTTATACATGCTTGTGAATATTGGGATTTACTGCTGTTCACATACTGAAACAATTCTGTAGACTGATCCAATATCTGAGGCTGATCCAATATCTGAGACTGAGTAACTTGACATCCAAAATAATAAGAAGCATAGTTCCAGAGTAAATGAATATGTTATACATGCCTGTGAATATTGGGATTTACTGCTGTCCACAATCTGAAACAGTTCTGTAGACTGATCCAATATCTGAGGCTGAGTTACTTGACATCCAAACTAATTAGGGATAGTTCCAGAGTAAATGACACTGTTATATCATGCCTGTGAATATTGGGATTTACTGCTGTTCACATACTGAAACAATTCTGTAGAATGATCCAATAACTGAGGCTGATCCAATATCTGAGGCTGAGTTTCTTGACATCAAAAATAATAAGGGATAGTTCCAGAGTAAATGACACTGTTATATCATGCCTTTGATGATTGGGATTTACTGCTGTTCACATACTGAAACAGTTCTGTAGACTGATCCAATATCTGAGGCTGAGTTTCTTGACATCCAAAATAATAAGGGATAGTTCCAGAGTAAATGACACTGTTATATCATGCTTACGATGATTGGGATTTACTGCTGTTTACATACTGAAACAGTTCTGTAGACTGATCCAATATCTGAGGCTGAGTTACTTGACATCCAAAATAATAAGAGGAAAAAACATTCTTTTCCGTATAATAACGTTTGCCAAGCCCGAGTGTGATAATGTGTTGCAGCCCGAACCGCGAAGCGGTTAGGGCTGCAACACATTATCACACGAGGGCTTGGCAAACTTTAATATACCGAAAAGAATGTTATATCGTCATTGTTATATACCTTCATTTCAAGCACAAGCAGTCCAAATAATTTTATTCAGTTGTATGCAGGAACGTCCTCTGTAACGTATTGAAGCGTACAATGAATTCACACCCGATTGGTGGCAATCGAAAACGTCAATATTATCAACGAACGTAGACCAAAAATAGTTAGAAACAGAGTTTTTGATTGTCATAAGTCGCCCGACTGGCGACCATTGGCAATCAAAAACACTGGTAGTAGCGACTTTTGATCCGTGTTTGTTGATTGTTAAGAGTTTTCGATTGCCGCACGTCTGGAATGGAAACAAATTTCTATTTTTCAACAGAAATATGAAAAATGTATTAAATTATTCATAGTAACCCTTGTTTCGGATTGTTCTGGCTATTAGGGGTGCAACGATATACCAGTATACTGGTAAACCGCGATTTGCTCTAGATAAATATCGTATCGCGATATGCTTTTGGCTGTACCGGTACATGTACATGACGTCCATTTCCCTCTAAAAATGCAAGAAAACACTAACACTTTTCTGTGAAACCACGGATAATGTTTAGCATCCGCTCAGTTGCACATAGAAAGTGAAAATTTGTCTGGAAGCTAGTAAATACCTGTACTGTTTATCATCTGTCTGACTGAAATCTTGGAAAATTTTCCGGTCAGTCTACTGCCGAATTTTTATTGTTTCCTTCCATAATTCATTCCAATATTTATACCCCCCGCAAACTTTGTTTGTGGTGGGTACTATACTGTTTTCATGTTGTCCGTGCGTGCGTGTGTGTGTGCGTCCTTGAGTGCGTCCGTCCGTAACGTTTTGTTTCCTTAATATTTTGAAGAGTCATTGCTGGATTTTCATCAAACCTTGCAAACATGTTCATATATGCAAGACAAATACTTTAAGCAAAAAAGTAAGGGCTAGGGGCCAATTCTATTTCAGTAATTTCCCTTTGTAGTTCTAAATGGCTTTTGTATAGCGTTTTATGCTTATGCTATTATAGGCCATACACGGGCCGATCAACTTCTACCACAGCTTTTGATGGCACAAGTTGATACATTTCCTATACAATGTAGACACATTGAACATATGCATGAAGGAGTTTGGTTCAGAAAAAATAATTTTTGACAAAATTACAGCTGTGAGAACTTAGACAATTTTTCTTTAATAAGGCCATTGTATACTAATGTCCAATGAAAACGCACCACTCCTTAGATGCGCATAGTTGTGACCTATCAAAAGCTGTGCAAAATTGTGCTACTTATAATTATTATTTAGGACAAATGCAATGATTTTGCACAAAAAATTCAATTCCAGTGACTCTGTTAACACATGACGTAGCGTCAGCCTCCAAATTGCGTTAATTGCATTTGGGGCGTATATAAAAAGACCCAAAAATCTCGTTTAAATGTTTTCTGCTTGCCAGTAGATCCCCTGTCATTTCGCCACAACTTTGACAGTTATGACGCAACACTTAACACTACGCTAACGCGAACAATGTCATAGTGTAAGCTTTAATATGGCGTGGTCGACAAAACTCGGCGTAAAATGGACAAAACTCGACGTAAAATGTTTAATTGCGATTTCTACAGTCCTAGTGTACTACACAATGCTTAATTCCGTCGTAATAACTCACACACATGCAAAACGTCATAAATATCCTCTAAGAAACTGACGTTGCATCACTGACGTTAACTTTGAGCGCGTCCCAAGCCATTGTTTGCAACGCTAGCGTTTTAAATCTTCTAAAATGACCTCTGACACTTTGATAGGATATCTGCCTATTTTTCAGATGCTTCCCAAATTTTCCCTGTGCATAAGATATAGCTGGTATCCTTTTGAATAGGACGCTTGATGTATTAGGAACGAATTAAGGTTATAATTAGACAGGCAGATCCCTACGACAAAACAGGAGACGCTACCAAAGAGGGTAGGGGTTGCAAAATTTGACTTCACCAAAACATTTAGAAATCAATTATTTTCACGTGTAAGGGTATTAAATCATCAATCCTCGATTACAAATCAGAGTGAAAGTATTTTAAAGTCCAAAATCATGAGCATTTTAATGATTATTTTTGGTGTTGTTTTTTTCTATCTGATTTGTGAAGAAATATTTTGAAGTGCAACTGTAGTCCATATTCAACCTTGATGACAATGTATTTACCTGGTGCAATATTATGCAGCAATGTACTATAACCATTCATCCATGAATAAAGTACACCTAGTCTATGGCCATGTAGTTTATGTGTATTGGATAGATACAGTATATGTGCAAAATAATCTACCAACTGAATTTAGTAAAAGGACAATTTCCATAATCTAAAGAAAAATATGCTAAAACGTTGTGATATTTCACGACTAATGGGTTATGAAAAGGAAGCTTACTTGTACTTATTATTTCATTATACTGGAAAAAAAGATTTTCAAGAGAGCACTCCAAAAATCCAAATGCTAATGATCGGGCTCGCCCAGACGTCACATTTTGGGCTGTGGGATATCAGTCCCAGCTAGCTTTTCACATATATTATGTAAAATATGAGAACACACGTGCAAAAGGATTAGTTGGGACTCGGGGGGGAATGATGTTTTAAAAATATTTTTCTATTTCCTATATGTATAATACAAAAAGTGACCATTTTAGCCCCAAAATAAAGCGGTACATTTATGGCAATAGGAAATCAAATGCAAAATCATAAAATAGAGACCAACAGCAAGCTTATATATAAAGATGGAAGCATTTGATTGACTTTATTTTTTATCAAAATAATAGGCAGTGATACACTGTGATTCCCATTACCACCGTCAGAGGTCCTTTGTGTTCATCTGTTCGTGCGAGTATTATTTAACATTAAGTTCAACACAGATACTCTAAGGTTTGTGTATACCAGAGTTTAGAGATTGACGTTTATAACAAAAGCGTTGATATCTGCGCTCCGTGGATGTTAACGACCAGCTGCACGAGCAAGAATTCCTCTTGCTACTTCCTTGTCGTAATTTTGCATCAGTAAAAGAAGGATTCATTGAATGTCTCGATTTTACTCGCTAGTCAAAATGATGCTAGTGACGTCACATCGTGACGTTATAGCCGCTTTCAAGGCAATATGACTATTCCTGACTATCGATTTAGAGATTCTTTGCAATTTATGCACTGAAAAATGCGAGAATAATGCTTTTGAAAATTCTGACACATTCGATGGCTGGTTGTGTGACTCTTGGTTTTGACGGTTGTTTTGTTAAGGACATATGCTACTAAATACTTCCCACATTGAAATATTTTCAATACTTTGCATACAGTTTGTTTTATGCATGGGCTATCCATTTATGAAATAAAAAGGATATGTCACCGTGCTTATTTTTTCAGAATCTCATATTGAAGTTTACAGCATTTGACCAATTTTCTAGAAATATAAAATAATAACACTAGTCCTAATTATCGAGCTAAAACGGTTGTAATCTTCAGCCAGCTTTTTTCTTTTAACTTAAATTACTGCCCATGACCTCAAACTTTTAAGAAAATGTGCATGTTTACTTGTTATCCTATGCTGTGACAAGATACTGCATGATATATTTTGACAATTCGTCAAAAAATGGAATTTGTTTTTAGAATAAATCATGTATTAAAAAATCTGACATTGAAAATCTTGAAAATTTATTTTTAATTCATAGACTATTATAATACCTTTCAGAAAAAAGAATAAAAATCTGGGGTCACCGAACTAATTCTCTTTCTAGAGGGCCAAATTTAACCCCACCCCCATAGGTTTCACGCGTAATTCAATATAAAAAGTTCGGGGATGACCATTTCGTTCGTTTTGATGATGCCATTTTTCTAGTATATGAAATAATTTAGCATTAAAATGTTAAAAAAGAAAGAAAAAACACACTGAAAATATGTGCGCATCCGGGAATCGATCCTGGTCCTCTGGCTTTGTAGCCAGACACCCTAACCACTAGACCACAAGGTCAGGTCGTGCGCCGCTCTAAATAACCATACAAATAGTATAGACTCGGCCACTATCGTATTCGTAACCAGGGTTATTGTGTACGTCGTTTGATTTCGACTGAGCTACATTTATCTGTCTTTAGTGCTGAGACGATCAGTTCTGAAAAGATGTCAATAGATATTTCGAACACACTTTAATTAGTTATTTAGTGAAGAAAATGTCGGAACACCGATATGACATAAGAATATCGGAAGCTGTGTTGATCCGAATCCATTAAGGGTCGAAAGACAGGACCCAGACAACTTTCCCCGTTTGCAGACGCGGGAAAGATGCGCATTGGAAATAGCCGCATATGTCTTTAAATGCTTCTAGCACTTGTCATCAGTGATCATTCCGTTTTAAAGACCTATCAGTAACTTACGGAATTGCTACAGTACAATAAGACGCAATTGCGAAAATAAAATATTATGTCGTTAAAAAGATATAGTCATTTTTATAGTCGGTGCGTTTTCATTGGACATGAGTATATATGCATTGATGGTGCCTTCATGGGCCGATCAACTACCAAAGCTTTTGATGGAGCAATTTGATACTTTGCCTAATCAATATAGACACATTGAACATATGCATGAAGGAGTTTGGTTTAGAAAAAATAATTTTTGACAAAATGACAGCTGTGAAAACTTAGACAATTTTTCCCTAATAATGCTTTTGTACATGCATAGATGGTGCCTTCATGGGCCGATCAACTTCTACCACAGCTTTTGATGGAGCAATTTGATACTTTGCCTATGCAATATAGATACATTGAACATATGCATGAAGGAGTCTGGTTGAAAAAAAAATAATTTTTGACAAATTGACAGCTATGAGAACTTAGATAATTTTTCACTTAAATGGCTTTTGTATATGCATGGATAGTGCCTTTATGGACCGATCAACTCCTAGCACGGCTTTTGATGGAGCAATTTCATACTTTGCCGCTACAATGTAGACATATTGAACATATGCACCAAGGAGTTTGGTTTGGAAAAAATAATTTTTGACAAAATGACAGATGTTAGAACTTAGACAATTTTCCCCTAACAAGGCTTTTGTATATACATAGATGGTGTCTTCATGTGCCGATCAACTCCTACCACAACTTCTGATGGAGCAATTTGATATTTTGCCTATACAATATAGACACATTGAACATATGTATGAAGGAGTTTGGTTCGGAAAAAATATTTTTGATAAAATGACATCTAGGAGAACTTAGACTATTTTTCTGATATAAGCTTTGATATAAAGAGCTTTCAGGTGTGAATAATTTTCTTTGATATATAGAGCTTTCAGGTGTGAATAATTTTGACCTTAAAAATTGTTTTAGATTGCAAGCTTAAAATCATTTGCACAGATTCTACTGAAATCTTGTTTTCACAGATTCTACTGAAATCTTTTTTTCAAAACTAGGGTCTGCTGGTTTGAACTATCACTTGCCAAAACTTAAGTTTTTTCACTGACCCTTACTGGGGGGGGGGGTATCTAATAAGCATTGCTTATTGACTTTTTTCATTGTTGCAGTTTGTTTGTAAAACTAGAAAACATTGCTTCTAAACTTAATTTTATATTTCTTCATTAGGCATGATGTTTTTCTTCCGAAAATAGGAGCTAAAATCTATGAAAATTAAAAACGATCTCTCCCAAAAATACCCCACCCACTAATGTCGGCAATAACGTGACAGTTGATTGAAGAGCACAAGTTTTAAATATCATAATTTTAAGCAGATAAAAGCAAGATCTCAACACCAGAATGTAGCAACTTAAATATTTTTGTGAGTCATTAACTTTGGATGTCTAGATATTTATAGAACTGCAGCAAGTTGAACTTTTAAGAACACTCTGCAAACAGATATGCATGTATATGTAAAAGGAAGTGTCTACAGTTTGATTTTCAAAATTAAAGTTAAGCTTATGTAATGACTAAAAAAAGTTATAAAAATCAGATTGGCAAAGTTAATTTAATCAAACAGTGGAGGTTATTGGGTTAAGTCTTTCATTCTGAAGTTGATGCACCTACATCACACTCGTGACTTGGACAGATATTATGGGAAAGAAGCATCATACTTTGTAGTGATACTATTTGCAATTCAAATATCCTTTAGATTAGATGTTTTTTTGCTATTCTTGGAAGGTAAGTATATTCTAAGGGCACAGTCATGAATTGAGCCCGGAATTGAGAACAGTAACAGAGAGAAATATAGATACGAGATGTATCGCAATATACATCGCAATACTGGTTTTCTATATCGCAATATATCGCAAAACGCTTTTTGTTGTATCGTTGCATCCCTACTGGCTATGTATTTAGTAGGCCTATATTCAATAAACACTTCAGATATGCGGCAATCGAAAATGTTTATACTATCGACAAACATAGATCTAAGATCGTTAGAAACAGAGTTTTTGATTGCCGTTTGTAGCCCAACAGTAAATTATTCCTTGTAGCCGTTGTTTTGGATTGGTTTGGGTATGTATTCAGTAGGCCTATATTCAATAAACATTTCAGATATGCAGCAATCGAAAACGTTTATACTATCGACAACGTAGATCTAAGATCGTTAGAAACAGATTTTTTGATTGCCGTTTGTAGCCCGACAGTATATTATTCTTAGTAGCCATTGTTATGGATTGGTTTGGCTACGTATACAGTAGGCCTATATTCAATAAACACTTAAGATAGGCGGCAATCGAAAACTATAATACTATCGACAAACGTAGATCTAAGATCATTTAAAACAGAGTTTTTGATTGCCGTTTGTCGCCCGACTGGCGACAAATGGCTATCGAAAACACTGTTTCTAGCGATTTGTGAACCGCATTCATCGATTGTTCAGAGCGCTTTCGATTTCCGCCTGTCCGATATGATGAAGGAGCGTATTTTATGGTAATTGAAATAGTTTGGTCATTCCTCCATAAAATATTAGCAACGATATATCTTAACTTGCAGACTATGTCCTTGAGCGGGCTGTAACGGCATTGCAGCCCTCTGCTGCCATGTTTTAATGGGATTGAAGCCCCCGGACAGTGATCTGTCGCATTGCGACACGTTAAATTTATATGAAACGTACAACTGTCAGCGATTGAAACACATCAAGTTTCTATAGTAAACACTCATAAGGTATATAACAATAAGGGATAGTTCCAGAGTAAATGACACTGTTATATCATGCTTGTGATGATTGGGATTTACTGCTGTTCACATACTGAAACAGTTCTGTAGCCTGATCCAATATCTGAGGCTGAGTTACTTGACATCCAAAATAATAAGGGATAGTTCCAGACTTAATGGCACTGTTATATCATGCTTGTGATGGTTGGTATATACTGCTGTTCACATACTGAAACAGTTCTGTAGACTGATCCAATATCTGAGGCTGAGTTACTTGACATCCAAAATAATAAGGGATAGTTCCAGAGTAAATGACACTGTTATATCATGCTTGTGATGATTGGGATTTACTGCTGTTCACATACTGAAACAGTTCTGTAGACTGATCCAATATCTGAGGCTGAGTTCCTTGACATCCAAAATAATAAGGGAAGTTCCAGAGTAAATGACACTGTTATATCATGCTTGCGATGATTGGGATTTACTGCTGTTCATTGGAAGGGCAGTGGCTCAGTGGTAGAGTGCTTGACTCGAGACCGAGTGGCCGTGGGTTTGAGCCTCACCGGCGTCACTGCATTGTGTCCTTGAGCAAGAACATTAATCCTAGCTTAGTACTGGTTCAACCCAGGAAGACCCGTCCCTTTATAACTGAAAGATTGTTGATGGGAGGTAAAGAATCAAATCAAACAAACAAAATAAAACTGCTGTTCACATACTGAAACAGTTCTGTAGACTGATCCAATATCTGAGGCTGAGTTTCTTGACATCCTAAATAATAAGGGATAGTTCCAGAGTAAATGACACTGTTATATCATGCTTGTGATGATTGGGATTTACTGCTGTTCACATACTGAAACAATTCTGTAGACTGATCCAATATCTGAGGCTGAGTTTCTTGACATCCAAAATAATAAGGGATAGTTCCAGAGTAAATGACACTGTTATATCATGCTTGTGATGAATGGGATTTACTGCTGTTCACATACTGAACCAATGCTGTAGACTGATCCAATATCTGAGGCTGAGTTTCTTGACATCCTAAATAATAAGGGATAGTTTCAGAGTAAATGACACTGTTATATGGGAGCGCAGTGGCTCAGTGGTAGAGTGCTTGACTAGAGACCGAAGGGTAGCGGGTTCGAGCCTCACCGGCGTCACTGCGTTGTGGTCCTTGAGCAAGACACATTTATCCTAGTTTAGTACTGGTTAAACCCAGAAAGATTCGTCCTGCATAACTGAAAGATTGTTGAGTGGACGTAAAGAATCAAATCAAACAAAAAAGACACTGTTATATCATGCTTGTGATGATTGGGATTTACTGCTGTTCACATACTGAAACAATTCTGTAGACTGATCCAATATCTGAGGCTGATCCAATATCTGAGGCTGAGTTACTTGACATCCTAAATAATAAGGGATAGTTCCAGAGTAAATGACACTGTTATATCATGCTTGTGATGATTGGGATTTACTGCTGTTCACATACTGAAACAGTTCTGTAGACTGATCCAATATCTGAGGCTGAGTTACTTGACATCCAAAATAATAAGGGATAGTTCCAGAGTAAATGACACTGTTATATCATGCTTGTGATGATTGGGATTTACTGCTGTTCACATACTGAAACAATTCTATACTGATCCAATATCTGACGCTGAGTTTCTTGACATCCAAAATAATAAGGGATAGTTCCAGAGTAAATGACACTGTTATATCATGCTTGTGATGATTGGGATTTACTGCTGTTCACATACTGAAACAATTCTGTAGACTGATCCAATATCTGAGGCTGAGTTTCTTGACATCCAAAATAATAAGGGATAGTTCCAGAGTAAATGACACTGTTATATCATGCTTGTGATGATTGGGATTTACTGCTGTTCACATACTGAAACAGTTCTGTAGACTGATCCAATATCTGAGGCTGAGTTACTTGACATCCAAAATAATAAGGGATAGTTTCAGAGTAAATGACACTGTTATATCATGCTTGTGATGATTGGGATTTACTGCTGTTCACATACTGAAACAATTCTGTAGACTGATCCAATATCTGAGGCTGAGTTACTTGACATACAAAATAATAAGGGGAAGAATCAGAGTAAATGACACTGTTATATCATGCTTGTGATGATTGGGATTTACTGCTGTTCACATACTGAAACAATTCTGTAGACTGATCCAATATCTGAGGCTGAGTTTCTTGACATCCAAAATAATAAGGGATAGTTCCAGAGTAAATGACACTGTTATATCATGCTTGTGATGATTGGGATTTACTGCTGATCACATACTGAAACAATTCTGTAGACTGATCCAATATCTGAGGCTGAGTTACTTGACATCCAAAATAATAAGGGATAGTTCCAGAGTAAATGACACTGTTATATCATGCTTGTGATGATTGGGATTTACTGCTGTTCACATACTGAAACAGTTCTGTAGACTGATCCAATATCTGAGGCTGAGTTACTTGACATCCAAAATAATAAGGGGAAGTTCCAGAGTAAATGACACTGTTATATCATGCCTGTGATGATTGGGATTTACTGCTGTTCACATACTGAAACAGTTCTGTAGACTGATCCAATATCTGAGGCTGATCCAATATCTGAGGCTGAGTTACTTGACATCCAAAATAATAAGGGGAAGTTCCAGAGTGAATGACACTGTTATATCATGCCTTTGATGATTGGGATTTACTGCTGTTCACATACTGAAACAGTTCTGTAGACTGATCCAATATCTGAGGCTGAGTTACTTGACATCCAAAATAATAAGGGATAGTTCCAGAGTTAATGGCACTGTTATATCATGCTTGTGATGATTGGGATTTACTGCTGTTCACATACTGAAACAGTTCTGTAGACTGATCCAATATCTGAGGCTGAGTTACTTGACATCCAAAATAATAAGGGATAGTTTTAGAGTAAATTTGGTTGGTTGGTTTTGTTGCTTTACGTCCCAAGTCAACAGCTATGGTCATTGCGGGACCGCCAGTTCACCTAACCACACTTTTTCCTGGGCAGGCTTGAACAAGCGGTTCACCATTAATTTGTGCACATACTTTCGCTTGTAACTGACAACAACCCTTCTTGAATGAATCAGCGGAAGGGAGGAGAATGACCGTAGAAATTATTTCATGATAAATCTCCAAGAAAGTATGGGACAGGGCCGGGATCGAACTCGCGACCCCTTGATCTGCAGTCAGACACGCATCTGTAGCCAGACACGTTACCGACTGCGCTACGCGGCGCAGTATTTTAGAGTAAATGACACTGTTATATCATGCCTGTGATGATTGGGATTTACTGCTGTTCACATACTGAAACAGTTCTGTAGACTGATCCAATTTCTGAGGCTGATCCAATATCTAAGGCTGAGTTACTTGACATCGAAAATAACAAGGGGAAGTTCCAGAGTGAATGACACTGTTATATCATGCCTGTGATGATTGGGATTTACTGCTGTTCACATACTGAAACAGTTCTGTAGACTGATCCGATATCTGAGGCTGAGTTACTTGACATCCAAAATAATAATACATAATGTACTAGCAATTCCAGAAAGAAAATATTGATTCTCCTATTTATCAACCAATACTAAATCTCTGCATGCTGTGTAATCATTCATGCTTTTGTCATCTGCTGACTTCTTTTTTCAAAATTGACTTTTTAAAAAATTCTTCCGGAAACATCTGAGTTTCAAACAGATTGGACCCAGATCAGGAACGACGTATCATAAATATAAACGTATCCTCGGTCCTGATCTGGGTCCAAACTGTTTGCAAAGGTTAGCAGCAGATGCCAGACAACAAAAGTAGACACTAGCAAGTGAAGAGTTAAAGGTAAATCAGGCCTCCAGATAAGAAAACTATTTTCTTTCGTTCTCATCCAAAACATATGTTGTGGGTACTCATAAGAATCGTCTCAATGAGACGGTTTTTTAAGCACTCCAAAACATATATTTAAATTGATGGGTAAAAAAACAATTACAATGTTACGCTCATAAAATTTCCTTATCTGGATACAAGGTAAATTTTATATTTTTAAAATTTTGTGTTCCATTTGTTTTTGCAGGCATTAATATATTCTTAGACGGGTTTGTACCAACAGAAAATCTACGGTTCCGAGATGTGTCCTTGACATTTAAAGTAGCAGAAACTGCCGTGGAAGAGGAAATCAAAAGAACATGCAGATATGAATACCCCATGATGGTCAAGAGACTAGGTAAGGAAACGTGATTAGAAATACAGGATCTTGCATGAGTGCTCATATGGGCCTCAACGCGAGAAAACCTGTCTTAGGCGGTTTGCGAACATCAAAGGCGCAGACCAGCCTGCGCAAATGCGCAGTCTGATCAGCGCCTTTGTTATTCGCTCTTGTAAAGTATCATATCCAGGCTTGATACAAGCGAAATTTCAATTTTATAGCTAGTCTCTGTAGCTGAGGAGACTGGTTTGAGTCTCGCTATGTCGGAAACCCCGAAGACAGGTTTCCTCACTTCGAGGCCCATATGTTATTGAATACATGTAATTTGTTAAAGAAGATGAAGAGATAAAAATACGAGGCTGTTCAGAGCATTATGACTTTTTTGAAAGCTTGATAAATTAAATAATAAAATGCAGAAATATTAGATGCTATTTTAATATTTGACACTAAAATTACTTTGAAATAATGTTTTGACATAAAAAGGTCAGCTTTGCCATACTTACGTGGCATTGCCATGGGCGTCCCTTCATAATGTAACAAAATATATATAGTGCAGTATCAAACTTAAAAGATGAATTTATAACACCCCCAGAAGCATATTTAGCTCTGTGATTTTCTAAAAACTAATTGCAGGGCAGCCTGTCCTCACCATAACTATTTTATTTTTCAGGTTCATTTTCGTTGCGGGTGGAGAAAGGTCATTTCACAGATTCTGAGATCGTTGTGTTTTTCAGGTTCATTTTCGTTGGGAGTGGAGAAAGGTCATTTCACAGATTCTGAGATTGTTTTGTTTTTCAGGTTCATTTTCGTTGCGGGTGGAGAAAGGTCAGTTCACAGATTCTGAGATTGGCTGTGTGTTTTTTACCTGCGTCGCTTTAGCGAAAGCAGGTCTAGTAGTGGGTCCACTCCGTCCGTCCGGCCGTCCGTCCGTCTGTCCGTCCGTCCGTCTGTCCGTCCGTCCGTCCGTCTGTCCGTCCGTCCGTCCGCAACACTTTAGGGGTACCAAGTTTGTGTAATCTGTAACTCCAAAAGTTTTCATTCCTTTTGATTCAAACTTTGCCTAATGATTGTACACATATTGAAGATGTGCACCTCCTATTTTGTGCACGTTTCATAATTTTTTTTTCATTTTTGAGGGGTGTTGGACTTAGACAATTTTTTCATCCAAAATGCTTAGGGGGTGCGTAGTTTGTGTAATCTGTAACTCCAACAGTATCCATTCCTTTATATTCATACTTTACATAATGATTGTTCACACATTGAAGATGTGCACCTCCTATTTTGTGCACGTTTCATAATTTTTTTCACTTTTTTGACGGGTGTTGAACTTAGACATTTTTTTCCATCAGAAATGCTAAGGGGGTGCCTAGTTTGTGTAATCTGAAACTCCAACAGTATTCAATCCTTTATATTCAAACTTTGCATAATGATTGTTCACACATTGAAGATGTGCACCTCCTATTTTGTGCACGTTTCATAATTTTTTTCACTTTTTGACGGGTGTTGAACTTAGACATTTTTTCCATCCGTAATGCTTAGGAGGTGCCTAGTTTGTGTAATCTGTAACTCCAACAGTATTCATTACTTTATATTCAAACTTTGCATAATGATTGTTCACACATTGAAGATGTGCACCTTCCATTTTGAGCTCATTTAATAAATATTTTCTTATTTTTAGGGCTGTTGAACTTAGACATTTTTTCCATCGGAAATGCTTAGTGGGTGTCTTGTTTGTGTAATCTGTAACTCAAGCAGTTTTCATTCCTTTATATTCAAACTTTGTATTATGATTGTTCACACATTGAACATGTACACCCTATATTTATGCACATTTGATAATATATTTTTGAGTGTTTAACTTAGAAATTGTTTAGTCACCTACTTTAAATTACATTGTGTAATTTGTTGTAATCTGATTTCATTCCTGTATATTTGAACTTTGCATATCGACTGTTCACACACCGATATGCACCCGCGAAGCAGGTCCAGAGCAGAGTTTGGTCTTGTCAGGTTCATTTTCGTTGCGGGTGGAGAAAGGTCAGTTCACAGATTCTGAGATTGGCTGTGTGTTTTTTGGGTTCATGATCGTTGCGGGTGGAGATAGGTCATTTCACAGATTCTGAGATTGTTGTGTTTTTCAGGTTCATTATCGTTGTGGGTGGAGAAAGGTCAGTTCACAGATTCTGAGATTGGCTGTGTGTTTTTCAGGTTCATTTTCGTTGCGGGTGGAGAAAGGTCAGTTCACAGATTCTGAGATTGTTGTGATGTTAGGAGAAAATGGAACTGGGAAGACGACATTTATCAGAATGTTAGCCGGCAAACTCACACCAGATGAAGGAGGTCAGTATGAACAATTGAACAACTATGTGTTACAAAAACAGTCATTCACCACCTTTTGCTGACTCAAGAAGGGCTGTTGTCAGTTACAAGCGAAAGTATGTGCACAGAGTACTGGTTAACCGCTTAGTCAAGCTTGACCAGGAAAAAAGTTGATCGTCTCGACATGACCATAGCTGTTGACTGGGACATAAAACCACAAAGCAAACAAATTTACAAACCGACAAGTTGATCTTGCATCTAGCAAAGTCTCGGATCAGACTGGGCAGATGCCCAGTCTGATCAGAGTCTTTGCTGTGCGCTCAATGGATAACTAAGGATTCAAGGTTTTTTCATGTGGCCAGCAGACTCTTATCAGACACAGGTTACTGTCCAGGCTGCTCTGCGTCATCACTGGGTGCAAAGTAAAATTGTTGGTTTTGCCATGCAGACTTTCAAATAGAATATACCCTTAATATTTGGATACCCTAACTGGTATCCTAAATGATTTCTCATGAGATGTGTAAAGAGTATCACCAGAATGGAAAAAAAGTTATGTAACCCTGATCAGGGCTATTCCAGAAAAGACCGGGGGGGGGGGGGGGGGGGATGGCACTTTTTTTACCCAACCACCCGTAGAATTCAATTTCCTCAGACACCAACCACTCATGGAATTAGAAAGGATCGTACACCAACTACCCATAGAATTCAATTTTCCTAAGGCCCAGTGGTGTAAAATTCCCCATCCGCTCCGAAACTTCGGTTTCGACACGTAAAATGCATTTTATCCTTTAGAGAAGAGGAAACAAAGGTAAAAATACAGATGGTCGATCTTTTTCATCACAAACCAGATGTTTATATCAGACAGATGCAGGTACGCATGCGCATCTCTGCAAATCACTTCTAAACTCCCCAGCAGCTCGTTCGCGGAGCCTCCCTCTGGACTCAGGGGGTGTAGACGACGGAGATTGTCCAAAATCGGCAGGCGAATTCAGAAATTGAACACATTTTTGCTTACATCAATGCTGGTCTTTGGTTCCACATTTGCTGTCCAAATTAAATGTTACAGCAAGACATCCGATCGTTTAAGGAAAGAAAATAGAGGTGGGGGGGGGGGGGGGGGGGGTCATGAGAGACAGTCTGAGTGTGCCATAAAGCAAATTGAAATAATAAAGCCTCAGCAGAAAGAATAATATGAACTTAGGCGCTACCTTAACTGTGTAAAGCAATCAAACAGATCAATTCACAATTATTATGAGTGTAATCAACTGTGCATCTTTCTCAATGAAAGAAATGGTAAAACGCATTATTCCAATGTCCAGTTTCAGTCTTTATTGGTACAGGTTTTTACAGGCATTGGCTTTTACCAGTAGCTTAACTACCCTATAGCGTTGTTTCCTTGAATAAATTCTTCTGAAAATACATGTTTCCCAAGTGAAGTAATGACCGCTGCAGATGCCACTGTTGGGGAGTTTATTTAGGTACTGTTTTTTACCAATAATCGACGGAAACATCTGAGTTTTGACAATTGCGTATAAACAAAAATGGCCGTTTCCGCTGTGGTTTGCTAAGCTCTACGCTTTCTTTTGGCTAGATTTGAAAATTTTTCTCTCTTTCTTGGGGCAGATAATATTCTTTCTTCCCCTTCCTAGCAGCGAAATACCAACCACCCATGTAATTAGATTTGGTCGGACACCAATGACCCATATAATTTGAAAACTTTCCGCTCCAACCACCTATAGAAAGATATATCGCCTGCTGTCTTCCCCTCCCAGGTCTTTTTTTCTGGAATAGCCCTCAGGATATATGATAGCTTTGCCTGTATTATCATAAATCCAAATCCAGATTAATAAACTTTCTGAGCTTAAAATTGTATTTTCTAATCCAACAGTTTTATCATTTGTTTTGGGTGCTCAAAAGAACCATCTCAATGAGATTGTTCTTTTGAGTACTCACAACATATATTTTTATTGAGAAATAAGAAGTTTGTTTTCAATTACGCACTCTTATCTAGAGGGCCGTAGAGGCCAGATTATTGTTAAATGGTATACACTGTTTCACACAGTTTGATCGGCCTATCTGTCTGAAAATCTAAGATAATTTTGGGATTCAATATGGGCCCCTTTCTTGATTCCTATCTGGTAAGGTATTTAACCCTTTATGAATATTCATGCTAGGCTCCACCCACTATGAATAATTATATAAATAAACTTTCACGTTTGTACATGGAACAAAGAAATTACTTGTGTAGGATCATAAGTAATCCTATTTCCACAAGCAAACAGAGTAGACCCTGATCAGGCAGCTCTTACAAGAGCTACCTGATCTGGGTCTGCTCTGTTTGCAAAAGCGCTAAAAAACGTCTCTGTGAGGTAAAGGGTAAAAATGTATCAACCGAATGGATAATAGTGTTAACAGTGATCAGACTGCTCTTCAGGATGTATGGTAGCTTTGCTGCATTATCATCAAACTACTATATTGAAATTGAGTAGTATTAAACAATAGGAATTTAAAAAGATACTGTTTTCCATATAATACAGTATGAGTTTGGTATTGCAAAATAATCTTCTGACAATGGGAAGTTATGGCATCTGACAAAATTATGTCATTATTTTCTGGTATAGTCAACTAGCCAATGATGAGGTTTTTACGGTTCACTGGAAAGAATTTGTGTGGAAAATTTCCCGAACCTGAGGCTAGAGACACACAAAAAAGATTTGTTCTTAATATAGAGGGACTGCATGCTATAATTATCCCCCGACGAAGTCGGAGGGATATAGTTTTGGCGTCGTCCGTGCATCCGTCCGTCCGTCCATTCCGTCCGTCCGTCCGTAACCATATCTCAGTACCTATTGGTCAGATTTGATTCATTCTTGGTACAAATGATAAGTACCATGGACTCTCGATATCCTATAAGTTTGGTCAAAATCGACCTCTTAACACTTGAGTTATTGCCCTTGTTTTAGTATAGGCAATTATAAGGCAAAACCTATATTAGCTTTTTGTGTGATGATCTTCACATTTCATCAAAGCTATTATATTTAACAACTTCTCACTATTAGAACATGATTGCCAAGTGCCTGTAGATAAGCATGGCAGTGTCAAAGTTTTACCCCACCCCCTTTGACCCCACCTAAGGGGTCAAAGGTCAAATATTTAAATTTCGCAATAACTAAGGCAATTGTTAATATTTTTTGCTGAAATTTTGCATACAGGTAGAGCAGCAATAGATATGAAACATATCAAACGGGATTTCAGTTTGAGCCTGTTGGGTGGACTTAGGGGGTGGGGCCGAGGTCAAAATTAAACTTTTTCAGAATATGGTTATGTTGCATATCAAATTAATGACGACGCTGGCAGCAACATGGTAGCAAATATTTTGCCCACAGACACACCCTCAACCCAGGGGGTGGGGTCAAAAGGTCAAACCATATCTTTTCTGAATATGGTCATGTTGCATATCAAATTAAAGCTGACGACGCTGGCAGCAACATGGTAGCAAATATTTTGCCCACAGACACACCCTCGACCCAGGGGGTGGGGTCAAAAGGTCAAACTATATCTTTTTCTGAAAGTAGTCATGTTGCATATCAAATTAAAGGGAATTGAGCACAGAGCACCATGAAAGCAAATATGCTGTCATTACACACACCAACGACCCCTGGGGTGGGGTCAAAAGGTCATTTTCTTTTTCTTTTCTAAAAGTGGTCATGTTGCATATCAAATGAAAGTGGAAGAAGTGTAGACCTACATGCAAGGTAACACTTTGAATTTACACACACCCTTGACCTCTGGGGTTGGGTTTAAAGGTCAGATATTGAAATTGTGCAGATGTAAGTATATTTTTTATTAAACTAAGCACTAAAGCATACTTGACAGGTGTTTGTTATGATCTGAATGATACTGAAGGTGAACTAAGGGTTAGATAAATGGGATTTATGTTTTGTGATTTACATGTTTCTCTCAAATAACCCTTTGTCGGGGGATATAAATTCGTCGAATTTGTCGTGTTGATGATATGTTTATATAGTCCTATGGCCAAACATGAGGTTTTTACAGTTAACTGAAAAGAAATTGTGTGGATAATTTCCCAAACCTGATGCTAGGGACAAAATAAAGATTAATTTTCTTTATATAGAGAGGGACTGGCTGTTTGGATCCAAATTTATAATTGGTGAAATATTTTACAATCTTTTAATACTAGTCACTTATTCCTAAAGCCAATGAAGAGGTTTTTACAGTTCACTGAAAAGAAATTGTGTGGAAAATTTCCCGAACCTGATGCTAGGGACAAAATAAAGATTAATTTTCTTTATATAGAGAGGGACTGGCTGTTTGGATCCAAATTTATAATTGGTGAAATATTTTATAATCTTTTAATACTAGTCACTTATTCCTAAAGCCAATGAAGAGGTTTTTACGGTTCACTGAAAAGAAATTGTGTGGAAAATTTCCCGAACCTGATGCTAGGGACAAAGTAAAGATTAATTTTCTTTATATTGTGTGGAAAATTTCCCGAACCTGAGGCTAAGGACAAAGTAAAGATTAATTTTCTTTATATAGAGAGGGACTGGCTGTTTGGATCCAAATTTATAACTGATGAAATATTTTAAAATCATTTAACGCTAGTCACTTAGTCCTAAAGCCAATGATGAGGTTTTTACGGTTCACTGAAAAGAAATTGGGTAGAAAATTTCCCGAACCTGAGGCTTGGGACAAAATTATTCATAATGTTCATCATATAGGGGCTTAGGGTTTGGATTCCGATTCATAATTGAAGAAATATTTTATAAACTTTCAATAAGCACTTAACCCTAAAGCCAGTGATGAGATTTTTACGGTTAACCGAAATGAACATTGGTGGAAAATTTTCCGAACCTGAGGCTAAGGACAAAAAATGATAATGATCTTTATATATAGAGAGACAGAGAGGCTCGCTGCTTGGATCCAAATTTTAATAGATGAAATATTTCCAAATCATATAATAGTCACCTTACC
This sequence comes from Loripinus fragilis, assembly GCA_964019695.1. Lineage (NCBI taxonomy): Eukaryota > Metazoa > Mollusca > Bivalvia > Lucinida > Lucinidae > Loripinus > Loripinus fragilis. The sequence continues at coordinate 31,201,908 of OZ026521.1, forward strand.
CTAAAGCCAGTGATGAGGTATTTTACGGTTCACTGAAAGGAACGTAGGTGGAAAATTTCCCGAACCTGAGGCTGGGGCAAGAAAAATGGTAAATTGTCTTTAAATATATAGGGGCTGGCTGCTTGGATCCTAATTCATAATTGATGAAATATTTTGTAATCATTTAATAGTCACTTAACTTTTAAGCCAATGATGAGGTTATTACGGTTCACTGAAACAAATTTGGGTGGAAAATTTCCCGAATCTGAGGCTAGGGACAATAATATGTGGAAAAATAGATATGGGTGATTGGATCCTAATTCATAATTGATGAACAAATTAATAATCACTTAGCAAGTTAGCAGTCACATAACCCTTTTAGATATGCAATGTGAATATACTCATGCTAAATAAAAGAAGGCCACCCTGAGCCTTGTAAAAGGTTTGTTATACCCCCCCCCCCCCCAAACTTTGTTTGTGGTGGGTATACTGTTTTCACGTTGTCTGTCGGTGCGTCCGTCCGTCCGTAACGCTTTGTTTCCTTCCTTAATATCTTGAAGAGTCATGGCTGGATTTTCATCAAACCTTGCAAACATGTTCATATATGCAAGTTAAATACTTTAAACAAAAAAGTAAGGGCTAGGGGCCAATTATATTAGAGTTATTTCCCTTTGTAGTTCTAAATGGCTTCTTGTATAGGGTTTTATGCTTATGCTATTATAGGCCATACACGGGCCGATCAACTCCTACGGCAGCTTTTGATGGAACAATTTGATACTTTGCCTATACAATGTTAACACATTGAACATATGCATGAAGGAGTTTGGTTCAGAAAAAATAATTTTTGACAAAATGACAGCTGTGAGAACTTAGACAATTTTTCCCTAATAAGGCTTTTGTATATGCATAGATGGTGCCTTCATGGGCCGATCAACTTCTACCACAGCTTTTGATGGAGCAATTTGATACTTTGCCCATTTAATATAGACACATTGAACATATGCATGAAGGAGTTTGGTTCAGAAAAAATAATTTTTGACAAAATGACAGCAGTGAGAACTTAGACAATTTTTCACGTATATGGCTTTTGTATATGCATGGATAGTGCCTTTATGGGCCGATCAACTCCTACCACAGCTTTTGATGGAGCAATTTGATGCTTTGCCACTACAATGTAGACATATTGAACATATGCATGAAGGAGTTTGATTTGGAAATAATAATTTCTGACAAGATGACAGCTGTTAGAACTTAGACAATTTTCCCCTAACAAGGCTTTTGTATATGCATTAATGGTGCCTTCATGGGCCGATCAACTCCTACCACAGTTGTTGATGAAGCAATTTTATATGTCGCCTTTACAATATAGACACATTGAACATATGCATGAAGGGGTTTGGTTCGGAAAAAATAATTTTTGATAAAATGACATCTATGAGAACTTAGACTTTTTTTTGGTATAAGCTTTGACATATAGAGCTTTCAGGTGTGAATAATTTTGTGTATTTGATCTTAACAAATGTTCCAGATTGCAAGCTTTAAGATCATTTGCACAGATTCTACTTAAATCTTGTTTTCACAGATTCTACTGAAATCTTTTTTTCAAAACTAGGGTCTGCTGGTTTGAACTATCACTTACCAAAACTAAGTTTTTTCACTGACCCTTACTGTGCGGGGGGTATCTAATAAGCATTGTTTATTGACTTTTTTCATTTAATTTGCATAGTAATTTAGTGGTCACTTACAGGCCAAGGCCTTGTAGATGAAGTCCTGCGCTCACATGTCCTGCAGATTTATCAGACTGATGGAAACAATTTTCTCTTTCAGCAAGACAATTTTAGCATACCTGCAATATGGCAAGGAACTTTTTGCAGGCTGGTCATGTCATACCCACTTGACTGGCCTTCCTGTCCCAATCCAAGTAAGTAAGGTTGCAAAGATCAGGAATCAATCCAACTCCGATCAGCCACCCCTAGGATATTCTAGGCCGGCGGATACATGATCCTATCCCTTCCCAGCTGCCACATTTCCCGAATCTGAACACCAGCTGGTTGAACAATGGCAATGTATTCCAGGAGGGTGTGGGGGTAAAACCAGAGGCTTCTTTTAAGCTTGCGCAAAAGCCTCAAAGAATGCATTCATAAAGGTGGCGGTCATACAAGATATGACTTACAATATATAACTTTGTAATCATAAGATGTTCATGTCTGTATTTATTTTCAACAAAGCCAGTGAATTGGGGTGGCCTTCTTTTTATTAGCATGAGTATATATCACCTCACAGAATAGTATATAAGTTAGTTAAAAGGAAGGGAGTGAAGTAATTAAAAATTTCTGCCAATAGGGAGAACTTGCCCCAAGGTTATATAACCATTTTCGTGCTCAACTCATTTGAGCACGAAATATCAACTACTCATAAAAACTAAAATACAGACAAATGAAGAAGTTTCTTGCTTTAAGTCTCTCTGATGTTGTATTTATCATGCTAATAAATGTTAAAATGCCAACAATTGTTGGCATTTTAACATTTATGGGCAGGATAAATTTCATGCTCAGCTGAGTTGAGTTCGATTTTTTTTTATTATCTTGGGGCCAGGCCTCCTCAGATCAAATCTTGATCAACATTTCATGCCAGGCTTATCAGAGGCCACTATATATGGTACTATTTCAGCCATAATAACTGGATAAGAAAGGTTAGACGGAGCTCCCTAGCCTGTCTGCAGGCCCTGTATTAAGACATCTAGCTTAAAGTTCTATAACTACTACAGAGATAAATTTATGATACTTTATTACTTCCCCATTGCTCAGAATACAGTAAATTCAGACATTCTGAGGATATAGTAATATGTGTGGGTAATGCTTGTTGGCATATTTTTCTATAATTTTCTATTTACTGGTCTGATACCAGTCTAGGAGCTCCCCAGTGTTAATAAATGTTCATTAATTAACAATTAGTTACTGAATAGCAGAGGCAGGTCCTCCAGATAAGTTAATATTCTGACCAAGCACTAGAATTTACTGGACCAGGCCGCGTAGCTCAGTCGGTAACATGTCTGGCAACAGATGCGAGTCTGACTGCAGATCCATTTGTCGCGAGTTAGATCCCGGCCCGGTCCCATACTTTCGTGGATGGGATTATGAAATAATTTCTACGGTCATTCTCCTCCCTTCCGCTGAATCGTTCAAGAGGGATTGTTGTCAGTTACAAGCGAAAGTATGTGCATTAAGTACTGGTTAACAACTTTGCTTCTTCAAGCTTGCCCAGGAAAAAAGTGTAGTTAGGTGAACTGACCGTCCCGCCTTGACCATAGCTGTTGACTTGGGACGTAAAGTAACAAAACAAACAAACAAAACAAAAGAATTTACTGGTTAGAAGAAAACTATTTCTCCCATCATAGACTAAAATTTATCCTCTAAATTTACAAAAAAGGACGAGTGGAAAATTTCCGGAACCCGAGACTAATAAATAAGGTGTTTGTTCATTCATGTAGGTCCCTGTCCTGTGTTGAATGTTAGCTACAAACCCCAGAAGATCAGCCCCAAGTCTCAAGGCACTGTACGACAGCTGCTACATGACAGAATCAGGGACGCCTATGTTCACCCACAGTTTGTCGCCGATGTCATGAAACCCCTGTTGATAGACAACATCATTGATCAGGAGGTAATTAACCCTTAATGCGCCAATCGCAATAAAAATCGTCTGCTTTTCTCGTCTGCTGAAATGTTTAAGAAGCCTCTATGGCAAACAGTGTGGACCCAGACCAGGAGTAGTCTGTTCTGGGTCCACGCTGTTTGCTTCTATACTTAATTCGTCAGTAATGTTAGGCAATTATTATACCCCCCGCAAACTTTGTTTGTAGGGGGTATACCCCCGCAAACTTTGTTTGTAGGGGGTATACTGTTTTCACGTCCGTCCGTGCGTCCGTCCGTCCGTAACGCTTTGTTTCCTTAATAACTCGAAGAGTCATTGTCGGATTTTCATCAAACCTTGCAAACATGTTCATATATGCAAGACAAATACTTTAGACAAAAAAGTAAGGGCTAGGGGCCAATTCTATTAGAGTTATTTCCCTTTGTAGTTCTAAATGGCTTTTAATATAGTGCTTTATGCTTATGCTATTATAGGCCATACACAGGCCGATCAACTCCTACCACAGCTTTTGATGGAACAATTTGATACTTTTCCTATACAATGTAGACACATTGAACATATGCATGAAGGAGTTTTGTTCAAAAAAAATATTTTTTGACAAAATGACAGCTGTGAGAACTTAGACAATTTTTCCCTAATAAGGCTTTTGTATATGCATAGATGGTGCCTTCATGGGCCGATCAACTCCTATCACAGCTTTTGATGGAACAATTTGATACTTTGCCTATACAATGTAAACACATTGAACATATGCATGAAGGAGTTTTGTTCAGAAAAAATATTTTTTGACAAAATGACAGCTGTGAGAACTTAGACAATTTTTCCCTTATTAGGCTTTTGTATATGCATAGATTGTGCCTTCATGGGCCGATCAACTCCTACTACAGCTTTTGATGGAACAATTTGATACTTTGCCGATACAATGTAGACACATTGAACATATGCATGAAGGAGTTTGGTTCACAAAAAATAATTTTGACAAAATGACAGCTGTGAGAACTTAGACAATTATTCCCTTATACGGCTTTTGTATATGCATTGATAGTGCCTTTATGGGCCGATCAACTCCTACCACAGCTTTTGATGAAGCAATTTGATACTTGTCAATACAATGTAGACACAATGAACATATGCATGAAGGAGTTTATAATTTTTGTTGAACTTAGACAATTATCCCCTTATATGGCTTTTGTATATGCATGGATAGTGCCTATATGGGCCGATCAACTCCTACTACAGCTTTTGATGGAGCAATTTGATACTTTGCCGATACAATGTAGACACATTGAACATATGCATGAAGGAGTTTATAATTTTGGTTTGCACAGATTCTACTGAAATCTTCTTATCAAAACTAAGGTCTTCTTGTTCGAACTTTAACTTGCCAAGTTTTTTCACTGACTCTTACTGTGCGGGGGGTATCTAATAAGCATTGCTTATTGACTTTTTTCATTTGCAGCAGACGACTTCAGCAGGCGATATTTTTAGAAGCATTTTTTTTCTTGGCGCTTTAAGGGTTAAGCCAGCCTTTTAGATAATGGTTCTTATGGCATAGTGAAGTCATAGTTTACATGTGGATATGCAGCTCTCCAATGAGGTAAGGCCTCAAGATCATAAACTGTGCATAGCATGAATTTTTTTCTGCTCATAAATGTTATTTTAACATTTATTAGAAGGATAAATATATCTTACAAGATTTGAGGCAAGAAAAACTTTATTTTTCAGCGTTTTAGTTTCACGAAAAATAGAAAATTGTCAAACAGAGAAACAGGAATGTTGAAAGACGTGCCCATTTTGTGAGTTTGCAATTAGTGAAGCAAAATGTTTTTGTTCTGTAATGTGGTTGCTTTGTTTTTGTGCGCGTCTGTTTATATGTGCTTTGTGGTCACCTGCTTGGAAAGGGCTGACCTCTTGGCTCTCGTTTGTGGGGTTTAACTGTGAGTTTGTCACTTTCCCATTGGTATCTTTTGTCAGGTGTGGTACTATTGTATCGATTCCTGATCTTTGCACCCTTACTTACTTTGACTGAAGTGCTACCTGTTCATCGTGGTGAAGTTCCTACTGTCTACAAATCAGGCCAGAGACCCCTAAATCTTTTATCCCTTTGTATTCGGGAACCCCTAAACGGGTACTTTTACAAACAGTGAAGACCCAGATGAAATTCTGCATTTCATCAGGGTCTACACTGTTTGTAAAGGTAAAAATGATCTTCAGATAAAAGAATACAATATTTTTTGAAAATTGTAGCCTGACACCCCTAGATATGTACAATGGACTATCCCAAGTTTAGTGTGTCAAACCAGAAGGAAGAATCCATTAGTATACTAAAGGTTAAAACTGTCTGAGCCTGTGATGAAGATCTTTTGCTGTTCACATTCTTACAGTGTCTATGGGGACGTATTCAACGATCTGAGGCTTAAGACTTACAGACTTTAGGGAGCTCATTGGTAGAGTGCTTGACCAGAGACCGAGGGGCCGCAGGTTCGAGCCTCACCGGCGTCGCTGCGTTGTGTCCTTGAGCAAGACACATTTACCCTAGCTTAGTACTGGTTCAACCCAGGAAGACGCATCCCTATATAACTGAAATATTGTTGATGGGACGAAAAGAATCAAATCAAACAAAAACTTACAGACTTAATGCTTGTAACAAGAAGTTCTTATCCAAGCTCTGATGGTGGCCTGTGTTCAACCCGACTGTGGCTGAGTTTCTGACTGGCATTCAGTGCTGATTGATTTCTTAGTTAGGAGAGCTTGAACTTTATCATTAGAAGTTTTATTTTTTTAGGGTTGATTAGCCCACCTATGTATCAGTCCCTGTATGACTAACCCTTTCCTTCATGAATATTCATGCTAGGCTCCACCCACTATGAATATATAAATAAATTTCATGTTGGTACATAGAACAAAGAAATTACATGTCAGGTCCACTTGTGTAGGATCAGATATATCATATTTCCATAAGCAAACAGAGTAGACCCTGATCTGGGTCAGCTCTGTTTGCAAAATAGTTAAGGTGTCTCTATGAGGTAAAGGGTTAAACTAAGCAATCAGTGCGGACCCTGATGAAATGCAGCATTATCCTGATAATGCTGCATTTCATCTGTGTCTTCACTGTTTGCCAAATTGTCTGTTTAGGGGTTTCTAGTATACAAAGGGTTAAGCTACAGGATATGCGATAGGTTATCTCAACTGTCTACACTTAAGGTAACATGATCATTGTTGTCTGGACCGCTTAGTTGATGGTTCACCATCACAAATCCCTACACTTCAATAGCTTTTGACCCCTCCTCTTGCATGCCCCACTTGTGTTAGCAAGAGACTCAACAGATTAGGTTGGATTCAGTCCTGCAGTTTAGGAGGAGGTAGCATAAGGGATGGACAGATGAAGGCAATCAATTAAAAAGCATAGGGATAACAAACAAACCAGGCCCCCAGATAACAGTGTGTTACTGAAATCTATTTTCTTTTTTCTCAATGAGACAGTTCTTTTGAGCACCCAAAACACATGTTTAAACTAATGGATAAGAAAATAATCGCAATTATCGCTGATTTTTTTTTTTTTTTGCTTAACTGGCCCTATGACAATCCAATTATTATCTGTTTTACTACAGGTACAAAATTTATCTGGAGGAGAATTGCAGAGAACGGCATTGGCTCTGTGCTTAGGAAAACCAGCTGATGTTTACCTGATAGATGAACCATCCGCTTACCTGGACTCAGAACAGCGTCTCCATGCAGCCAAGGTTATTAAGAGGTAAAACACAATATAACTTAATACTGATCTCGGACAATATTGCAATATTATACCAAGTTCAGGTTGAATCGATTGATAGAGCTTTAGATAAGAGGGGCCTGAGGGAGTAAAGGGTTTTTCAGCATTTAGTTTTTGGAAATCCGCACTGAAAATTAAATTGAAGGGTGAAAATACCCTTTGGCAGTTTGAGGTTTCAGCGCTGATGTTCAATTTATGTGGTGAAATCTTTTATTCTTAATAAGAAAAAACTAGTATCATACACCAATTGTATACATCTCGGAAGTTTTCCTAAAAAATGTAATTTGTATTTAATACAAGCAACTTTTCTTTAAAAAATGTTGGGTCTTTTTACAAGGCTTTGCATTTTCTGCAATTTGATATTTTTAAGTAGGAAGTGAAATACTCGTTACATCAAAAAGTAGGGGGTAAAATACTCATTGGTCCAAATCCCTATCTAGACCACTGTTGATATGAAAGGAACAACATACCCATAAGTTGTTCCTTGAAGAGAAATTAGCCCTACTCAACCATAATGACAGTCTGAGAGATGATGTTTTATACATGTTAGACTCATGATTGACAATGAATATAACTGAATACTGATCTCAGACAATATTGCAATATTACACTGAGTTCAGGTTGAATCTGTTCATATAAAATAAACAACACACACCTAATTGTCCCCTTAAGAGTGGTTAGCCCTTCTTAAACATAATGACAGTCCGAGAGATGATGTTTTATACATGTTAGACTCATGATTGACGATGAATATAACTTAATACTGATCTCAGAAAATATTGCTGTATTATACTGAGTTCTGGTTGAATCTGTTCATATGAAAGATTGTCCCCTTAAGAGAGATTAGCCCTACCAAAACATAATGACAGTCTGAGAGATGATGTTTTATACATGTTAGACTCATGATTGACAATGAATATAACTTAATACTGATCTCAGAAATAGTTACAGTGTTATACCGAGTTCAGGTTGAATCTGTTCATATGCAATAAACAACACACACAATTGTCCCATGAAGAGAGCTTAACCATACGGAGACATAATGAAAGTCTGAGAGATGATGTTTTATACATGTTAGACTCATGATTGACAATGAATATAACTTAATACTGATCTCAGAAATAGTTACAGTATTATACCGAGTTCAGGTTGAATCTGTTCATATGAAATAAACGACACACCTAATTGTCCCCTTAAGAGAGATTAGCCCTACTTAAACAAATTGACAGTCTGAGAGATGATGTTTTATACATGTTAGACTCATGATTGACAATGAATATAACTTAATACTGATCTTAGACAATAATGCAATATTAAACCAAGTTCAGGTTGAATCTGTTCATATGCAATAAACAACACACACAATTGTCCCATGAAGAGAGCTTAACCATACGAAGACATAATGAAAGTCTGAGAGATGATGTTTTATACATGTTAGACTCATGATTGACAATGAATATAACTTAATACTGATCTCAGAAAATATTGCTGTATTATACTGAGTTCAGGTTGAATCTGTTCATATGAAAGATTGTTCCCTTAAGGACATATGCTACTAAATACTTCCCGTGTTGAAATATGTTCAATACTTTGCATACAGTTTGTTTTATGCATGGGCTATCCATTTATGAATAAAAAGGATATGTCACCGTGCTTATTTTTTCACAATCGCAAATGGAAGTTTTCAGCATTTGACCAATTTTCTAAAAATACGAAAGAATAACAAGTCCTAAAGATCGAGCTAAATCTGTTGTAAACTTCAGCCAGCTTCTTTCTTTTAGCTTAATTATTGCCCATGACATCAAACAATTCAGAAAATGTGCAAGTTTAGTTTTTATCCCATGTTTTGACAAGATACTGCATGATATATTTTGGCAATTCGTCAAAAATTGGAATTTGTTTTTAGAATAAAACAATATTAAAAAATCTGATGTTGAAAATCTTAAGAATTTATTTTTATTTCATGGACTATTATACTACTTTTCAGAAAAAAGAATAAAAATCTGGGGTCACCGAACTAATTCTCTTTCAGGAGGGTCAACTTTAACCCCACCCCCATAGGTTTCATGCGTAATTCAAAATAAAAAGTTCAGGAATGCCCATTTTGTTCGTTTTGACGATGCCATTTTACTAGTATATGAAGCAATTTAGCATTAAGATGTTAAAAAAGAAAGAAAAAAGCACACTGAAAGTAGGTGCGCACACTGGAATCGATCCAGGTCCTCTGGCTTGGTAGCCAGACACGCTAACCACTAGGCCACAAGGTCAGGTCGTGCGCGGCTTTAAATAACCGTCAAAATAGTAGAGACTCGGCCACTTTCGTATTTGTAACCAGGATAATTGTGTACGTTGTTTGATTTCGTCTGAGCTACATTTATCTGCAGTGTTCTGCCAAGACTTTGAAACCATGGGGCCAATGGCCCCTTAGCTATGAAAAAGTGGGGCCATTTCCAAATTCTGCTGGGCCATAGATAAACAATTCAGAATAACAAGTCTTAAGTATTTACTGACCCTTTATCAAAGGTTATTTATAATCTCTCACCCAAATTTTTTGAAAAGATCGCTTTTCAGTTTTTTTTCTTTCCGCTGGTGCTGGGCTGATCTGATGCAGCTGGTGTTTTTACTTTCATGGATTTTTGAACAGATCTGTCCTCTGCAGTGTTATCTGATGGACAATAAGTTAAAGAACTTATGGAAGACGATGTTTCTTGACGTTCCACACCGTCGCTGTCCGCAGTTTTTGTTTTTTCAACTTCGCAATGAAGTCAAACATCGTTCTTTTCCTATTTAAAGCCATTTTATGATCTAGTGCAAGGGCCGAATGAAACAACGCATACGATTGGTTGAGACTTGCTCAGGTTACGCAATAAACCAATCAGGTTTGCCGATTCACCTGCCTAACGACCGCTTAGCAACAAAAACAGCTGTTTCAGATACAGTGGTTACGAACTGATTCGTGCCATTTCTTTATCGATAAATGGACGATTCAGCCCCATGGAAAAACAGACACGCCCAGAGGCCCATCTATGGGAATTTCTCTGCGCCATATGGATTTTTTAAGCACCAATGGCGCAAGGGCGCGGCCTTGGCAGAACACTGATCTGTCTTTGGTACTGAGATAATCAGTTCTGATAAAGGGTGAATAGATATTTCGGACACACTAATTACTTTATTTTGTCAATAAAATGTCGTAACACCGATTTGACATAAGAATATCTGAAAGCTATGTTGATCCGAATCCGTCAAAGGTCGAAAGACAGGACCCAGACAACTTAACCTGTTTCCAGACGCGGAAAAGGTGCGCATGGGAAATAGCCGCATATGTCTTTAAGAGAGGTTAGCCCTACTGAAACATAACGACAGTCCGAAAGATGATGTTTTATACATGTTAGACTCATGATTGACAATGAATATAACTTAATACTGATCTCAGAAAATATTGCTGTATTATACTGAGTTCTGGTTGAATCTGTTCATATGAAAGATTGTTCCCTTAAGAGAAGTTAGCCCTACTGAAACATAATGACAGTCTGAGAGATGATATTTTATACATGTTAGACTCATGATTGACAATGAATATAACTTAATACTGATCTCAGAAATAGTTACAGTGTTATACCGAGTTCAGGTTGAATCTGTTCATATGAAATAAACGACACACCTAATTGTCCCCTTAAGAGAGATTAGCCCTACTTAAACAAATTGACAGTCTGAGAGATGATGTTTTATACATGTTAGACTCATGATTGACAATGAATATAACTTAATACTGATCTCAGAAATAGTTACAGTGTTATACCGAGTTCAGGTTGAATCTGTTCATATGAAATAAACGACACACCTAATTGTCCCCTTAAGAGAGATTAGCCCTACTTAAACAAATTGACAGTCTGAGTGATGATGTTTTATACATGTTAGACTCATGATTGACAATGAATATAACTTAATACTGATCTCAGAAAATATTGCAATATAATAATGAGATATATTTTTGGGTCCCTGGTTCGAGCCTCACTGGAGGAACTGTTTTGTTCATGAGCAAGACACTTTATCCTCAACATAGTTTTGGTTCTTTGTACTAGTACATGTTGACTGGGACATAAAAAAATCAACTCAATCAAACAAACAATATAATTGATTGTAGTAAGCATTACGTTAAATGGTCTAAAATTTCTAACCCTTTTCAATTTCGTTTCACAAATATTATGTTGGTTATCACCTGGAATTCATAAAATGCTTGTCAGAATAGCAAACAGGAAGACCCTGATCAGACTGCTCTTCAGAAGCAATCTGATCTGGATCTGCTCTATTTGTTTAGGCCTTTTGACAGGTAACTAGTGTTCGAAATTTTAGAACATTAACTGTATGTTCTTTTTTACAGATTTATTCTTCATGCTAAGAAGACTGCTTTTGTTGTGGAACATGACTTCATTATGGCTACCTACCTGGCTGACCGTGTTGTTGTGTTTGATGGCTCTCCTGGTATAGACACAAGGGCCAACTCGTAAGTAAAAGCATTCTGTAGGCAGGGTTTGTTGTGGAACACAACTTCATTATGGCTACCTACCTGGCTGACCGTGTTGTTGTGTTTGATTGCTCTCCTGGTATAGACACAAGGGCCAACTCGTAAGTAAAAGCATTCTGTATTCAGAGTTTGTTGTGGAACATGACTTCATTATGGCTACCTACCTGTTGTGTTTGATGGCTCTCCTGGTATAGACACAAGGGCCAACTCGTAAGTAAAAGCATTCTGTATTCAGGGTTTGTTGTGGAACATGACTTCATTATGGCTACCTACCTGGCTGACCATGTTGTTGTGTTTGATGGCTCTCCTGGTATAGACACAAGGGCCAACTCGTAAGTAAAAGCATTCTGTATTCAGGGTTTGTTGTGGAACATGACTTCATTATGGCTACCTACCTGGCTGACTGTGTTGTTGTGTTTGATGGCTCTCCTTGTATAGACACAAGGGCCAACCCGTAAGTAAAAGCATTCTGTAGTCAGGGTTTGCATTGGCTTGTAAAGTACTTGAAAATAGGGGGCTTCCTTGAAAAGTAATGGAAAATTAAACCTACCTTTAAACGTACGGGAAAATCACTAAAGGCCTGGAGCACAGTGGCTCAAGGGTAGAGTGCTTGACTCGAGACCAAGGGGTTTCAGGTTTGAGCCTCACCGGCGTTGTTGCTTTGTGTCCTTGAGCAAGACACATTAATCCTTGCTTAGTACTGGTTCAACTCAGGAAGACCCGTCCCAACATAACTGAAAAGTTGTTGACTGGGACATAACAAATCAAATCAAACAAAACTCTTAAGGCCTTGAAAAGTCCTTGAATTTTACTATTTTCTATTGGACCTAACACTACTACTGGAAACCTAAATCACTATCAAAGTGTTGTGCCTTTATTTGGTGCAGCATATGTTGCACCAAATAAAGGCACAATTTTAAACTAAGTTTCTAATACTAGTTTCGCCATCATCTCAGTCTAATATTTCTGAAGAAATTTTAAGCGTAAACCAGTATTTTTCATAAGCCTGTAGTCCTTGAAAATCATACGCGAGTTTTTTAGAAGTCCTTGAATTTTACGCAAACTTGCCAGCATGAGCCGATAAGCCCACAGTTAACAAATTAGAAATTGCTTCCTAGTGTTGTCTGCTGATAACCTTTGCAAACAGTTTGGACCCAGACCAGGCCCGACAAAATGTCTGTCCTGATCTGGATTCAATCTATTTAGCACTCAGATGGTATTCCTGAAATAATTTTTCGAAAAAGTTGATTTTGAAAAAATCAGCAAAAGACAAAAGGCATGCAAAATTACGCAGGGAGCAGAGTGAAACCCCAGCATACCGGTCTGGAAAATCTATTCTATTAACCCGTTGGCATTCGTAACGGCTAAACACTTCTTGGAGGTTTGGCCTTTGAGTGGAATAGGGTTAAGCAAAGATTCTTGTACAGACTATGCTCTTGTAGCCCTAAATTGTTTTTGTTAAACCCTATTGCATTTTGAATGGTGAAAATTCTATTGCATTGGGGTTCAAAGAGCACCCATGTGTTCACAAAGAGATCTTTGAGATAATCAACTCTTTCCTTGTTTGCAGCGACTTTTTGTCGTCTGCTGGTAACCTTTGAAAACAGTTTGAACCCAGATCAGGACTGACAGGTGGGTCCTGATTTGGATCCAAACCGTTTGAGAATGATACTGTTCCTGGAATTATTTTTTGAAAAAGTTAATTTTGAAAAAAGTCCGCAGTTTGGATCCGGATCAGGACTCACAATCTTTCGGTCCTGATCTGGGTCCAAACTGTTTGCAAAGGTTGTCAGCAGATGACAAAAGTCGCCTGTATTTCTATGACCATGTTTTTCAGACCACAGACCTTGCTAAATGGAATGAATAAGTTTCTGGAGTCTCTGGACATTACATTCCGAAGAGATCCAAACAACTTTAGACCAAGAATTAACAAGCTCAACTCTGTCAAGGTAACTAATTGTTTTAAAACTTAATTTGTGACACGTCATGTTAATATGCTTTAAGCACAGTCTCTCTGAGATTAATTACGAGGGTCATTTGGAAAGTTCTTAGCATGGCATCATAACTCCACAATGCTTTGATAAAATGCTATCAAATAATACATTTTTGGAAACTAGAATTCAACGGCTACTTGATGATTTAATTTTGTCGAAAAAGGACTTGGCGTGCACGTGCAGGGCATGCTCAAAAAATGAGTAGGGGTTTATATACTGGCCGAAACTTTAAGCAAAATACTTGGAAAAAAGCGAAGGAAAAAAGGGGACCTTATTAGCGATCTTGATTTGACAAATTAACAATTTTGTGCCAACTTAATTTTTTATTAAATTATATTATGCGATCACTGCTTGCACAACTACCACCTTTACATTCGGGAAATGTTGACTAATAGAGAAATGGTACGCTTTCAAAAATGGGACTTTTTTCGATTTGTCTTTATACTTTTACTATAAATCGTGTCACTACAGGAGCACGAAAAATGCATATTGAGTTTATGTTTTGCTTTATTTGTAGCGAACAATGCATAAAAATCATTTCGTCGCGCAAAAAGTGTGGCTTGTTTAGTTCTGTATTCAAGAAAATTATTCCTAATAACACTAACCCTACTTTTCAAGAAGTGGGTGGGGTAACTTAACCCCTCACATTTTGTCGATGGCATAAGAACTTCTCATGGTATCGCCTTAACTATCACAAAATTGATTGTTTTCTACTCTCAAGGTATTTTTACTTTTTTTGTTTGCCACTGTTTTTAATTAAAATGAACCAGAACGTCAGCTCATAGCTAAACTTACTCTGCCCCATGGTAAGATTATAAGAGTTATCTTCCCTTTGTTCTGGTTTACAAAATTTATTTTGGTTTCAATGCAAAGAGCATAAAGTGTACTTGAAATAAATACCAACGCATGGCATTTTTAAACTACTGTCGGTTTTATATTTTCAAAATATGTGCATTGTGACATGCGATTTTTAGTCGAAAAAATTAGCGCATTTCTTTGCTTTCTAGACAGTTTTGGTATTGCTGTTCCGGTATTTAGTTATTAGAAACATCCAACTCGGTCATCAGTTGTATAATAACTGTACCAGATTGTAGCCTACCGAATGGTACAAAAATAGCTAATTTTATGAACTATTGTCAATGTTCTGCACACTTTTCAAAAGGTAAAATGTCATATTTTCCACTGAAATTTTGCGTTTTCCAGTATACAAACAGTACATGTATTTACAATAATATTTTTCGTGTCTGCATTATAATATCCTCATGAAATTCGTGCCATAACATAGAGGAAAGATAGCCCTTAAAATGATACCAAACATGATAAGGTTTGTAAATTGGTTACTGAGATCAAAGACCATGCTAAGAACTTTCCAAATGCCCCTCGCACTGTAGGTAGTATCCTAGATAGGATATGGAGCATTGAGTAATTTTACCCCCCCCCCCCCCCCCCCCCAACCCCCCAACTTGTGTTTGTGGAGGCTATACTGTTTTCATGCTGTGTGTCCGCCTGTCCATCAGTAACATTTTGTTTCCTTAATATCTTGAAGAGTTATTGCTGGAATTTCACCAAACCTTGCAAAACATATTCATATCTACAAGACAAGTTCTTTAAACAAAAAAGTAAGGGCTAGGGGCCAATTCTATTAAAGTTATTTCCCATTGTAATTCTAAATGGCTAATAATATAGGATGTATGCTTATGCTGTGATAGAACTGATGGATAAGAAAATATTCACAATTTAAGGCTTAAGATTTTTGTTCATCTAGACTTTTGTATCTAAAATAAAGGCGTAGCTCCATTGTCTATTTATTATGTTTTCAGGATACTGAGCAGAAAAAAGGTGGTAACTACTTCTTTTTAGAAGACTGAGGCGTCCTAGTTGCGCCTCACAAACCACACGCCTTCGGGCCCAGCCTGCAATATGGAGGAGAATCGGTAACCAAGGAAACAGATGGCCACAGTGGGTCAAGATTATGGGAGGAAGTGGTTCCAGGGGGATATTGCAGGCTGTTCGTGTGGTTGGTTGTCTGGTATAATCTCACAGTAACAGGAGTAGTGGGGGTGGGTGTCAGTTTTAGCGGTTTCCTTGGTGATTTCTGTTACTATGGTAATATACCATATCAGCATTTTTTCTATAAAATAGTCTCTCCTGGTGCCTCAGTTTTTAAAATGCCACTTGGAAAAACTTCAGACTTTCGTTTAACTCCTTATCTACTAGTGTTGTCTGCTTTTGCAAACAGTTTGGAGCCAGATCAGGCCAAAATTTCGGGCCTGTTCTGAATCCAATCTGTTGACACTCAGATGGTATTCCTGAATGAATTTTTTTTAAAAAGTTTGATTTTGAAAAAAATCGGCAGACGACCAAAAACCTCGAAAAATTTCCCAGGGGGAAAAGAGTTGTATATTTTTTTAGAGCCAAGCCACAGTGACATGCTAAACCCAAATATGTGTAAAATTTAAACGGTGACTACAATTTTGATAAAGAAGTTGCACATATCAGAAATATGAGATTTTATTGCTTGCTATGCTATGATGAGGCGAGAGCTATCCATTTTACCTTTCTATTACCATTCTGTTCAAAAAAGTACATTCTGTTAGGCTAATTGTTTTGTGGAATGTCTTCTTGCCTTACGCCAAATGACCACCTCCCAGATATTTCAGCAAATAAGATTATTATTTATCATCAAGGTACATTATCAACCCTTTACTCCATAATGACGCACACCTTTTGAGGCCTTTGAAATATCATGTATGTGAAAATATTATGGAAAATGCAGCATTTGCTCTTTTGGAGCAAATGCTCCATTTTCCATAATATTTTCAAAAGTATTAGACTCAATTTAAATTTTCTTGAATTTTTTCAATGTTGTCTAAAAATAGAAAATGATGTCATGATCTAAAAATAGCCTATGGACAGCGCCCTAGATAAGCTTTTGGGTCAATTGGGTATTTACGCAACCTGGTTATCCTCAATTGCGTACTTGTAAAAACAATTGCGTATTTTCATATTTTTTTACGCCACATTTTTTTTTCTGTGTTTACACCTTTTCTTATTGCACGAAGCCATCGGGATGGGCTTGCATATTTATTCACTCCCATCGTCTGCCTTTCTAAAGTATCAAACTCGCGGATTTTATTATACCTGAAGCATATCTCATCCCCTTTTTGACATTCGAGCGTGTAAACTTTGCAAAGTTTCACTTTCATCGTTTTTCCGCGAAATTACTGGACTGGGCACCGATATTTTCATAAAACTGGAGTATATTGCGCGCTCGCTAGTAAAAATAAAATCAATACCCGACTGGCATTTGTTTATTAGCCGAATGGAACCGAAATGGACCAAATGATACGCAATGACATCGCATGTAATTGCATACCGATCGTTAGAATTGCTTTTCGATACGCACACATTTAATTTTAATTGCTTTTTTAATTATTTTAATTGCGTATTTACGCAAATACGCTGCTTATCTAGGGTGCTGTATGGAGTAAAAGGTTAAAGCACAAACCTCTACCACCATCCCCTTCCAACATCCAAAGTAAAAACAACATTAAACTGAGGCACCAGTAAGGCATGCATGTTAATAGTTTTGATTTTGTTTTCTGATCTACAAAATAAATTGCCCTTTCTTTAACGCATAAGTTTGGGCATTCTGATGATGCATCTTGTGTTGTGTACAGATAATTACTGACTAATCATGGAATAATGAAGCGAATAGATTATGCCTGAATCTGGGAGCTGTCTTTCTAAGGAAAACCAGCCCAAAGTCATGAATCTGGGAACATTCCTGATTTTTTTTCGACCATGGTAATGGGTATCAGAAAATTTGATAAATATAAATGCTACCCCTGGAAAATTCTACATAGAAAGCTCTACGCTGAACTTTGTATTTTCGATTTAGCCTCTAATGTAATTTCTTAAAAATCAGCATTCACTGCAACAATATTTGAGATGTTCAGTGGATTTTCTTGAAAGCTGTTGTCACCCCTAATTTGGTCAAACTATCAATTTGATTTGGACATTATGTATTAATATTGCATGTGTGGAGCTATTTCTGAACTTTTTTTTTTTACACCAATATTACTGAAGGCATGTGACTAAGTGATGTTGGCCTTTGCCAAAGCTGGTACGGCACCTGCCACCAATGAAGTTTCATTTTAACCATAAAATGTTATTTGGATTGAAAAGCAGCTTGAAATTAAAACTTTCATTATAATTGGTCACTAGAATATTGCATGGGTGAAAGTTTTCAGGATTATTCCTGAATTCAGGATTTTGAGGCTGACTTTCCACAGAAAGTCAGCCTCAAAATACTGAATTAGGGAGATTATAATAGGTTCTCTGATATGTATTCAGTCTGTCTAAAGACAATCGACCATTTAAACTTGAAATTGTGAATAGTTAGTGGGCATACTTCAAGTTTTTTAAGATGGGAGTTTTGAAAGTTCAGGATTTTGGAATTTTTGAACTTTCACCCATGATATTGTAAAATGCTGAGAAATCACTAAAGAAACAGCTAAAGTACTAATGACACCCTAGTTAAGAGTCCTGTTACTGCCACATAGATACCAACCACAGCTCTGGAGGAAATTGGAGACACTCAGATTATTTTTATTTATTTATTTAAAGGATTTACAGTCGTGTTACAGAAGTTCTTCACATACATGTCTAGTGTATTTTGATGTGCTTAGGACAAATTGATAATTGCAAAACACTTCATACAGTACTCTTGAATAGATATATGGGCTTCGACACAAGAAAACCTATCGCATAGGTGAACAGTCTCTGTCAGAGCACACTAAAATAAAGGATGAACGGTTAATGTTCTAAAATTCAAAAATACTTTTTGACATGAAATAAAATGTGTTTTCAGGGATGCTTGTCAGAATAGCAAACGGGGAAGACCCTGATCAAACTGCTTCTTTCGAAGTAGCCTCCCGTTTGTCTACGCAACACACATTGAAAATTTTTTAGAGCATTTACCGTAGATGTCAAAATTTGGGCCTAGCTTGACTAAATAGCTATGCATGTAGGTTTAATGAATGCCTTTTAATCCTTTACCTCATAGAGGCGCCTTTTGACGCCTTTGCAAACAGAGCAGACCCAGATCAGGCAGCTCTTATTAGAGATGCCTGATCAGGGTCTACTCTGTTTGCTAATGGAAATATGATTAGATATGATCCTACACTAGTGGACCTGATAAGTAATATCTTTGTTCAATGTACAAACCTGAAAGTTTATTTAATGAATTATTCATAGGGGGTGGTACTTAGCATGAATATTCATTAGGGAAAGGGTTAACATATACAATAAGTACCAACATCTCATGAACTGGCTCATATGACAGAAATTGCTCTTTGAAAATATTAGGACAATGGAACCCATCCACACAAGGCTTATCAGGTTTGAAACTGATGAGTTAAGTAAACCATAGTGTCAGATGGAATGACAAATGGTGTACACACTATCAAACCGCTAAAGCAGTCAGATCTGGGTTTACCACTATTTGCTCAAGCCTATCGGTTAGGTAAATATTATGGAATATACTTGAATACTTTTGGCACAGGACTGTAGATCAAAGATGATACCTTGTCATTTATATGATCCACAACATGAGAAAATGTTCCGTCGGCATTTATGACAATAAAGACTTTGATCAGCAAATGCAACTACAAACATTTGTCTCATTAGATAGTACAGTAGTGTGTCCTTTTAATCCTTATAATGACACTCCAAAATTTGTTGCAGACAACATGATACAATTTTGTTATTACTTTATGGAAACAAATAAGGCTTGATATTTCATGTGAATCATCTGCCAAGCAGATAATTCACATGAAAACGCAAGCCTTATTTCTCAAGAAAATAGCAGTTTGTCATCTGCTGCTGTTCTGATTAGACAATCTTTGTGATGACGGGCTAGGCACACTCACCTATATATCTACAAAAGGTACATTTTGCTAAGCTTCTAATATATAATCAACCTCTGACAACTGTGTCAGAGTGTTGACTCTTTCTCACCTATATATCTACAAAAGGTAGATTTCACATAGCTTATAGTATGTTATCAAACTCTGACAACTGCGTCAGAGTCGACTCTTTGGCTCAGTGGTTAGGGCTTTGGTTTTGTACTGGGGCGAGCGGGTTCGATTCCTAGCCAGGGCGCGGGAATATTTTCAGCTGTGCTTTGCTTTGTTTCTACTATCATGTCGTAAGAGAGAATAATAGCCCAGCTCATTTGCTCTTGCTTGAGGCGATTTTTTTCATGTTGTGGTTCATATGCCAACACTGTACATTATGACCATCCTATCCAACTTAGCAGTTTAGCTAGGGCATTATTATTTTCAAATGAATTATTTTTGTGCACAATCTAAGGCAAAAATGGTGCATTGTCCTTGGATGTGCTTTTTATGTTTGAATAAAAGCTAACCTTTAAGTGCCAATCTGGTCTTCAGCAGACATCAAATTTTAGTTCTTCATTTTCAGAGGAACAAAGGCATGACTTTTCATGTAAATTGTCTGTGTCGGGAAACATAATGCATTAGTCTCTATGAAATGCAGAAAGAAATCAGAAAATTTGTTGTATCTTGTATGAGTGCAGATACCATTTATATGTTCAGGGTATTATGTATAGAACTCATTGTGGAGTATAAAATAAAACCAATCATGCAAGTAATTACAGTAAAACCTGTGTAAAATGGCCACTCAAAAATAAACAAAACAAAGATCTTGATAACAAATGGTAGCTTAATGAAGGTCGAAAGAATTGCAGAATTCTCCACTTGGAGCATTCTGCAATACTTTTGACCTGCATTAAGCGATAATTGGTCTTGAAAACCAATTTTTGGTCTTTTTGAGAGTGGCCGTTTTACACAGGTTTTACTGTGATACCTTCAGCCCTTTCACTCTTTTATTGCTAGCGGTGACCTGTCGTCTGCCGATAACCGTTGCAAACAGTTTTGACCCAGTTCAGGCCCGGCGAAATGTTGGGCCTCATCAGGATCCAAACTGATTGGCATCCTGAAGGCATTCATGAAATTTGATCTTAGAAGAAGAAAAAAAACCCTGACAAAAATCATGAAAAATACCTAGCATGCAGAGTTAAAAATGTGACTTAAACCCTTATTGCCCATATCATGACTGCAGCAGATTACACATTTTGTGATATTATCCGTGATTTAGTGATAACAAGACATTTCACTTCTTACTTGACCACTTAAAGAAGCAATCAATTTGAAAATGTCTGTAAATCTTATGTGATCATTAAGTGGGCCTCAATGCATGAAAACCCTGTTTTTGAGGTGTGAACAGGTATGGATGAGTTTTCAGGATTATTCCTGAATTCAGGATTTTGAGGCTGACTTTCTAGAAAGTCAGCCTCAAAATGTTGAATTAGGGAGATTATAATAGGTTCTCTGATTTATATTGGGTCTGTCCAAAGACAGTCAACCATATAAACTTCAAATTAAGAATATTTACTGGGCATTCTGCAAGTTTAAGGTCGTATTTTCGAAAGTTCATGATTTTCAAAATTTTGAACTTCCACCCTTGTGTTCAGCTACAGGTAGCTAGAATATTGAAATTTTGCCTGAAGCAAGTTTAAATATATACCCGACAAAAAAAGAAACGCACCACTTAGAACTGTTCAACTCTCAGGAAGATTACAAGTGATAGGCCAGTTTAGTTTATATCAGTGCAAATGTATGTCAGGTACTACTGCGTCACACGTCTTTTGCAATCTGGCGTGGAAATTGTGTTAAAGAAAACTGGTTATGAACAAAGCGGGGGTCAAACTGTAAAGTCACAAGAAATTACCATTTTTAGAATGCTCTCTAGCTGGGTAAGGTCAATCAAATGGAATCATCTCGATAGACCAAATTGTACCCAACCACTTATTCATTGCAAATTCTATCTTTAAATTCATCATACGCGATAATTGAACGCTAGGTAGCCCATGCATTGTGACCAGCCTTTGGATAATGATTCCACACTGGAGATAAACCTTGCAAAACATTTAAAGATTTCAACATTGTTTTAATCAATTTAAATGGTCCAAACTGATGAAAATGGATTTCGGAATTGCAAAAAGC
Organism: Loripinus fragilis; assembly: GCA_964019695.1. Classification (NCBI taxonomy): domain Eukaryota; kingdom Metazoa; phylum Mollusca; class Bivalvia; order Lucinida; family Lucinidae; genus Loripinus; species Loripinus fragilis. Next base: position 31,223,919 of record OZ026521.1, read on the forward strand.
ACCAATAAACACATTTGTTGTCTCACATACTGACAACATATCGTTTTCATGATTTGCAAATGTAAAGCATACTTGGAATTCCATGCAGACAGTAGCGTTGAATTAACGCTTCCAAAACTCATTTACCAATCGCCTTGGTGTGTTACGTGCCTATACAGGGAAAGTACAGATACTCATCTACGTCATACACAAGTTTTAGTAAGATTTGATCAGAAATGAATATTTCATGACAATTAACATTTTCTTATTAAAAGGAGATCTTAATGGGAAAATCGCAGTGGTGCGTTTCTTTTTTGGTCGGGTATACTTTGCAGGGAGTGAATAACGAAGGTGCTGATCAGACTCGGATGGACAGACTGGTTTGCACCTTTGTTCGCCTACATCAATGTCAGGGTTTTCTTGCATCGAGGCCAAAGTGGTTTATTGTGACCTTATATTATTTCCAGCAGATTTTCTATTAAGTGCTAATCTGTACCAAGTACTAGACTGATTTTTAATCTGTAATTAATGAAATGCTATAAGTAAAATAAAAGAATAATTTCTGTTGATGTGTTCCCTATTCTTTTTATCTTGCCATAGTGAATTAGTTAAACCTCTCCTTGTAATCCAGGGGTAGCAGCAATCCAGGGGTCACAGGTTTGATCCCCAGCTTCCCCAGTCTGTTGGACGAGCCTTTAAACCCCTTTTGCTGTTGATGAGCTTGAAGAAATCTTCAAGGGACCTATTATTTGGGCCTCATCCTACACAAGAAAACATGATTTTGTTCCTTGCAGACAGAGCCTTTAACAATGCCAATCTCAACAAATGCTGATTTTTAGAAGCCTTCAACAAACAGTGTAGACTCAAACCAGTCCACACTGTTTGCCGCTATACTTAAATTAGTCAATATTGTTAGTAAATATAATATGCTGCAGACAACTTCAGCAGATGACAATTTCAGATTTATTTTTTTTGCAGGCGCTTCAAGGGTTAATATTTTCTCTGGAAGTATACTATCTTAGCTTGCTACATACAAATTTTCAAAACTAAAGCTAGTCTGTGTCCATTATCTGATTACAAACCAGGAAGTCGGCAATTTCTCGTGGTCAAGACCCATTTATCACACCGACATTAACCAAAGTGTGAAATTCATGATTTTTCCATTGCTATAGGAACAGAAAATGCCAAAATTGATTAAAATAGAGAGATGGGTATTTTGGACCAAATTGAAGGCTTCAACAGACAGACCGAGGAGCTCAGTGGTAGAGTGCTTGACTCGAAATAGAGGGGGTGAGAGTTCGAGCCTCACCGGTGGCAGTGTTGTGTCCTTGAGTAAAACACTTTATCCTCTGCTTAGTACTGGTTCCGTCCCAACATGACTGAAAAATTGTTGACTGAGACGTAAAGAATCCAATCAAACAAGGCAAATTCATCAAATTTGTATCGGCCAACAAAAGGTTATTTTAGAGAAACAAGTAAATCACAAAACATTAATCCCATTTATCTAAACCCGAAGTTCACCTTCGCTATCATTCAGATCATAACAAACGCCTGTAAAGTATGTTTTAGCCCTAAGTTTAATAAAAAAAAAAATATACTTACATCTGCACAATTTCAATATCTGACCTTTCAACCCAACCCCAGAGGTCAAGGGTATGTGTGAATTCAAAGTGTTACCTTGCATGTTGGTCTACACTTCTTTCACTTTAATTTGATATCCAACATGACCACTTTCAGAAAAAAATGACCTTTTGACCCCACCCCAGGGGTCGAGGCTTTCATTTCCATGCATTATCTTCTGAACCAGTTGATGGATTTGACCAAACTTGCATAGATACATTTTTGGTAGGAGGGGAAAAGTGGATTAGATTTTGGTGACCTTGACCTTATTTTCAAGGTCACAATGACACTTTGAAATGTCTAAAATAGGAGTTCCTTGCCTTATCTTCTGAACCAGTGGATAGACTTTAACCAAGCTTGCCTAGATACATTATTGGGAGTAGAGGAAGAGTTGATTAGATTTTGGTGACCTTGACCTGATTTTCAAGGTCACACTGGCACTCTGAAATGTCCAAAATAGGGTTTCCCTGTGCTATACTATGAACCAGTGGAGAAATTTTGACCAAACTTGCATAGGTACATTGTTGGAAGGGGGGGGGGGGGAGTTGATTAGATTTTGGTGACCTTGACATAATTTTCAAGGTCACCCTTTTATAAAGACAGTATAAATCAGCCATTTCCACAGACTTTCTTCCGAAGTTTCAATTTTAACCAAACTTACATAGATATATTGTTAGGAGAGGATTAAGATTTGACTAGATTTTGGTGACCCTGATCTTATTTTCAAGGTCGCACCAGCACTTTGAAAGGTCAAATTTTGACCAAAATAGGGTTTTTGTATATCTCTTGAATTGAACAATGTATGTATATTATAGCTAAACTTAATGTATCATTGTGGCAAAATGAAGAGTTATGATTTTGGTAACCTTGACCTAACTTTCAAGGTCACCTCATTTTCAAGGTCATCATCCTTAAAAAAAATGTAAATTCAGCCTTTTCTGAGCTCTGTATTCTGAACCAGTGGGTTTTTCTCCATCAAACTTGCATAGATACATTGTTTGGAGACAGAATTAATTAGATTTTGATGACATTGACCCTATATTCAAGGTCAAACCACAGCACTTTGTAATTTCAAAGTTTGACCAAAATTGTGTTTGTGCATGCTCTACCTTGAAATAATTGATAGATTTCAGCCTGTATCATTGTGACACAATAAAGAACAGTAAGCATGCTTGTCCACTGAATTTAGGGTTGGTGGGACATAGTTTTCCTCTAAAAACACCGTTTTAATTGCTTTTATGGTGCTTTATTTGATATGCGACATGACTACTTTCAGAAAAAGATATGGTTTGACCTTTTGACCCCACACTCGGGGTCAAGGGTGCCTTTGGGCAAAATATTTGCTATCATGTTGCTGAATGCGTTGTTAGCTTTACTTTGATATGCAACATGACCATTTTCCGAAAAAGTTTAATTATCGCCTCAGCTCCACCCCAGGGGATTGGACTCGGGCATTCAAACTAAAATCCAGTTTGATATGTTTCATATCTATTGTTCCTCTGCTTGCATGCAAAATTTCAGCAAAAATATTGACAACTGCCTTAGTTATTACGGATTCTAACACACCTCCCCTCAACAATTCACTGCTGGAGCTGATCTATTTCTTAAATTTAGATACTTGACATGGGATGGGGTAAAATTTTGACACTGCCATGCTTATCTACAGGCACTGGGCAATTATAATAGCTTTGAGGAAATGTGAAGATCATTACACAAAAAAGCTAATATAGGCTTTGCGTTCTAATTGCCTATACTAAGACAAGGGAAATAACTCCTGTGCTAAGGGGTCGATTTTGACGAAACTTATACGATATCGAGTGCGACACATTTGTATAATGCTTACCAAATGTTATCAATGCCTACAAAATATTAAATTCATGTTAGATTATCATTGTTAAAACTATATATGACATACATCAGATCACTCTTGGAATATGCCAACATAATATGGGATAATTGTTCAATTGAAAATAAAAGAAATTCAAATTGAAGCAGCACGTATAATTACAGGTGCCATGAAACTATGTAGTATACAGAAATTTATATGACGATACAGGAATACAAACACTTCAGAAGAGACGAAACAACCACAAATTATTCCAGTTATATAAAATTTTAAATGGGTTAACACCTCAATACTTACAATCACTAATTCCACAGCGAGTCCAAAATATTTCTAGATACCAGCTACGTAACATGAACAATTTTAATGTACCACCCGCTCGCACAGTTACTCATGCAAACTCTTTCTTGCCATCAACCCTCAGAGATTGGAATTCCTTAGATCTTATAGTACGTAATTCTCCTACATTGAATAGCTTCAAACGTCAATTGAATCAAACTCATAACGAAAATCCATATCCTAAATACTTTGACATAGTTCATACGTCAAGATCTGGCCAAATATACCACTCAAGATTAAGATTAGAATGTAGCAGCCTTAAATACCACTTGTATACAAAAAACATAGTTCAAGAGTCTCGGTGTTCATGTGGTGCAATAGAAACCACCTCGCATTATTTACTATCACGTGATCTTTATAGAAACCAGCGGTTACGTTATCTATACCTCATCCCACAACCTTTGTCAGTACCTAAATTATTGTTTGGTATTCCAGAAGCAACAACAGAAGAAAACAACTTTATTTTCATACAGGTGCAACTGTATATTTTGGCTACTAAAAGATTTGCAATGCTATCTAGCTAAATCCTAAACGATTAGTCACGTATAAACTTGAACATCAGGTGGGGTTGTGGACCTACGGAGGGATCGAGAGATGACCAGTTTTTCTTTCTTTTTTTTTTCACTTTTTCTTATATTAGTTTGGACCAAAACAATAAACAACAATGCTTCCTTGTTACAAAATGACTGTTACCTATAGTATCATATGAACATTATATGCATACGTGTAATGAGAAATTAGACATGATATATCACCATAAATGATATTGTAACTAATAATCACCGAGGAAATGAACTCTATAAGCAATAGGCTTTCGTTCAGATCCTCTCATTATGTTGTACTTTCTTATGTGTATGTATTTTGACAGAGTTATGAATAAATATGTTTAAACCAAAGGGTATAAAAGGTCTATAAAGTGAACAAAATTCTTCCAAGGAAGATAACTCAAGGAAGAGCAACCTTTCTTTTCATATACCTACCAAAGATCAAAACATCTCAAGACTATAAAAGCCAACAAGTTTTCATCTATGGACATCCCACAATCTTGTCAGTAAGGGGATAATGTCCGAGTGATCGTTCTTGTGGTTAAAAATCATCTTAGATCAGTTTCTTCAACCAAACAATACTGAATATAGGTCTAGATAACAAAAAATAATTGAGTGTGTAAAAATGATAAAAATGACTATATTGAATTATCTATACTGAGGGACTTTAGAAACGCACCATTTTACATTCACTGTCTCTTCCACATGATTGATTTGAGGATGTATTTTTTATCATAATTTATCCTCTTGCAAAATGGACCATGATTTGCCATGATTTCGATTTGCTCATGCTGTTCATTCTGACATAATATTGCCGTAAGTGATTTTCAACAATTGTCGTCTGACAAATTTGAATTTGATTCAATTTAAAAACAAACACTTTTAGGTGGTAGCCAGATGTCTTAAGAAATGGAAAAACACAAAATGTTTAAGAAATAATCGTTTTATAACACTCCCACTCGCAGCGTTTCTTTGCTAACGTCAGTGTTAAATTTTCAAACATCAATAACAGACGGGTGACGTCCGCGCATGTCCCAACACTTTTGTCTTTTATGCGACTGATTGAGGAGTATCTGTTGGCAATAAAAAGATTTTGATTATTCCTGATCCTTAGGATATAAACGGCCATTTTCGTCAAAAATCAATGACGTCATGTAGACGTAATGAACGTTGCCAGAGTCCTAAAACTTCATGATTTGATTTTGTCTTTCTTTTTGCTTTCAAGAACAAACATCGGTTCTAAAACTTTTTTCGTTTATAATTGAAGGTATTGGTACTCTGTGACTTTTTGAATTTGAGTTGTCTCAGTTTAATCGCAGCAATCATAAGCCACAGCGTTTCGATTTTCTTATTGAATACAAGCTAAAGGACGGAACTTGTCAATTTCATTTTTTAAAAAAATGAAAATATTCAATTTTCGACATAAATTACCATTTAAGCAGGTGGTGCATTTTTAAAGTCCTTCAGTAAATTAATGTTAACATTTGTTTTGGTTCAGATACAAGAAAATTGATTTTTAATTACACACTTGTATGTGGAGTCCTGTAATTTGTTTGACTTGACACTACATCCAAATCAACAATCTTTCAGTCATGTCTGGAAATTTCCTGTGTTGAACCAGTACTAAGCAGAGGATAAAGTGCCTTCTCTCAAGAACACAACACAGTGCCTCCTGTGCATTTCTAACCAGTGACTCGTCTTTCTAGCATTCTTCCACTGAGCTCTACACAATATGGGCCTCAAGGCAAGAAAACCTGTCTTCGGGGTTTGCGAACAACAAAGGAGCAGACCGGCATGCGCATCCGCACAGTCTGATCAGTGCCTTTGTTGTTCGCTATCTGGAAAGTATACTAGCCAGTCTTGTCACATGCAAAATTTCAAAATAACTAGTTTCTGTAGCTGAGAAGACTAGTTTGAGTCTCACTTTTTCGGAAACCCCGAAGACAGGTTTTGTTGCGTCAAGGCTCATATATTATCGGCATGAGGATTTCAGACCGAGGGAGATAACTCAAAAACCAAGTGCAGAGTATATACACTATATGCCCTTTTGCCATTTCATGGCATTGGCATAACAAATAAAAAAGACCTTTTTATCAATGATAATAAAACACATAATTTCTTTTAATATATATTTAAAAATATAGATTTGGCAGTTTCAAGTAGCATCAACTGAAAAGCTGCTGTTGGACTCCGAGTCTGACATAGGTTCCGACTGATATTCTGATCTTAAAGTCTCCATAAATTCACGATCTGATTCATCACTGTCTGTATGACCTTGAGCTATATCCTCACTGATTGTGTGACCTTGACCTGTATCCTCACTTGAATCTGATTGCTGTTTTCTCTTTGCCTTTGATAAAGCTATGATGTACTCTATACTGTATTGGTTATGGTCACAGCTGAAAAATATATTCAAGCCAGCATATGAACTTTTGATATTTCATGGTTCATACAGGCAAGTATGAGTAAAATTTAAGGATATAAAAAATAAAATAAAAGCTTATGGAAAATCCTGATTTAAATGTTAAAATTCTACTTCAGAAATGCTAGACTGTGATAATGGAGAAATTAGTACTTGAAAATTAGTATGAAATTGTTGTGCCTTTATTTGGTGTAGCATTTGCTGCACCAAATGCAGGTACAACAATTTTAAACTGATTTAGATCTTTATCAACAGTGTTAAGTCCCTACAGAAACTAGAAGAAATCAAGGACTTTTCAAGGCATTTGAGTGATTTTCCAGGACTTTTCAAGGGATGTTTAGTTTTTCAAGAAAGCCCTCTAAATTCAAGTACATTTTAAGCCTGTGCGAGCCCTGTATTTATCATATTGTCGAGCAATAAAGGCTCAGGTGAGCCTGCACATATGCGCAGACTAACTCAGACTACTACTGTCATCTGCTGATAACCTTTGCAAACAGTTTGAACCCAGATCAGGCCCAACAAAATGTCGGGCCTGATCTGGGTTCAAACTGTTTGACACTCTGATAGTGTCCCTGAAAGATTTTTTTTTTCGAAAAAGTTGATTTTGAAAAATGGGCAGATACAAAAAAGCATGAAAAATTACCCAGTAGGCAACTCAAGAGCTGGCCCATATTATAAAGCAATTTCGATTTTGATGCTCTACGTCCCAGTCTACATTTTTTCAGATATGTCTGTCTGATTGCCTGTCTTCCTGGGTTGAACCAGAACTAAAGCAGCGGATAACATGTCTTGCTCAGGGACACTAAACAGTCACTCAGCCTCCAGCGGGTCTCGAACCAGCAACCCTTGATGCTCAGTCAAATGCTCTACCAAATGAACCACTGAGCTCTGCCAATTTTACATAAAGACAGTTGGAGAGCTATAGTACTTTTATTTTATGAATCAAGTGATTTCATAATGGCCCAGTTACAGGTTGAAGGTCGGCTGTATCACTTGATTACTGTCAACTGTTAAATATATTGCAATTTTACAGGCATAAGTGTCCCTGTTCTACTGATTTGACCTCAGTGACAGTTTTCAAAAGAGAAAAGTGCTTTGAAAAAGTGATGCATACAGTGCATTTGCTTAAGTGGGCAAATATGGATTGGTGATAGCATACTAATTGATTTTTTTTCTACTTGAAAAAAAAATCCCACATGTCTACAATATAAAGCATTTTTCTTACATTTTACCAATATCTTCCGACTTCTTGGAGACATTTTTCTGTAGATTACGTAGAGTGGCCATGATCTGCTGTGATCGTTGTTTTAATCTCGGCCCATGTTTCATCAGTAAACACTGTATCCAGATGAGATAGAACTCTATGTGAGCTGTCGACTCTATCTGTGCAGCTAGGAATGACAGGAGCTTGTCAACGTAGGTGTCGGGCAAGTTGATACATATCACTTCCACTGAAATATACAATAGCTATCATAATTACGGTAATTGTTCTAAAATTTCGAACACTTTTCTCTCTCAATATTGGTTTTCAGGGCTGAAATTCAAAAGATGCTTCTCAGAATAGCAAACAGGGAAGACCCTGATCAGACTGCTTCTTCAGAAGCAGTCTGATCTGGGTCTGTGCTGTTTGTCTAGACCTTTTTAACAGGCAACTTGTGAGTTCGATCCCGGCCCGGTCCCATACTTTCGTGGAGATTGAACATGAAATAATTTCTACGGTCATTCTCCTCCCTTCCGCTGAATCATTCATGAAGGGTTGTTGTCAGTTACAAGCGAAAGTATGTGCACGATTACTGGTTAACTGCTTGTTCAAGCTTGCCCAGGAAAAAAGTGTGGTTAGGTGAACTGACCGTCCCGCAATGACCATAGCTGTTGACTTGGGACGTAAAGCAACAAAACAAACAAAACAAACAAATTTCAGGACATTTGCAGTACTGCACATGTACTATAACTTTGCATGCTGGGTAATTTTTCATGCTTTTGTTGTCTGCTGACTTTCAAAATTAATTTTTTCAAAAAATTCTTTAGGAACACTATCAGAGTGTCAAACAGTGTGGATCCAGATCAGGACCAACAATGTCGGTCCTGATCTGAGTCCAAAACTGTTTGCAAAGGTTATCAAGAGACGACAAAAGTTGCCGCAAGGAAATAGTTAAGTACTTAATTTCCTAAAATCGAATCTTTCAGTTGATTATCTGGACACATCCATCAAAGCTATCAATAAATAATTTGTGGAAGAAAGCAAACAAATAGTCCCTAATCAGACTGCTCCTCCATAAGCAGGCTTACCTGGGACTACTTTTGTTTGCACATGCTTTTTCAGAGTAATTTGGTTCTGGCACTCAAAGAAGTAGCCATTGTTCAGCTGAGTAAATCAACCTGCTGAACTTAACCATTAGCCCACCAGTCACAACTTTTGTTGTCTTCTCTCATCTGCTTATGGTCTTAGGTAGCCTATATTGCAAACAATATGTGCCCATATCCGACTTTAGTTCATATATTGCTTGCTTCCATGAAAAACTAGAGGACCAGAAGTCCTGAGGTGCTCACCTAACATTGAGTCACAAGATCTCCTTAATAAAAGTTAAACTAGGCTTATTATTTAAACATATATCTTGCATGGGCCACATCCCCAATGGTACATACCAAGACCCAAGGACATTGGCCCTTAAGGCTTTGGTTTGATCCTGACATAAAGTAGGTCAATGTCAACCTAAATTCATCATTTGAGCAAACTTGGCAGGGCCCACATGCCCAATAATACATACATTGGCCTTTTGGTTCCATGGAAGATTTTTAAAGGGTTTTTACCTTATATGGGCGTGTTTATCATGTGACCTTAAACTTAAAGTCATATTAAGATTGGCTGTTTCATCTAATGATTACTTTTTATGAAATTTGAGTTGAATCAACCCATAGGTTTCTGAGAAAAATATATTTAGATTATTATATAGCAGCTCAAAATGAGCCACTTGACCTTTGGTACTTATCTATAACCATTGTCTAAATAGATTACACATATCTAGCAAGTATAATTATTTTGGCTTTAAAGGTTATAGAAAAATCAACTTCATATAAATGCATTAGGAAATAAATTTGACCTTGCCATAAAGTAGGTCAATGTCAACCTAGTATCATCATTTGTGCAAAGTTAGTAGGGTGCACATCCCCAATGCTACATACCAAGCAAGACCTAAGTTTATTGGCCTTTTTGGTTCCTGAGAAGATTTTTTTTTATTTTTTTTTACCTTCTATGGATGTGGCAGCAATCTTGGTCATGTGACCAAGAACATTAAGGCAAACTAAAGTTCTCCCACCTAAAGGAGTCTTCATATGAAATTTGAGTTGGTAAAACTTCTCCACGAGCATCGATATATTGTTGATATTTTTTCTTATTCTGGTCCTTTGGGAATATTGGGTTCTGACGGAAATCAGAGTACTGCTTAAGTCAGTGCTAGGGGGCATGAGAATTGTTGCACTTTCCTTTAATTCTCATTAACAGACTCAATAAAACCAAGCTTGCTGTTTTCTAATATTGTAGGTTCTCTCTATTTCTGAAGGATCTGTTTTTTTCCAGATAATTTGAATTGGCCCAGTGGTTTCATAGGAAATGTTTGAAAATGTCGACAGACTATTTTGCAGACTATGGACAAACGGATGGACACCAGAGGCAATAAAAAGTAGACCTATGAATAATTACAAAATCATACATTACCATCTGAGACTGGTATATTCTCCAGCACCTCTTGGATCAGAGCCTGCTCATTCAATCTAAAACTGAGCATTAGTGCTGTGGAGTACACTCCCTTTCCTAGAGTGACCTTGACATTGTTAGGAGTGATGTCAATCTCAAGTTCAAATGGATCAAAGATCAGGTTATGGTCTAGTGAGTATATCAGAAGACCCTCTGTTGTTGCTGCTGCCCAGGCTCGACCTGCAGGAGAAATACAGTCTTACATGAGTGCATATATTTTATTGAATTTATTAAACATGTTGCGAAAAAAGGATAAAATGCTCATTAAACATGTTGCGAAAAAGGGATAAAATGCTCAGACTAAGCTGAGCATTTTATCCCTTTTTGGCAACAAGTTTAATAAATTCAATAATACAGGAGCAAAAATATTGGATTCTATTTACCATACAACACTAAAATTACTTTGAAATCATGTTTATGCATGAAAGCGTCAAAATTTTGCCTCTTATACATGACGTTGTAAGGGAGCCATTATATAAAGTTACTTTTAAAATATGTAATACAGTAATGTCTTGTTTGAGTTTATGCTTTATGCTAGTGAACAATTTTCCCCTCATGTCGGGACGATTTCCTGTCTTTCTGGGATGAACAGTACAAAGCAGCAGATAAAGTGTCTTGCTCAAGGACACAACATAGTGACTCAGGAGAGTTTCCAACTAGCAACCCTTCGATCCCCAGTCTAATGCTCTACCAACTGAGCCACTTCGCTCAACAATAAACTAGTGTTTTATCGACTAATAGTATAATGTTATTAATCAAGTGATTTCATATTGGCCCAGTAACAGGTTCATGGTCAGCTGTATTGGCCAGCTATATTGGCCCAAGACCTAAGGCCAATACAACTGACCGAAGTTCTCATTTGGCAAAAATGGGTTTAAAAGTCACGGTCTCGCTTACCTGTAGGAGAGAACTGAATACATGAAACTCGAACCTCTGGCTTCCAATGCCTGGCACTCATGTCCCCTTTCTTGACCCCTGGTAATGAGATGTCCACTCCCTCTTCCTCATCCACCAGGGATAAACTCCCGAACTCCGTCATCTTACGTTTATCTAGAAACTCCTAGAATCAATGAGTTACAAAGCTTTAGATTGAACAGGCCCCGAGAGAATTAACCTTTTTTTTATGGTCAAGTCAGCTGAGCATGAAATTTATCCTGCTCATAAATGTTAAAATGCCAACAATTGTTGGCATTTTAACATTTATAAGCAGAATAAATACAGCATCTGAGACTTTTAAAGCATGAAAAATCTTAATTTTTCAGAATTTTAGTTTTTATGAGCAGCTGAAATTTCCTGCTGAGTTAAGTTGAGCATGAAAAAAGTTTATAACCTTGGGAACAGTTTTTTTTTCTTAACCCTTAAAGAGACTAGGTCTGCAACTATGAACATTTTTCGAATTTTTTTAATTTCCTTTTTAAATCATTTGTAAAAGAAGAACTTAGTTATGTTTTCACAATAAATCTGTTCACTATAGCTGAAAGCTGCACGGAAAAGTGAATTATCTTATAAAAACATGTGTGTTTTTCTCTTGTTGGTAATTATTTGCGTCCCTCCAATAATTATAGACAGCTAATTTTAACATGAATACCATTGTTTTGATACTGATAAGTTAAGATTTACGAAATTGGTAAAATGTATACCTGAATATTAGCTTTTTTACTGTGTTCTTGAAAAATAGAAACATTAGTTCTAAAATTAATTGATCAAAAGTTACAGACTATGCAGCTTCAAGGGCACCAATCACGACTGCAGTAAATGACAAATTTTGATATCTGTCTTGAATTGTGGAGAAAATAAGGCAAGCAGATGATTCACATGAAATTTCAAAGAAAGGTGACAAAGATCAGGAATCGATACAATCAAGCACCACACCTGACCCAGGATACCACATGGGAAAGTGACAAGCCTATTTGGTCTCTTAAAGTAACACAATGTGAAACTGTTTGATGTAAATTTTAAATCACGATTAAAGGGATAATTGGAATGTAAAATATCTTTTTTTTCTCATATAGAAATGCAAAAAAACTTTTGTAGTGGCACTCAAGTGCTTATCAGTCAACAACCCTACCACACAGTACCTGAGAAGGATACTCCAAGTCACAGGAATTTTCCTAGGCCCAATTTGGGGCTGAATATCGGCCCCATCCCAATTAAAAAATGAGCAAAAAATTCCTAAAATGGTGTATAACATTCCCAATTTCTTAGTTCTTCATTTTGGTGATAATTTCATGAAAATCTGACCAAAAATAGCTATTACAGATGTATGTCAATTTGCATAAAAAATGAGAATGAAAACATGTTTTCATTCACATTTTTATGCAATTTTCATGTGTTTTTATGAAGGGCAATGAAAGCAACAAATATGTTGCAGCTTTATACTGGTAATATCTTATGTGGCTTTTAATCCATTTAGAATAGTGTTCCAGTTCCTTTTGACTGAATCAAATTTTCCCAAGTTTGATGGTCCAAATGCTTTTTTCCCAAATTCAACAGGCCCCTGGCCCCAACTTCAGAAAGGTAGGAAAATCCCTGAGTCAGGTAACAAGTACTTAGTTTATACAACTTTTTACAAACAATGTAGGTCCATACCAACTGGCTTTATCAGAAGCCAGCTGATCAGAATCAACACTTTTTCATCCATTATATCACAAGATTGGAATGGAAATCGAAAGCTCATATGGTGTAAATAACCTGTAAAGTACTTGTTCATTAAAAAGGCTGAATGCAGTATTTAATTAACTCTTTCCTTGCTAGCAGTGACTATTTGTCGTCTGCTGATAACCTTCGCAAACAGATTGGACCCAGATCAGGACCAAGGTTCATAAGCTGAATCCAAACCATTTGACACACTGATAGCATTCCTGAAAGAATTCTTTGAAAAAGTCAATTTTGAAAAAAAGTCAGCAGACGACAAGCATGAAAATTATTCAGCATGCAAAGAGTTAATTTCACATATGCGCAAACATGTCAGATTTGGATCCAAACCGTTTGACACTGATAGAATTCCTGAAAGAATTTTTTGAAAAAGTTGATTTTGAAAAAAGTCAGCAGACGACACCAAAAGCATGAAAAATTACCCAGCATACAGAGTTAACCCTTAAAGCGCCAATCACTACTGCAGCAGACGACAAATTTTGCCACATTCATAATTTAAAATAAAAAAAAGGTATGATATTTCATGAGAATTGTCTGCCAGCAGACAATTCTCACGAAATATGCCTTTTTTTATTTTTGAAAAAGCTGCAAAATTTGAAATTGTCGTCTGCTGCAAATTATAGGTGGTGCTTTAAGGGTTAATGAACTCACCTCCATTCCATCAAAAGACATATTACAGGATATCTCGAACTTCTTAATCAGAATTTGATCAGCAATAGAGTAGATACACACATTCTTGGACCGACCTGCAGCCAAAACACACTTGCCGTCTGCTGAGTAACACACTGTATTGAAGGACCTGGAAAAAAAAACAGTTAAAACCATTAAAGCCCCAATCACAACAAAAGTCGTCTGCTAAAATGATCAGCAAAAGAGTAGACACAGAATATACACTTTCTTGGACATTTGTCGTCTGCCGAGTAACACACTGTATTGAAGGACCTGGAAAAACAATTAAAACCCTTAAAGCCACAAAATAAAAGTTGTCTGCTAAAATGATCAGCAAAAGAGTAGATATACACTTTCTTGGACCGACCTGTGGCCAAAACACATTGGCCGTCTGCTGCGTAACACACTGTATTGAAGAACCTGGAAAAAAAAACCCAGTTAAACTGATTTTCTTGTCAAGAACCATTGTTGACTGACAGATTCTTCTTTTTAGTTTCATTCTATGGTTTGAATGTTCAAATATATATTAAAATGTATATTGAAACATTCAAACCATAAAATGAAACTAAAAAGGAAAAATCTGACAGTAAAAAATGGTTTAATAACTCTATTAAGCAACAACTTTTATTTTGTCTAAAAAGCTTGTTAAAGACAAGTTTGAGGTATGTTTTTGAAAATATGAAAGAAAAAAAATGAATAAGCAGTCCTTTGGTTAAGAGTGTGTATCAAAAAATTATTTTTCTTATTACTCAACCAAAACATATGTTGTGGGTACTCAAAAGAACAGTCTCTATGAGACGGCTCTTTTGAGCACCCAAAACATATGTTAAAATTGATGCGTAAGGAAATATTCACAATTGTTAGCTGAAAAATTTTGTTTATCTAAACCTATGAATAAGGATGTCATATGGTATGTTAAAACATGGTACATGTATGTTACATATTGAAGCTTGTAATCAATGTTGTTCCTAAAACTATAGTATTTAGCCACTGAGGGGTGATCAGAAAGATCGCGGAAAAGTGCTATTACATCGCATTGCTTTTATAGATTGCAATGAAAATTCATAGATATAAACTACAATTCATAACAAGTTGACTGAAAATAAAATATAGAAAATGTGACGTCAGTCGTATGAGCACAAGGCGCCGCTGTGACGCCATTTCGCGGTAAGCAGCCCATCTGTACCCCTGGGTTGCTTCTCAGGGCTAAAACTCGTAGTTGTGTTTGAATTGATTGGTATTTTTAATGGAAAGTAATGTTCCATCAATCTTTGAACATAATATGAGATTTTTATGTAGTTTGGATGCGCTTTGTATTCAAATTAATAGGTTTCAGTCCAAAGGACAGGCCTAAAATGTGTCAATTTTTCGAGATTTTGTAATTTTTAAACTAAAAAATCATTTTCTTGTCAGTGGTCATCACAATAATTATAACATCGGACTTAACTATTAATATTAGATCTACTGTACTCAAAAGTGGTGTTTTTCAAAGTGTGGAAATAGTTTATTCTAGATAATTGACATGCCAAAACAAGCAATGGTTTCACAGAAGTTAAATGCTTCGCCTTTTTGACAATACTGTTATTCGTTTCGATTTAGAATACCATCCGTTGGATTTAGATCTTTGAAAATTTGCACAGAAGAGGAGTAAATATGTCGTTAAATATGTATGGAACTCAATATGGACTATCACAGCATAACACAATTTTACAATATGTTGACGTTTAATTGGTTGTGTAGTAAAACGTCAAAATGCAAAGTAAAATGGGCCGGTTCGCGCTATATAGTGCTGCCTTGACGACAGCTGTAACACAGGTAGATGACTAACACCAAGCATGTTGTAATGGATCATCTGCATATGTGTTGCAGTATTATGTGCTGTAATTCCAGCCCTATTGATTAAACGATGTAGAAATGGCAACTATTTTCCGTGAACTTTCTGATCACCCCTCATATAAATCAAATATTTTCATTTTGACATTGTTGTTTTGTTTGTGTTGAAGCTTTACATCAGCCAACAATTTTTCAGTCATGTCAGGACTTTTTCCTGTCTTCCTGGGTTGAACCAGTATTCTAATGCACTTGCTTTTGTAATGCGACTTCTGATTGCATAATGTCAAAAATTGCAACAGTATATCCTGCAATATACTATAGGAATCAGTTTGACCCCATTAATTACGCCACATTTTGTTGGGTGACGTGCAGTATTATGTGGCTTGCAACGCTCCAATTTGAGACAAAACTGCAGTAGTGCATTAGAATCAATGGGGATAACCATATTCAAAATTTTCATTTGGGGAGGTATATCCTCGGATATACGTTCGGAAATCACGTTTTACTGCTCCGCTCGCGCGTCACCGTAAAACTAAATTTCCGACTGTATATCTGATGATATACCTCCCCAAATGAAATTTTGAATACAGTTATCCCCTAACTAAGCCTTGCTAAAATACACAACACAGTGACTCAGCTGGACCCCCAGTCTCCAGTGAGTCTGGAAAATGCCACCCTACCCCAAGTCTAACACCACTGAACCTCCTTTGACATCATTGTAAATCGAATAATTAGTCTGGCAGAATTATGTGACATTTGAATATTTAATGACCTTTCTTCCTTCTTCGAAAAACATCAGTAAAAGGTATGCTTTTGATTGTGGCATACATACTATCTGATAGCAATAACTATCAATTCCTGAGGACACCCACAATTAGACCTGCCACTTATCACTTAAGTGGAAATTCGGTCAGCTGTTTACAAGGAGTTTTTGAGCATTTAAACCTTAAAGCGCCACCTATAATTTGCTGCAGACGACAATTTAAAATTTTGCCGCTTTTTTTTAAAAATAACTAATATGGCATGATATTTCATGGGAATCGTCTGCTGGCAGACGATTCTCTTGCATCTTGAAATATCATACCTTATTTTTTTCTAAAATTGGAAAAGATGTCGCAAAATGTGTCGTCTGCTGCAGTTGTGATTGGCCCTTTAAGGGTTAATATTGGGAATCCTTTATTGTTTTGTGTTAGGCTTAAGATTATTTCAGGATCAAACAGAACAAGATTTCATCAACAGCAAGAGGACCTACTTTCCAAAGGATGATTTCTTAGCTGTTATCTTCTCAGCTTCCTTGCGTGAGTATCCGACATCATGTCGTCCCTCGATTGATCCGGACTGTGTTGCCAGCTGAGGATTCCAGAAGGTGATCTGAGCATTCAGTGCTGATACTGCCAACTCTCCACCGTCAGGTCTGAAGGCTATAGCCAATACTGGAAACAAGGATGAGAATTATAAAGGCCTCATCGCGAGAAAACCCGTCTTTGGGGTTAGCTACAAGGTCATACTCAAACCTGCCTACTCAACTACAGTGACAAGCTAGTAGCTAGCTTAATGGAATTTTGTATGAAGCAAGCTTTTTGTTTTTGTTTGGTTTAATGTTTAACTCCCAGTCAACAGCTATGGTCATGCCGGGACAGTCAGTTCACCTAACCACACTTTTTTACTAGGCAAGCTTGACTAAGCAGTTAACCAGTACTTTGTGCACATACTTACTTTCACTTTTAACTGACAACAACCCTACTGGAATCAACAGAAGGGGGGAGAATGGCTGTAGAAATTATTTCATGATCAATCTCACCAAAAGTATGGGCCCAGGCAGGGATCAAACTTGTGACCCCTGGATATCTGTAGTCAGACAGGTTACCGACTGTGCTACACGGCCAGGTAGTGAAGCGAGCTTCAATATTATAATTTGCAGCTAGCAAAAAAAACCCACAAAGGCACTGGTTAGACTGTGTGGATCTGCAAGCTGGTCTTCACCTTTGTTTTTTGCAGGCAATAATGGTAGGTTTTCTTGCATAAAGGCCCAAATAAGAAAAAGAAAAAATTCTTTTGAACATTTAACACACAGCTCCATCATACACGGACAAGGAAAGTTACAGCAAGAAATGTCCATTGACCATTTAGGCCAGCTCATGAGATTCGGGTTCTAATCACATTTGGGTTAAGCCATTCTATAAACATGCATGTACAGTTATCTAGTGGGGGTAGAAGACAAATATTTTGGCCTGGGCTTTCAGATACATCACTACTTTTTGTGTGTGAGAAAAATGTGAGTCTCTGATAATACTTGGCAGGCTCGTCTGAATTTCAAAGGTGATAGATTACAAATATGTATAGGTCCAAGAGCACATAACTCACAAACTCCTCAACCAAAATAGGCAAAATAATGTCTTCACAACATGGCCATGACTTGTATAAGGTTTCACTATGATTAAGCTAAACTTTAACTGGTAGTTCAAATTCAAAGAGTAGACAATTCAAAATTGCATCCATACAACAGACAAGGTGGTTCCAGTTTATCTCAAACATTCCTTTAACTCTTTACTTACAAGTGTCTTCTGCTGATAACCTTTGCAAACAGTTTGGATCCAGACCAGGCCCGACATTTTGTTGGGCCTGATCTGGATCCAAACTGTTTGACACTCTGATGGTATTCCTGAAAGAATATTTTTTGAAAATGATTTTGAAAAAAAATCAGTAGACCACAAAAAAAACTCGCAAAATTAGCCAGTTAAGGGGGTACAAAAAGTTTCTTACCATCTGAAAGTAGGCTGAGGGTTTCTTTAGATCCTTTGTTTTCAAACACGTCCCACAATTTAACAGTTTTATCCCAGGAGCCACTGGCTAAGAGAGCTTGAGATGAGCTAAAGCTTAGGCAGCTGATAGGAGCCTCATGTCCAGCCAGAACCTACATGTGGAGTATAAAAGAGAGGTACATGGTTTAAAGAGCAACCAAGATAACTCTTGACAATAAAAACAAAATTTACTGTTGCAGTGTGAGTGTTGCAAGTTATGTTTCCAGACCTGAGGTTTGAAAAAATCATGCTCAATTCAACTGAGCATGAAATTTATCCTGCTCATGAATGTTAAAATGCCAACAATTGTTGGCATTTTAACATTCATTAGCAGGATAAACACAATATCTGAAAGTTTGAATGCAAGAAATACTTTTTTTCAGCATTTTAGTTGTTGGATTTTTGCCACTTTCAACATTTTTCCAGTCAAATCATGATGGCATGGGTGCAAGTTCAAAATTTCCAAAATCCTGACCATTAGAAAATCAGAATTTAAAACTAGCTGTATGCCTCCAAATTATCAAAAATTCAAAGTTTAATGGTCAAATACCTTTAGATAAACTGAAACTAAATCAGAAAAGCTATTATTATCTGCAGAATTCAGGATTTTGAGGTTGACTTTCTATGAAAAGTCAGCCTAAAAATCCTGAATTCAGGAATAATCCTGAAAACTTACACCCATGTGATGGTCAATCATGCTATAACACTGTTCCTGTGCAAGCTCCTTAGTGGTTTTAACCAGTACTTGATAAATGTCACACTGGAATCAGAGGTAGGGAGAGAATACTCTATATGCAAGTACAGTGCAGTCCCTTTATATCACTATATTTTCGGTTCTTAGGTATGGACCATGCTAAAGGTGAATCATGTTATAGAGTGACAATTTTTTAAATGACTTATAGGAAAATGACAATTTTATGGTCATTTCCTATATTCTTTTTGTAAAATTCCATGGTAAAAATGATTGGAAGCCATTACATGACCATGTCATATCCAAAATTATAAAGAGGCATTTAATAAAAGGACTTAACTGTACGTGGTTCCACAAGTGCTCAAACCGACGTCTCAACTTGCAATCCTGATGCAGGGGTCCCAGACTCCCGATAATCAGTCCGGGACCCCCTTGTGAAAAAAAATCTGAGCCTCCTTTGAAACTCCAGAATACAGTTAGACAGTCACACTCACTCACCTCTAGAAGTCTCCCAGTCTGCATGGACCAGACAAATATCTCAAAAGTATCTAGAGCTCCAGCACACACTATGTCTCCACTGTGATCTATAGTCAGACACAGTCACAGACACTCACCTCTAATAGTCTCCCAGTCTGCATGGACCAGACAAATATCTCAAAAGTATCTAGAGCTCCAGCACACACTATGTCTCCACTGTGATCTATAGTCAGACACAGTCACAGACACTCACCTCTAATAGTCTCCCAGTCTGCATGGACCAGACAAATATCTCAAAAGTATCTAGAGCTCCAGCACACACTATGTCTCCACTGTGATCTATAGTCAGACACAGTCACAGACACTCACCTCTAATAGTCTCCCAGTCTGCATGGACCAGACAAATATCTCAAAAGTATCTAGAGCTCCAGCACACACTATGTCTCCACTGTGATCTATAGTCAGACACAGTCACAGACACTCACCTCTAATAGTCTCCCAGTCTGCATGGACCAGACAAATATCTCAAAAGTATCTAGAGCTCCAGCACACACTATGTCTCCACTGTGATCTATAGTCAGACACAGTCACAGACACTCACCTCTAATAGTCTCCCAGTCTGCATGGACCAGACAAATATCTCAAAAGTATCTAGAGCTCCAGCACACACTATATCTCCACTGTGATCTATAGTCAGACACAGTCACAGACACTCACCTCTAATAGTCTCCCAGTCTGCATGGACCAGACAAATATCTCAAAAGTATCTAGTGCCCCAGCACACACTATGTCTCCACTGTGATCTATGGTCAGACACAGTCACACTCACTCACCTCTAATAGTCTCCCAGTCTGCATGGACCAGACAAATATCTCAAAAGTATCTAGTGCCCCAGCACACACTATGTCTCCACTGTGATCTATAGTCAGACAGTCACACTCACTCACCTCTAATAGTCTCCCAGTCTGCATGGACCAGACAAATATCTCAAAAGTATCTAGTGCCCCAGCACACACTTTATCATCACTGTGATCTATAGTCAGACAGTCACACTCACTCACCTCTAATAGTCTCCCAGTCTGCATGGACCAGACAAATATCTCAAAAGTATCTAGTGCTCCAGCACACACTATGTCTCCACTGTGATCTATAGTCAGACAGCTGAACTGTGAGGGTCTAGGTGAGGTAAATGTTCGGAAGTTACGGTATCTGAAAACACCACAGGTTTAGATAAACAAACTATTTCAGCTTAAAATTGTAAATATTTTCTTACCCATAACTTTTAGCATATGTTTTGGGTGCTCAAAATGACCGTCTCATTGAGACGGTACTTTTGAGTACCCACAACATATATTTTGGTTGAGAAATAAGAAAAATAGTTTTCGGTTACGCACTCTTAACTAATGTCCTGAAACACATAGAGAAATTCAAAATCCCAAAGAATAAAAAGTTTTGTCAGAGCATAAGTTGTGACAATTTTCTTATCCAACAGTTTAATCATTTGTTTTTGGTGCTCATTAAGAGCACCATATCATTGGAGTACCCACAACATATGTTTCGGTTGAGAAATAAGAAAATGAATTTTTAATTCCTCTCTCGTTTCTAAAAGTGTCAAATTGTAGTTTAGATCTCATAAGTTTTGAGAGCCCCATTTTGCACAGTTCACTCAGACCACTGAACTGCTGGTGAATTAGAAGTTTTGCTCGAGTCGGTGCTTTACCTCCCTGTCAACATTTTTTCCGCCATGTCCACACATTTTTGTAGGTTGAATCATTACTAAGCAGGGAGGAAAAAGTATCTTGCTCACACAACACAATGCCTCCAGTGATGCTTGAATTAGAAGTTAAGGTATCTGTAAATGCTAAAAAAATTATTATCAGCTGGCAACAAAAGTAGCCGCTAGCGGTGAAAGAGCTAATGCCTGTACCTGTCAAGAGTTATTCCTTTCCACGCTAGCTGTGTTTTTTACCGTCTGCTGATAACCTTCACAAACAGATTGGACCCGCATCAGGACCAACAGAATGTCGGTCCTGATATGGATCCAAACCATTTGACATTTATATAGTATTTCCGTAAGATTTTTTTTGAAAAAATTAACTGGAAAATGTCAGCAGACGACAATAAAAAGCATGAAAAATTACCCAGCATGCCTGTACTATACCTGTTAAGGTCAAATGCTCTGACCGACCCATCTAAGGATGATGATAGCACCACCTGGCCATTCTGACTAAACACAACCCCAGTGATTCCACCCAGATGTTCTGTGAAGGTGACAAAACAAAACCCACTGCTTGTGTTCCATAACTTCACCTAAAAGTCAGAAATGTTCATCTGCTTACAATGTCTGCTGCATATATACAAAAGCACTCTAGACTACTTTTTATCATGAAAGCAAACACTATGATTCGAAATAAAACACAAGGCAGCTGCCCCCAGAATACATTTTCAACACATTTACAGGCACAAAAACACTAACGATAAAAAATTAATATGACAGGCTTTTGTGCTAATAATACAGGTTTTTAAGGGGAAAAAAAGGTTATATATAGATTTTATGAGGAAAGTAAATGATATATAGGGTTTTACTCTATTTGACACAGAATTATAGGTTATTATAGGTTTCACTTAGAAGCCTGATATGGGCTTTGACTGGAAAAAAGCTGCCTTTGCGGTCTGTGACCAGGTGAGGCTCAATCTAGCCTGTTCGGCTACTGAGAATAGCTAGAATATTGAAATATTGCATGTATAAAGTTTAGCTACAACTGTGATACTAGCAGGTTAGCAAAAATGGTAGTTCTTGAAATCAAAATTTGACGATACAACTCTCATGTAATATACACAACTTGCCATATAGTGACAAGTTTTTAACATTGACTGGCAGCTTGACATGCTGTTAGTAGGCAAAAACATTGGGCATGATTCTTGATAAGTGTTTATGACAAAATATTTTCCCTTATTTTTCAGCATCATATGTTGTTGGTACATGTTGGAATTGCCTCATGTACCAACAATATATGTTCAAATGGATTAGATATTGTACACCATAAACCTTTCTTTTCACAAACTTCTCATTATTTTTTATTGTCTAAAGTGAACTAAGCATGGTGAAATGAACACATTTTCATGTAGTTTAGTATACACCTGGATGACAATAAGTGAGGGAAATCTTTATGTTATTGACAGCTTATTTTGGGAGGTTTCATTGACAAGAAGTTTTGTGGTTATACTTTTCAGAGAGTGAATAACAAAGGTGCTGATCAGAGACTGTGTGGATGTGCAGACTGGCCAGCACCTTTGTTGTTTGCATGTTACAAAATCCAGTTTTCCTCGAGTGAATTCCCATATGATAAGTAAATCCAACAAACCTTGCCATCATCACCTCCTGTTGCTAGGTGATGTCCATCAGGTGAATAGGCCAAACACTGCATATTATTGAAGTGACCTTGCTGTTTCATGACATAAGTTTCACTCTGCCATTCCCAGACCAAGAGTTGTCCGAGCCCAGAACAACCTAGGGCTATCCAGTCCCCTGTACTGTTGAAGGCCACAGCGGTGATGCTCTGATCAGAAATGCTGTTGAAATATTGAAAGGAAGAAAAATCTGATCAATTTTGTAATATTTGTAGAATACTTTTTGCTAACAAATTTTCAACTTTTTAAAATTAATATTTTGGCTATCTTCAATTCAATAGGCTCAGATAATTAAAGACTTGGAAAGTAAAATTATGAATATTTTCTATCCATCAATTTAAACATGTATTTTGGGTGTACTAAAGAACCATCTCATTGAGAGTAGTACTATCATAATACCTAATATTTGGCCAGACAGGCCCTATCAGATAGTGCAAATCTAAATCAAACTGCTCCTGAATGATCTGGATTAACATCAATTTCAAGAGAGTTAATAGAATTTAAAATAACAAGACCAAACTCTGCTCTGGACCTGCGTCGCC
This sequence comes from Loripinus fragilis, assembly GCA_964019695.1. Classification (NCBI taxonomy): domain Eukaryota; kingdom Metazoa; phylum Mollusca; class Bivalvia; order Lucinida; family Lucinidae; genus Loripinus; species Loripinus fragilis. The sequence continues at coordinate 31,247,500 of OZ026521.1, forward strand.
AGTGCACATCTTCAACGTGTTAACAATCATTATGCAAAGTTTGAATATAAAGGAATGAAATCTGTTTGAATTACAGATTGCACACAAATAATCCAATGGTGGTGTAGACGTAATAATGTCTAAGTTTAACAATCCCAAAAATATTATCAAATATGCACAAAATATAGGGTGTACACATGTTCAATGTGTGAGCAATCATAGCATATCAAGTTTGAATATGAAGGATGAAAACTGCTGGAGTCACAGATTACACAAATCAGATACCCCATAAGCATTTCGGATGGATAAAATATTTAAGTTCAACAGACCTAAAAAATTTGAAAATATTTATCAAATGTGCACAAAATAGAAGGTTCACATGTTCAATGTATGAATAATCATTAATCAAAGTTTGAATATTAAGGAATGAAAACTGTTGGAGTTACAGATTACACAAACCAGACACGCTCTTAGCATTTTACAGAAAAAAATGTCAAAGTTCAAGACCCCCAAAAATGAAAAAAAAAATCATGTTACACAAACCAGACACCCCCTATGCATTTCCGATGGAAAAAATGTCTAAGTTCAACCCCCGTAAAAAATGTGAAAATATTTATCAAATGTGCACAAAATAGGAGGTGCACATCTTCAATGTGTGAAACAATCATTATGCAAAGTTTGAATATATAGGAATGAAAACTGTTGGAGTTACAGATTACACAAACTAGGCACCCCCTACGCATTTCGGATGGAAAAAATGTCTAAGTTCAACACCCTAAAAAACTGTGAAAATATTTATCAAATGTGCACAAAAAAGAAGGTGCACATCTTCAATGTGTGAACAATCATTATGCAAAGTTTGAATATAAAGGAATGAAAACTATTTGAGTTACAGATTACACAAACCTGACACCCTCTACGCATTTCGGATGGAAAAAATGTCCAAGTTCAACACCCGTAAAAAATGAGAAACTAGAACACATTCGATGGCGCACCATCGCAAATCCCCACGCTCTCGGAAGAAATCTAATGGTAATTGACCCTTTGACCCCATCCCAAGGTCACCAGTTTGATCGTAGGTTGAAATTTTTCAGTGTATCCTGGTCTACTGCAAATTCCCTTTAATTTGATATGCCACATGACCATGTTCAGAAAATTATATTTTTGACCCCTCCCTAAGGCCCCAGGGGCAGGGGACCCAAAAAATTGTGCCGCTGCATGTGCAATTCATGTAATTAACTAACACACCAAATCTGGTTGAATTTCGGAAAAAAATTTTTTTGGCCCCCCCTACCCCCACGGTACCCCCAAGTCCCACCCCTGGGTATGACCCAGGCGCCCGAATGAAAATCCCGTCTGATATGTTATATATCTTTCATATGTGAGAAGATACACAAAGTTTGGTTTAAAAATCTTTGAAATTGACTTTGTAATTCAGATTTAATGATATTTGACCTTTTGGCCCCTCCCCAGGGCCCCAGGGGGCAGGGGACCCAAAAAATGGTGCCGTTGCATATGCCATTCATGTAAGTAACTCACACACCAAATCTGGTTGAATTTGGGAAAAAAAATATTTTTTGACCACAAAACCCCCCACGGTACCCCCAAGTCCCACCCCTGGGGCATGACCCAGGCGGCCAAATGAAAATCCCGTCTGATATGTTTTATATCTTTCATTTGTGAGAAGACACACAAAGTTTGGGTTAAAAATCTTTGAAATTGACTTAGTAATTGAAATTTAATGATATTATATGATATTTGACCTTTTGGCCCCTCCCCAGGGCCCCAGGGGGCGGGGCCAAAAAAAAATGTGCCGTTGCACGCCCCATTCATGTGAGCAACACACACACCAAATTTGGTTGGATTTCGTCCAATGGTTTAGGAGGAGATAGCGTGACGGACGGACGGACGGACGGACGGAGGCGATTGCAATATCCCCAACGCTTTTTTAAAAAAGCGTGGGGATAAATATTTATCAAATGTGCACAAAATAGGAGGTGCACATCTTCAATGTATGAACAATTATTAGGCAAAGTTTAAATATAAAGGAATGAAAACTGTTGGAGTAACAGATTACACAAACTATGCACCCCAAAAGTGTTGCGGACAGACGGACGGACAGAGTGGACCCACTACTAGACCTGCTTTCGCTAAAGCGACGCAGGTAAAAAGTAGACCCAGATCAGCAAAGAAGCCAACTGATCACAAGCTTTCGACTTAATTGTAACAAATTTGATAATGCAACAAAACTACCTAAATTAGGCGCCGTGAAACTGGTTTAAGCCCTCCAGTAAAATATTTTACTGACCATTCCATGACGGTACTTCTTTTGTGGATCTTTTATTTTTTTCTGTCTTGTGTTTGTTATGCCTTTGTTCCTGTCTGTGTTTTTGTGCCTTGTGGTCACCTGCTGGGAAAGGGCTGACCTCTTGGCTCTCGTTTGTGGTGCATAACTGTGAGCTTGTCATTTTCCCATTGGTATCCTGGGTCAGGTGTGGTGCTTGATTGTATCGATTCCTGATCTTTGCACCCTTACATATTTATTTACCCTTATCCCACCAATATGTTTTTGTCCTGAAAATGTAATCTGCTTTTCAAGTCTGCTGTATATATTCAAGTCCACTTCAGACTAGACTTTGTGATAGAGGCAAATAATATGAGCCTTGATCAGACTGCTGCTCTGAAGAGAGGAGTCTGATCTAGGTCCATAATGTTTGCAGTAAGGCTACCTTAAAACATAAGTAGACGAAAGGAGCAGATGACAAAAATTTTGACTGGCAGGAAAATAATTAATATGGGCCTTGATGCGAGAAAATCTGTATTTGGTGTTTGCGAACAACAAAGGCACAGACCAGCCTGCGTGGATAGTCTGATCAGCACCTTTGTTACTCGCTTATTGTCAAGTATCATATCTAGTCTTGCTACGAGCTAAATTCTAACATTCTAGCTAGTCTCGGTAGCTGAGGAGACTGGGTTGAGTCTTGCTTTGTCATAAACCCAGAAGACAGGTTTTGTCGTGACAAGGCCCATTGTGTGAGTTACAAAAAGTGATCTTGATCTATACTTTTTTTAAAAGAGGGTATAGCATAAAAGTTTGAAAAAAAGTTATATGCACAATGTGCTTATAAGGTTGAATATGGTACTGTACCTAAGAGAGTGTATGAGGTTAAACTCTGGCATCTCATGTAGAAAGAAAACACCGTCTTCATAACCAGTCACCAATATTCCGGTCGGTTTATGAAAAGTCGTTGATGTGATATGAGAAAATCCTGCCCCTTTGCCACGGGCTTCCTTAAAGTTGTGTCTGAAAAAGAAGAATGAACATAAATTGCATGTGCGGGTCAGCCCACAAAAAATGGTACTTTGCTCAAATGTATAAAATGTTCCTAAACTCTTTGCCTACTGGGTAATTTGGCAAGCTTTTTGTCGTCTACTGATATTTTTTCAAATCACTTTTTAGAAAAAACTTTCAGGAATACAATCAGAGTGTCAAAACAGTTTGGATTCAGATCAGGCCCGACATTTATCTATCTAATGTGCAGGCTCATTTAATGATTGAACACCAACATTTGGCAAGCCATCAATCATGTAAAATTGTGGTATACTTAGATCTTGTCAAGGGTTTTCTTAGGCTTTTAAACATAGATATGATTTTATTTGCAAAAAAATTAAAAAACTTGCTACTTTCCTATTTATCAATATAAAATGCGAGTGTATCTCTCATGAGACACCAGCTGATCAGGGTCCAAACTGTTTATACCACAAGAATACATAATAATAATGAGATTGCACAACAGTATTGGCAGGAAATAAGATTTAGAAGCTGATATACTAGCATTCACAACTCAAAAAGAACTCACTGTGTACTTATATGGACAAATACTAAGTGAATCAACTGCTTCATCAAGTTGGTGGATTGTGGTACTTAATACATGACAAATTTAAGAAACAATATTTTTTTTTACTTTAACATGAATTATCAGTTCTTTTATGGAGCTCGAGAGCAGATTCACTAATATTTATCTTCCTGACAACATAAGACTATTTCAAGGCAGAGTAAAATTACAACTCAGGGAGGAAATGTAACATTGTTGCAATAAAATAATGACTTACTTAGCTGCTCTTTTAAAGAGTATTTTGTCCTCCATCGTTTCCTTCTCCTTTTCTTCTGCTTTCTTTCTTTTCTCTGAAAATTTAAGACATATTTTTTCTTTAACCCTTAAAGCGCCAAGAAAAAAATGCATATGAAAATGTGGTCTGCTGAAGTCGTCTGCTGCAAAAATGGCCTAACATTACAGACAAATTAAGTATAAAAGCAAACAGCGTGGACCCAGAACAGACTGCTCCTATAGGAGCAGTCTGATCTGGGTCCACACTGTTTGCCATAGAAGCTACTTAAACATTTCAGCAGACGAGAAAAGTAGACAGCTTTTGTTGCGTTTGGCGCATTAAGGGTTAGCATCATTTTTCAAACACTATATCCCTGCCAAAAGGGCATCTATAGACAAACAGTGCAGACCCAGATCTGCTTCTGAAGAAGCAGTCTGATCCGGTTCTTCTCTGTTTGCTATTCAGACAGGAATTTTATGACTTCCAGCCCTGATAACCAATATTTTATTTGCTAACAGAAAATGAAAAGTGTATGAAATTTAAAACATTTACCGTATCAAGTTGTGCCTAAAGGGAGATAGGAAAATACTTATTCACTATTTTCACATATGCCTGATAACACCAGCCTGTAATTTAGTGATAATCTGAGGTTAATTAAAATCATTTCCATTCTAGCTTCATTCAGTATTAAAGGAAATGCCATATTGTTGCAGCCGTTTTGAGGGACGGGACAGGAAACGTTGAAATGAACAAATGAGGCAGTTCATGAGATATTGTTCTTTCTTGCATATATGATGAGCCTGTGCAAAAGCCTGAGTAGAAGGAGGAAATTCATGCCTCCTGTCCCTTATTGAAACTCCTGGATACATACCACCTTTGGTAAGCATCTGTCAGAAAATCAAACAAAGAAAAGAGCTCTTAACTACCAGATAGTCAGAGCTAAAGTAAATTCAAGTTATCTGTAGTTCGAGTTATGCAGTCAAATTGCTATAATATATAGAGGAAAATGTCTGGACCTGGCTTTTACTTTGATGTATGTGATAATACCAGCCATACCTAAGTATCAGCCCAGTCCAGAAGCTTTATGTACAGTAAATCTTCCAAAATTTCTAACACTAGTCTAGCTGCCTGCCTAAAAGGCCCATACAAACAGCGCAGACCCTGATCAGGCTGCTTCTGAAGAAGCAGTCTGATCGGTGTCTTCCTGTTTGCTATTCTGACAAGTGTTTTGTGAATTCCAGCCCTGATAACCAACATTTTATTTGAGAACAGAAAGATAAGTGTTTGAAATTTTATAAAAATTACTATATGGTAAAACAGGCCCAGGTGTGTACTAAAAAAATAACATTATTATTTCTCAACCACATCATATGGTGTGGGTATTCAAAAGAACCGTTTCAATGAGGTGGTTCTTTTGAGAACCCAAAACATATGTTAAAACTGATGGGTAGGAAAATATACTTAAGGAATAAAGAAACGCAACAAACACTTTAAGTCATTGTAAGCATACACTTTGATGCAAGTTTTTAGTGCAAATGATATTTATCCATAGGAGCAGTATGTGTCCGTCAAGTTACAGCAGGTTCAACGTAATTATCGATTATGTAATCATTTTGGTATGCGCGTAACCAACCTGAACCCCCACAGTAAACTGCTGAAACAGGGCCAATTATAGCAATGTTTTAATCAACCATCAGTTTATTGTTTTAAATTGCCTTGGCATAGATTGCGGATCAAGGAAATGATCAAATGGCGACGTTTCTGAAGGATTCTGAAACAGCTTAACGTCATTAACGTCAACTCTGAATACTGCGTGAAACGCGTAAACTTTCTTTTCTGCTAGAGATTTATTCATAACAAGGACGCTTTGTTCAAGACATATGACTTGAGATCTTCCGACGTCAAAAAATCTCAATGCTGACGTCAAAATTCTATATCCTACGTTTTAGTGGTTTCCATGATGTTAATGTGTTTTTCTAATGATAAAATGGTCCAGTGACAAAGTTTAGGTTACAGTTAACAAGTTTGGTGTTCACTCGCAGCATGTAATTAGATGTTTTCTCTTGCATTATGCCGTGTTTTGTTTGGCTAACGTCAATATAAACACCTTACCAGCGTATTTCTACGGTATCTGAAGAGTCAGTTTTACCCGAGAAAGCATGTTCGGATGTCATTAGGATTAGCTTATCCTGTATATTCACAAACGACCAACCCCGACGGCTGCAAGTGACGTTTATCATTTATTCACTACCATTGTGTATCTTGCCATTTAAGTAGCGTGTTTTGACGCAATATTTGACTGCATTACGAATATGATTGGACGTTAGTTTAATTTGCACATTGTCAAGTCGACGCCAAATAACCAAACATGGAAAAGACGGGGTTTCTTGATCTATTCTGACGTTAACGTCACATTTTACGTTTTCATATGTTTTCATCTTCTAGCGTAAAATGTAGCGTTAAAATGACGTTTTGGTATTTCATCACATGCTATAAATACTCAATAAGAAATTTTCAAAAGAGATTTCACCAACCCGTCATAGAAACACGCAAAAAATATATTTTTGTCTGTTGCGTTTCTTTATTCCTTAAGTATATTTACAATTTTTTGCTCAAAAAGTTTGTTTTTCAAAACCTGTGGTAAGTTTCAAAGTTTCATGTACCTGATTCTTTCTTTTTATTGCTGACATCATCATCTTCATTATCACTTTCATCTTCTGAGACTTCAACCTGCTTAGCTCCCTTGTCTGACTCTTCAACTGGTTTAAGACCATCTAAATCTGTGTCACACGCCCATACATTCAACCAGCCATCTTCACTCAATGTAAAAAGCTTAACAGTGAGTTAAGTTTAAAATAACAGAAATCTTACCTATTGACATTTAAAATCCATATATGTGACCAGCCATGAGATTTTGTTTCCAAATGAGGTACCTGGTCAAAATTGAGATATTGCTATTCTCTGATACCTATATCTCTCTGAAGTATGCTTGTGGATTTTCAGTTCGATATCTTATGCAGTTTCTGAGAAATAAGCAAACGTTCATAGGTCCCTACATCATGGAATTTTATATTAAGTATTTGCGACTTCAACTTAAATTTTCTGATAGACAGGAAAAGTCAACTGCAGCTTACCCCAAGACCTGGGAAACTATCTGCAGTCTAAATATCAAACCAGGATTAAGTAAGAGACAATGCTGGGAATTCATTTCTGATCACTTGATTGGCGGGTTTATTTCAGGGTGTTTGAAATGAATTGATTATACGTTTGGGAAGGTTCATAACTCTTAAGGAATTTTTGGTTAGAACATTTAGGGATCATAATGTGAGGAAATAAATCATCAATACATTTTCTTTGAAGTCCTAAGGGGTCAGGGAAGTGAGGTAAATTTTTTGTCACTCTCATGCTTATCTACAGGCACTGGGCAATCATGGCCTATAGTGAGAAGTTGTCAGATATAATAGCTTTGGGGAAATGTGAAGTTCATCACACAAAAAAAAAACAATATTATATAGCTTTTGCATTAGCAAAAACCTAAGTCAAAAAAGGACCATAACTCAGGAAAAACTTTGTGGATGATCTCCAAATTCAAACTTGACCTGTATTTAATGATGTTTTACCCTTCTGTAAACTTTGAATGAAACTGATGTATCCCTTCAAAAGTTATTGATTGGAAACCAAAATTTAGCCAAAAACTAAGTCAAAAAGGGCCATAACTCAGTCAAAATTTTGTGGATGAACTCCAAATTCAAACTTGACCTGTATTTTATGATGCTTTACCCTTCTGTAAACTTTGAATGAAATTGATGCATCCCTTCAAAAGTTATTGATGGGAAACCAAAAGAGTGATGCCGTGGATGACAATGCCGACAGAGTCATGATCCCTATGTGTCAACCACGCTTTTCAGGCGACAAAAAAAGTGTGTAGTACCAGGCCTCTAGATAAGAGGGATGTAATTTATCTCACTTTGAAAGAAATGTAACATACAATATGTTGGACAAGCTCATGAAAAATCTAGTCAGAGAATGAAAAAACATAAAATGTGATATATTTTTAGCATTTCCCTGACATACCAACTGGTGTGTTACTATTTGACGTCATTTTCAACGTAATTTACTGTGTATTTGTTTATATTGCACTTGATATAAGCTAATTAAGCTGAAATGTTGAATAAACATTCTATTCCAGTTTGAAGTTGTTCTCTGAAATTTTACTGATATATAATTTTTTATAAAGTTCTAGCCATCTCATGACAAAAAATAGCCCTTTGACCGGGCTTTAATATTATGTTTGGCATTATAAAATGTATTATCACATATTTAAGACACATTTTGTCGTGATAACCCAAAGTCTGCATATGCCATAAGCTCTTTCCCGCCAACTGGTTATCAGCCTGTCGTGATGATAACCGGAAGTCATGTATTTTGAACGGAGAGATGTTATCATGCCCTGCACGTAACGTTGATTATTTGATGACGTCAGATGTAAACAAGTGGCGTGAAGTAACGCAAAAATTACGCCATTTCTCTGTTTTACTTACATATTTTTATGTCAAACGCGTTGAAATTGTGAAATGGAATATGTGATAAACAGATTATAACATGGGGGTTTTGGTTATCGCCCTCAGTATCAACCCTCGACCATTATAAGCCCTCGAGCTAAAGCTCTCCGGCTGATAATGGGGTCTCTGGTTGATACTTCGGGTGATAACCAAAACGCCATGAGATAATCCCTAATTACTCTCTTGAAAACCTGTGAACAAAGATGGCATCCTAAGGGATAAGGTTTTGAGGATGGTATTTTTACTGTCAATCCTTGGCATCTACTAGTGTTGATACATGTAATCATATTTCTCAGGATGACTTTGATTATTGGGACTAAGATAAAGAGTGTGTAATTAAAGATTGATTTTCTTATTTCTCATCCAATCATATATTGTGTGTACTCAAAAGAACCGTCTCAATGAGACGGTTCTTTTGAGCACCCAAAACATATGTTAAAATTCATGGATAAGAAAATAATCACATTTTTGCGAACAAAAACTTTGCTTATCTGTACAAATTTCTCAGAAGGATGGTTTGACTGTTGGGATTGCTCTTCCAAAATAGCCATTACACTATTATCATCACCAAGTGCATGTAGCATGGCGAGAAATAAGTAAAGGATACATCAAGAGAATCTGGCATAAAGTATGCCCCTACAATCTGATCACTATGTCCCCCTAGAGAGTATATAACCAGGTTGGTAAACTTCTGGGCACCATAGATCCTTGTGTTCATGTCTCTAGATCCAACACAGAATGCCCTGAAATTATAAGTACAGTGCGGTCATTTAAAAATGCAATGTTTGGGGTCTATAGGAATGAACTGTGTTATAAGTAAATCATACTATAAAGGGACAATTTTACAATGGAATTACAGGAAAATGACCTTTCGTGCAATACATGTATGGTAAATGTTTAAATATATTATTTTTTTCAACACTATACACTCCGATTTCAAAATATACAAAAGCCCTATGCATATACAAACACCTTATCAGGGAAAAATTGTCTAAGTTCTCACTGCTGTCATTTTGTCAAATTGTCTAAGTTCTCACTGCTGTCATTTTGTCAAAAATTATTTTTTCTGAACCAAACTCCTTCATGCATATGTTCAATGTGTCTACATTGTATAGGCAAAGTATCAAATTGCTCCATCAAAAGGTGTGGTAGGAGAAGGCACCATCTATGCATATACAAAAGCCCTATTAGGGAAAAATTGTCTAAGTTCTCGCAGCTGTCATTATGTCAAAAATTATTTTTTTCTGAACCAAACTCCTTCATGCATATGTTCAATGTGTCTACATTGTATAGGAAAAGTAGCAAATTGTTCCATCAAAAGCTGTGGTAGGAGTTGATCGGCCCATGTATGGCCTATAATAGCATAAGCATAAAACCCTATATTAAAAGCCATTTAACTACAAAGGGAAATAACTCTAATAGAATTGGCCCCTAGCCCTTACTTTTTTGTCTTAAGTATTTGTCTTGCATATATGAACATGTTTGCAAGGTTTGATGAAAATCCAGCAATGACTCTTCAAGATATTAAGGAAACAAAACGTTACGGACGGACGCACACACGGACAACGTGAAAACAGTATACCCCACCACAAAGAAAGTTTGCTGGGGGTATAATATAATGTCGATTACCAGGGCTGAAATTCACAAAATTCTTGACTGAATAGCAAACAGGGAAGACCCTGATCAGACTCCTTCTTCAGAAGCAGTCTGATCTGGGTCTGCACACTGTTTGTCAAGGCCTTTTTAGCAGGCAACTAAACTCCGTTCAGAAATTGTGTGGCACCGGTTTTTCGCAGTTCCTGCTTTTATACGTGATTTTAGGTCCTACATCGCTGTGAGAAAGTTTCTCGTGAAGGCCTCCCCTAATTTCTCCAACAGGTTCTGTGCGTGTGCGAGCTGCTGGTAAAGCCCTGATATCTTGGGGAAAATCAAGAAATTGAGAAATACGCCACCAGACTAAGACAATTTGACACGTTTGGAACGCCCTCCATGAACGTATATGGAAATGACAATATTTTCATTATAATATTTGGGAGTGGTTATTCCATTTGGCGAGAAATTCTTGGGAAATTATAAAGCGTGACTACACACCGTATATCTGGAAAATTAAACACTGATCTTGCGCTTTACGCACCAACGTTGGAGAAAAATAAAGTTTCTCACTTTTACAACTTGTTGTGTTTGTGTTTAATGTCCAACCAACAGCTAAGGTCATATGGAGACATGGCTACGGCTTGAAGTATCATCCGACAAACTGGTGAAACCGAGGATCGAACCTGCGACCCCTGGACTATAAGCAAGTGGATTATCACATACACAACGGCGGCTCCTGTTACAACTTGAGGCTAACATTTCTTTAGCATAAAACTTAAACATTTCTACTTGTTATTGTTGTAGTTATTCTGCGGGTCAAAATTGTTGAATAGAATATAGCTTAAAAGCAGTTAAAAAGTGGCAGCTCAGTTGCTATTTTTGATGTAAAATTAAATTTATTTTCACGGTGTACTTATTCGAAAAATCGTTTGTTGTCCGATATCGTTAGAAAAAAATGGATTCACTGGTATGGCATCATAAAACACAAATCAACTTGTAATGTCGATTTAACCAAGCGATCTGACATGATGGTAGACATACCCCATTTCAACTGTAAATTAATAATGTCCTGTTACCAAGGTATTACATTTACTGTGCTATAGATATTCTTTCGTGAAAATTGCTAAATTTGTAATGGTCAATGAGGTTAAGGGGCATACCTATCGAAATGGCACGATTTACGTCGTGCTTGCCACATGCATGCACTGACGTCGACGTGGGTATATAACATGAGTTTGTTTGACCAATGCCTCGGAACTAATAACTAATTGCCAACATCGCAGGTACCCCAGTCCCCTTATCCTTACTTTCACGTGTACTAGGACCAGTAAAACTTTAAGATACTTTTGTAGAATAAAGAATCGTTTTTATTGTAGCTTGTTATCAAAACATTTAATATTCGAGTAAAGGGTGTGTTGCACTTGAGCAATTTAAAAATAGACCCGAGAGACGTGAAGCATATCGATGAATATTGATGTATTTTATGTGGCAATCATCGTCAACTGGACTTAGTCTGTGGGCGCATTTCTGAATTTTCTGATTTTTCCCAAGATATCAGGGCTTTGCCAGAAGCACGCACAGCCTTGGAACCTGATGGAGAAATTAGGGGAGGTCTTCAAGAATAACTTTCTCACAGCGATGTAGGACCTATGACGACATATAAAAGCGGGAACTGCGAAAAACCGGTGCCACACAATTTCTGAACGGAGTTTAGTGTTCGAAATGTTAATACATTTACTGTATGTAAAGCTGTAATCATGTTATGTGATTGGACAATGGATGATTGACACATAACTCAAAGTAGGGAGGGCCTCCAGATGGCCATTTTTCTAACCATGCAAACAAATATTTCCTCATCTTTGGTGATCACATATCCAAAAAGCCGGGCCGCGTAGCGCAGTCGGTAATGTGTCTGGCTACAGATGGGTGTCTGACTGCAGATCCAGGGGTCGCGAGTTCGATCCTGGTCCGGTCCCATACTTTCTTGGAGATTGATCATGAAATGATTTCTACAGTCATTCTCCTCCCTTCTGCTGATTCATTCAAGAAGGGTTGTTGTCAGTTACAAGCGAAAGTATGTGCACGAAGTACTGGTTAACTGCTTGTTCAAGCCTGCCCAGGAAAAAGTGTGGTTAGGTGAACTGACCATCCCACAATGACCATAGCTGTTGACTTGGGACGTAAAGCAACAAAACCAACCAACCAACATATCCAAAAGCCCCATTTTCCATATGCATCTCTTTGCATGCTGGGAACTTTTGAATGCCTTTTTATCGTCTGTTCATTTTTTCAAAACAACATTTTCAAAATGTTCTTTCATGGATACCATCAAAATGTATAACAATTTGAATCCAGATCAGGCCGGACATTTTGTCGGGCCTGGTCTGGGTCCAACAGTTCGTAAAGGTTATCAACAAATGACAAACATAATCACAAGCAGGTAGAGTTAAGAAATTAAATTACAAATTAACATACTGTGAATCAGTTGTCCAATCAATACAAGTGGTTTCATCATATGCCCCATAAAAAGTTCTGTACAAGACGAAGGGGTTATACTCTCTAGTCTTCCCTGGAGCATGGAACACCATAAGTTTGTTTTCTCTTGTCACTGCAAATTTACTGTAACAAAATACATGTAGAGGGTTCATTTGGATACATTACTAGTAAAAAGCCAACAAAAAATTGCTTTGAATAAATTGATAAAAGCATCATAGACCAGGGATACAGACTAACAATTTTGCTTTATTGGCCTACACTGGCAAAAATCAAAATCTAACATAAGGGGTATTGGCATTTCCTTCAAAATTTTAGAGGCCCAACCCAAAATTAAGGGACAGTGAACTAATTGGTCCCTGTTCGTTTTTATTCCTGTAAACACTGCATGATATCTCGCCACAGACAAAACTTATCTAAAATAAAATTGCCTCATGTAAAAGATGAAAAACAAACAAAACTCAATGACACAACATTGTACTCTAGAGAGATTTGAACTTACAACCCCTCGATCCCAAATAATGTTACCTCCTATGGTCAGTACCCTCCTATAGATTCGTAATGAAGATAACTCTAGATTGAATACAAAGCACACAGAGGAGAAATTGGCCCCTCAAAAAACAAAAACATGCGAAATTACCCACGATGCTAATAGTTCAATAAATTGACTGACCTGCCATCTGGACTGAACTTGATATCGTTGACAGGTCTGTGAAAATGGTAAGTGTGTAGAACTGTCTTGCTGACCAGGCTGCACAGCATAGCTTCTCCATCTGAAAACATATGTCCAGATATTCTTATTCATCACAGCCGATTTTCCTAGGCCTGATTTGGGGCCGAATACCGGCCCCTTCCCAATTCAAAAATGAGCAAAAACTTCCCAAAATGGTGTATAACATTCCCAAATTCCTTAGTTCTACATTTTGGTAGAAAATTCATGAAAATTCGAGCAAAAACAGCAAAATTAAAGTTCCTTGAAATTTGGATAAAATGTGAATGAAAACATGTTTTCATTCACATTTTTATACAAATTTTCACAGGTTTTATGAAAGGCAATTAAAGCAACAAATATGTCACAGCTAAGCTCTATACTGTTTTGAGTGCCCAAAAATACCGTCTCATTGAGACGATTCTTTTGAGTACCCCCAACATATATTTTGGTTGAGAAATAAGAAAACTAATTTTTAGTTACAAACTCCTATCTAGAGGCTTGCGGAGCTATGTTTTGTTTGATTTGATTCTTTACATCCCATCAACAATCTTTCAGTTATATAGGGATGGGTCTTCCTGGGTTGAACCAGTACTAAGCTAGGATTAAGTTGAACCAGTACTAAGCTAGGATTAATGTTCTTGCTCAAGGACACAACCCAGTGACGCCGGTGAGGCTTGAACCTGCAGCCCTTCAGTCTTGAGTCAAGCACTCTACCACTGAGCCACTGCCCTCCCTGCAGAGCTATGTAATAATGAGAAAGGTATATCATTTATGTAATGCAGTGATTTTTCTACCTGCGCATCCTGCATCTCTTACTCATAATTTTTCTCTGGGATGCAAAGTCTTTATTTCAGTGAGTCTCAGGATGAAATGGTATTGCAAACTTTTCATGAAAACAGTGTTCTGGACTCATAAGTTTGCAGTTAGACCCATTGATATGGGAAACATGATAGAGTCCCAGGACCCATAGGCCAAAAATTGTAAATGAATCACTGCAGTGAGTAAGGCTTTTTTTTTTTTTAATTTTTCTACCATCTGGAAGCTGTTCTCAGTGTAGGTCTTAGTCGTTGCTATAGGAATTGTGAGAGATGCCTGAGGTCTAAAAGTGTGATTATTCCCATATCCATGGATCTAAACATTGAGACGGTTCTTTTGAGTACCCACAACATATTAAAAACTAGAATTGTTTTTCTACAAAAAACAGAAGTCTCCCCCCTTTTGATGTCAAAAGCATGAGTCATTAAATACTATTTCAAACAGAAACATTAAATACAATTTCTCACAGAAATTCTAGTCATTTCATGAAGACAATCAGCTCGTATCTAGTAAAGATATCTGTCAATGAAGTTAACTATTGCACAATCATTACCTGGTATAAAATAGTCATAGATAATTGTTTTTGTGATGGACAAAGTTCTAAGGGATATAACTCAAAGAGTATAAATGACAGAGTTACTATTCTTGCACTCTGCACGTCGACTCATGTTGGTTGATACTTGTATAAAGTTTCGTGAATATAGCTTAAGCGGTTTTCACGTTATAGAGCGGACACGGTTTTTGTAATTGACAAAGTTCCAAGGAAATTAACTCAAAAAGTATAAAAGGCAGAGTTACCATTCTTGCACTCTGCACGTCATCTCATGCTGATTGATATTTGTATAAAGCTTCGTAGCTTAAGTGGTTTTCAAGTTATAGAGCGGACACGATTTTTGTGATGCACAAAGTTCTAAGGGAAATAACTCAAAAAGTATAAAAGGCAGAGTTACCATTCTTGCACTCTGCATGTCATCCCATGCTGATTGATATTTGTATAGAGTTTCGTGAACAGAGCTTAAGCGGTTTTCAAGTTATAAGCGGACATGATTTGTGACAGACAGACAGACGGACGCCCAGGGAAAAACAATAAGTCTCCCGACCCTGAAGGGGGGGGGGAGACATAATATTTAAATACACACTCTTATCAGCATTTGACTACTGACCTTCAGTGATGACAATCAAAGTGTACCCGTCAGGAGATAGGGCAACGCCTGTTATATTCCGTTTTCCTTCTATGGGCAAGGTCTCTGATCTATTACTGAAATGAGAATTAAGAGTAGTTAAATCCTGGGCAATTTACATGCTTTTTTATCACCTGTTTAACTTTTTAATTTTTAAAAAACTGTAGCAGACGACGAAAAAGCATTTGAACCTTTTCCAAAATATTATTTCAGGAATACCTTTAGAGCACTTGTCAAACAGTTTGTATTCAGATCAGGCCCAACGTTATGTTGGGCCTGATCTGGGTCCAAACTGTTTGCAAAGGTAATCAGCAAATGACACTAGCAGGCAAAGCGTTAATTTCATAACAATATCCTTTTGTTTATTTGTGTGGGTGATTGAACAATTTTTCAGTTATGTTGGGATGTTTTCATAACTTTCTGGGTTGAACAAGTACTAAGCAGAGGATGCAGTGTCTCGCTCAGAAACACAATACAGTGCCTCCATTGAGTCTCAATCTAGGGACCATTCAATTCAAAGTTCAATACTCTACCACTGAGCCACTGTACTCCTAATATATCCCTTAACCCTTCAAGTGCAAATGTATATTTGTAGCTAATGACATTTTAAAACTTTGTCTCAGAACAAAATTTATTTTCAAAATCAAAGTATTTTAGGCTGTTTTATGCCAAATACAATTGTTGAAGTATTTTTAGCCATTTTATTGAGTAGACAGTTTCATAATTTAAAAGTATGACTCTCTAAATAACTAGAAATTGTGTTTATGAAACACTATGCCCCCAACCATTAGCTTGTCCACCATCCTTTGCACCAGGTAATCTATTCACCATCCTCTTTCAGCTGACCAAATCTGAGGCTACTAGCTGTAATAGTTTTTGAGATATCTTTATTGGAAGTTTTCGATGTCCAAATTTGCAAAGGGCATTAGCTCGAAAAAAAATGCAAAGGGCGATAATTTTTTGTTTTGTTAATTTTTCATCAGGTAATCTACTCATTACCCTCTATCAGCTGTTTAAGGTTAAAGCTCCTAGCTGTAACAGTTTTTGAGATATCAAGTTTTCTATGTCAAAATTTGCAAAGGGCAATATCTCTTTTTTTTTTTTAATTTTCACCAAGTAATCTACTCATGATCCTTTATAAGCTGACCATGTTTGAAGCTTCTAGCTGTATGTTTTGGAGATATCAAGTTTTCTATGTCAAAATTTGCAAAGGGCAATAACTCAAAAAAATAAAATGATTTTTAGAATTTTCACCAAGTAATCTACTCATAATCATCTATAAGCTGACCAAGTTTGAAGCCCCTAGCTGTAATGTTTTTGAGATATCAAGTTTTCTATGTCCAAATTTGCAAAGGGCAATAACTAAAAAAATGATTTTTCTTTTAAATTCTACTCATTATCTTCTATAAACTGAAGTTTGAAGCTCCTAGTTGTTATAGTTTTTGATATATCCATATTACAAAATATCATTATAACCTTTTAAAAGGGCAATAACTCCACAAAGGGAGATAATCCAGATAAAAAAAATATGGGTCAGTTATTTTTTGATGAGGAATCTATCTATGAAAATTCAAAACCCTATCTTAAATTTTGAACCAACGGACCAACAGACGCACACGCATGGACGAACAAGCCCAAACTGAAAGCAATAAGCCCCTTCAACTTTTTTAAAGTTGGGGCCATAAAAACATGAAATTAGGTAAAAAAGTGTCTACTTTTAATTAGAAATGTGGCCCAATTTTACCTATTGGGAAAGGCAGAATACCAGCTGTCAGTACTTACTTTTTCAAGTCAAATATTGAGATTCTGTTTCCTACTGGACTAATAACACTATTTCCATCAGGTGTGAATGTAAGGTTGCCCTTCTTGTAGACTGAACCCAGCAAGTTGGAAAACTGAAATTAACAAATGCTTATTATCCTGTTAATATCTTTTTCCAGAAAATGACATCTGCTTAATATGGGTCTCAACGCAAAAAAAACTGTCTTCAAGATTTCCAACAAAGCGAGACTCAAAACAGTCTCCTCAGCTACAGACACTAGCTAGAAGATTAAAATTTCGCTTGTAGCAAGTTTAGATATACTTTCCAAAACGGAAATAACAAAGGCGCAGACCAGCCTATGGTTTGTTGTTCGCAAACCATATATTCATATGCACTCAAGCCTATCTTTATTAGGGTGAAAACAGTATGAACCCTTAGGGTGGAAGCATTCTGATCTGGGTCCATACTGTTTGCTTTTGTTTGTTTGTTTTGATTCTTTACATCCCAGTCACCAATTTTCAAGTCATGTGCTGAACCAGTAGTACTAAGCAGAGGATAAAATGTCTTGCTCAAGGACACAACACAATGCCTCTGTGGAGGCTCAAACCCGCAATGCCTCTGTGGAGGCTCAAACCCGCAACCCCTCGATCACGAGTCAAGCACTCTACCACAGAGCCCCTTGTAACATGTTAGTATTTAGTATTAGTAATTGTTTGTGAGAAAAACGCAACAACTAGCATTTCTAACATCCTTCAAAAGTAACGCGAAAACTGTGAACATCAATCGTTTGAAACTTCAAACCAATGTTATGCCACATGTGTAAAATAGTCAGCAGCAAATGAAATTGGTAAAACATGTTGTACAAGATTTACTTCAGAGATGCGACAAAATCTGCTAGTTTGATATTATAGATTTAATAGAAAGGCAGACGATGAGAGTGAATAAATATGCAGGCAAATTCCCAATGGCTTCATTCAATAAGAAAAAATGGTGGACATTATGTGCAGTGCTCCAGATAATTTTGACTACCATCAGGTACTGGTCCAAATGAAACTTGATCCGTACCAGCTTTTTTCAATCAGTACATGTATTTATTTTGGCTTAGCCAAATTTTTTATGAAAGCTTATACTTGTATTTAAAACTATCTTCATGTACAGTTTGATTACACATTAATGAAAACGGTGATGTCCCTGTATATATACACGTTGGCAAGAATATTGGAACAGGGAATCCCGATGATTGTTTTTATTTCCATCTGTAAACACGCTGCTCTTCCAAGAAATTTCAACTTTCACTTTCAGCTTTGACTGGTTTACATGAAATTTACGGACCAAACTGATAGCAAACTCCCCGAGAGTGGCTTCTGCGCACATATTATTCTGAAAACATGTGTTCTTCAAGGAGACATGTTAAGGGGGTGCAAGCAAACATTGGGGAGTTTGTATTGAGGCAAAAATAAAACATTGGTAAGCAGTCCAGAAAGTTGATTCTGGATTGCTGAATTAACACATTAATTTTGACAGATTCACAAATCAGTTCAATTATCAAGCGTCTTTTTATTTGAATTGGATGAGAAATATGGGTTGCCAGTAAAAGCGTACCGTACAGGCAAATACACACCTGTATTCGGAGGATGGACCTGTAATTTACGTCTGTACAGACGCTACAGAGCTCTCACTAGGATTTTGAAAACAGGAGTTCAGGACTCCCATCTGGCAAAAAGTAGGAGTCCCACTGGAAAAAATGGGAGTCCCACTCAAAAAAGTTGGAGTCCCACCAATTTGTGCATATACTGTATATCTTTTCCATTTTAGCCAGAAGTGATACATTTGAATAATTTTTAGATTGACTGATCTTAATCTTTTAAGCATTAATGGATTGTTCCTACTTAACAAAATAAAATATTTTGGTAACCCTCAACACACATTTTTTTGTTTGGCCTTATCAAAATAAAAGATTAAACTGTTGGTACTTGTTTTATTCATTAACAAGACAGGCAGGCAGGCAGGCAGGCAGGCAGGCAAGCAGGCAAGCAGGCAGACAGACAGACAGCAGTCCACTGTTTTGTATAATCTTATGCCCAGATGGAAGTCTTTTTTTTATATATAAAAACGCATCTCATTAGTGTCTACGGCAATGAATAAACTGAAATTACTTAGCCATTTAAAATTTAGAATGAACGATTTTACTTGCTGCAACTTCTGCAAGTGATTTGTTTGTGTTTATTCATCTAGACAATCGGCTTGAACATCGCAGCTTCATTTGGAACTTTTGTCAGTCGGACGTTACCGTATACGGCTTACCGCTGTACCTTTTTTGTGTTTTTTTTTCCAACTTTTTGTTTGCCGTAGCAATGAACGAATGAAAAATTGCAAATCCGTAAACTTATTTTTTTTCTCCATGTTTATGTTGCTCAAATCGCAAACGAGTGCAATTAAATATGTTTTCTCTTTCATCCCTAATCAGTCGAATTCGAAAGTCGGTAGTCCGATGTTGTTTACAGTACCCTATTAGTTTTTCTCTCTCTTTAATTAACGGTAAATCGGTAGCGCATCCGTTTCAAACAATTATCTGATAATCCTTGCTTAATTACTTTAATAATCACCTCGTAATAATCACACTGTCCCGCATCGGTAATCCTGTTAATCACCTGTCAGAATTGCTACACTGCAGTCCGAGTCATACGATTGGTCAACGGAGACAGGACAATAATCACGTCTCCTGAGCTCGAAAAGCGTGTCGCGATCAATAATATCAAAGGGGTTTTGATCTCCCGGTGTGTATTTATCTGTCAGCTACTGGATTTTTAGCGCGTGCCGAATAAAAAACATGCGTACGCGGAACTCCCGCCTAGCGAAAATCATGCGTCCCAGAGAAAAAACGTGCGTACCAATACGCGTAATTCTGCGTTTCCGAGAGCTCTGCGCTATCTAGAGTGCTGTATGTGTAATTGCAAAAGAAACATGGGGTAAAAAAATAATATACAATTGTTTTCGCAAATATGCAAGATACCCAATTGACCCGAAACTCTAGAATAAATCCATAGGGTTAGTTTTAACAATGTAGAAACCTGATGTTTACCAGTGATTTTATTTGGTATTTTAGGAAGCTACCTTTTCCTTCCCATCTGGGAAAATATTTTATTACAATTGGGAAAATAAGTGCTAAAATACATGAAATTGGGAAAATAAAGACCATTTTTGGATTGGGAATGACTCCCATATAAGGCCTTAAAAATGGCCAAATAAAATCACTGTTTACAGATAGATCCATTAATATATGTTTGATTATTTTGTAAAACACTTACTTTATCAAAAGAAAACACATTTTAAATAGATGCTGAAACTTTCAATGCAAAATTTTCAGTAGTTTGATTTTGTTTGATTTGATTCTTTACATCCCATCAACAATCTTTCAGTTATGTAGGGACAGGTCTTCCTGGGTTGAACCAGTACTAAGCCCTGCTCCAATGCCTGGGTCACCCATCCAGCTACTAACCGAGTTCTATGTTGCTTAACTTCGCAACATTGGCCTGACACACTATGCGTCGCTGTAAAAGCTAGCTCATACAGCGAGGCTGTATGTGTGTCTTATATACCTGTGGTACCCATTAACACTACACCACTCCCTCATTTTTTTTAGGAGTCAGAGTTGTCCCTGCATGAGCTCGTCAAACACTTCCGACACCATTGTAGTACCGATGGTACCCAGCATGAGGGCAACTACCCAGTCGCCCCTTGCTCCAATGCCTGGGTCACCCATCCAGCTACTAACCAAGTTCTATGTTGCTTAACTTCGCAACATTGGCCTGACACACTACGCGTCGCTGTAAAAGCTAGCTCATACAGCGAGGCTGTATGTGTGTCTTATATACCTGTGGTACCCATTACCACTACACTATCACTGTCTTAGAGAATTACAGAAATGAGTGATAATTATGACGAAGTATGCACTTCAATGATCATTTCTCAAGGCTGCATCACCATTTTGTGTGTGTATACTGTGCACCAGCCCAGCTAGGTGCAAGTCACATGACACGACATAAGCCTTATAGATCTAGTACCTAAAAATGGAGTTTCTGCATGGTCACTCTTTTAAATATAGGTCACTGAATAGACAGACAGATAGATAAGTAGATAGATAGATTGAGTACTTGGTTGCAGTTTCAAAAGTGAAAGTAGGTTTTGCTACTGCAGTGTACTGGACAGTCACAGAGTTCCACTCTTAACAGTGAAGCAATCAAAATAGAAGCGTAGAAAAAAAATCGACATACTCGATAAGCAAACTTCATTTTGTAAGCTGCTGAATCATTTTATTCATAAAATTCATGAAAACAGCATGAACCGGAACAGGAAACATGTGTTTTTCGACCAAAATTAACCGGAAGATAATCATATGAAGTGACAAAAATGCAAGTAGGCTTTTGATTGGTCTACCTCAATCAGTCAGCTAATCAAAAGAGGTTTTACAAAAAATGTTGAGAAAAATATGCGGCATACTCGGTTGTTTTCGGCATTTTGTCATCATTTTGATCACATGATTTCACGTCACTCGCCATTTTGCATGATCTGATCTGAATAGTAATTCCTACCGAAATTTGTTGTATTTTACTGTGATTTATCAGTTTTTCAAAGACTAAATAGTGTAAAAATGGCCTCAGATCCCGAAAGACCACCATACACACCTTTCTTCGGCGCTATGGGCGCTACAGCTGCGATGGCATTTAGTGGTAAGTTGGTGAAATAAAAAATTGATCTTGTGACAACCGGAAATAGTATTTTTATGTTGTTTCTTTGTATAATTTACAAGTTATTTGCTTCAGTACATATTCGTAGAATCAAAGCAATTTTATTTTAAATGCTCTAATCACTGCGGATCGGACGAGACCATTCAACTTCACTGAGAACATTGATGTCACTCCACCACCAGCCTGCAGGGTCTGATGTCAGATGGGATAACAGGTTGTATATAAGATCAAGATAGTTTACTGATGAAACCCTTAAATGGAAAATCATTCTCAAGGAGACTGCGCCACCTTCATGGCGGTGTGTGTGATGAAAAAAGACGATAAGAGATAAAAGAATTGGGTAGTTTGAAAAGATAAAATATTTTAGCCACCACCTTAATGATTGTTCCTGCACCACCTATGCACCAGTATGATGATATGCCAATAATGGTGTCAGTACTTCATTGGAAAAAGAAGAAGATCAACCCCACTCAGCCCTGTCCTGCTGGTGCATCAAAAGCCAATCTGAAGGACAGGGGCATCCCAATGACATATAAGTATGACCTCCAAACAGACTTATTCAGTATCAGAAGGCTTTTAATAATTGGCCAGGGATTTTTTTTTTGGGGGGGGGGGGGGGGGGAGGGGTGGTGGGCAGACAATTTTATCCACAAATTACTGATAGCCTATTGACAGAAACCAGAAACTTAATGCCTAACAGCTTTTAAGTATTTTGTTAGTCTTTTTTATCTTCTGCAAGTTTAACAGTCTGTTTTAATTGTAATTGGTGTCTGAGAAAAATAGACATCATCCTGCTGCCAGGAACATGACACTTGAGAGTCTCTGACATCATCCTAAAAATGAAAAAAAATCTTATTGGGGGGAAAACTGTAACTTTGGGGAGGAGTTGTAAATTTCAATTAACTCTTGGAAGTTTGCCTATTAATGTTGTCTGCTGATAACATTTGCATACTGTTTGGACCCTGATCAGGCCCACAAAACATCGCGAGATCAGGTCTTTTAAAAGAATTTTTTTAATAAATTGATTAAAAAATTAAGCAGATGACAAAAAAAAGCATTCAAAGAATTAATTAATGGGGCTGAATCTTGTACACCGAAAACGTCAATCACGACAAAATTTGTCTTCTGAAATATTTTAGAAGCCTCTATGATAAACTGTGTGGACTGAGTTCAGACTGCTTCTCCTAAGAGCAGTCTGATCTGGGTCCATGTAGACTGACATTCAGTCTCCAATGCCAATTTCATTTTACTTCATATAATGCCTTCAATCCTCTCTAAAAGCACTTCAGCCTTAGAGAACTAAAGTATTTCATGATGTGAAATATATTTCATAAATATCTTTAAAATAAAAAAAAATATAGGAAGGAGACTTGCATAAGTCTAAGGTCCATGATGTAAGCTTTTTTACTTAAATTAATTAGTCAGTAATGTCAGGCAATTATTTGCAGCAGACAACTTCAACAGACAGCATTTTCAGATGCATATTTATAAGACAACAAGACAATAAAGCTCAGTAAGCTGTGAAGTTTTACATGTACACAAATTTAAAGTCTGACAGTCGAAGAGATAGATCTTGACTTGTCTACATACAGGAGCATTTTTTGCAAGATAATTCAATTTGGAGCTGAAATTAACCTTCAGCACTTCAGTGCTTACTTTGGATATATTTAGCGGCTGCTAGCTTAGCATCACAACCTTACCATTTCTATGCTTCTCAATTTTATCCAATTTTGTGCCTGTAGCTCTAATACATGCTTTATTTGGAAGTTGGAACTATCAGGTGCAATTGTTACAGCTTTCAGACTGGAAGAAATTTTGCTGCTCTTAAAGTATTTTAGGAGAGGTTTTGGTTGAGATTTTGAATTTCCCGTAAATAAAATTGTATACAGTAAACCCAAGACACAGTGGTTGATCCACTGCAAAAACAGTGCAGTCCCTTCATAGCACTTTGTTATAAAATGGACTTGTATATAAACAGTCATGTTGTGGCTCCCAAATTTTTTTACCATCAATTTTACTTAGAAATTATATGAAAATGGTCATGAACAGTTCTTTTGAGCACCTCTAACACTGTGTATTTTCTTACCCATCAGTTGAAAAATGTTCGACATATTTTTAAACTGATGGGTAATGAAATACAATTTTACTCTTAAAAATTTGCTTATCTGGACCTATGCCTATTTTCTTTAGAATTGCCTAGAAACAAAGAGGTTTGACCATAATGAATGCATTAGGATTTAACTTTTTGGATACATCAGTAGTAACTTCACATGCGTTTCTGTCATCTCCTTTTTTTTCAAAATTAACTTTTTCAAAAAATTCTTCCAGGATTACCATCAGAGTGGCAAGCAAATTGGATCCAGATATTAAAGGCCTGATATTTACATTTAGTGACAGTCTGACCTGATCTGGATCCAATAAGAATGCAAAGTTTGTCAATGGACGATATTAGCAGGCAAAGAGTTAGAGTGTGCAACAAGGATTAACCACTTGTGCCCTTCATAAGATAATGCCCTTTAACCCTTTGTATTCTGCTAATCCCTAAATGGGTCCTTTGACAAACAGTGAAGACCCCTGGAGATGAAATGTCGCATAATGGGACATTTCATCAGGGTCTACACTGTTTGTTCATGTGAAAACAATCCTTGGGGACACTCTGACAGAAATACATCATAATTGGGAAATGCCAACATGTGACTCCTTAAAACACCAAATGGACAGTCCCATCCTTATTGCTTTTATCTGAATGGGAAAATCCACCAGAATAAAAAGCGTTAATTACTGCCATTGGAATATGAGAAACTAACTGACTGTTAAATTTGCTCTGGTCTAATACAACCTAGTGAATTACACATACTGGTCATATTGTCTTAAGTTAAAGCCCATATCCCAATGTACTGTTATACTGTCCTGCCAGCCAAGAGTGACAGTGACGTCATGTTTTGTTGTAGATGATGTTATGTATGTGTAGAGTCATTTATCTGTAAATTATCACAATGTCAACAAATACCATAAAGTATAGTAACTGTTATTAACTCTGCCTATTCGGTACTTTTGCATGCTTTTTGCCATCTGCTGATTTTTATTCAAAATCATTTTTTTTTAAATTCTTTCAAGAACACTATCAGGGTGTCAAACAGTTTAGATCCAGATCAAGTCTGACAAAATGCCGGGCCTGGTCTGGGTCCAAACTGTCTGCAAAGGTTATCAGCAGATGACGCTAGGAGGCAAAGAGTTAAACTAACTGATTAAGTATGTTATGACCAAGTACCAATCTAAAGTAGACCACTATATACTGTCCTGGTTAATTTTTGTTCATGATTTTTTGTGGAGATATTTTTCAACATTACTTTTTTCAAAATATTCATTCAGGAATAGCACCAGCAGGGGTTTCATTAAGAGGAGGGAGGCGGGGATTTTCCCCTTCTACTCAGGCATGTTTCCCCTGCTACTTTTGCTTAATTTGTACAGAGTCTATAGGCAAATACTGTCAAATCACCCGCCTACTTTGCCTTGATGCACAGATGCCAAAAAAAATTAATGAAACCCCTGCACCAGAGTGTTAAACAGCTTGGATCCAGAACAGGTCCCACATTCTAGTAGACCAGATCTGGGTGCAAATTGTTTGCAGAGGTTATCAGCAGACAACAAAATATGCCACTAGCACCATTGCAAAGATTTAAAATGCAGAAAGTAAAAGCATAATCATAGTCTACTTAAATGTAGTAGTCATTTGGTATTGAGTTTAATATAGTGAAGTCAGAATATTTTGTATATATTGAGGGGTCACAGGTTGTAATTTCCAAAAATATATTGTATTTCTCTATATCTGAAGATCGATTTTGTCTTAGCTGTACACTTGGGTTCAGATACCAGTAATGGAACTTTAAGCAGGAAATTGTGATTTTACCAAAACTGTTACAGGGATTTTCATACCTTCTGAAGTTGGGGTCAGGGGCCTGTTGAATTTGGGAAAATAGCGATTGAACCATCAGCATTGGGAAAACTGGATTCAGTATAAATAGAAAAACTGGATATTCATTTTAATTTGATTTGATACCATAACAAGTTATCCGTCTTTTAATACCATAACAAGTTATTCGTGTTTTAATACCATAATAAAGATTGGCTTTTATAATAACTCATAAAGTGCATCATGATGTGAGTGTAAAACATCTGTAACTTTGTTGATTTTGGGAAGGTTTTCATGAAATTTTCACCAAAATGTAAAGCCAAGGAATTGGGAATATAATACACCATTTTGGGAAGTTTTTGCTCATTTTTTTAATTGGGAAGGCATATTTGGCCCAAGATTTGGCTTGGGAAAATCCCTGCAAAAGAATGGTTTTTGGCAGCTCAAAAGAACCAACTCATTGGGACGATTCTTTTGAGTACTCATGTACCTGCAACATATATTTTTGTTGAGAAATAAGAAATCTTTTTCAATTACATGCATGCTCTTATCCTGAGGCCTGAATATTGAATGACAATAAGCTCATGTTACATGAAAATACATGTATATATATTCATGATCATGTATAAAAAATATATACATGTGTATGTATACCGTATCCAACCTGGTATTATTAAATCACACATTTCCGATTTTCATCACCATGTGAATGGAAATTCAAATCAGTGTTGATTCTGATCAGCTGTCTTCTTCAGAAGCCAGCTGATCTGGATCTACACAGTTTTTCAGTAGAGTCTGTCATGACAGTTTAAAATAGCTGTAATGTCTGTAGGACACTTGTATTGATTTACAAAAAGCTTAGAAATGTGGGTGGTAATCAATACCTAAATGGCCTAAATATTGGCATCTTCTAATGCAGCAAAGATTGGACAGTATTGAGTGTGGCATTTGTTCCTTGCTACCATACATATAACACTTGCTTGTGACTTTAAAAGGAGTTACTTGACAAGCTTTTTGAAATTTAAATATTAGTTGCTAAGTATAATATAATGAAAACATTTTTGCCTTATCTGGAGCTGATTATCATTGACAGGTTTAGCAGGAAGTAGTCTTGAAACTTTCATTCATTATTTAGTAAATAAATATTTGCTGTCAATTAAAAGTAACCAGACTATTAGATGCACACACAACTTCTGGACTATTTACCTTACTACCTACCTACATTTAATTCATAGGGTGGGGGGACATCAGAGAGATAATTGTCACCCTAACTTGGCTAGCTTGTACCTACATGTATTTTCAAATAAGGAAGAGATATTTATGCATTGATTGCTATAGACTTTGAGCTAAAAAAGGTCCTGCTCCCCCCCCCCCCCCCCAGGGAATTTTGCAGACATATCCTATCTTGAAGAAAATTTCAAGCTGCATCTTTTAAGAGATGTTTGCACTCTGTGCGCCGGGGCGTTAGTCTCTGACAGCCTATTACATATGTTACTGTAACAAACTAAGGAAAAAATCAAAATGAAAGTTTGAGCTACAGAAAGAAGACATTAAACCATCTAATTATTCAAATTTCTTATGTAGTTTGCAAGCTGGATGCCTAAGCTACGTAAAAGCAGCATTTTAAACAAAATTACAGCCTTCAATGGTGTTATATGCGTTACATAGATTAAATATCCATTTGAAAGTTGAAATTATGACTAACATCATTCATTTTACAGACGATTTGTGCATTTTTTTACAAGTGTTTTTAATCTTAGTTTACTAAAATACTCATTTGACTAATAGAAAAAACAAAGTTTGCTTTTCTATCTCAAATACATTGTTTTATATGAGCTATTAAACAACCCTATCCCCAATTTTAAGTATCCAATTTTGGTATCTATAATTGAAGAAAAATATATGAAAATATTTGACGCTCGTGGGTATCTTACATTTTTGGCACTGTCTTGCTAATGCAATAAAGAATCATACATTTGCAAGTTTGACATCAGGATCAGAGCACTTATTAAAGTATATAACGTATGTTACATGGCATAATGAATGAGCTAGGAAATTTTCTTGGAAGTAAGAGATGAAATTTCAGAAAAATACGGTTTTTCACATGCTTTCCTATTAATCTCTAGCCTCTGGTGCCTTAGTCTTTGTAATTACAGTCATTGCTGATAACAAGCCCATGGAATTGTGTTATCTATGTTATATATAACCTTTTTAATCACATATTTCCTAATGCCTATAATATTAAAATATATAGACATATAGATAGAAAATAATAGTTCACATTTAAATGGCACAATTTAATAAATATTCCTATTAAATAAAATTATTCAAAAAAACAATCTTTATTCAAGTCACCCTCACAATGTCTATCATTGTGTCTGCTTCTATTGCAAAATAATCACCCATTTCATCACAAGCAGTAGAATCATGGCATTGTATTAGGACTGCAAACTGAGTACAATCCTGTTCCTCTCCACCCCTTTGGGAATTGTGCAGACATATCCTACCTTAAAGAACAATTCAAGCTGCATCAAATAAGAGATGTTTGCACTCTATTAACTAGGGGGTTAGCCTGTAATGGTATGATACGTATGTTACCATATCAATTTACGAATAAATGAATTGAAAGTCTGAGAAACAGAAAGAAGACATAAAACTATCTATTTATTTGAATTATTCATATAGTTTGCATGCTGAATACTGTTGATACATAAGAAAAGATTTTTTAACAAATATACAGCTTCCTATGGTGTTATATGTGTTACATTAATTAAGATTACTTTTTAAAATTGGTAATTGTGACAAACATCACTTATAAGCATTTTGTGTGATCCTCCTCTTTAGCCATCAAAAGACTTAATTTTCTTTGTATGTGTGGCCAGTGCCAGCGTCAAACAACTTCAAAAAGCAGAAACAGCATGTCAGTGTCATGGTATCAAACACCTGATTAAATATGGGTTTAATGCCATTTCACATATATGCATACAGTGGAGTATGACTCTGGTATATATCTCTTCCTGTGAAGTGGCAAGAGCAATCTAACTGCAGCTGCCTCTGCATCAGTGCTAGTCAAATGATAACTTTGCTCTGATTTTGCAAAATCTATGTCTCTACTGTGTACCTCTAAGAATACTTTAAGATTTCTGACATTGGTCGAACAGAAATTTGATAGGCTGCTTTTTTGCATCATTTGCCATGGAACCTATCCAGTCTTTTGGTGCTTAAGTCCTCAGGTCTCAGATCAATAGTATTTTGCTGCGCCCTAAGAACTTTATAAGTTTTCTTTAGTTACAATATTGACTCTTGATGGTTTTGGCAGACCGTCTGAAACAATTTCTGTTACACCTTGAAAGTTATCTGGTATAAGAGAAAGAATATGAAGTTGGACATTGCCATCAGTTATGTTTGCAGTTGGTTGTTTTTTGATGTCAGTACATTGAAGCATGTCTTAAAATAATGTAAAACCTATGATTTCTCAGTTTTTGCAGCCGTATCATTAGCTGTTGCATTCAAAAGAAGGAAAGTGGACTATAGGTAGAATGGGATAACCAATAGTTCTATATTATGCTCTATGGAAGATTTATACAGAGTAAACAAGTTGATAAGGTGCCTCATTTCATGATCCATTGAAAACACTGAAATTGAAAACACTTGCCTCTGACTGTGTAATCAAAAAGGATGCCACAACAATGCCCTTGCTTATTTATTATGACGAGTTATATATGTTACATCCTTTAATAAGCGCTCTTATCTTAGAAACTTAGTGAATCATTGAATTGAAAGGGTCTAATTTGCGCTCTGTTCATCCTGCATTTCATTGCTTTTACTGCTGTGATACATCTAGTTCGTTTATCTGAAGGGAAAGAGTTACCTCGGTTTCAGCACTTTAGAAGTACTAAGACTCCAAATAAGTTTTTGAATGCTTGGGGAAAGATAATAAGTGCAGAGACATTATTAGATGAAAATATGTGGGTTGCATGTATGGAAAGGCTACATTTATAAAAGTTAACCGGCTAAGATATGATTCTTTATCACAGAAATATCAAGGTATATCAGTCCAGGTACTCATTGCTCTTAATGGCATAGTTTTCATCCTTGTAAAGCTTTAGTATTTCTCTTACTTGCAGAGTATCACTTGAAACACATACTCAAAGAGCCAACTATTAAGAATTCATATCATTTTTCGAATGTTCCAAGCCATAAGTGGCAAAATTTGAAAGTTGATAATGGCTCATCAATTTTGAAAGGACTGGTGGTAAAATTGAATAACAGTAAATGATTGAAATATTGTGTGATGATTCTACTAGTTGCAAGGAGGCGTCTGATAATAATGATTATCACAGAAGCAGACAACGACAAAAGTTTAACATGAGTGTTAAATCGATGAGAAATAGTTTGGACCATTTCATTTATTGTATTTTCTTGTAAAAATGTAAAACTATCTTTTCTATGTGTGACTCTATATTTAGCATTATATGCACAGTATTAGGAAATGTGTTCAAAAGGTCATTGATAACATCTGTACCACCAGTCCATGGGCTTGATAATCAGAAATGGATATAATTTCTAGTGTTTTGGCACCAAAGACTTATAAGTACACATTAAGTGTCCTGATCTTTAACTTAATGACATCTTTTAGATATATGAGCAAGACAGACTAAGAAAATGAAAAATATCCACACGCTGTAATCACTTTCATGTGTAAATGGTAATAACAAAATTCGCTTCTCTGTAAAACTGGGAGTGGGGCTGTGTATTAGCTCCTATGAGACAATATATTTAAGATAGAAAAGCAAACTTGGTTTTTCCTATTCATCAATTGAGTATATGTTTGTAAAATCTAATAAAACAGTTTGAAAACAAGTCATAGTAGTTGTTTAACTACATGACAATAGCCACAATTATAGCTTTTAAATTATAATTAGGTTCATGTTACGCACATAACACGACAGTTAGCCGTATTAATGTTATACAGCTTCCATATGTAGTAAAGACATCCAGTATAAAGACTATAAGAATGTCAATGTATTAGATAATTTAAATGTCTTCTTTTGGTAGCTCAAACATTCAAATTTCTTATTCTCAAATTGATATAGTAACATATGTAACAAGCTGTTACAGGCTAAGCCCCGACTTACAGAGTGCAAACATTTCTTTTTAAATGCACCTTGAATGGTTACATAAGATGTAATTTGTCTGCAGAATTCCAAAGGGGATTAGGATGGAGCAGGCCCTTACTCAGCTTGATGTCAAAATACTGTTTGATGATTTTACTTATCACGCTAACATATGTAACGCTCTCTGATCTTTAAAACTTGATGACAACTAGCAGATCTATAAGTCTTTATCATAGGAGCCAGCTTAAAATCCCTAAACAATGTAAGATATTCAACAGCTGCGAGTTTTTTCACAATTTTAGCTCAAACTTTCAAACTACATTTCCTTTATTTGATATAGTAACGCATGTAACACACTGTTTCAGACTAACGCCCCAACATAGAGAGTGCAAACATCCCTTATTATACCCCCCGCAAACTTTGTTTGTAGGGGGTATACTGTTTTCACGTTGTCTGTGCGTCCGTCCGTGCGTGCGTCCGTCCATAACGTTTTGTTTCCTTAATAACTCAAAGAGTCATTGCTGGATTTTCATCAAACCTTGCAAACATGTTCATATATGCAAGACAAATACTTTAGACAAAAAAGTAAGGGCTAGGGGCCAATTCTATTAGAGTTATTTCCCTTTATAGTTCTAAATGGCTTTTAATATAGTGCTTTATGCTTATGCTGTTATAGGCTATACACAGGCCAATCAACTCCTACCACAGCTTTTGATGGAACAATTTGATACTTTTCCTATACAATGTAGACACATTGAACATATGCATGAAGGAGTTTAGTTCAGAAAAGATAATTTTTGACAAAATGACAGCTGTGAGAACTTAGACAATTTTTCCCTAATAAGGTGTTATATATGCATAGACGGTGCCTTTATGGGCCGATCAACTCCTACCACAGCTTTTTATGGAGCAATTTGATACTTTGCCTATACAATGTAGACACATTGAACATATGCATGAAGGAGTTTATAATTTTTGTTTGCACAGATTCTACTGAAATCTTCGTCTTCTTGTTCGAACTATAACTTGCCAAGTTTTTTCACTGACTTACTGTGCGGGGGGTATCTAATAAGCATTGCTTATTGACTTTTTTCATTCGATGCAGCTTGAGTTGTACTATAAGAAGGAATATGTCTGCAAAATTCCCTCGAGGAGATTAAAACATTTTTCGGCATATCTTACGTAAAGACAATGAGCTTGCCCATTTATTACATCAGGTAATGTATGTTACAGCCTCTGATATTAAAAATTTTGCAACAAACTTGCAGATTTATGAGTCTTTTCATATAAGCAAATAAATCCCAAACAATGAAACACATTCATCAACTGCAATTACTTTTAACTAATTTTACTTTAGTTTTGATACCAAACATTTCACCTTAAAACTGGGTAGGGGTAGGGTTGTTTAATTGCTTATTTAAGAGAAAATATTTAAGCTAGGGAAACAAACTTTAATTTTTCTGTTAGCCAATTGCATAAGCTAGTCAGACATGGTTAAAAACATTTTGCAAAACACACAGAGAGATTGTGAATGTAAATGATGTTAGCCACACTTGCAAATTTTAATGGGTTATCTGATTTATGTAACGCATATGACACCTTAGGAAGCCGCAATCATGTTCAAATGGCTGTCATACGTAGTTAAGATATCCAGTATGCAGACTATATGAATGATTTTTAAAAATAAATATTTAATGTCTTTAATTTGTAGCCCAAACTTTCAATTTACTTTTTCTTAGTTTGATTAAGTAACGTATGTTACAGGCTCTTACAGACTAACACCCCGGAGCACAGAGTGCAAACATCTCTTAAAAGACTCGGCTTTCAATTCTCTACAAGATAGGATATGTCTAAAAATTCCTTAGGGGGGGGGGGGGGGGAGCAAACCCATTCTCAGCCATCCGTCTACTAGTGTCCTACTTTCGACCTTCAGTTACCATTTGTCATTAAGATCTTTGTTTTGTCTATTTTTGAGTGTCTGTTTTACACAGGTTTTAACTTTTACTGTATACATAATTTTGTAAATTGTGATATATATTTGTGGAAGAAAATTTCTTGGCATATTACATAAATTGTCTACTGTCTTGTGCATATTGGAATACCGATTCATGCCATGTACTGTATATATCTTCAAGGACGATCATTCACTTGAATGGCATTGATTTTCTTTGCTGGTTATTCATGATGCTGTATAAAGGAAAATTGATTTTCTGATACTCTTGTTAATGTATAGCTGTGGCAAGTTGTAAGTTAAATACTATCATAATAAGGGGATAGTAATGACTGGTTACAATCGTAGCTGTAGATGCTCTAAACAGCAACTGCAAATCAATTGTGAATACCTGCTGCAGTCTTCAATTTAGAAGATAATCCTCAAATTTTAATCATCTTTTGCACTCACATTCAAAATATGGACTAAACCTTCTTCCTGCTGAGCCCGAACATATCCTTTTCAAACAACAGAATCCTCCCTCTTTTCCATTTTATCTGCGATTCCATTGATACATCTATAGTAGGAATCCTGTAATCCAACTGGCTGGAAATTAGAAATAATAGTCTGTTGTTTCATTTTGGAAATTATTTTTTGGTTGGAAAACACCAGGTTTTACTGTTTGACAAAATGTATATTGTTGAACCATATTTAGTGGTCAGTATAGTGATTATGATTAAAACGTATGCCAGGAATAAGTTTTGTTGACAAAATGTATGCCAAAAATAGTTTATGTCAAAGGTTGATTTGTTCTGTCAATCAGTAAAACTTGGTGTTTTCCGAACAAAAATAAAATAACAGACTGTTCAATGCGAAAAGCAGCATATTATGTTAATTTTCTTATCCATCAGTAACCCAAGTGCGGATCCAGAGGGGGGACAGGGGGTTCGGACCCCCCCCCTGGAAAATCACAAGTTATATAGGGAAAAACCTATTGGACCCCCCCCTGAAAAAAGTTCGACCCCACCCCCCTGAAACCTTGAAAAATGATAGATTCCTTTGAATTGACCATTTGACTTCTGTAAAATAAGCTGAGTACTAAAGAAAAAATTCCTGGATCCGCGCATGTAATCCATCAACATGCTCAATGAAATAGTCTCATTGAGATGGTTATTTTTAGTACCGAGTTCATATGTTTCTGTTGAGAAATGCCAAAACTAGTTTAATAAAACTGTTTATAATTATGCTTTCTTATCTGGAGGCGAGTATTCATCAAACAGCAAAAATCAAGGTCTCAATATGATTGTTTTGTCTATTTTCAGCCCTTGGAGCTGCCTATGGAACGGCCAAGTCAGGGACCGGTATCGCGGCTATGTCCGTCATGCGACCCGAGTTGATCATGAAATCCATCATTCCAGTGGTCATGGCTGGTATTCTGGCCATTTACGGTCTGGTCGTTGCTGCTCTTATAGCCAACGGAATAGATGCCAGTTATGATTTATTCAAGTAAGTATAAAACCTAAACTGGGTAATTTCAAGCCTATAAATATGAGTACTTGTGTCTTCTGCTGATACATGTAACCTTTGCAAACAGTTTGGACCAAGATCAGGCTAGACAAAATGTTGGGCATGATCTGGATCAGAACTGTTTGACACTGGAGGTATTCCTGAAGGAATTTTTCCCAAAAATATGTTTTGAAAAAAATCAGCAGATGACAAAAAGCATGAAAAATTATCCAGTTGGCAAGAGTGGAAGAGAAAGACACATTATACTCTATCTTCACAAACACTGCTTACTACTGGTTTAATTCAGGTAAAACATCCCAACATGATTGAAAAATTGTTTGATCGGTATAGAACTCAGGAAACAAAAACATATGATTATAGTGACCGAAAATGCCACACTCACAGACTGACCAACCCATGGCACCGTTAAGAAGAGATATTAGAACAGGCAAACAAAGTCACACACACTGTGACACATGAAACCACCTTTTTTTTTACAATTTTAGATCGACAAAAATACTGAATAAATTACCCTATTTATTCTACCAGACATAGGCAAATAGTGTGGACCCAGATCAGACCTTTCCATCGATATCTTTTATTTACATTTTCAAAGCAAGCCTTTAACAAATCTTTAGATCTTTAGATTTGATTAGTTTTGAATACTTTTGAAAATTTTATGGAAAATGAGCTTTGCTCCTAAGGAACAAGAGCAAATGCTCCATTTTCTACAATATTTTCAAATACATGATAATTCAAAGGCGTCAAAAGGCGTTATTATGAAGTTTAGGGTTAAATATGCTTCAAACAGTGAATTCATTGACGGTGAGACACGTCTAGTTTGCTCATGCAAAACAAGCCTGTCTTCATTGGCTGTCCGAATTAACGCTGGATGTTCAGCTGTTCTGTTTAACAATCCAACTTTACTGCTAATATAATCAAATATTTAATCATTATTTATCCTGGAGTATAAATGCGATGAATATCATGGGTTCCGCAAAGTTAACCCTTTGGGGATCACTCACTTTGAATTGAAACTGTGGTGTTCATCCTTTCATGAACCTTGGAAAAATGGAATTTATAAAATGGAATCCATTTTTTGATTACACACCTGGTTAGATTGTAAAATGGGCTTGTTAGTATGGTGAGGATTAACTCTTTCCATTTTGGGTAATGTTATATGCTTTCGTTGTCACATAGGTTTAGATAAACAAAATTTTTGAGCATAAAATTTTAAAAAATTCTTTGCCATCAGTTTTAACATATGTTTTGGGTGCTCAAAAGAACTGTCTCATTGAGACCGTTCTTTTGAGTACCCACAGCATATGTTTTGGATGAGAAATAAGAAAGTTAATTTTTTGGTATTCACTCTTATCTATAGGCCTGTTATGTCATCTGCTTTCTCAAAAAAATCTTTCAGTAGCATTATCAGAGTGTCAAGCGGTTTGGATCCAGATCAGGACAGACAGAACATCGGTCCTGATGTGGGTCCAAACTATTTGCATACAACTTTTCGTCACTAGCATTGAAATAAAGGGTTAAACAATTAATGAAAGGCATTTATAAGAGAACAACTGAGCATACATTTGTGATTATCTTATCTGTCAGTCTGAACATATGTTTTGGGTACTCAAAATCTCCATAAGATTATTATTTTGAGTACCCACAACATATGTTTTGGTTGAGAAATAAAAAAAAAATAATTACCCTCTATTACATGGAGATTTGTGATAATGTGTAAAGTATTTTATTTACCAGTATGTCTAAGGCTTTGCTTTATCTTCTTGCAGAAGTTTCTGTCATCTGGGAGCTGGGCTCAGTGTCGGTCTTAGTGGTCTGGCCGCAGGCTTCGCTATAGGAATTGTGGGAGATGCAGGCGTTAGAGGAACAGCACAACAGCCAAGATTATTCGTCGGCATGATTCTAATTCTTATTTTCGCTGAAGTATTGGGTCTTTACGGATTTATTGTTGCTCTTATTTTGGCCACCAGAAATAAAACGTAGACATTTTATCAAGAGACTAGTTGTTAGAGCAAGGAGACTGTTGTTATGAAAATATAATATATATTGAGGCTATGAAGTTGCCTTCTGAAAGAATCCGTGACAAAAAATCCTTTCTCTATGTCATCTGGAAGAATCTGTGACAAAACTTGGTATATTGTAATATTCTTTTAGGAATATACAGTGATGCCTCATGGTTTCTGTTATAATATGTCCTGGTTTCTTTATGACAGTACCATGGTTTCTGCTAGAACACCATTCTATTTCATGGTTTCCTTAAGAAAATACCATGGTTTCTATTGGGATATGTCATAGTTTCTTTTTGAAGACCTTCTTTCTGTTAGATTATGTCATGGTTTCTTTTAGAAGATACCATTTCTTTTAAGTCAGATGTAGTTACACCTGTATTCCAGGTAATTTTCAGTGGATAAATCGGGAACCGAAATCCTAATAGCAGCTCCAGTTTAAAACATATGTAAAGACAATAAGTTTTTGAAAATATTTCCCAAAATTATTTGTAATTTCATCAGTGACGGTTTGATTCTATAGCTGCAACATAGTATGGAGCAAAAAATGTTTTGTGTTATAAAAAATGAAATTTGATTACAAGATATCATTAAACACATGGCTGGAGCCGTGTCATATTTATACTTATAACAAACTCTCATCGAACAAAAAGAAGCTCACTCTTAATTAGCTGAACACATTACTCCCAAGGTGAGACATGTATCCAAAAACAATGTGTAAAGCTATTTTCTCCAAAGAAACATTTGTTTTGGCTCTCGTTAGAATGGTCTCCATAAGAGTACCACAACAAATGCCTCTGTGAAGAAAAATAACTCAATTTTGACTGGAAGGTTTCTAGCGGAAAGTGTGTTTTATCCATGAGTTTACATAAACTGCTGGTCTGACACATAATTAGAAAAAAAATGAAAACCCATTATCAGTAAATGTACACCCATGTGGTGGTACAGCAGTTTTATATCAGTGCTATGAATTTGGATTGCTAGTCATTTGAATGTCATTAGAAAAAAGGGGAAATCACACTTTTTGAATTAAAAATTGCAACTATTTGGGTACACTTAGCGATCATGCATTGCAAAATAGCTAATCTGGCAGTCAAATATCCGAAAACTGATGACCCAAATTCAACACTAGTGAGGCAACCTAGTTAATAAATCTTCCTATAATGTGTATATCTGTTTATTTGTTATTTATCCCCACAAAAATGTTGTAGAACTCTGTTTAGCGATAATGCTAACAATCTTGCTATAAATGCATTTTCTGGGGCCATGTTTTTGCGTGAGTGTGGGGTGTGGGAAAGGCAGACCCTTAGCAATAGATAGATTAGAGCTAGCCAGGTTGCTATTTTTCATCACTGAAAAATTGTTGACTGGGACGTAAATCATCAACACAAAAATTTACATATTTCTCATGTGTTGTGAGCTCATTGGAAGCGTCTCACTGAGACGCTTCCAATGAGCGCCACATCAGATGTTTATATGGAGAAAAGAAGAAAAAATCTGTTGAGAAAAGCCTCTTGTTATCTGAGGTTATGTGTGGGCATCATATATGTTGGATTGGAAAATGGTTGGGTGAAGATACGGTAGTTATAAGAGTGTGTTGTATGTGTGTGTTTCATTGTTTATGAATATTGTGCTGATATTGTTTGAATGTGTTTTAGAATGTAGATATCATATATATAAACATATTAACCCTTATCCTGTCATTTTTGTCCGGAAAATGTTGTCTGCCTTTACGTCTGCTGCCTCTATCCAAATTCACCCAGACTGGTTTTATTATGGCAGCAAACACTATGAGCCCTGATCAGATGGCTCCTAAGAAAGCAGTCTGACCTGAGTCCAAAGTATTTGCAGTATACATGAAGGCTTCCAAAATATATCACAGGACTTCAGTTAAGAGAGCGTAACAAAAAACTAATTTTCTTATTTCTCAACAAAAACATATGTTGTGGGTACTCAAAAGAACTGTCTCAATGAGACGGTTCTTTTGAGCACCTAAAACATAGGTTAAAATTGATGGGTAAGAAAATATTTACAATTACACGCTGAAAAATTTTGTTATCTAAACCTGTGCATCATCAGATGGGAAAGCAGACTCTCGCAAATGGCAGGAAAAGGGTTAAGTAAATTTTTATTCCAGACATAATGAGGAAAAAATAAATTGACTCAAGTCCTTTACGAACTGTGATCATTGAAAACCCAGACTGGCCAGATTGTTTAATTGTTAAAAGGCATGAAATTCCCTTCTAGTCTATCTAGAACTCATAGGGCCAGTTAAGCAAAAAAAAACAAAAAAACGTATAATTGCGATTATTTTCTTATCCATCAGTTGAAACATGTGTTTTGGGTGCTCAAAAGAACCGTCTCATTGTGACGGTTGTTTTGAGTACCCACAACACATGTTTTGGTTGAGAAATAAGAACAATAATTTTCAGTTGCGCACTCTTACCTGGGGGCCTGGCCCAAGTCGTAATTGATGTTTGGGGGTTAATTTTTCATTTAATCGAGTTTTCTAAAAAAAAATTAAAATGCCTTACTCAAGAGGTAGACTAGGCTAGAATAGCATGAACCATTAAAACATTAAAAATGCAAAATAGAAGGCCCAGATCAGATTCATTCTGATCAGGGTTCATTCTGTGTGCCCTTGTCCTGTATCGAAAAAGTTCTTAGTAAATAGAAAAAAAAAGATAATTTCAGAACCTGGCCTATAGCAGAAATCTTCACTTGGAAAAAATTGAACAATAAATGCCAGTAATTATTTGTATATAAAATTGTGCATATGACATATACTCATGTAAGTGAAATGGCTATTCTTTAAAAGAGAAAAATTTGAAACCTTAATAAAAGAAAAATCTCAGACATTCCGATCAGATGTGAACAGATTGTGGTTTGAATAGCATTTGCTGTACATATTTCCTACATTTGTACTATTAATTCGTTCTTTTTACTATTGGGAGACCCAGTGGAGGTATAAACAGATGCAAACAAACTACGTTTGAAAAAGATCTAACTACATTTGAAATGTTTTATGTGTGCCACAAAATTAATCCTATGCCATCCGATATCCCACCATTTTAGTAAATAATTTAAATGAATGCTCGTTTGATGTACCGAAGAAAATTGTAGATGCAGATCAGACTTTGATAACAGCAGTCTGATAATGTTTATAAGTGCACTGTATGTTTGAAAGTTTTGGGTAACGGTACTATTCATTTTGAAGTGCATTGGTGAAAGTTTTCAGGATAATTCCTGAATTCAGGATTTCCACAGAAAGTCAGCATTTGGGAGATCATATAAGCTTCTCTGATTTATTTTCAGTCTGTCTATGGACCTTGAAGTGAATATTTAGTGTGCATACTGCAAGTTTTAAGATTGGAGTTCGGAAAGTTCAGTATTTGGGGAATTTTGAACAAATTCACCCATGGCAGTGTTTCTGTGGGAATTGGCAATAAGAAGGATTTGGGGAATTTTGAACTTTCACCCATGGCAGTGTTTCTGTGGGAATTGCCAATAAGAAGGATTTTGAACTTTCACCCATGGCAGTGTTTCTGTGGGAATTGCCAATAAGAAGGATTTTGAACTTTCACCCATGGCAGTGTTTCTGTGGGAATTGCCAATAAGATTGTTCCAATGAGCATGTAGGATGTTTTTTTATAGAAAAAGAATACGATCATTCTTTGGTACATAAATCTAAAAAAAAGTATAAATTATAAATCATTGATTGTTACAGTAACTCCATCAGACATCATGTGTTGAGTTCTAAGGTCACTAATGTGGTTATATAATTGTCACATTGCATTACGTTGATTTGATAACATTCCATTACATGGGGCTTCATCTTGGTGATAAAAATACCTGTATTTCGTGTGACATATTTCCAGATTAGCAAGTTTATACTTGTGCATAAAATTGTGATTATTTTCTTAAACATCAGTTAAATATGGATTTTGGGTGCTCAAAAGAACCGTCTCATTGAGACGGTTCTTTTGAGTACCCACAATCTATGTTTTGATTGAGAAATAAGAAAATCAAATTTGGATTTAGTACTCCTATCTGGAGATCTGGTGCATTATATCATACGAAAATTGTACTTGGACATATTAAAAGGAGACTCATTTCTACCTATATGAATTTTATTGAATCTAGTTTGATAGTCTGTTGAAATGCTTCTTTTTGAAATCCTTGCGCAAGCAGATTTGATTTCCATCAATGCTAAGTACTGGTTCAACCCAGGAATATGCCCTGGCATGAACGAATGGGACGTAAAGCATAAAAAGAAACAAGCAAGCAGATTTGATATCCTCAATGCTTCATACTTGTTCAACCCAGGCCCTGACATGACTGATAAATTAACAAATGGGATGTAACGCTTAAAAAGAAACAAGCAAGCAGATTTGACCAAGTTTCTGAATACTGTGTTTACCCTATTCTTCCTATCTTTTGAACCAAGTTCATTTTCAGATAAGGTGTGCAAAGGGTAGTCAGGGTTCGCACAGGCTTGAAAAGTACTTGAATATACAGGACTGTCTTGAAAAGTCCTTGAAAATTAAATTTGCTTGAAAAGTACTTGAAAAACACTCAAAGGCCTTGAAAAGTTTTTGAATTTTACCATTTACAGGAGGATTCAAGTGCTTTTGGAGACCTAAATCAGTATAAAATTGTGGTGCCTGTATTTGGTGCAGCATATGCTGCACCAAATAAAAGCACCACAATTTTATTCTAATTTTCTTAAACTCATATCTTTAGTAATGGACTCCAGTATTTTCAAAGTAGAATTTTAACGTGTAAATCAGTATTTTTCTTAAGTTTTCATTCCTTGAAAACAGTAGGAAAGTATTTTAGAGGTCCTTGAAAAGTCCTTGAATTTTACACAATCTTGCCCGTTTGAACCCTGGTAGTGCTGGAATGGAAGTTGGTCTAATCCATGATCTGATATGAGTTTATGCTGGTCCATCTAAAAATTCAGGGTAAATTATTAAAAATTGTATTGGGAAGAATGTATGTCCAGATTCCATCAATCCTTGAGAAATTACTTTTTTTTATATGAAAAGTCAATGCAAAACGCACCATCTGAAGTCTCGTTCACTCATTATTGCCTAGATCCCTTAATTCTTTGTATGCTGGGTAATTTACATGCTTTTTGTCGTCTGCTGATTTTTTTCAAAATCAACTTTTTCAAAAAATTCTTTCAAGAATATCACCAGTGTCAAAACTGTTTGGATCCAGATCAGGCCCGACATTTTGTCGGGCCTGATCTGGTTCCAAACTGTTGGCAAAGGTTATAAGCAGATGACACTAGTAGGCAAAGAAGTAGTTAAATTGGTCTTCTGTCATTGAATACCCAGATCATATACAGATAATAATGGACAGTAGTAATGGCTGTCATATGGACCCTTCCGTGTCCTTTGGAAGACTCCATTCTGGGTATCTAGGTAGTAATGAGTTGGCATTTGTTCTGTAGTTTGTTTCATTCAAAATGGTCTTGTGACATGTGATGTGCAAATAAACTGAATATATCATCATAATGTTGTCTTTATGCTTTATGGTGATTATCGAAGCTCAGTGGCATATTGCGTTTGTTGTGTGGGTTCATGTGCAACAAACTTTAACTCTTGCCTAGCTAGTGGTGACTTGTTGTCTGATGATAACCTTTGCAAACAGCTTGGACCCTGATGAGTACCAACATAGAGCGCAGTGGCTCAGTTGGTAGAGCATTAAACTGGGGATCGAAGTGTTGCTGGTTTGAGCCTCAATGCAAGCTGGTAGAGTCGCTGTGTTGTGTTCTTGAGCAAGACACTTTATCCATTACTAAGTACTGGTTCAACACAGGAACGCGGGTCTCAGCATGACTGAAAAATTGTTGACTAGGACGTAAAGAATCAAACAAAAAAAAAAACAACAGAATGCCAATCCTGATCTTGATCTCAACTGACAGATTTTTTCCTGAAAGATTTTTTAGCTCACCTGTCACGTAGTGACAAGGTGAGCTTTTGTGATCTGTCTTTGTCCGTCGTCTGTCTGTCCGTTAACAATTGACTTAAATGACAACTCCTCTTAAACCCCTGGTCCAATTTTAAATAATTTCACACAAATGATCCTTGGGTGGCCCTTTACCAAAATTGTTCAAATGGTTCTGGTCCGTTGCATGTCTAGGTCACAGAGGCTAAAAATAGATTTTCCAGGTGCAAACTTTAAAAATCTTCTTGTCTGAAACCAGAAGGCCTAGTCTTGATATTTGGTATGCAGCTTCACCTAGTGGACCTCTATCAAGTTTGTTCAAATTATAGCCCTGGGGCTAAAAATGGCCCAGCCCGGGGGTCACATGTATTACATAGGCTTATATAGGGAAAATGTGAAAAAATCTTCTTGTCTGAAACCACAAGGCCTAGTGACTTGATATTTGGTATGTAGCATCACCTACTAGACCTCAACAAAGTTTGTTCAAATTATAGCCCTTGGGCCAAAAATGTCCCCGCCCCGGGGGTCACATGTTTTACAGAGGCTTATATAGGGAAAATCTTCTTGTCTGAAACCACAAAGCCTAGAGCCTTGATATTTGGTTTGTAGCATCACCTAGTGGACCTCTACCAAGTTTGTTCAAATTATACCCCTTGGGCCAAAAATGTCCCGCCCCGGGGGTCACATGTTTTACAGAGGCTTATACATGTATAGGGAAACTGTGAACAGTCCTTCTTGCCTGAAACCACAAGGCCTAGAGCCGTGATTTTTGGTAAACAGAAGAGATCAGCTTGATTGCCGTCCACCAAATGGTTTAAATCATTACCTACCACTGAACAAGACTGGTGCACATATATTAAGTACAGGTGAGCGATTCAGGGCCACTATGGCCCTCTTGTTTGGGAAAGTTATTTTTGAAAAAATAAGCATGGCTAGGTGAGGAAGAGCCACAGTACACAAACAGCACAGTACACAAAGTCACAGGAC
This sequence comes from Loripinus fragilis, assembly GCA_964019695.1. Lineage (NCBI taxonomy): Eukaryota > Metazoa > Mollusca > Bivalvia > Lucinida > Lucinidae > Loripinus > Loripinus fragilis. The sequence continues at coordinate 31,290,891 of OZ026521.1, forward strand.
ATCAGGAAGACAATTTAGTAAAGCAACCAGCCTTCTCTTCCTCCTCAAGATGGTTGCAAAAAGACAATGTACCATTTAAACTTTAAACACTGTTTGCTTATAAATTGTTCTATTTTGCACTGTTTGTGTAACATTCTATTAACATTTCACAAATGACAAAAACACCCAACAAACCTAGAAATTGAAATTGACGACATTCAACTGATAAGGATTGGAATATCCATTCTGCATATTAAATTGATTAACTCTGCATGCTGGGTAATTTATCACGCTTTTGTTCAGTTGGCCTGCAAAAATGCTCACTCAGCAGCGCCTTTAGTGCTTGCATTCTTAAAAGTTTGGATTTGGACGAAGAATAAAAAATTTAGATCTTGAGCCCACCTGGATAAGTCTGTATGAGGGTTTAGTGGATGCTTTTGCACATATGCAATAAATACCAAAATCTCGTGTGGACCCAAATGTAGTGCTACATCTAAAAGATCTAGCTAATCTTTGTAGCCACGTATCGTGGATTGGACCTGACCTGATACCCTGAAGATCGTTTTTCTCAAGATAAAATCCTTTTAAGGGCGTATTTTGGCTCATTTCATTAAAGACAAAACTTATCCAGTCCTGTACAACCATTCTCCGTATGTACATTAGTTAACTGCATGTTGGGTAATTTTGCACACTTTTTTTGTCATCTGCATAATGTTTTCAAATGTCTCTTTCAGGAGCACTATCAGAGAGACAAACAGCTTGGATCCAGAACAGGCCCAACAGAATGTTAGGCCTGATCTGGAACCAAACTGTTGGAAAAAATTATCAGCAGACAACAAGTCATCACAAGCGGGAAATGACACAAGCCACCTAAAACAGGAAACACTTTAAGACTTACAGATTACTAACATCATTTTGGACCACAATTATAATTATATAGGATGTGATCAGTGGTCAAATCTTTTCCTGCAGACCCTACATGTAGATAACTAGTGTAGACCCAGATCAATTTGTTTATCTCATTAGGTAAAGAATTTTTATCTGCAAGGTCCAATTTCATGTACCATTGGTAAAAGTTTTCAGGATCATGCAAGAGTTGAGTAGTTTGGGACTGACTTTAAAAAGTCAGAAAATTCTGAAATCAGGCCTAACCCCTACCGAGTACTTTTGCAAACAGTGAAGACACAGATAAAATGCAGCATAATGCTGCATTTCATCAGGGTCTACACTGTAAAGGTAAAAAAGATCTTCAGACAAAAGAATAAATATTTTAGAAAATTATAACTGGACACCCCTAGATATGTACAATGGACTCTCCCAACTTTAATGTATCAAACCAGAAGGAATAATCGATTAGTATACAAAGGGTTAATATAACACACATCTTTGAGCCTGAATTCAAGTTTCAGAGGACTGTCATAATCACACAATAATGATAGTAAGCTGGTAACTGGTATAATAGAACTTTTTGCTCACTTTAAAGGCGGTAACTTTAATATTCATATCTGGGTGTGGTTCGGCTATTTCACCTGCTAAAGAAGGGAAATCAGGTCCCATTTATAATTTGTCGAAGAGTTAATAAGTTGTTTGGGCGGCTCAAACTTGGGAGCTTTTCATGAAAATCCTAAACATATACACACTGAACTCGTATTTATTAACCCTTAAAGCGCATTTTTGTCGCCCTCTGAAATATTTGTAGCCTCTTAGACAGTGTGGACCCAGATCAGACTGCTCCTGTAGGAGCAGTCTGATCTGGGTCCACACTGTTTGCCTCTATGCTTATGTTAAATAAATTTCCTGATGCAGTTATTTAGCTGGCGTTTTAAGGGTTAAATAATGTTTTTCGTCTTTGCTGAGGTAATGGCTCAGGATAATACAGTTACTTTTGAATAAAACCTTCTCATTTTCAGCTTTTACCCATGTCTAAGGTAGACCAGTCCTAATTACTCATTCATGAGGTGCCGCCTTAACAGTAACCAAAAAGTTCAATAATATTAAATTTAAACCAATGTAGTTCATCTACCAGAGCAAATCCCAGTTCATTTATCTTGGCCCTATCATTCTGCTTGTTTATTCATGATTATACAGTAAATACTCTTTATTTCAACATGACTTACTGACATAGACTAGTTCAGACTGATCTTAGAGCAGTCCAATCAGGGACTTCATTATTTTATTTCTGGGATTCTTATCAGGTTTTGGGGGCTCACAAATGCGCATCAGGTTCTTGGGGTTTGATAAAATGAATGTCACGCTTTTAAGGATCATAAAATGTTTGTCCTGCAAGCATTTTATAACCCCAGAATCCTGCTATCAGCTTACCCAGTGCCAAGCAGAATAGTGTGACTGGTAGCAAGTCTGCTGGGTAGTTTTTCATATTTTTGGCGTCTGCTGATACATTTCAAAATTTCCAATTTTAAATAAAAATCTTCAGGATATCCATCAGAGTGTCAGTTTTGATACAGATCAGGCCCTGATCTGGGTCCAAACTGTTTTCAAATGGGCCTCGACACGAGAAAACCTGTCTTCGGAGGTTTGCGAACAACACAGGTGCAGACCAACCTGTGCATCCGCGCAGTCTGATCAGCCCTTATATTATTTGCTATTTGGGAAGTATTATATGTGAACTTGCTACAGGTGAAACTTCAATTCTCTAGCTAGTCTCTGAGTAGCTAGTAGCTGAGGAGACTGGTTTGAAACTCGCTTTCACAGAAACCCCGAAGACATGTTATCAGTAGAAGACATAAGCAGGTAAAGAGATGGAAACGGACTGCTATGCATTGTAGGTGGGCATGCGAGTCCGAACCCTGGTTATACCACATGGTAACTTAGATATATCTCCCTACCCCTGGTTCAAGCATGACAGTTGCATTGTAGGTGGGCTTGTGAGTCTGAAAAGAATCTATCATGAGTATGAGGGTAGGATAGGAAAATCTGTCCAAAGGATCACCGTTTGGCATCAGGAGGCTTGCCGAGTGATGACAAACGGTGATCCCGAGGGACGGATTTTTCTATCCTACCCTCACACGAATAATGGATTATTTTTCTTGCTCACCACTGGCTGTATTCATTTATTTTAAAATAGGCATCCAGAAGTCCCTGAATACGTTAAGATGCAATTTTACATGATGACGTTACTTGACGTCCTGGGTAAGATAAGATTTTGTATCCAAGGGTTAAATCTCAGATATCCATATCTGGTGTGCAAGAATAATCTCCCTACCCCTGGTTCAAGCATGACAGTTGAAAGAGTGTATGAATTAACAACAGGTAAACCCCTTTGAGAAACTTGTCCAAGAGCAGCGGTTTTAGGCTATCTGGCTGTTGTCATATTACTGCTAAGATGTTGAAAGTGATTATAAAATAAACTTCCGACAATGGAGATTCAAACCAGTCTCCTCAGCTACAGAGACTATCTAGAAAATTGAAATTTCACCTGCAGCAAGTTTACATATGATACTTTCTAAAAAGCGAACAACAAAGGTGCTGATCAGACTGCGCAGATGCGCAGGCTGGTCTGGGCCTGTGTTGTTTGCAAATCCCCAAAGACAGGTTTTCTCTCGTCAAGGCCCATATAATTTAGCCAAGTAGTTAAGACCTCTTCTTCAAGTAGGACAAGTACACTAGTATAAAGATAATCTGAACAGATTAGTTTGTTAAACATTTGCCTTCTAGTGTCATCTGCTGATAACATTTGCAAACAGTTCGGACAGATCAAGCTAGACAAACATTTGCAAACAGTTCGAACTCATCCAGTGCTCACAGTGCATGTATTGGGTGCACAAGAAGTGCAGAAGTGTTAGAGGAAGATTGGCTGAGGATCCAGACTATGTTTGTCCAAGATGCTGTGATCAGGCTCGACCGATTGACAATAGACCTGTCACATAGGTAGATGTGGATGGAACACTACTCGGCCTGGAATCCAACTTTTGCTACCTTGGAGACATGCTGTGTGCCGGCGGAGGATGCAAACTTGCCATTGTCACCAGATGTAGTACTGCCTTGGGAAAGTTTAAAAGGCTTCTTCCTATTCTGACATCCAACCATGTGTCCCTAAGGACCCACGGGAAGGTCTTCAACGCCTGTGTACGTTCTGCCCTGATACATGGTAGTGAAACCTGGGCACCTACTGCGCCAGACTTGCAGCAGCTTCGCCGGAAAGACAGATCAATGGTCCGCTGGATCTGTGGAGTCAGAGATGATGAAGAAGTGTCAGCGGACACGCTCTGTGCAATGTTAGGAGTGCAGGAGGTGACAGCAGCTCTCCGCACTAGGCACTTGAGATGGTATGGACATGTTGCACGCTCCTCTTCATGCATAAACTCCATCACAAGTATGACGATTCCTAGAGCCAGAAGAAGAGGGAGACCTAAAAAGACCTGGTCTGAGTGAGTTAGTGCTGGCATGAAAATGTGAAGCTTTGGCAGCATCAATCCACTGAACAGAGAGGCGTGGGGATTGGGTGTTAGACACTCTAGCCACCTGCTGCCTACCCCAGTACCTGGGACACCTGCAGCAGTTGAAAATAAACTCAGGATAAAGTCAAGTTCCGACAGATCAAGCCAGACAAAATGGCAGGCCTAATCTGGATCTAAGCTGATTGATACTGAGGATATTCCCAAGGCAAAAATCTTTTGAAAAAGCTAAAACTGAAAACTACAGTAAAACTTGTCAAAAAGAAGACCAAAAATTGGTTTTCAAGACCAATTATCGCTTAATGCAGGTCAAAAGTATTACAGATGCTCCAAGGGGAGCATTCTGCAATACTTTTGACCTTCATTAAGCTACCATTTGTCTTTAAGACCTTTGTTTTAGCATTTTGACAAGTGTAGACTCGGACGAGACTGTGCAGCCTAATTTTAAGCTTTTAAACTCCAAATGATGTTTAGTCAGTAGTTTAACGCTCATAAAATAGTCAAACCACTAGCAAAGGCTCTGATCAGACAGTGTGTATGCGCAGGCTGATCTGAGGCTTTGCTGGTCGCACATACCACAGTGTTGGAAATCTCATGTTGTGGCTTATATTGTTCCATGGTGGCCAACTTGGATATCTGACCTAGATCAAGTCGGACAAAATGTTGGTCCTGACATTCATCAAAATTCTTTGACACTGACAGATCTTTTTCAAAAAACAAAAAGCGTGCAAAATTACCCAGTATGCAACAGTTAGGACCCAATTCTATTTCAATATTGCTGATTTATTCTTACTTTTCAAGAACCCACAGGCATTTTACTGGTAAAATTCGAGTATTTTTCAAGGCCTTATGAAGGTATTCAAACACTGTTCAAGGTAAATTTTGTTTTTAAGCTTGTGCAAAAATTGGCACTCGTTTGTAACAGGACAAAACAAAATGATGGTGGTAAAATAAGAACAAATTGATAATGGTAAAAGTGTTATAAACCAGGTTGTTTATTAACCATATTCAAAACAATCAGCGTGCTAGAAAATATTTCCAGACTATTTCCAGACTAATAGAAATAAATACAGATTTCTTTTCATAATTCACACAAGTACAAAAGTGCTTGTAACTTAAAATGACAAATTTTTCATTAAGTATAATAGCAATTCAGAGGCTCCAGTTAACTAGATCTATATGGGCCTCGACGCAAGAAAACCTGTCTTCGGGGTTTGCGAACAACAAAGGCGCAGTCCAGCCTGCGCTGATCAGCGCCTTTGTTATTCGCTTTATCTAAAATTGCTACAAGCAAAATTTCAGAGTTCTAGGTAGTCTCTGAAACAAACTGAGCAGGCTGGTTTGGGTATGATCTGGTCGGTAACCCTGAAGACAGGTTTCTCACGTCGCCCATATGGTGATCACTGCATGATAAATAGAGTGACTATTTGACAGTAATGAGTGATGGGGGTGGGGTTGCCCTGGATACTTTTCCTAGCAAAATCCAGTATTCCAGTCCTCCACCATCATAAGAATCCACAATCTAATGGTCTCTTAAATAATTTTTCTCATCAGATTTTAAAAAATTCTCCATGATAAGTACACTACACATGCTATTTCTTTTGAAACAGCATGTCTACCATAAAAATCAATTCTTTTAAAGCAGACGATCATGTGTTCAAATCAAATTAACAAAAGCAAGTGAGTACAACCAGGAAATATCACATTCACAGACCAATCCATGGCACTGTGAGGAAGAGACACTGAACACTTACAGCCACACGACAGTAAGAACACAAAGTAAAGCAACCAGCTCTCTCTCTCTCTCTCCCTCAGCAAGATGATTGTAAAACTAGAAAGGACACTAAGTACTATAGTACAAATTAAGGACCAAACACAAAACCCCCACAAACCTAGTATTGCATTCAGAATGGCCAAAACTCCTCAGAATAAAAAGAGAGATTGGCAGCACTCAAGGTGTGCACTGATAATGTAGGTCCTGATAAGTGCAAAGTTTTAGAGTAAAATTGGCATTAGTAACGTAGTTCCTTATCAACAAGTCTAAACATATGTTTGGAGTACTCGAAAGAAAAGTCTCATTGAGACAGTGTCTCATTGAGACGGTTCATTCGAGTACCACAACATATGTTTAGGATGAAAAGTAAGAAAGTTAATTTCAAATTACTTCCTCTTATCTAGGGGCATGCAGTTATTGTGGCAAATATTATACAGTAAAACCTGTCTTAAGCTGCCACTCAAAAATAGACAAAACAAAAATGACAAATGGTAGCTTTAATGAAGGTGGAAAGTATTGCAGAATGCTCCCCTTTTGACCTGCATTAAGCGATAATTGGTCTTGAAAACCATTGTTTGGTCGTTTTGAGAGTGGCCATTTTAGACAGATTTTACTGTACTCCCAACATAATATGGTCTAGTGGTAGTTTTCTATGTTTTCGTTTGCATTTCTAGCACATACAGATATAGAGGCAATTATTGTACTCCAAACATATTGTCAAGCATAAATTTTCTTTGTTTTCGTTGTATTTCTAGCACATACAGTTATAGTGGTGGATAATGTACTCCCAACATATGTCCTAGTGTAAGTTTCATTTGTTTTTGTTTGCATTTCTATCACATCAAAGCTTATCTAATGCCTTCTCTAAGAGCTGATTCAGTCGTCCAACCATTGATCGTGGATCATCCAGTAAGCCAGCATTCACCATAGCATTATCATACAACTGAAAGTATACAACAATAATACACCTTAACCCTTTCCTTCATGAATATTCATGCTAAGCTCCACCCACTATGAATGTATAATTATATAAATAAACTTTCATGCTTGTACATAGAACAAAGAAATTACTTGTCAGGTTCACTAGTGTAGGATCATATCTAATCATATTTCAAAAAGCAAACAGAGTAGACCCTGATCAGGCAGCTACTACAAGAGCTGCCTGATCTGGGTCTGCTCTGTTTGCAAAAGTGTTAAAAGGCATCTCTATGAGGTTAAGGGCTAAAGAATAATAATAACTATAATATTAGTTTTTGAAAAAGTTAAATTTCAAAATAATCAGCAGATGGTGAAGCATGCAAAATCGCCCAGCATGTGAAGAGTTTTAATATATCGTAAACAAACAAAGAGGATAAATCATTTAAATGAACTAGCGATAACATATATCAACAATAATCTTATACCCTTTTTATGTCTTAACTTTCAAAGTTTAATCTTATTAATTTTAACTCTTGTCCTGCTGAACCAGGATTTATCCTTTTTTGAAAATGATGTTGATCCAGTTCAGCTGACTTCTGACAAAGCCATCTTATCATAATCAACAATGTTCTCGACACTGAAGGAAGATTCAGTAAAACCTGTCTTAAGTGGCCACTTAAAAATAGACAATGGAAAATGGTAGCTTAATGAAGGTTGAAAGTATTGCAAAATGCTCCCATTGGAGCATTCTGCAATACATTGGACCTTCATAAAGTGATAAACGGTCATGAAAACCAATTTTTGGCCTTTTTGGAGTGGTGGCTTAAGACAGGTTTTACTGTACATGCTTACAACTAGAAATGGTGCAGGCTAACAGGATTAAAACAGGAGGGTAGTAAATAAAAATATTCAGCTTGACAAGAGTTCAGACCAAAATCATATGCATCCATCAAATGCCTAGATGATAAACTGATGCAAAAGCTAGGTTTCATGAAGGCGGCTTCAATCTCATCAATTCAAAGTAAAAGTCCCATGAAAGCTCAAAATGTATGTCCTATAGCAGGCTGATTTGGGTCTTGGAAGATTTATTCATGATTGGACCTCGAAAGCGCTATTGTCTATCCTAGTTTCAGTTATGAATAGCCTTCCTTGTACAAGTTAAAAATGTGAGAAAGTCTTGCTTTCGTTTATTGCGTATGAGCGGTCAGATGGGTAGCATTCACCACTGGCTGACCTAAGTATATCGGACAAGATAACTTTGAAGCTGTTTATCAGACTTACAAAGCTCTAGACAAAAGTGGTATTAAAAATGCCGGTTTTCTTTTATCTCATTATAAACATATGTTGTGGGTACTCATTGGCAGCGTCTCGTTGAGACGCTTCCAATGAGTACCACAAAAAATGATTATATGGACAAATACTTGAAATATTACCATTTTTCTGTCTACTAAAACCTTGTGTTATCTAGAACTTCGGACTTAATACTCCTGAGTACCTGTGATACTAAGATATCTGGGTTGTCACAAGCGAGAGATTTCGTAATTGACCAGATAAAGAAGGCTCCACATAAGAGACCTTCCAAAATAGTTTTTTTTTTAATTTCTCTACCTCTTTGTGTTGTCTACTGATAACATTTGCAAACACTTTAGACACAGATCAGGCTCATGCGCAGATCCAGAAAGTTTTGCCAGAGCGGATCCAGAAAGTTTTGCCAAAGGGGTCCAACTTTGACAGTTTTTTGTTTGTTTGTGAGGAGAACTGATCCAAATACTATAGATGTTCAATGACCTCTGAGTAATGACATTTGGATCATTCTATTTCAAAATGTTGATGTGAAACGCGTAACATGAGCCAGTCGGGCTGGAACATCAATGTGTCAAAATATTATAGTAAATGTAAGTGAACGCCTGAAACCCATATTTCTAGATCCGTATATTTTGAAATTGTAAATACAGTCACGCCTCAAAGCTTTTTTATCTATAACTTAAGCGGGAAATCATCGGCCCGCCAGCGACATGGCCCAACATTGATTGCTGACTTGGTAACGTGATTTTTCAAGGGAAAGGGACCAGTACTGCTAAGAAACCCTATATTTTTGTGATTTTTCAGGGGGGGGGGGGGGGGTCCAGACCCCCTTTCCCCCTCTGGATCCGCGCATGAGGCCTGACAAAATGTCAGGTTCAGGTATTAGTGAACCATTAAGTGATTATTATTTAATATAATATGTCATCTGTTGAACTTTTCAAAAATGCTGCTACTCAAATTGATAGTTTGGTTCTCTCTTGTCCTTAGACAGTGGACAAACCATTCGACACTCTGATACTGTGTTCCTGAAGGAATTTTTTGTAAAAAAGTAATTTTGAAAAAAGTCAGCAGACGACAACAAAAGCATGATAAATTACCCAGCATGCAAATAGTTACACATAAACATAAAACTAATGCATGTTTTGGTTGTGAATGAAGAAAGACGTTCAAAACTTTATTGGCCAATATTATATCTATCAAAAGTAAAGATAATGCAATTATTTATACCAGATTAATCAGTTAACATTATATATTCTAAGCTGTCCTATAAATAAATGCACACCTAGAACTAGTTCATTTTCCATTAATTTGTCTGTAAAATTCCATGGTAAAATAATTTGGGAGCCATGTCATGACAGTGTTATATCCAAATAAAGTGTCTTAAGGACATATGCTACTAAATACTTCCCATATTGAAATATGTTCAATACTTTGCATACAGTTTGTTTTATGCATGGGCTATCCATTTATGAAATAAAAAGAATATGTTTTCAGAATCTCATTTTGAAGTTTACAGCATTTTACCAATTTTCTAGAAATATAAAATAATAACACTAGTCCTAATTATCGAGCTAAAGCGGTTTTAATCTTCAGCCAGCTTCTTTCTTTTAACTTAAATTACTGCCCATGACCTCAAACTTTTAAGAAAATGTGCATGTTTACTTGTTATCCCATGCTGTGACAAGATACTGCATGATATATTTTGGCAATTCGTCGAAAAATGGAATTTGTTTTTAGAATAAATCATGTATTAAAAAATCTGATATTGAAAATCTTGAAAATTTATTTTTAATTCATGGACTATTATAATACCTTTCAGAAAAAAGAATAAAAATCTGGGGTCATCGAACTAATTCTCTTTCTAGAGGGCCAAATTTAACCCCACCCCCATAGGTTTCATACGTAATTCAATATAAAAAGTTCGGGGATGAACATTTCGGTCGTTTTGATGATGCCATTTTACTAGTATATGAAGTAATTTAGCATTAAAATGTTAAAAAAGAAAGAAAAAACACACTGAAAATATGTGCACATCCGGGAATCGATCCTGGTCCTCTGGCTTTGTAGCCAGACACGCTAACCACGAGGTCAGGTCGTGCGCCGCTCTAAATAACCATACAAATAGTATAGACTCGGCCACTATCGTATTTGTAACCAGGGTTATTGTGTACGTCGTTTGATTTCGACTGAGCTACATTTATCTGTCTTTAGTGCTGAGACGATCAGTTCTGAAAAGATGTCAATAGATATTTCGAACACACTTTAATTAGTTATTTTGTGAAGAAATTGTCGGAACACCGATATGACATAAGAATATCGGAAGCTCTGTTGATCCGAATCCATTAAGGGTCGAAAGACAGGACCCAGACAACTTTCCCCGTTTGCAGACGCGGGAAAGGTGCGCATTGGAAATAGCCGCATATGTCTTTAATATAAAGGGACTGCACTGTAATGAGGTTTAATACGGTAAATGTTCTAAAATTTAGAACACTCTAAAATTACGAACACCTAAAATATTGCAGAAAATAATTTTTAAAGAAATTCTGAAAAATTGACCACTGCCCTTTTTTTGGAAAAAAGAATTTCAAAAATTACGAACACAAGTTATTTTCTGCGGAAAATCAATGTCCGTTTATCTGTTTGTCCCATCTGTGTTCTGTATACTTCTACCAGTTGCATGCACATCCTTTCCCGAAAATCAAACTGCATCGACGGATTGACAAGTAGAGACAGAGAGATGTGTGTGTGTGTGATCTTTTTGAATTTCATCTTTTTTTAACTCCGAGAACTCATCTAAATATTTCAAAGTTTCTTGTAGATCTTTGCAAAAAATTCTGATTGTACGAGACTGTATTACAATATAAAGTTAAACTGGAAGTCGAAGTCAGCATTTGCGCAGATGGAGAGCGAGCCAAAGGGTTTTGGTTTTCTGAAGGAAGAATGAAAGTGTAGCGGTTCATCGGTAATCCGAGACGAGCCGGCTTAGCGAATAGTTAAATAAGTGGACTTTTACGACTTGTAAGTAAATAGTGACATTATGGCTCTCGACTTGGCAATGGACATTTTACTGACTCAGTCCGCGCAGAATCATATTGCCGTGTTTTCAACACGTTTCTACCACATTTTTACATGCATATATACTGTTTTTGCTCATGACAAAGACCACATTCTAAAATTTCGAACACTAGCACTTTTTCGGAAATGTAATTTCTAAGAAAAAATAATTATTTTTTAGTGTTCAAAATTTTAGAACATTTACCATATTACTATTTACCATTTACTATATTTTACTCTTTGCATGCTGGGTAATTTTTCATGCTTTTATTGTCGTCTGCTGACTTTTTTCAAAATTTGACTTTTTCCATTTTTTCAAAAAAATCTTTCTGAGGAACACTTTCAGATGGTCATGCATGAGATGTTCTTGTGACAACTTTCAACATGTGACTCCAAACATGCTACAAAATCAATCACAAGAGACCTTTGATCTTGGACTGGACTAACACAACCTAGTTATCTTTACTAGTTTGCTGAAATCAAGACCAGTCCTTCTTTACAAGTCTTTTGATAACTTACAGACAAGAGGTCTAATATTTGGTCTGAGTTTGCCTCTGGTATACAAGCAGCAAAGGTTCAGGCGAGACTGTGCATATGCACAGATTCGCCTGAGCCATCGTTGCTCAACAATGCAATATGTACCAAAATCTCATAAGCTGGCCCATATATAGACTAGCTCCAGTCCTTAAAACAATTTTTCATCGATGTGTCATATCTATACTTGTAGCTAGTCTTACTCTGATGGCTCTGTTTTAAAACAGAGCCATCAGAGTAAGACTAGCTACAAGTATATGATATGGCACATTGATGAAAAAAAGTTTTTAGGACTTGAGCCAGTCTAGCCCATATAGTCCTAGATTGGTTAAAGTGCTGCCAGACTTCAACTCAACTATCCATTTGGACATGATAGTCACAATAAGCCAAACCGGCTAAGATGCTCCATTACTGAAAATTACAAAGCAATTACAACCCAAGCCACATGTCAGACCGCCAAATAATAATCCAGACAGATCTCCATCTGAACAGCCCTTTCACTGTATCTTGTGAATAATAAATGAACCTATTTCAAGGACTCAACAGAACTACAACTACTACAAGAACTATATATACACCACCCAACCACATGTCGGACTGCCACTTAACTATTCAGATAAACTTAACCTGAACAGCTTCGGAACAGCCCTTTTACTCTATCTTGTAAATTATGAAGCTATTTCAAGGACTCGGCAGAAATAGCTAGCAATACAAGATCTATATATACACCACACAACCACATGTCCGACTGCCGCTTAACAATCCAGGTAGCCTTTATCTGAACAGCTTCCAAACAGCCCTTTTACTCTATCTTGTGAATAATGAAGCTATTTCAAGAGCTAGCCATACAAGAAGTATATACCACCAAAAGAAGGAAAGGTGGCTAAGATCAGGAGTCTATACAATCAAGTACCACACCTGACATGGGAAAGTGACAAAAACACGAACATATCAAACGAGAGCCATTCGGTCAGCCCTTTCCCAGCAGGTGACCATAAGGCAGCAATGAAAAGATGCGAAAGCATGACAAACACAAGATAAAACTAACACAAAAGAAGAACCCCCTTGGAAAGGTCAGTAAAAATATTTTACAGGTGGGCTTAAATCGGTTTCACGGCACCAACCTCACCCTTAGTTCAGCTGTGATCAAACCACATCGATGTTTGGTTTGCATGAAAGACCCCTAACTTATCAATGCATCATCTCCTAGAACAAAGGAGATAAAGCAAAGATAAGGACTCAACAGTACATAAAACTGAATACAGGAGCAAAAGAAATCCTACAGGTAAACACTGGTGGGCCTGACAACAGCCAAAGCATCAGGCCAGTACCATCTCATCAATAGATAAGTATTTATTAGCATTTGTCTATTTCTAATGATATTGTTTCTACCAAAATTTATGATAAATGTGACGACTTTGATTTTGAAATTGTCAATTTTCCATTTTTAGATGGTGATGTTCCTCGCTCTACATCCTATGGAGTCTATATATCTCAACTCATTCGTTTTGCTAGAGCATCTAGCTATGTTGCTGACTTCAACACTCGCAATAAATTGTTAACTCAGAAACTTCTTAAACAAGGCTATCGGTATCATAAACTTCGCTAAACCTTTTCTAAATTTTATAGACAATACTATGATTTGATTTCTAAATTCCAAGTTGGACTTAAATCTCTCTTGTGCCAATGACTTTTGGAACCTGATTTCTATGGTGACTTGGTGTATAAATTTAAGATGATTGTTGGGTCTAATAATTTTTCAGCGCAGTTCATTAAAATAATTTCCCATTATAAAAAGATTGGCTATAACATTAATGTATTGCAACAGACTGCATGCTTGGTGGTCAACCCAATCACGGTTGGCAACTTTGCTTTCCCCTTTAATTGCACGCTGGTGGGTCAGACTTCAGACTCTATGATGGTCCGGACTTAGAGACTTATCTATTGATGAGATTGTAGGGGCCTGATGCTTTGGCTGTTTGTCGGGCCCACCGGGGTTTACCTGTTGGATTTCTTTTGCTCCAGTATTCAGTTTTATTTACTGTTGAGTCCATATCTTTGCTGTATCTCCTTGTTATATCTTGATTTATATGTTTTAGGAGATGATGCATTGATTAGTAAGGGGTCTTTCATGCAAACCAAATATCTATGTGTCTTGATCCACATCTGAATTAAGGGTGAGGTTGGCGCGGTTAAACCGGTTTAAGCCCTCCAGTAAAATATTTTAATGACCAATCCAAGGCGGTACTTCTTTTGTGGATCTTTTATGTTTTTTTCTGTCTTGTGTTTGCTATGTCTTTGTGCGCGTCTGTTTATATGTGCTTTGTGGTCACCTGCTGGGAAAGGGCTGACCTCTTGGCTTTTGTTTGTGGTCTCTAACTGTGAATTTGTCACTTTCCCATTGGTATCCTGGGTCAGGTGTGGTACTTGATTGTATCGATTCCAGTTCTTTGCACCCTTACTTACTTTAAGTCGAACCATCAAAGAGTCTGAAGTCAGACCAACTGGTGTGCAATTAAAGAGGAAATGGAAAGTTGCCAAATGTGATTGGGTTGACCACCAAGCATGCAGTCTGTTGGAATACCCAATATATAGCCAATCTTTTTATAATGAGAAATTATTTTATTAAACTGCGCTGAAATTTTTTCAGGGCCAACAATCTTCTTCAATTTTTACACCAAGTCCCCACATGTCTAACTGCCTATTAACAATCCAGATAACCTGTACATGAACAGCTTCGGAACAGCCCTTTTACTCTATCTTGCGAATAACTAATGAACCTATTTCAAGGACTTAAGAGAAATAGCTAGCAATACAAGAACTTAATGTATACCACCCAACCACATGTCGGACTGCCGTTTAACAATCCAGATAACCTTTACCTGAACAGCTTGGTAACAGCCCTTTTACTATTTCTTGTAAATAATGAAGCCATTTCAACAGACTCAGCAGGAATAGCTAACAAAACAAGAACTTACTGTATAAATACACTTAAGAGAAATAGCTAGCAATACAAGAACTAAATGTATACCACCCAGCCACATGTCGGACTGCCGCTTAACAATCCAGATAATCTTCATCTGAACAGCTTGGGAACAGCCCTTTTACTATTTCTTGTAAATAATGAAGCTATTTCAAGGACTCAACAGAAATAGCTAGCAAAACAAGAACTTAATATACATCATCTAAGCCATGTGTCTGACTGCCTATTAACAATCCAGATAGTTTTTAATATAAACAGCTTAGCAACAGCCCTTTCACTCTTTTTTGTAAATACTGAAGCTATGTCAAGGTCTCAGTAGAGATAGCTGAGTGATACAAGAACTTTTTGTTTTGTATTAGTATATATACGCGGGTAACTCCACCCAACCCAACCCTATGTCGGACTGCCTATTAACAATCCAGATGGATCTTCATCTGAACAGCTTAGCAACAGCCCTTTTACTATTTCTTGAAATTAATGAAGCTATTTCTAGGACTCAACAGAAATAGCTAACAAAACAAGAACTTTCTGTATAAATACACCACCCAAACAACATGTCGGACTGCCAAATAATGATCCAGACAGATCTTTATCTGAACAATTTTCGAACAGTCCTTTAAATCTTTCTTGTGAATAATGAAGCTACCAGTATTTCAAGGACTCAGTAGAAATAGCTAGCAAAACAAGAACTATATATACACCACCCAAGCCACATGTCTGACTGCCGCTCAACTATCCAGACAACCTTTACCTGAACAATTGGGAACAGCCCTTTTACTATTTCTTGTAAATAATGAAGCTATTTCAAGGACTCAACAGAAATAGCTAGCAAAACAAGAACTATATAAACACCACCCAAGCCACATGTCGGACTACCGCGTAACTATCCAGATAACTTTTACCTAAACAGCTTCGGAACAGCCCTTTTACTCTATCTTGTTAATAATGAAGCTATTTCAAGGACTCAGCAGAAATAGCTAGCAATACAAGAACTCAACCACATGTCGGACTGCCAATTAACAATCCAGATAATCTTCATCTGAACAGCTTAGCAACAGCCCTTTTACTTTTTCTTGTGTATAATGATGCTATTTCAAGAGCTTAACTGAACTAGCTAGCAATACAAGAACAATACATGTACATATATACAACATCCAATCACATGTCAGACTGCCAATTAACATCTTCATCTGAACAGCTTAGCATTCTTTCTTGTGAATAATTTATTTATTTGGTTTGATTCTTTACGTCTTAGTCATGTTGAGACGGTCAGTTCACCTAATCACACTTTTTCCTGGGCAAGCTTGACTGAGCGGTTAACAAGTACTTCGTGCACATACTTTCACTTGTAACTGACAACAACCCTTCTTAAATCAGCAAAAGGAGGAGGATGACCATAGAAATAATTTCATTATCAATCTCCACGAAAGTCTAGGACAGGGCTGGGATCGAACTAGCGCCCCCTGGATCTGCAGTAGGACTTGTTACCAACTCTGCTACAGTAACTATTGCAAGAGCTCAATAGAAACAGATAGCAAAACAATAACTTTACATAGAGAATACTAGGTGAGTGTCTTTTGATATCAAGTTTACCAGGCAAGGCTTTGAGAATGCTTGTTGACATCGCGAGGCTTGCCGAGTGATTCAACATGCGTTCTCAAAGCCGAGCCTGGTAAACTTGATATCAAAAGTCGCGAACCTGGTATTCTCTCTATTTATCAGTTAACCCATTGTTGAACACTCTTCAAACTGGCGATTATGACGTAATTTTTGATTTTTGTGTTGATTCAGCGTCATTAGCGTCGTCATTCAAAAAGTGCAAACGTCATCATGACCTGATAAAGGTAACATGCCGTGAGATAGGAAACGTTTATTAGGTTATGTTGAAACACTTCAGTTAATATTAGGGGTGTCTGATAAATGTATATACACCACCCAACTACATATCAGACAGCCTATTAACAATCCAGATATATCTTCATCTGAACAGCTTAACAACAGCCCTTTAATTCTTTCTTGTGTGTATTGAAGCTACGGTAAGTCAAGGACACAGCAGATAGAGTGCAATACTAGAACAATATATACACCACCCAACCACATGTCGGACTGCCTATTAACAATCCAGATAACCTTCATCTGAACAGCTTAACAACAGCCCTTTTATTCTTTGCTGTGATTATGAAGCTATTTCAAGGTATTAGCAGAGATAGCTAGCAAAACAACAATTACATGTAAATGTAGAACTTTAGTTAAGAGTGCATACCAAAAAATAATTTTCTTATTTCTCAACGAAAACATATGTTGTGGGTACTCAAAAGAACCGTCTCAATGAGATGGTTCTTTTGAGCTACCAAAACATATGTTAAAACTGATGGGTAAGAAAATATTAACAATTTTACGCTCAAAAAGTGTGCTTATCTAAACCTCTGACATGTACTCAAGTGCAAAAATTGTCTTTTAACTATTAGGAAGTGTACTTATAGCCATTTCAGTCATGTAAAAATGGAATCACAGATTTGTATGGATAGTGTTGTTCCTGATCAGTTGGTTTCTTCAGAAGCAAGCTGATCTGCTCTTGGTTCAGTAGGAAAAAGATTGAATAAGAAACAGGAGGCCCAGTGAGCCTTAATGACACACCTGTGTTGCTGATTACATGGTTTCAGAAGCTATCATAATCAATTTTTCTTAGAAAAATAGGGTATATTAATTTTGTACCAAAGTTGGTTGTTTGTCTAAGAGTCCGTCTGTGGGGCTGTGGGTTTCTTGTAATTGTATCTTCTCCTAAACTGTTGGACATAGCAACTTCAAACTTTGTATGTGCATAGGTCACATAATGTAGAGGGTACTGGGCAATGTTTCATGGTCAAAGTTCAATTAATATTTTTTCTTTCAAATTCATCTCCTCCTTAACTGTAGGAAGTAGCAAATTCAAACTTTTCAGGTGCCTTGGTCATATGATGTAGAGGTAACTGGGCAATGTGTCATGTGACCCTGACCCCAATGTCAAGGTCAAAAGTAAAATAATGCATTTTCTTGTAAATGCATCTCTTGGTTAGAGAAAAAAGTGGGTATTTGAGTATTTAGTGTACCATCAACTGAAGTCTAGTTTATTAAGAGTCTATGGGATCAAATGATCCATGGAGCATGGCCAATTTAGACCCTAATTGGCATGGTTAGCAGGAATGAGGATTTACAGAGGGAACCTATGCATGGCTACATAATAAATACATGTATATAAGCTGTGGGCCTCATGGTTTTAGAGAAGAAGATTTTTTAAATTTTTTCCCCATTAGAAGTCTATGGAAGATTATGACCTTTGGGGTGTGCGGTCAATTTTGACCCCTGGATCATGGGCCACTAGACATTGCTATACCAAATATGTCAGTTGTGGGCTTCCTGGTTTTAGAGAAAAAAAATTAAAAAATTTTCCCCATTACATTTATAAGTCTATGGAAGCTAATAACCCTTGAGTTTTGACCTTTTAGCCATGGTCACACATGTTTGACTGCCATCAATATATTCCAACATATTTTTCTCTGAAATCACTTGACCAAATTAAGTCAAATTTCATATGAAGAATCCATTGCATGAGACAACTAACATGCATTATCTTAAGATAGGCGGCATTCTTCAAATATTGACCTATCTGATCTGAGCATTGTGGATACATGTGGCATACATACTAGAGCACAAATTCTTATTATGTAGGGCCGCCAATTAACTGATGAGGCAACTTTGCCTAAACAGCCATGCTACAGCCCTCTTTAATATTTCTTGTGACGCTGGCTATTTTAAAACTCATCAGAAATAGCTTATATAGCACAAGATTTAAAGCTTCAATATTTTCAGGCCGAACTGCGCATAATCACTCTAGCAACTATGACTGGAGACCAAGGGGCCGCGGGTTCGAGCCTCACTGCATTGTGTCCTTGAGTAAAACACATTAATCCTAGCTTAGGACTGGTAAGGTTCAACCCAGAAAGACATGTCCCTACATAACTGAAAGATTGTTGATGGGACGTAAAGAATCAAATAAAAAAAAAACTCTGGCAACTTCACCTACTAGTAAAGAGCTTATCTCCAGCATTCTTTACTTTCCTTTTCAAGAACTTGATGGCTTAAAACTCTTTATCTCATAGTGTCATCTGCTGATAACTTTTGCAAACAGTTTGGACCCAGGAGAAATGGTGCGGACAAGATTTACAAGACAGCCATGAAGTCATCACCTGCCTAGTTAAATGTTTTGAGGCTGACTTTCTATGGAAAGTCAGCCTCAACATCCTGCATTCAGAAATAATCCTGGGGACAACTGCACTTTACCAGTCTCTGTTAAAAATTAGATCCAACATTTTTACAAATAATGGGGGCTGCTGCCCCCACACCCTTGCAACATTGTAAGTAAGTAGGCCAAAAGCATATAGAACAAATAAAATATTTAGTGAGAGTGATAACCAAAACCCTGTGATATAATCTGTTTATCACATATTCCAATTCATTATTTTAAGCTTTTTGACGTACAAAAATGTAAGTTGAACAGAGGACTGTTGTAAATTTTGCGTTACATCTGACGTCATCTTATGATCAACGTCTCGTGCCAGGCATGATAACCTCTCTCTGTTTGAAATGCAGGACTTCCAGTTATCATCATAGCAGGCTGATAACCAGTTGGCAGGAAAGAGAGTATCGCATATGCAGACTTTAGGTTATCATGGCACAAAGTGTCCCTATAAAACTTAGTCAAAGTCAGTAGAGACCGTAAAAGTGCAGTCTAGCCTAATCCTGAATGAAAACTTTTTATGCATGTATTATTTGGCTACCATAATAATTTATTTGGACTGGCATCAACTGTTCAGGTGACTTTTCCTAAACAGTTGCGAGAGCCCACTTTACTGTTTCTTGTGACTTTTGCTATTTCAAGAACTCAACAGGAATAGCTTATAGCACAAGAACTGAACTTAACATTGTTATATTTCCCTGTTTCTCACTGACCTCTTTGGAAGAGCAGATCTGGAGCTACCATTTACATTGCAATAATTGCCCTATTTCTAAAGAAAGTCCTCTATGGAAAGGTTAAATTATTTTCCCATTATAATTTTACCTGTATTTAGCTTTCCTATTTCAAGATCACAGCAAATACAGCTTATAACACAATACCTGAAGCTGCCACAAAGATCTGAAGCTACCATATTCATCACAATAATTGCCTGGATTCTAACAACTCTCTTCGGAATGTGCATGTCTAACTAGTTATTTTCCCTGGTATAGCTTTTGCTAATTCAAGAACACAATTAAATATTATATGCTTAAAACCAAAAGTAACTTTACACTTTGAACTACCGAATATATCTTTACTGTTTTTTATTTTAACCAAATTAAATATTGCAATGAGTTGCTGGTACCCGCCTTAACCTAATTCACTAAAAACAACTTAGGTAAATTAATCTTCTTTCGAGTTATATGTGCTTTCATTAATAGCACAAAATCACCATTTCCTTACAAAAGCCAAAGTAAACCTAAGATTTGAACACGCTAGTTTAAGGGTCATCGATTGCACATTAAAAATACTGCAAGACATTTTGTCTTTGACGTATAGTTTGTTTTTGGCAGCATCTTAAAGTTGGGTCACTTTGAAATTATCTCCCTTTCAATTAAAACAATAGTAAAATTTAGTTCCATCTAACAGCTTTATCGTAGATGGCATTTGAATTTTTTAATCAGCGATTTGTTGTGACTTCTGCCCGGAGTAAGTGACAAGGTAAACCTGATAAAAATTCCCATCAGTTTGGAAGAAAAACGGCAAACGATTTCTTATGGGAAATTCCATTGAAAGCACTGTAAAGTTCACAAATTTGGGTATGTACGTAAAAACACAACTCTAATTTGTGTTACTCGAAGGGTGATTCGTGCTGATTTTAACTTTAAACAACACTTCAAGAGCCTGTCTTGCAAACTGGTTCTTTAAAGTTGAAAATTGTCCAATCGCAAAGCTACAGTAACACATCAAAAGTGATGCGTTTTGGAAAAGTTTGTTTTGCCCCCTTGCCTCGTTCATTTGGGCATTGTGGTTGCATTTATGACAGCAAAAACATAAAATTCAACTGTCACATGAGTAATTGATTGAACTTTAATATGAATCGAACACATTTAAAATGCCACTCACCAATACCCATAAAAGGTATATACTATAACAGTGTAAAGTTACTTTTGGTTTTAAGTATATATCAAACCAGAAGGAAGAATCCATTTGTATACAAAGGGTTAAATTGTATCTTTTCCCTAATATAGCTTTCATATTTCAAGAACTCATTAGAAGCAGCATATAACACAATACCTGAAGCTGCCACAAAAATCTGAAGCTACCATATTCATCACAATAATTGCCTGGATTCTAACAACTCTCTTTGGAATGTGCATGTCTTTCCTGTAATTCTACCTGATATAGCTTTTGCTATTTTAAGAACAAAATAAAACAGCTTAGTGCATACAATAATATAATGCTACTATATCAATTGTATTTGGACTGGCATCAACGGTTCAGATGACTTTTTCTAAACAGTTGCGAGAGCCCACTTTACTATTTCTTGTGACTTTCGCTATTTCAAGAACTCAACAGGAACAGCTTTTAGTACAAGAACTGAAGTTAACAATCTGTCAGGCCTGATCTGGGTCAGAACTGTTAGCGGCCAAGATTATCAGCAGACTACAAAATTTGCCACTAACAGGCAAAGTTAAACTCATTACCATTCTGAATGGAGTTCTTTTCAGGTGATATGTTTTCATCCTATTACATATTGGACTGGCCTTTAACTGCTTAGCTTCCTTGGACTAATCAGCTTGGAACAGTCCCTTTTATTTTTCTTGTAAGAATTGACCGTTCTTCAGTCTTAGAAAGAACAGCTGATCTCACAAGGGCAGCCTGTCTTTGACTGTTATACATGTTTCACTGAAAGGTACACCCCCCCCCCCAAAAAAAAAAATAAGGGGGGGGGGGTGGCAATTGTTCAGGCCTCCAGATAAGAGTGTGTAATTGAAAATTATCATTCTTATTTCTCAACCAAAATATATGTTGTGGGTACTCAAAAGAACCATATCTATGAGACGGTTCTTTTGAGCACCATAACAAATTTTTAAACTGATAAGTAAGAAAATAATCACAACATTTGATAATTTTTCTTAACTAGATCTATGACTGTTGCAGATTATTGATCATTTCTCAAATTATTTATTATGAGCACTTGTAAGAGGCATCTCTGGCAGTAAAAATATAATTTTAGCTTGAAAAACAAAAAAGAATATATTTTCTAAAAACAAAATTGTCAAACTCATTGTAATTATGAGTGGAGTCCATCCAGTTTCCAATAAAGGAACTTAAGGAACAAATGTTGGACTTGGTCTAACTAATTAGCTCCCTTGATCTAATCAGCTCAGTTCAGTCCCCTTTACTTTTCTTGTAAGAATTGACCGTTTTTCAGTCTCAGGAAAAACAGTTTATCTTACAAGGTACTTTGAAAAATTAAGCACCCTGCATAAGGCCATGGACTTAAGTGTCTCAGCATAGACTAAGATAAACAAAATTTTTCGGTATAAAATTGTAAATATTTTCTTACCTATTATTTTCAGCATATGTTTTGGGTGCTCAAAAGAATCGTCTCACTGAGACGGTTCTTTTGAGTACCCACAACATGTATTTTGGTTGAGAAATAAGAAAATTATTTTTCTGGTACGCACTCTTAACTAAAGGCCTGGTCTAGGAAAATTTTCAACCTCACATTAGAGTGTGTATTTGAAGATTATTTTTTCTTTTTTTTCAACCAAAACATCTGCTGAGGGTACTCAAAAGAACCATCTCAATGACAGGGGTCTAAATTTTTGTTGTGAGCTTTCATACTGCATTAGGAGAGCACATCTAAGTATTTTTCTAATCTGTTCATATGTGCATACTGCAGGGGTTTCTCTTAACTTTTTCATATGGGGGACATCATGTCCCCTTAGGTTTAGAATTTAGGGGTCATTTCAAATTTTGTGGAGATATTGCATTATGGTCATGGAACATAATGCATGCCCCCCTAAAATTTAAAGTATTAAACAGTAAAAAAATGCTGTTGAAACGTTACAGACAACAACAAACCAATCATCGCAGAAACCAAATGGAGTGGAGGCCTTCGATTTTTTGCAAGAAACTCAGGGCTATAGGGCCTGCCTAATCAGTCCCGCTCGATGACTGACTCTTCTGTGAGTCGATTCACCAGACATTTTGTAAATGATCTCAGCATCATCTGTTGTGCCATGATTTTAAATCTCGGACAATAATAATGACAACAACCCAGTATGCAAAATGCAATATGCGGTTGCTATGGATGCAGTATCTAACTCACCAACAGTTGCATCCCCTAGCTGTCTAGCAGTCTTTCTTCCCAAAAGATATTTGAGGAGACAATGATGTTGGGGAGTTTGATGCAATACATATGTTGCTATTCGGACATTATTGATAAAACTAGCTATAATTAGTCACAGGAAATCCATGATGAGATTTAAAATGACTACCGAGAGATTTCTTGTATTTTATGGAAATGCGTCATCAAGGACGCAATGATTAATTTTTGGGGGGTCATTATGTGTATGTCATTTTGATTGAAAATGCACCAAAACGCAGGATTTTGTGTGTCAGGAAAACCCCTGAGACTGGTTTCCAATGTAAAATGTAAATATGTACCAAAACCCTGGTTGTAAGAATGTTTGTTTGGTTTGTGCTTTTACAGTTGTGGTCAAGCCGAGATGGTCAGTTGACCTAACCACACTTTTTTCCCTGGGCAAGCTTAGACTAAGCATGATCAATCTCCACACAAGTATGGGACCGGGATCAAACTCACAACCCCTGGATCAGCAATCAGACTTGCTACTGATTGCTCTAAGAGGTCTGGCTGTTGTGTGAATTTATCGGAAGGGTATCATTTAGGCCTATGCTAGGATACTAACCTGTTCAGCTAATAACTTGGCAAGGTAAGGATCACTGGCTTGTAATTTAGACATCTTCTTAATCAGGGTATGACTGTAAGAAAAGTATACAGTAAAACCTGTATTAAGCGGTCACTCATAAAGAACAAAAAAATTGGTTTTCAACTATGATTATCGCTTAATGCAGGTCAAAATAATTGCAGAATGCTCCAAAAATCCAATAATCGAACAACACTAGTCAGACGATTCACAAATGTCAAACCTTACTATTTCCCCCGACACACCTGACCCCCAAATCATCACAAAATGCTGCAGAGTGATTGGCATGTGAATGAATAGTTAATCGGCATGTGCAATTTGTTCCAAATCATCATAGGCGGAAATCCAAGATATGAGTTGGCTTACAACTGAACCCTTAACCCTTAAAGTGCCAATCACGACTGCAGCAGACGACAAATTTTGTGACATCTTTCCTAGTTTTCAACAAAAATAAGGTATGATGTTTCATGAGAATCGTCTGCCAGCAGACGATTCTCATGAAATATCATGCCTTATTTGTTATTTTTGAAAAAAACAGCAAAATTTGAAATTGTCTTCTGCTGCAAATTATAGGTGGCGCTTTAAGGGTTAATAGAGTCACATGTCGAAATTTTGTTCTGATGCTTTATCTTCTTCCCTCCTTTGTGTATGTGAGCAGCGAAGTCTCTGGCAGGTCTGCATATTTACAAGGGTTCTTACAGGCAAGTTAGTGTAAAATTCAAGGACTTTTCAAGGACTTCTAAAAGACTTTCCTACCATTTTCAAGGACTGAAAACTTATGAAAAATACTGATTTACACGTTAAAATACTACTTTTGAAATGCTAGAGTCCATTACTACAGATATTAGTTTTACAAAATCAGTGTAAAATTATGGTGCCTTAATTTGGTGCAGCACAATTTTATACTGATTTAGGCCTCCAAAATCAGTGTTGAATCCTCTTGCAAATGGTAAAATTCACGGACTTTTCAAGGCCTTTGAGTGTTTTTCAAGTACTTTTCAAGGCAAATTTTATTTTCAAGGACTTTTAAAGACAGTCTTGTATATTCAAGTATTTTACAAGCCTGTGTGAACCCTGTTTACGCCAGCTTGCCAGAACCTTTTTCAGCTCGACAATGTGATAAATTCCAAAATTTTGTGTGCCGGCTCATATTTCTTCTCACCTTGGGTTTATTTCTAATGTGGGCTGCAATAATCTGTATCTTTCTTCTGGGTTTTTATCGGCTAGTGTTGTCCTAAGGAAGTGCCTAG
Source organism: Loripinus fragilis (assembly GCA_964019695.1). NCBI lineage: Eukaryota > Metazoa > Mollusca > Bivalvia > Lucinida > Lucinidae > Loripinus > Loripinus fragilis. The sequence continues at coordinate 31,316,097 of OZ026521.1, forward strand.
CCGCACCAATCTCTTGAACAGTTATCACACAAGGATGACTTGATAATCTTCGGGTAACCTGTATCATTAAGGCAATATTTTAATAAATAATAATTTACAAGTACAGTAATGTGGGCTGTAATAACCTGTATCTCTCTTCTGGGTTTTCATCAGCAAGTGTTGTCCTTAGGAAGTGCCTAGCAGCACCAATCTCTTGTACAGTTATCACACATGGATGACTTGATAATCTTCGGTAAACCTGTATCATAATGGCAATATTTTAATATTGTATTCTAACTTATAGCACAGTGCAAGCATAATTTTTAACCCTTTGTATTCTGATAGATTTTCCCATACATATTAATACAATAAGTATTGGACTGCCCATTGTGCAATTTAAGGGGTCACAGGGTAGTAATTACTCAATTATGATGTATTAATCTGCAATTCAGCATTATGCTGCATTTCATCAGGATCTTCACTGTTTGCCACAGTAGTGAAAGTATCCATTTAGGGGTTGCATTTCTACAAAGGGTTAATCCTGTGCCTTCTTTTAATTTTATATCCTCTTTTAAAAAAGTGTGGATCCTGATCAGCTGTCTTCATTAGATGTATTTGTTTGTTTTGTTGCTTTACTTCCCAAGTCAACAACATCATTAGATGTATGTGGTTTTGTTTGTTTGATTTGATTCTTTACGTCCCATCAACAATCTTTCAGTTATAAAGGGAAGGGTCTTCTTGGGTTGAACCAGTACTAAGCTAGGATTAATGTTCTTGCTCAAGGACACAATGCAGTTATGCCGGTGAGGCTCGAACCAAAGGCCCTTCGGTCTCGAGTCAAGCACTCTACCACTGAGCCACTGCGCTCCAAGATGTATGTGATTGAACCAGGATATGAACAGAGGACCCCCTATCACAGTCCATAGATTTAATTATCAATCTGGCTTGCTACAGACTGCACTATGCAGACTGGCTAACCCAACTGCTAATTACCCTAACTAACCTGTTGCTTACTCTAAGCCAACTGTAAATTTTGTTTCTTTGTTTGTTTTGATTAAGTTTTGATTCTATACATCCAAGTCAACAATTTTCAGTCATGTCTGGAAGGGTCTTCCTGGGTTGAACAATTACTAAGCAGCCGATAAAATGTCTTGTCAATGACACAGGCGGTGAGACTCTAATTAGCTACCCTTGGATCCCCAGTCTAATGCTCTACGACCTGAGCCACTGTGCTCCCCAACTGCTAATTATTCAAAATAAACTGCTGATCACTAATATCAAATAGCAGTCTAAGACATATATGTTTGAAAATACATGAATACATGATTAAATATATACAGACCTTCACTTTATGTACTTTGTCCTGTAGTGTTGCCTTAAGCCAATTCATTAATGTGTCAGCTTCTGTCTGTTTTAAACTAGTCTCATCTGTAACAGAAAATGTATCTGTCTCTAATAATTGAGCCGTGACATGTGATTTCCAACAATGTTGCATTTTGACAAGTGTTGACTTAGACGAGCCTGGGCGGCCTCCTTTTAAGCTTAGAAACTCCAAATGATGTTCGATCAGTAGCTGAACACTCATAGAATATTCAAGTGACTAGCAAAGGCTCTGATCAGACTGGGAATATGCCCAGGCTGATCTGAGGCTTTGCTGGTTGCACATACCACATTGTTAGAAACCTGTCTTTGGGGTTTGCGAACAACAAAAGCGCAGACCAGCCTGCACATCCGTGCAGTCTGATCAGCCCATTTATTGTTCCCTAATATCTTAACTTTCTACCAACAAAATTTCAATTTTCTAGGTAGTCTCTGTAGATGAGCAGGCTGGTTTGGGTATGACCTGGTAGGAAATCACGAAGAAAGGTTTTATCAGTCGATGCCCATAGAAAATGTAACTGTCACACTCATCTGTCACTAAAATCTAAATCATCCTTATCTGAAACAACAACTTACTTGTCATTGAATTTAACTCTTTGCCTACTAGTATCATCTGCTAATAACCTTGCAAACAGTTTGGACTCAGATCCAGCTCAACAAACTGTCGGGCTTGATCTGGATCCAAACTGTTTGACACTGTTAATTTGATTAAACTGTTTCTCTGTGATGATACAATGCAATAGTTAGCATCTAAACATTTTTTTTTGTTTTAACAACAGCAGAATCTAGGGTGAAGATTTGGTACCAGTAAAATGCATTTAAGCGCTTCAGTGCTTTTGACTACTGTCCATTCTAAGGTGGTGGTTCTGTTGTTGTTGATTTATTGTCAATTGTTGCTCCCATTGTGGGGTTCTGTGTTTGTTCCATGTTTTGTTGTGCATTGCTTTGTGTCCTTTCTAGTTTTACAATCATCTTGATGGGGAAGAGAGAGCTGGTTGCTTTACCTTGTTGGTCTTCCTGGTGCCTTGTGTCTGTTATTGTTCTGTGGTGTCATGTTCCTCGTGGTGCCATGAGTTGGTCTGCAGTGTGTGATTGTGGTATTTCCTGATCATAATCACTTGCTTTTTTGTGGCAACTTTTGCAAACAATTTAGATCCAGATCAGGTCGACATCAAAAGTTTTTTTGGAAAAAGTTAATTTTGAAACTAATTCGCAGATGACAAAAATGGATTCAAAATAACCCAGCCTGCCTAGAGTTAACTCTTTTCTCCCCATGGGAAATTTTTCATGCTTTTTTGTCGTCTGCTGATTTTTTTCAAAATCAGTTTTTTTTCGAAAAATTCTTTCAGGAATACCATCAGAGTGTCAAACAGATTGAATCCAGATCAGGCCCGACATTATGTTGGGCCTGATCTGGGTCCACACTGTTTGCAAAGGTTATCAGCAGAGGACACTAGCAGGCAAACAGTTAATGGCTAACCTACCTTTTTCATCTACGGTATTAGTATTTTCTTGATCATCGGCTACCTCATTTTCTATTGACTTGAGAAATTTCTTATCAAATTGTCCGAGGTTCATAAGAACCAATTCATCATAAGGCTCATATAAAAACAACACTTCTAGATCTTTCTTCTTTAAAGCTTCAAGATATGGCGAGGTCTCGGCAAGTTCTCGACTGTAACAAACATAAAGATATGAGCTAACAGATTTTAGGGATAATATGGCGGGATCAGGCCTTTAGTTGAGTGTGTATCCAAAAATTATCTTTCGTATTTCTCAACCAAAACATATGTTGTGGGTATTCCAAAGAACCGTCTCAATGAGACGGTTCTTTTGAGGACCCAAAACATATGTTAAAACCGATGGGTAAGAAAATACTTACAATTTTACGTTCAAAAATTGTGTTTATCTAAACCTGTGGGCTGGATATTTGTGCTGAAAAAATGTGAAGAGCTCTTTCAAAAGCTACTACCAGCAAACACCATCAAATTCCATGTATGAAGGCAATTCCTCATGCAGCTCATGAGGTATTGTGCTTGCAATCAAATTTAGCTTTCAATTTTACAGTTTATGCCCAATGACCTTGAAAAGTTTGTCAAAAACACTAACAAGAGGCTCAATGCGCCTATACCAGTAACCTGAGTTGTTATCCTAAGACCTTGATAAGTCTATGGGAGCTAAAGACCACTCCAGGGTGTGCCCAATTTGGACCCCAGGGGTATGGTTGGCAGGATTTATGTATTGGACCACTAGACAGACGTCCGTCCTGATCTGGATCCAAATAGTTTGATACTCTATAATAGTGTTCCTGAAAGAAGTTTTTGTTAAACCCTCCTAGGACTAGGGTCTGTGCTATTTATAGAACTCCATTAGGCTGCTATGAAAACCTGATCAGATCTGATCTATTTATTTACCCTAGTCCTAGGAGTGTAAAGTTATTTTTGAAAAAGTTAGCAGACAACAACAAAAGTATTGCAAAATTACCCAGCATGCAAAGAGTTAACTTGGAAATTCTAACTTGTGACTTCTTGATAAATACAAAATACCATCCCCGGCCAATTGTATCAAACCAGATGGAAGGAAGCATTAGTATACAAATGATTAACATAAATTTCAGGGCTCACCCAGCCATTAGCCATTGTAGCCATTTGCTATTAAAAATGTAGAGTGGCTACAAATATGTCATTGTGTAAAAGTGGTTCAAAAATTACATATTTGTGAAAAAGTGTAATTTTATCAGCTTTTGGATTTTCCAATATTGCTTTTATTATTCCTTCACACTTTATTATTGTGCCATATTTTACTCCTGGGATGCAGGATTTTTTCAATTCCATCAGGGTGTCAAACAGTTTGGATCCAGATCAGGCCCAACATTTTGTCTGGCCTGATCTGGGTCCAAACTATTTGCAAAGGTTATCAGCAGTCAAAAAAAAGTTGCCCCTAGCAGGAGAAGAGCTGAGTGGTAGAGTGCTTGACTCGAGACCCAAGGGCCACGGGTACAAGCCTCACCGGCGTCACTATGTTGTGTTCTTGAGCAAGACACATTAATCCTAGAGAAGTAATGGTTCAACTTAGGAAGACCCGTCCCAACATAACTGATAAATTGTTGACTGGGACGTAAAGAATCAAATTAAACAAACAAAACAACGTTTTGATATTACTTTCTGGCTAAAACCTTGGCTAAAGTTAATTTCACTTGGCTCCAACTTTTTCTATGCCTACCTTGGTGAGGAGAGATAATAGATATTTCTGCCGCCAGCTTTCATTCTGCTAGCATAGTCCTCCAATGTGGTTCTCTCCCCTGGAGGAAGAATTGAAGACTCAAACCGCAATAACTTGGAGATATCTTCCTGTAAAGAAAATTCGATGTCTTTAATATATCAGGCCTTTAGTTAAGAGTGTGTACTTTAAACAAAAGTTTCTTATTTCTCAACCAAAATATATGTTGTGGGTACTCAAAAAAAGCCATTTCAATGTGATGGTTCTTTTGAGCACACATAACACATGGTAAAACTGATCAGTAAGAAAAATATTAACAATTTTACTCTCAAAATTGCGTTTATCTAAAGCTATGTATATATAGCCAGCATAAGATGATTTATTCAACTAAAAAAGTGTCAGATAATTTTAATAGGGATCATTGATGGTTTTTCACGCATTAACATTTGCCTTGTCCCAAAGAAGCTTTTGAACATGCAGCTGCTAAGCCTTGTGTTCAACATCTTTTGAGAAATCAGCAAGTTTAACCCTTAAAGCACCAATCATGACCGCAGCAGTCCACAAATTTTGCCACATTTTTCCTAATTTTTGAAAAAAATATGGTATGATATTTCATGAGAATCGTCAGCCTCTCATGAAATATCATCCCTTATTTGTTATTTTTGAAAAAGCAAAATTTGAAATTGTTGCCTGCTGCAAATTATAGGTGGCACTTTATGGGTTTATGAACTGAAATAAACATGTATGATAGGTACTGTTGCATTTCACCTAATTCCAACCAAAATAAAATTGGTAGAACATTATAACAGCGGTTTTTCTTACATTTTGTCTGTCTAATCCCTTTCAAACCTCACAGTCATTTCCAGGAGCAAAGTTTTTGTAAACAAAAACTGCATAATTTACAAAAAACTTCATAAAAATGGTCATTTAAGACCACGATGTCATGCAAACAAATCAAAGTGCAGATTTTGAAGCGCACTTTTGATGGAAAGTCAGCCTCAAAATCCTGAATTTAGGAATAATCTTGAAAACTTTCACCCATGAAGCTGTTCTATCAAGTAAATCTGCACGCTAAAAAAGATTCCTATTTCAACATGCAGGCAGCAAAGTGGTCATACCTCCCATACAAATCAATTATCAATCCTATATATTTCTCGACTGGTATTGGCCTCCATAATGTAGGCCTCCAGATAAGTGTGATTTTTTCTTATTTCTCAACCAAAACATATGTTGTGGGTACTCAAAAGAACCGCCTCCCTGTTGTCTCAGGGAGACAGTTCTTTTGAGCACCCAAAACACAAGTTTAAACTGATTAATAAGAGAAAAAAAAAACACATTTTTACGCTCATAAATTTTGCTCATCTGGACCTATGATAAGAGTTAAACAATGCTAAGAGCATGTTACTAACAAATGACATCATTCCCAATGGCAATAAAAAAGTATTCTGAATATTGGATACATTATACAAGCTAGCATAAATATGAGACAGCACATGAGATTTCAGGAAACATCATATAGGTGAACAGGGCTCTGAGCCCTCACTTCTAACTTGCACAAAATGGATGTAGAAGATGGCTCAAGCCAAAGCTTAGATTGCTATCCCAATGGAGATAACCATTTAACAATTTTCCCACTATTCACAACAATTATCATCTGCTCTCTTCTCTGCTTATGTACTTTGGTAGCCTTAATAACATACAATATGGTCACAGATCAGACTGCTCTCTCAGGTTCATAGTGTTTGCTTCTGCTATAAATTCATCTGGTAATCATTTGAATATAAACAGCAGACGTAATAAGTAGACATGATTTTTTGGACAAAATTTATTACTAGATAAGGGTTTAATTATGATGCTTGCATGCATGTGTTAAATACCACTCTTTCCTTATTGATGCGGATTAATTGTGTGGATGATTTGTTAGTTTGGTTTGATGCTTTATGTCCACGTCAATAGCTATGGTCATATGGAGACAGTCAGTTCACCGCACACATACTTTTGCTTGTAACTGACAACAACCCTTCTTGAATCAGAGGAAGAGAGGAGAATGGCCATAGAAATTATTTCAAGATCAATCACCACGAATCATGGGACCGGGCCGAGATGGAACTTGCGATCCCTGGACCTGCAGACAGACACGTCACCAACTATGCTATGTGGCCTGGTATATTGTGTAAACGAAAAAGCCAGAAGGATGATGAAGCCAGGTGAACTGGATCTACATTGTTTTCACAAATTTGAAAAATTAAGTGCACATTGCCTTTATTGGGTACAATATTGTACCTGCATAGTTAGCAGGCTCTAACTTGACTCTGTGCCTACTAGTGTCGTCTGCTGATAACCTTTACAAATGGTTTGGAATGGACCCAGATCAGGCACAACAAAATGTTGGGCCTGATCTGGGTCCAAACTGTTTGCCACTCTTAAGGTATTCCTGAAATAATTTTTTGAATGAGTTGATTTTGAAAAAATCAGCAGACAACAAATAAGCAAAGAGTTAAGACTGCCAAATTCTGGAGAGGACTAAATCAATGTAAAATTTCCTAACAAATCATTGTAAAATTTCCTAATAAATCAATGTAAAATTTCCAAATAAATCAATGTTACATTTTCTAATTCAAATAACATTAAGTAAAGTTTAATTACCCTAGTCTCCTGTTCTGGTGAGGTGACTATACCTTCTCGGAAGAACAACCCATAATCTTCATAAAATTTATGGTACCTCTCCGGGTCCTTTTTAGCTTGTTCTGAGAAAAACTTCAACAGTCGATTAGTTAACACCTGTCTCAATTTTCTGCAACAGAGACAATTTAAATTATTTCAGACAGTGACAGTCAGAACCAACAAAAGACTCATATCAGCCTGGAGCATCCACCCACACACCTCAGAGCCTTTGCTGGGCGCTCTATGTGTGGCTAAAAACTTACGGTTTCTTCATATGAACAAAACTAGTATTCCGAGAATAGGACGTGTTGTCAGTTAAAACCTCCTGTAAAACTTAGTTGAAAAAGGACCAAAAATCAACATGAAATGTATAACATAAGAAACCTATGATATCTTGCACTGGTATTATAGTATAAGCATTTCCTGCGACTATAACAGCAAAATAGAACTATCTAATTTTAAACCTGGTATCAGCTCATTCTTGAACATATTGATAATGTGCATCTAGATTTCTACTGTACAATTGCATAGAATGGCTATGTTATTGATATTTCTAAAAATTTGGTGACAAGTTAATTTGAATCCTTTCTAACATTATAATTCCAGCTCCATGTTTTTATCGTTTTTCGGCGATTTTGATTGATCCGTTGGTAAAATTAAACGGTTTTCACACTTCAATAAAAACCTGTGCGTATGAATATTTGATATCTGCCCTGATTTCACAGTGTTAATAACGAACTGTACATAAAACTTCGAACACAAGTGACAAGAAGGGTACCCTATTGTTGTGTCCAAGATAAAACATTCACCAGTTTAACCATAGTTAAACATGTAGAAAGCTCATTTGAAAACCCTTACACCGTATGAGGGTGCATCTTCAAAGCAACAGGAGGAAACCCTAAGAAGTGAAATAAATGCTCTTCTATGAGCCCAGCTCTTCTATGAGCCCAGCAAGCTAAAGAAAACAATTCCAAACTAAATGGAGTTGTTTTTGAGCTCATACTCATATACTCGCTCCAAAAAGAGTGCAATTTTAATCATTATTTCGCATAACAAAGTTTTTAACTGACATAATTTTCAAGATGGCTGCCCCATCTTTCATAGACAGCGGTTACTCACTATTTTCCTTCAAAGGGCGTTTAAATTTGAAATGTTGTCAACAACCCTTTACAAATGTGCTGTTTTGTTCCAAAGTTGGAATTATAAGGAATGAAGTTTATTTTTTTGTTTTTTATCGATGTGTAAACTCCGGCGAATCATTCACAAATTTAACATAAAGGCCCTCAGGCTTTATTCAATTTGTGAGTCATTCGCCAGAGTTTACACATCGATAAAAAACAAAATATAAAATTTCATTCTTATAATATTTCAGCTTTGCCGAAATGGGCAAGCCTCAAATCTTAATAAGTTTATCTCCTTACTGACAAATAATTTATTCTGTGAGAAGCTTTATACTCCATTTGTATAGACCTAAACAGTTTTCCTTTGATAAACCACAAAAAATATTTTGTTGGAGAGAAAAGACAAACAACCACTTAGTGTGGAGCCCTGTGTCAAATAAATATGTCTGTGGTCTGTAAACATACCTGATTAGAGAACTATCCTGCAGTAACTCACGGCTCAGATTGAGAGGAATGTCTTCACTATCAACAACACCTAAAACAAAATATCCAAAATACTGTTCATCAAAAAGTCATTGATGCATGTACTATTGTTTTTAGCTTTTCCTGCCATTCACAACAAGAGATGTCTGCTTTTGATGAGCCGTGGCATAAGAAAACCAACAATGTGGCTATCCATCAGCTTAGTCTGATCAGTCTTCACTGTTTGCATGAAGAAAGTATGGGTCCTTAATTACACACTGAAAGCAGTTAAAACACTGATCAGACTGGGAATTCAGGAGGAGGTAATAATAAGTTTGAATAGTATATTATAAGAAGCACCTTATCTATTTAACATTTAATTAGTGTTGTATTTGATAAGAGAGTGTATAAAATATAATTTTCTTATCTCTCAAACAAAACATATGTTGTTGGTACTCAAAAGAACAGTCTCAATGAGATGGTTCTTTGGAGCAGCCAAAACATGTGTTACAACTGATGGATAATAAAATATTTAAAATTTTACGCTCAAAATTTATGTTAATCTTGACCTATGTTTTACCTGCTCAGCTACAGAGGCTAAGAACTTTAAACTTTTTGAGCTAGCCTAGCAATCAAATATATGGCTAACTAGCAATACTTGCCTGTACTGTGATGTTAGCAACTATATGCAGCAGACGACCTTGGCAGATGACACTTTTATATGCACTTTTTCGTAGCAGACGAAGGATTAAGTATCAATAACTCATGTGCTGGCTGATTTTCCATTGTTTTGATACAAGACAGCTAAATTTTGAGGGAGAAAAATGGATTAGGACATAATTACCCATAAAGGAATCTTACCTTTAACAAATCTAAGCCATTTTGGTAAAATGTTATTAGCTTTAGACATAATCATCACTTTTCTGCTGTACAAGTGTAAAGATACGTCAGTTTCTCGGCTCATATCAAACATAGCTAAAACAGAAAAAAGTAACATTATCACTCTTTTACATACTTTTATGACTGTCAAGAAGACTAAGTATACCATAACAATAGGAATTCTTGGGCCCTGAGAATGACTGTTTATAAGGTCAAGGGGGAGCATTATCCCACCAAAAATCCTGCAATGAATCTTTGCTAGATCAACAGTTGCAATTAGACTTTACACACATGGGAAAGTTTAAATAAAGTAATGTTGAGGAAAACAAGACATTGTAAAACAGGTGCCCCAGGGGGTGGGGCATTTTTGGCAACAGAATCATTATTGGAACAAACTTGGTATATTACCACTAGGTGATGCTACATATCAAATATCAAGGCACTAGGCCTTGTGGTTTCACATAAGAAGATTTCTGTGTTTCCCTATATAATGGTATGTAAAGCATGTGACCCCCAGGCTGGGGCCATTTTCGGCCCCAGGGGCATAATTAGAACAATTTGGTAGAGGTCAACTAGATGAAACTACATACCAAATATCAAGGCTCTAGGTGTAGTGGTTTCATACAAGAAGACTTTTTTTATGTTTTGACCCCCAGAGTGGGGCCATTTTTTGACCCCAGAGACATAATATGAACAAACTTGGAAGAGGTCCACTTGATGATACTAAATACCAAATATTAAGGCTCTAAACCTAGTGGTTTCAGACAAGAAGAACTTTTCATATGTTCCCAATATCAGACTATGTTAAACATGTGACCCTCAGGGTTTGCCATTTTATACCCAAGGGACATAGTTTGAACAAAATTGCTTGAGGTCCACTAGATAATCCAAATATTAAGGCTCTAGAGCTTTTGGTTACGGACAAGAAGATTTTTAAAGTCTTCCTTTCAAAAATCTTTTTTTAGCCCATGTGATTTAGATATGCAAGTGACTAGAACCATTTGGAAAAATTATTGAAGAGGGCTGTATAAGGATCATTCCTGCAAGGCTTGTGCAAAATCAAGTCAGTATTTTTGGAGTTGCCATTTGAAGCAATTGTTGACGACACACTATGGATAATGGACATAAAAAACAAACTAAAAGTAAAATACTAAAAATCTGTCATCAGAGTTTCTACCAAATAGTACACAAGAAACCTGCTGTGCTACAAACAGTAGCCAGAAAATTGAATACTTTGAGTTCGATAATTCTACCTGAGACCCTAGGCTTAAAGTAACCAATTGGCAGTCCCATACTTATTGCATCAATACATATGGATAATCCATTAGAATACAAAGAGCTAAAACTCATAATATGACAATAAAATATTTCTGATTTCAAGTTTAAATGGTATATTGCCTTAAGATGAACCAGGAACAATTCAGAGAACCTATTATCTGCCTAATTCAGTATTTTGAGGCTGTCTTTTTATGGAGAGTCAGCCTCAAAATCCTGATTCCAGGAATAATCAAGAAAAATATCATCTGTGAATATATGACAGATAACTTACTGGGTTTATATTCAGGTATATAAAACAAAGCTCTGATATTAAGTGGGGCGTCAGCCTTATAATGTATATGATAGCGTGGTTTGTCGTAGACATTAGCTACAAATCGGTAAAACTCCTCATGCATATCTTCTGTGATTTCTTTAGGTTCCATCATCCACAGGGCCTGTAAATTGACAAAATAACACTCACTAGCTTGTATGTTGCATTCAACAGTCTTTATGTCTTTGCATGCTGGGTAATTTTTTATGCTTTTGTTGTCTCCAGCTGAAGCTTTTCAAAATAAACTTTTTCAAAAAATTATTTGAAGAACACGATCAGAGTATCAAACAGGCTGGATCCAGATCAGTCCCGACATTTTGTTGTGCCTGATCTGGGTCCAAACTTTTTGCAAAGATTATCAGCAAACGACATAATTCGCCCTTAATGGGCAAAGAGTTAAGTTTAAAGACAATATTCAATTTTTGTCCTGAATTATTTACTCTTGAGTTTCCTCCTTATAAAAACATTCAAAATCAGCAAGAAACTATCAAAATGATTTATTCTTTTACTTGAAAAGATATGTCACGTCTGCGTCATTTAGCATGACATCAAGAGTAAAACTGTAAAATACTCTTTGACCTAGCATCATGTTGCAGTGATCTGTAAATTTTACATTTCACAGGTGAAAAAAGTTATATTTAGCTATTTCAATTATGAAAATATATTTTATTGAAGTTTAAAACATATTCAACTAATGTTTTCCAGTAGTTCACTGATTTGTATACATATGATAATGATGATGAGATAATTTGATAGCCAATATTGCAAACAATATGGACCCAGATCAGACTGCAGTCTAATCAGGATCCATACTGTTTGCTTCCATGGTAAGAGTTTTCTGGAGAACAACTCAATATATGCACAGACGTAGTAAGCAGGTGACAATTTTATGATAAAAATAATCTCATATGCAGTTTACTAAGTGTGTACAGTACAACATACCATCCAAAGTAGCTGATCAAATATTATCTAAATAATGTAAGAGTATGAAAGTTTTAGAGCATGTAATGTTTCATCTTTAAAGTTGGTTCAAAGGAGATTATTGAAGCCTGAAGCAAGAGAGAGCACCATCTCTTGCAAAAAAACACACTGTCTTTAGTGATATAAGTCCATCAAGTATTATCAAAGGGAATGAAAGATAAGGAAACAAACAGATGGTGGTTAACTCTTTGCCTCCTTGTGTCGTCTGCTGATACGAGGGTTAGTCAAAAATAACTGAGCCCTACCTTATAATTTTTAATTCAAGTAAAATGGACAAATATTTAAATGATATTTCATCGCAGTTATATGTCATCTATTTAATAACCTAATTTATATCTGTTGGTAGGCTTTACATACTGGTTGCTAGGCAACCGAACGTGACCTGTCGAACGGGTGCGTTCACGCTGTAATACATCAATATTTAAGCGTTGCCATGGAAATCATAATGTCAATGTAAAGCTGCATTTGCTGTCGTTTGATACCTATTGCATGTACCTATTCAGTGCCACAGAAAAGAAAACGACTGACCCCAAATTATAGATGCTATGGTAGTTTGATTTCAGAATTAAGAAAATATTTACGTGCCTCAAGTCCTATAATTTACCCCACCAACATTCATATTAACACAACTTTAATAGAAACAAAGAATAATAGCCTAATAATGCTTTTGCAGTACTGCATACACAAACAAACCCTCAGAATTTATTAAATTCCTTGTTTGGAATAAATGATTCTGTTTCCATGGCATCACAATCCTTATGTATTTGAAGATTAGTGAAATTTTGACTTATTTTGTTGCTAGGCAACGCATGCAATCAGTGTTCACCTAAACATTTACAGACCAAGTATGATGAAAAGACAATATGACGTATGTTATTCAAATAAATGTCAAATATGTCTTTTTCAAAAACTATCAAGCCCACAAGCTTTTTAAAGATATACTGTATATTCCTGGTGGCGGAGATCATGAACGCATCGCTCTGACTGACGATCTTTAGTTGCCTAGCAACCATAACAGAAGCTTCACTGGGGTAATTATTTTGGGTCAAAATGTCTATGACATATTATACTTATAAAAGATAATCACATTTCTTGCTTACAATGTGAGGCTAAGATATAATGAGGTAGGGCTCAGTTATTTTTGACTAACCCTCGTAACCTTTGCAAACAGTTTGGACCCAGATCAGGCCCGACAAAATGTCGGGCCTGATTGGGATCCAATCTGTTTGACACTCAGATGGTATTCAGGAAAGAATTTCGTAAAAGTTTATTTTGAAAAAAATCAGCAGATGAAAAAAAAGCATGAACAATTTCCCAGGGGGCAGAGTAAAAATCACATAGGATGAACCAAGCCTACCTGTATAATATTGGTCCTTTTCCCATTCAGATAAATAGGAACACCAACGAAGTTACTGTACTTTTTGATCACCTCTGAAACAAAGACAAATCTTTACATGTGTCAACCCATCTTCTCAAGCAAAGTTGACTAAGTCCACGTTGTTCTATACGCACACATATGAAATGAAGTGGACTTTGTACAGCGAGTACATATGCGTATAGAACAAAGTGGACTTAGTACCCTTGGCTTACAAAGACAGTGTCAGCCATTGTGTTATTAATGGTACAGAGGAACCGATATAACCACAGATATCAGTATAATCTACTCTGTCATGGAAGCCCATTTTTTTTTTAATTTTCCGCCTTACTGTTGTATTTACTGCGGAAATTTGCAGCCACAAAGTATAACAGGCTGTCCTTAGTGACTCTTATGCGGCATTTCATCATGGTCTGCACATTTTGCTAAGACAAAATCAATCTTCAGAGAAAGAAATATAATATTTTTCGGAAATTATAAACTGTGCACCCATCGATATATACAATGGTCCACCCCAAGTTTATTGTATCAAACATACAGGAAGAATCCATTAGTACATAAAGGGCTAAATGATCTCCATTATTATGTATCAGGGTTCTTACAGGATGTGTAAAATTAAAGGACTTTTCAAGAACCATTAAAATACTTTTTTTACTGTTTTCAAGGACTATTATTTTGCAATTATTTTCTATAGTGGATTTGCAAACGCATACAGGTAGACTGGCAATCAAACTCATTTGCATTTAGGGGTCAACAGTCTTTTAGTGTGATGTCCCTTGACACATGTTCTTGTTTTGTTTGTTTGGTTGAGGTTTTATCAACAGCTATGGTCATGTTGAGACGGTCAGTTCACCTAACCACACTTTTTTCCTGGACAAGCATGAATAAGTTATAGTTCGAACAAGAAGACCTTAGTTTTGAAAAGATTTCAGTAGAATCTGTGCAAACAAAAATTATAAACTCCTTCATGCATATGTTCAATGTGTCTATATTGTATCGGTAAAGTATCAAATTGCTCCATCAAAAGCTGTAGTAGGAGTTGATTGACCAATAAAGGCACTATCCATGCATATACAAAAGCCATATAAGGGAATAATTGTCTAAAGAATTCAGCATTACCGCTTATGATGTCTTCCTTGCAGTAGTCGTAACATTCACCCTTTAAATGTATCACAATTTTGGTCCCTCTCTGGACCCCTTCTGCTTCGGACATTTCATACACGCCAGACCTGCATAATAATATAGATCAACTCACTGTCTTCCATAGAAATCCATATTTTCATAACCATATTTCATGTAGAGAGAATAGACTCAAAGTCAATTCATCCATCCAAAAACCATGCCAACTTTAACTCATTGCTTACTAGTTGATTCTACTGAAAACCTTTGCAAACAATTTGGACCCAGATAAGGACCTACAAAACGTTGGGCCTGATCTTGATCCAAACTGTTTGGCACTGATGGTATTCCTGAAAGAATTTTTCGAAAAAAAAAAATATTTAAAAAAAAACAGCAGACGACAAAAAAGCAAGGAATCTTACCCAGCATGCCTCGTCTGCTGATAACCTGTGCGAACAGTTTAGACCCAGACCAGGCCCGACGAAACGTCAGGGTTTTGTCAAGCCCGTTCTGGATCTAAACTGTTTGACACTCTAATTGTATTCCTGAAATAATTTTTCTAAAAAGTTGATTTTGAAAAAATATCAGCAAACAACATAAAGCTAGCAATCTTACCAAGCATTCAAAGAGGTAACTGCTAGTGTGGTCTGCTGATAACCATTGCAAACAGTTTGGTCCCAGATCATGCCTAAAAAATGTGAGAACTAATCTGGATTCAAACTGTTTGACAATCTGCTAGTATTCCTGAAAGAATTTTTCGAAAAATTTGATTTTGAAAAAAATCAGCAGAGGACAAAAAAGCAAGCAATATTACCAAGCATGCAAAGGTTTAAAGAGTGACTTAACGGAAACTTAATAAGAACCATTATTACATGGGATAGCCCAAATGTTTTCTCAGAGATTTGTTCGTTATGATTCTTTACACCCCAGTCACCAATTTTCAGTCATGTTGGGATGGGTCTTTTCCTCGGTTAAACCAGTACTAAGCAGAGAATAGTGTCTTGCTCATTGACACAATGCAGTGCCTCTGATAAGGCTTGAACCCACAACCCCTCGATACCGAGTCAAGCACTCTACCACTGAGCCACCACGCTCCTTTTTTTATTTCTCGGAGAAATAAGAAAACTAGCAATACAGAAACCCTTCTAATCTTGATCTATGCTTACCCATCTGAGGTCCATTTGAAAGCTCCTTGATCAGGCCGGTATGACTGACTGTACACGTCTACCTTATCTCCGACCATGAACGAGGAATAAAACCCAACACCAAACTGTCCAATAATATTGCTGTTCACTTCTCCACCATCTTTCACAGAATCAATGAAAGCCTTTAGAAAGAGAAATAATCGTAAAATGTTATCAGGTCAAGTCAACCATTTTTACCATACTCTGCTAAATAAGCACACAGGGGCTCTCACCAATCGGGAAAGTCCGACATAATTCGATAATAGAATCAAGCCTCGGGTGTTTGTAAGGCACATTACACAAAGTACTAAGTACGAAAAGGCTCCATTTTGTTAGCCGGAACTGGTGTAAGGAAAATTAGTTCTGTAACATTTGGGTTCAGCCCTATTAAAATCCATTTTCTGATTACCTAAAGTTTAATCAGCAGAATAAATGAAGTTTATGTATTTTTCAAAAAAATATCGCTATATCAATGCCATTTAAATCTATTTCTTATCTACAGCTCCAGGTCCACTTGTGTATGATCAGATATATCGTAGAAGCAAACAGAGTAGACCCTGATCAGGTAGCTCTTACAAGAGCTGCCTCATCTGGGTCTGCTCTGTTCGTTAAAAGGTGTCTCTAAGACGTAAAGGGTTAAGTATCGCAAGCAAAAAGGAAGCCATTAATCACAAAATGTTATCAGGTTAAGTCAACCATTTTTACCATACTCTGCTAAATGAGCACACAGGCTCTCATCAATCAGGAAAGTCCGGCACAATTCAAGAATCGAATCAAGCCTCGGGTGTACGTAGGCACATTCATTAAACATGAACTTCATTCATAACCGTTTGGGAGGGACGGATCAACTCTAGTGTCTTTCAATTTGATATGTAGCATGACCCCCCTATTTAGAAAGAGGGCTTATCACGCCTGGTCCCTTCTAATGGGTCAGCAACACACATAAGGGCCTATTTTGTGTTTTCACATTAACCTTCCTTCATTCAATTCAATTTGATAAGCAACATGACCATTTTCTGAAAAACTTAAGCTCCAGACCCCTGGCCTAACATGAGGGGTCAGCCTGAGGTGTATGTCAGTGCATATATTTGTTTGCAAATTATTGTATACTATCAATTCTCTTTGACTTGATATGCAACATGACACCATTCTGAGAAAAGTTTATTTTTCTACCCTTGCTCCCCTCTGGAAAATCAGATGTTGGTCAAATGGCTTATTTTGTACTTTCATTTTTGTACTTTCATTTTGATCTATTCTTCATTCCCTCCAATTTGATATACAATATGATCACTTTCTGAAAAAAGCCCCTTTTTGGTCCCTGTCCCCATCCAAGGGGTTAATGTAAGGCGTAGGGCTTCCTTTTTGCTTGCGATACTTCAGACCCAGATCAAGCAGCTCTTTCTGATCCTACACAAGTGAAGCTGAAAAGTAATTTCTTTGTTCTATGTACCAACATGAAATGTTTTTATATAATTATTCATAGTGGGTGGAGCTGAGATATGACATATTGACATCATTTTAACATTACAATGACTTCACAGATCGACGTGCTGTCAGCATGTGGCCGGGTTGGGGCTGTTTGTTCTTTATCTTTCCCACGGGTTGGTATGGGGTATGCGAGATAGAATTTTCTCACCCACTTATCGCTCAAGACAAGCTGTTCCATAGGCAAAATGCCCTGCGGAATTTCCTAATCCATCCACGTGACCTACTTATCCCATCCACATGACCTGCTTATCCCATCCACGTGACTTCAAATCATAACAATTTAGGCTGTTTCCAGAGCAATTTACGCCTAAATAGTATTATTAAATATCAAAACTGCAATATTTAGTGCGTCCGCCATTTTCACATTGTTGAATGACGTCAAAAGCATTTCTGACCTCACCAAAATGCAACAACAAAGTGACGCACATTATTGACTCAGTTTGGCGCCACGACGCCTTTGTCAATAGATACTGATACCAACGTTAGTTTCAAATCCTAATAAAAACAAAACCTACGCTTAAAATGCTATTTCACTTACGTTTTTAGGTGCTAATCTATATTTAAACCCATTTCTGCATCTGGAAAATTTGTTGGTGAACTTATCTTTTAGATTGGAACAAACGCAAAAAATCTAAAAAAAAGTATGTGGAACTGAAAGAATTCATATAAAACCTTAAAAAGTCACAAAGTGGGTGAGAAAAAGTATCCATCATGATTTATTGTTGAGGGACAAGGTCATCCCACTCTTGGACCTGAATAATTTCGTCAGAAACTCGGTAGAGCCTCGTTTCTGACATATTATTCTGGTCCTCGGGTTGGATTTCCTTGTCCCACAACAATACATATGAAGAACACTCTTAATCTCTCATAGGTAAAAACAGCGGAAACGCTGGTCTAGTATGCAAGAAATAATTGTTCTGGTATCAGCCTACCTTTGAGCCAGATCTAGCAATTGTTCCTAGGTTATCCACCATTTCTTCTTTTGTCATACCTAGACCTGTGTCCTATAAATAAAGACCAAAATCAATGTGTGAATGAACCTTTGTATTCCCCACCACTATGGCTTTTCAGGGTTCATACAGGCAGTATTTTTAAAGTGAAAAATTCAAGGATTTTCAAAGACTTCTCAAAAGACTCTCCTACAGTTTTCAAGGACCACTACAAATTTATGAAAAATACTAGTTTGCACATAAAATTCTATTCACTGAACAAATTTCATGTGTTGCACAGGCCTGAAAAGAATATAAAGAGGGCTTTCTTGAAAAGTCCTTGAAAATTAAATCTGCCATGAAAAGTACTGGAAGTATCTGATTATAGATTTCTCTCTGTATGAAGGCCCCAAGCCACCTTCATGCAGACAGTAAAGACTCTGATCAGACTTGGCAGATGCCCAGTTTGATCAGCCTTCACTGTTTTTGTTTGTTTGCTTGGTTTGTGGTTTAACATCTCATTCAACAGCTATGGTCATGACGGTCAGATAACCTATTCACACTTTTCCTGGGCAAGCTTAGACAAAGCGGTTAACCAGTACTCAGTGCACATTCTTTCCTTGTAACTGACAACAGTCCTTCTTGAATCCTTCACTGGGCTCACAAGTCATTTCATTGTTATTGTCAGACATAGTCTCAAATGTATCCTTAGGTTTAGATAAGCAAAATAATTGAGCGTAAAATTGTAAAAATTTTCTTACCCATCTGTTTTAACATATGTTTTGGGTGCTCAAAAGAACCGTCTCATTGAGACGGTTCTTTTGAGTACCCAAAACATATGTTTGGTTGAGAAATAAGATTTTTTCATTTTACCCACTCTTGAAGAGACTAAGTCTGCAACTATGAACATTTTTCATTTTTTTTTCATTTTCTTTTTAAATCATTTGTAAAAGTAGAATTAAGTTATGTTTTCACAATAAATCTGTTCACTATAGCTGAAAACTGCACGAAAAAGTGAATTATCTTATAAAACAGGTGTGTTTTTCTCTTGTTGGTAATTATTTGCGTCCCTCCAATAATTATAGACAGCTAATTTTAATGTAAATGCTGCTGTTTTGATGCTGATAATTTGTTAAGATTTACGGAATTGGTAAAATGTATACCTGAATTTTAGTTTTTTACTGTGTTCTTGAAAAATAGAAACATTAGTTCTAAAATTAAAAGATCAAAAGTTACAGACTATGCAGCTTTAACTAAAGGCCTGGTACCTGAATGGTAAATGTTTTCTTCTTGTCATCTGTTGCTATGTGGATCTCCAAGGGCACATCTCTGTCAACCACTTCCTTTCCCGTCATCTCTAAATATCGCAACTTTTCGAGGGCATCGCTGCAGTTTGATATCAACTCTCGGATAAACACCTGAAGAGCAAACACAGAAGGTTACAACTCAGAATATATGGGCCTCGACTCGAGAAAATCTGAGATGTTGCATGCAAAAACAAAGGTGCAGATCAGCCTGTGCATCCACACAGTCTGATCAGCACCTTTGTTATTTGCCTTCTGGAAAGTACAGAAGTCAAACTTGCTCCATACAACAATTTCAATATTCTGGCAAGTATTTCGTAAAATTAAAGTTCAAATTTTTGAGTTTTAACTATTATCTCTAGTCTATTGTAAATAGAAGTCTATCTGAATAGAAGGGGTTAATCACTCAGTAAAAAAAAAACATCACAGCTCACCTCTTTTTCGGAGTAGAGTGACCTGGCAACAATGTCCAATAACTTTCTTGTCTCAGCTTGAAATTCATGTTGGTCAGATGGACCTGAAATCCAGAGAGATACCGAAAAACAATTTGCATAAAATTGTGATTATTTTCTTATCGATCAGTTTAAACATGTGTTTTGGGTGCTAAAAAGCACCGACTCATCGAGATGGTTCTTTTGAGTACCCACAACATATGTTTTGGTTAAGAAATAAAAAAAAATTATGTTACACACTCTTATCTGGGGGCCTGTATATATTATTACACATTGGGTCCCAGCATTTTGGGAACATGATCCAACCTTCGTCATTTTATACAAGCTTTGGGAAAGCTCACACCATGTAATATAATTGATTCTAACACACCTTGCCTATACATGCATAGCAAATGCTAAAAAATTGTGTTATATGAAACAACAGTCAGCTTTGAAAGTGTGTGCTAGCTAACGTCATTTACCACTGCAAAATGATGTCAGTTATGGTGTTAGACGGTGTAACATTGTTTTGACGCTTGAAAGACACTACAAATACTGTACATGTAAACGTATGTGAAACAGTCCAACTATAGCAGGATTTCTTCAGTGCAATGGCAGAAAGTTGGATGAAGCTGAAGACTTCAAATGTGTTTTGTTGTTTATTGTGTGTTCTAATTGAAATAGATCTGCTCTAGTGTGTGAATTGTTGAGTAATAATTCACTGTTTGTCAGTCAGTTGTCCGAAGATAAATCACTTGCGCTGCACGCTTGTGATTTGATCTTCTTTACAACTGACCTCCAAATAGTGAATTATTACTCAACAATTCACTGCTCAAATCACTGCTAGAGCACTCATTTAAGAGCTAACTTTGGTACATAAAGATCACTCACCCTTGGACCTTTCTGTATCCTTAATGATCGAGTGATACTCTTCTTCTTCCTTTTCTTCCGTTGCCTCTGAACTCATGCATCTCCATTTGTTTGTGATGTTCCAGTTCCGCTGTTGCCATGGTGACACAAACTGCCTTGTGTAAATTGGCAGTAGAGAATGTGTTCCTGAAATGACAGATAAGTTGGGGGTAAATAGAGAAAATCAGGCCCCATGGTTATAAAGCTTTTTTTCATGCTCAACTCAACTGAGCATGAAATTTATCATGCTCATAAATGTTAAAATGCCAACAGTTGTTGGCATTTTAACATTTAGTGGCATGATAAATACAACACCTGAACTGAGAGTTTGAAAGCAAGAAAAGTCTTTATTTTCCAGCATTTTAGTTCTTATGAGCATTTGAAATTTCACGCTAAGTCGAGTTGAGCATGAAAAAGGTTTTATAACTCAGGGCCAGGATTAAAGCAAAGCACAAGTTTTAAGCTTTCTTTCTTGAAATTTGGCATTTCATGTGAATTATCTGTCCAGGGGACATGTCAAAATCTTGTTCGATTTTAGCTCTTTGCATTCTGGGTAATGTTTATGCTTTTGTTGTCGCCTGCTGACTTTTTTCAAAATTTACTTTTTTAAAAAATTATTTCAGGAACATTTTCCCTGCCATAATGATCAGCCTTTGATTGGGGGCGGGATAATAAAAAGAAAGAAAAGTCAAATAGTTTGAATCCAGATCCAGACCAGCTTTCTGTCAGTACGAATGTAGGACAAAACATCCCGGTGTAACAGGCCGGAATTTCCCCCCAGTCAGTTTTTTCCCCGGGGAAAGAATGGGCCGGCCCATTCTTTCCCCGGGGAAAAAATGGGCCGGCCTATTCTTTCCCCACCCAGTCAGTTTTTTCCCCCCCTAATAATTTCAAAAATCATAATGGAATTATTATTTCTTTGCATAAATTTAAAAAGCCGCTATTAAAATAGCGATAGGACTCAAAAGTACTCATACTTATTGCTGTTTGGTTGTGATTTTTAGGGGTTCAGACCATTCACTGTCAGTCCTTCGTTTAAACTACTCTTACACTGAATCTGAACACTCATGATTAACATATCTCAAGGAGAAATTCAAGTAACAAGAATCCAGCCAAATGATTCTTCTAAATAGGGGGTGGGGAAAGACTGGGAAAAGACTCGGCCGGCCCATTCTTTCCATCCCCTCCATTGGGTTCTAACCTTTCAATTTATCTGTCAGTCCTTTGTTTAAACAACTCTTACACTGAATCTGATCACTCATGATTGACATATCTCAAGGAAAAATTCAAGTAACAAACATTCAGCCAAATGATTCTTCTAAATAGGGGGTGGGGAAAGACCGGGCCGGCCCATTCTTTCCCCCCTCTATTATTTTCTAACCTTTCTATTTATCTCTCAGTCTTAAGGTTTAACCTACTCTTGCACTGTATCTTAACACTCATGATTGTCTTGTTCTAAGAAGAAATTCACGTTAAGGAAGCATTTAGCTGACTGCATGTTCCTTCTCAATAGTGGGGTGGGGAAAGACTCGGCCGGCCCATTCTTTCCCCCCTCCAATGGGTTCCAACCTTTCAATTTATCTGTCAGTCCTTGGTTTTAACTACTCTTACACTGAATCAGAACACTCATGATTGACATATCTCAAGGAGAAATTCAAGTTACAAGCATTCAGCCAAATGATTCTTCTAAATAGGGGTGGGGAAAGACTGGGCCGGCCCATTCTTTCCCCCCTCTATTATTTTCTAACCTTTCTATTTATCTCTCAGTCTTAAGGTTTAACCTTCTCTTGCACTGTATCTTAACACTCATGATTGTCTTGTTCTAAGAAGAAATTCACGTTAAGAAAGCATTTAGCTAACTGCATGTTCCTTCTCAATAGTGGGATGGGGAAAGACTCGGCTGGCCCATTCTTTCCCCCCTTCATTGGGTTCCAACCTTTCAATTTATCTGTCAGTCCTTGGTTTAAACTAATCTTACACTGAATCAGAACACTCATGATTGACATATCTCAAGGAGAAATTCAAGTTACAAGCATTCAGCCGAATGATTCTTCTAAATAGGGGTGGGGAAAGACTGAGCCGGCCCATTCTTTCCCCCCTCTATTATTTTCTAATTTTTCTATTTATCTCTCAGTCTTAAGGTTTAACCTACTCTTGCACTGTATCTGAACACTCATGATTGTCTTGTCCTAAGGAAAATTCAAGTTAAGAAAGCATTTAGCTAACTGCATGTTCCTTCTCAATAGTGGGGTGGGGAAAGACTGGGCCGGCCCATTCTTTCCCCCCTCTCCATTGGGTTCTAACCTTTCAATTTATCTGTCAGTCCTTGGTTTAAACTACCCTTACACTGAATCTTAACACTCATGATTGACATGATTTCTAACCTTTCTATTTATCTCTCAGTCTTAAGGTTTAACCTACTCTTGCACTGTATCCGAACACTCATGATTGTCTTGTCCTAAGGAGGAATTCACGTTAGGAAAGCATTTAGCTAACAAGTTAATTGGTACTTCTACATTGTGGGGTGGGGAAAAACTGGGCCGGCCCATTCTTTCCCCCCTCCAAAATGTTGGGATCTTTCTATTTATCCTCTAGACTTTTTGATTATGTTATTCTTTTGCTGTATCTGAACACTCTTGACTTATACCGAGCAGAGAAACAAGTTTTCAAACCAACAAGTTTATTCGTAATTGTAGGGTGGGGAAAGACTGGGCCGGCCCATTCTTTCCCCCCTCCTTAATCTTTCGATCTTCTATTGATCATTTCGTCTTTCGGTTTATGTTACTCTTTCACTCTATTTTAACATTTATGAAAGACCTATACCAAAGTGAGAATCAAGTTTTCAATCCAACAAGATTATTGGTACTTCTACATTGTTGGGTGGGGAAAGACTGGGCTGGCCCATTCTTTCCCCCCTCCAAAATCTTCAGATCTTTCTATTGATCAGTTACAATTGTAGTCTTTCGGTTTATGTTACTCTTTCACTGTATCTTAACACTTATGAATGACCGATTCCAAAGAGAGAATCAAGTTTTCAAACCAAACATATTGTTTGTACTGCTACATTGTGGGCTGGGGAAAGACTGGGCTGGCCCATTCTTCCCCCCCCCCCTCCAAAATGTTCTGATCTTTCTATTTATCTTTCAGTCTTTCAGTTAATGTTATTCTTTTACTGTATCTGAAGACTTATGAATGACTCATTCCAAAGAGATGATCAAATTTTCAAACCAAAAAGTTTATTGGTTATCTCCCTCCAAAGTGTTCCAACCTTTGTATTTTATCTTAGTGAATTGATTCTTCCAAATAGTGGGTTGGGGAAAGACTGGGTCGATTTTCCTTTAACCCATTCAAATAACCATTTTGAATTAAGAACATACTCATTTTGTTTTTTGAATAGGCTAACCATTTATAATCAAATCCTTCTACACCCTCTGCACTTTTGTGCTGTGTTGAGGGTGGTAGAGTTATAATACAGCTATTTCAGAATGATATTTAATTTGATTTAACTACACAATGACACATATATCATTTTCAAGCCTTTTCCGAAAAAATAACATGGGGGGAAAAACTGACTGGGTGGGGAAAAAACTGACTAGTCAAATCTTTCCCCGGGGGAAAAAACTGACTGGGGAAAAAACTGACCGTTACACCGGGACAAAACATCCCATGCCATTTTTTGACACCCCGGACAAAACATCCCGCATCGATTTGCCATCCCATGCAGTTTTTGTCACCCCGGACAAAACACCCCATGACATTTCTGCCACCCCGGACAAAACTTCCCACACTCTGTTTAAAGCCTATGAAAGAGCATAAAACATCCCATTTAGTTAATTGTCACTAAATGTACCGAATGTAGGACATTTCGGCCTAGGATGTTTCGTCCCGAACATTTCGACCACAGAAAATGCCAAAGGTGGACGTTTCGGCCATGTCCATGATAAATTGTGGGTTGGGGTGTGTGCATGCATAAATGTGTGATGCATTTCTTAGGACTGAATAATCATATACATGTATACTTTATTTCTCCCAAATTTTATCAGTTATTAAACTGCATGTATTTACAAGCAGAGATGAAAACAGTGTGGGTCCTGATCAGGTAGGGAGCTAGCTGATCTGGATCTGCAGTGTTTTGAAGAAAAAAAATAATTCCAGGCTCAGGATGCAAGTAGTAAACATTCATCAATTATTATGTACAGTAGATTCACGAGAATCATTGTAAAAAAAAAATATTAACTAATCCAGGTAATGGGTACTTTATGCAGGTATATATCATTTTCTGCTGTATAATATACACAATAATTAACTTGTTTCTATTAAAAATAGCATGATCCTATGATCATGCATCTTTGAATCTACTGTAAGTATTCACATGTATATTTGATTTTAAAAGATTAAGAAATGCATCACACATTACCGGGAAATACTGGCAAATAATGGAAAATGCTGGCAAATATGATTTACAACCCTCCACATTTAGATTGGTAAGTTCAATAATAGAGGTCATATTCAATACTTACATTTTCACTCATTTAGTTAAATTATACTATTTTAAGTCAACTTTCTAATTTTACAGCTTAAAATCATATTTGCCAGTATTTGAGCCTTATTTGCCATGCCGGGAAATACCGGTAAATTCCATTGGTTAATTCTGGGGTGGAATTTTCAGCACAACCTTGTCCCAAAACCCAAAATTTATGGTTATGGCCGAAATGTCCACCTTTGGCATTTTCCGTGGCCGAAATGTCCAAGGCCGAAATGTCCAGGCTGAAACGTCCATGGCCGAAATGTCCGAGCACCAATGTACCATACCTATTGAAATTTTTTGTTTGATTTGATTTTTTTACGTCCCATCAACAATCCTTCAGTTAAACAGGGACGGGTCTTCCTTGGTTGAACCAGTACTAAGCTAAGATAAATGTGTCTTGCTCAAGGACCACAACACAGTGACGCCAGTGAGGCTCGAACCCGCGGCCCTTCGGTCTCGAGTCAAGCACTCTACCACTGAGCCACTGCGCTCCCACCTATTGAAATGATTGGAGATCAAAAGTAGATAGATAATTAGACTAATTAGACATATGTTTCCCAAATATAATAGTTTGTTTGACCCAAACTGTAAAATGATTTCTTTTAAGATGTAATTGAGCCGTGACATGAGATTTCCAACAAAATGGTATGTGCGACCAGCAAAGCCTCAGACCAGCCTGTGCATACGCGCAGTCTGATCAGAGCCTTTGCTTGTCGCTTGCATGTTCTATGAATGATAGCTACTGACTGAACATCATTTGGAGTTTCTAAGCTTAAAAGGAGGCTGCACAGGCACATGTGAGTCTACACCTGTCAAAATGCCACATTGTTGGAAACCACGTGTCACGGCTCAATTGCTTTCTTAACACTCAAATTTAGTTGTTTGTCACAAGAAGATATAATTATCTTTTATTAAATTTTATTTACACTGTGAAACTGCCTTTTAATCAATTTAAGATCTAGTTTATATCATTTGAATAGTCTTACTAAGGCATTCACTGCTAGTACATGTAATAGTAGATGAAGGTCCTAAATGAGACTTGCCCTGAAGGAGCAGTCTGAGTGTGGGATGTTTTGTCCGGGGTGGCAAAAATGGCATGGGATGTTATGTCCGGGGTGACAATAACAGCATGGGATGTTATGTCCGGGGTGACAAAAACAGCATGGCATGTTTTGTCCATGTTGGCAAATCTTTGTGGGATGTTTTGTCCGGGGTGTCAAAAATGGCATGGGATGTTTTGTTTGGCTCAGGTCAGCACTGATCTGGGTACAACTATTTGTAAAGGTTATCAGAAGACGACAAATGTTATCACTTGAATGCGCAGTCAATGGGGCGCCATCGCGAATCCCCACGCTAAAGTTTTTGACCCCCCCCCCCAGCACCCCAAGCCGCGCCCCAGGCCCATGATCCTGGCAACAGAGTGAAAATTCTGTTCAATATGTTCTCTATCTTTTATTTGTGAGAAAACACGCAAAGTTCTGTATAAATAATTGAAATTAACATGGTAACGGAAATTTAATGATATTTGACCTTTTGACCTCACTTTTGTTCTGCTTGTCATCCCTGTCAATATGATATGCCACATGACCATGTTTGAAAAAAAAAAATTGACCCCCTGGGCACCCCCAGCCCACCCTGGGGCATGACCAGTGTGACAGAATGGAAATCCCTTCTGATATAATTTGTATCTTTCATTTGTGAGAACACACAAAAAGTTTGGTGTAAAAATCTTTGAAATTGACATGTTAACTGATATTTAATGATATTTGACCTCTTGACCTCACCCCAGGTCACCAGTTTGACCCTAGGATAAAAATTTTACTTGCATTCTGTTCTGCTCGTCATCCCCGTCGATTTGTTATGCCACATGACCATGCTTGAAAAAAATTTTTTTTTACCCCCTCGGCACCCCCAGCGCCCCTAAGTCCCCCCCCCCCCCCTGTGGCATGACCCAGGCAACAGAATTAAAATCCCGTCTGATATGTTTTGTATCTTTCATTTGTGAGAACAAACGCAAAGTTTGGTATAAAAATCTTTGAAATTGACTTTGTAATTGAAATTAAATGGTATTTGACCTTTTGACCCCTCTCCAGGGCCCCAGGGGGCGGGGCCAAAAAAAATTTTGCTGTTGCACGCTCCATTCATGTGAGTAACTCACACACAAAATTTGGTTGAATTTTGTCCAACGGTTTAGGAGATAGCATGACGGACAGACGGATAGACGGAGGCGATTACAATATCCCCTTGGCTTTTTACAGATAAAAATGAATCGAATTCCTTTGTGTTTACGACTTTTTCCTGTTTCTATGGCACACACTAAGTATTCATACCCCATCGTAGGCGAGTCACGAGCCAGAGACCTCGATCTCAAGTCTAAAAGGCTATCACTGAGCCATCAGGCTCATCATGCTACTTGTTACTGTGTGTTAGCATTATACTATAGCCCCAAATTCAGTGCTACTTGTCAATAAGAACAGAACGGGTCCGTAGAATTACCGAAAACCACTCATCTACCGAAAACCACCGAAAACCACTTAGAAAATCATATTTATAGGGGAATCATACCCTCCTAGTATTTGTTTTTTAGTAGTTTATGTTTATATATAAGTATATTTAATAGAATGGATAGAAAAAATTAAAAATGAAGCCATCTTATACCGATTTTGACCGTTTAAAATATATCGCGTCTACCGAAAACCAAAAGCAATCGCCGAAAACCAATCCGAATAGCTGATATAATAAGTTACTATGTTCTTGAAGTATTTGTTTTTGATAATACAGATGTTTATAGCAGTATGTTGAATAAGAAGGATAAAATAAATCAAGATTGAAACCATCTTATACCTAATTAAATGCTTTAAAACGTACAGCGGCAGGCCGAAAATCAAAAGTCAATTACCGAAAACCAATCGAAATATCCCATCTATAGGGCTTTTATGCCCTCATGGGATGTGTTTTGAATAAATCAAGTTAATTTATAAGCATATTAAGTACGCTTAATTTAAAAAAAAACGACAATTATAACATAGATATTATTTATCCATATCATCCTGAATTTGACGCCTCGTTGACTCTTGCTTAAAGGCATTATCTTTCAATCACCCAGAGGATTAAGGGAGGTGTGTGTATTAATTGCAGTTAATAACTGGGTACTTGGTTTGACTGGTAATTGGTACTCAATTAGTGTCATATTTCTGACTATTGGGATTTTTAACCTGGAACAGGCTGTTCAGTATTTCGGCCAATATTCTTCAGCAATATGACAACAACGATTATAAAGAATATTAATAAGAATAATTTCACAACTCTTTATTTTCAACCGCGATGTAATAACTTGCATAATTAAACACGTTCATTTGGCTTAATTATTAAATTTTATACTTATATTATCATACATTCTAAAGAATAAATCGAAGCTTTACAGATTAAGCGTAAATTAAGTACTTGAATTTGATATAGAAGTTGGTTTTCGGTTGAGGGACTAAGATATAGATATTGGTTTTCGGTCGAGGAACTAAGCTTTTCGCTAACCGCTATATGTTATAAGTCTATAAATCCATGATTAAGTGGCCTCACCATATACCCTGTAGCAAAATATCATAAATAATATGTATATAAACATAAACTACTAAAAAGCAAGTACTAGGAGGGCACAATTCCCCTATAAACTTGATTTTCTAAGTGGTTTTCGGTGGTTTTCGGTAAATGTGTGGTTTTCGGTAATTCTACGGACCGGAACAGAACTGTGTTTGCATTAGCACTGAATTCAGGGCCATATGATGGATTTTTATTTTATGTTATCATATAGCCCTGATTTTTTAAGCCTCTATCTTTTCCCTTACTGTTTGCGTGGACGTAAACCAACTTGAAAACACATTTCCAAACAGTGTCTTCCTCAAACACTACTCCATTTTGTATGTTTATAGGTTTATCTATATGTTGCTATTTGGTTTGCCGCTGATGCATACCTGATTAGTTCTAAAAAGATAAAATACTCCTGTCCACACAGAATGTTTACACTATTTGTTTTCAAAACATGGCGTCATTTTTGTCTTCTGAGCTGAAGAGCATGCTTTTTCTGTGGGAAACTAAAGTCATGCACGAATTTGTTTTGGTATTTTATGTACCGACAATGACCCGTTCACTTTTCGTTTTCTGAATACACAGATGTTTTAACAACATTAAATACCAAAATCAGACTTATATAATGTTTTCTTTTACCTTCCTTATTATCATAATTGGCCAAAAATTGATCATACCTGGTCTATTGAGATTAAAATAATCCAATACCATCTCACCATACATTTGGTACATATAGATATTTGCAAAAAAGATGACCAATTACCAATCTAACTGGAGCCGCTTTTTACCAATTTGTTGACATCGAGAACTACCCAGTTGGATATGTACAAACTGTGTCCGAGGAGTTCTTTATGGCAATGGATGGAATCCTTTTTTGTGCATACAGGTTGATTTTTATGGTGACCTCTCTCACCATTTGTAATAGGTTTTCTTTTAATATCTGATGAATGTCAACGAATAAAGGTCAATCTTCAACCTAGTATGCAAATTTTTCACCCTGGTTCTGTATTCCGACGGATGTCACTGGATAGAAAATTGACTACTTTCAGATAAGGAATTCCCCCACTTCCACTAACAGGAAATACATAGAAAAAAAAATGCCAAATGATTTTGCATATTCAAATAATGACATCATTCTACAATTCTAATCTTAAACCATTGCGCACATGTTCAAAACGAAGGTCAAAACACCCAATGTCTCTATATAAGATTCACGTGGCGCCTTAAAAACGATGGGCACCAATTGTGTGTATTGACTGATAGCCTAATTGAACATAAGCGTGTGCTAGTAAAGCTATTCAGCTTGCAGCAAGGTTAGCCATGATATAAAAAATATTTTCCTTCACTAATATCTTATTGATCACTGTGCAAAAGTAATTTGATTCTGATCTTTCCAATCCATCGCTTCTTGTCGTAAACAAGCTGACCCCCTCTCGGTTCAGAGGTCAATGTACTCTTGCGTTAGCTTGCTTCTTTTGGCGGGAAACTTGTCACGTGAGCACATGATCAGAATAACAATTGTCCGCCATGTTGGAAAAGTCCATTTTCAGTCTGATTATGACATTTTGGGACATGACAAAGCTTCCTTTCCGAAAATTAGATTTATATAGTGTAATATGGGTGGGGTATGTGATTGTTAAGGATTTCTGTCAAGTAAGTATCTCAGTTTCTTTGGCATGCTATATTAAATTGAAATCAAACCATTCTTGGAAATCGACTTTCATTTTCTGAAATAGGTCACTACTCGTTATAAATTAATAGAAAATAGGGGGCGCTACAATGCACAATAATACAGAAACAAGACTGCTGCGAGCGTACAAAAATTGAGTAAGTTAACAGAATCGATAACTAACAATTTTGCGCTGATTTTCAAAATTCAAACACCTACTTGTTTCTTATATTGTGCAAAATCCACTGTTAATGTTATTCTTATAATGTACTGAGTTTTTGAAAAAGTGCTGGCATCCCTTACCTAGTCATGGGGAGTATGACCAGTACGGTTTTTTTTTATAATATATTCTCAACGTTTTAATAAGTTCGTCTCATCAATTTAACATCCGAAATTTATCGCAAAAACGTCATCACCCCTCATTGTCGCACAGGAAGTCCGCAAGCACAAACAGAGATGAGGTATCGTCAGGTCTCGCGAGAATGCATCACCCCTAACTCGTGAAAAGCATGCAAAATGGCTGCGATGTGCCGAAAAACAACAACAAGAACATAATATTACAGATTGCATTGATCGTGTCACAAAAACGAAGCCAATGGTAACATTTTTATAACTTTGGTTGTGTATGTAAAACACATGAAGAAGTCTGAATAGTTGGATTGTCAAAGAAACGAGTTTTTCCCAAAACAAAAGGGGATTCCATCACTGGTCAAGATAGAGCACAAAAACACTGCGACTTTAGATTCAGCCAGTTCGAAAAAAAATCTAAAGTCGCAGTTCTGCAACTATGTTTGCATCATCTTTTGAACAAACCAAATTCAATATTTTTAGCGCAACAACATTCCACAGATTCTTTTAATTACCTCGG
The DNA here is from genome assembly GCA_964019695.1 of Loripinus fragilis. Classification (NCBI taxonomy): domain Eukaryota; kingdom Metazoa; phylum Mollusca; class Bivalvia; order Lucinida; family Lucinidae; genus Loripinus; species Loripinus fragilis. The sequence continues at coordinate 31,347,756 of OZ026521.1, forward strand.
GCATTGTATTTCAAATACGATTCGCTCTTTAAGTCCAAATTTGATGTTAAAATTTGGCTGCGATTCGAATAAATTGGTCTTAGACAGAAAGACCTTCGCAAAATGTGTGATCTTATGGAAGCTGACATCTTGAAAAAGACTGGTTGTCTTTTTTTCAAAAGGGTTATCCTAGTTGCCGAATGGTAAGATGAAATACCGAAATTCTCAAGTATTGAGTGGGGCAATTACTGATGATGATGATGATGATGATGATGATGATGATGATGATGATGATGATGATGATGATGATGATGATGATGATGTAGATTGGTTCCCCACGTTGATAAAGCTCCACTTCCGCTACGCATATTACGTTTGGTAACTAGTAATTTTTTACCAGTAGAGAATCCCACTCATCCTACTGCGCATGCTCCAGAAAGAGCATCTGTTTACATCCTGGGTCAATTTCGCACTTCAAGATGAGAAATGAACATGTACTGAAAACTGAGAAGATTTGCCACACTTTCTTTTCGATACGAAGCCTTTCAAATATTGCTGTTATTGGTAATTTCGATTTTAATAATTTTTTCAATGTACTTAGATTTTGATGTAAACAAGTGATGATACCTGTCCAAATAGCGCAAGTGGTAGCGCTTTAGCTTAACGAGGTAAGGGTCTAGAGATCGAATCCCACACACCTGATTTTTTTCTTCCGCATATGGTATTTTTTCAAGTAGAGAACCTGCGCATGCTCCAGAAAGAGCGTCGGTGTTGAAAAAGTTCATAAATAGGCCAGGTATTATATGAATCCAGTGTGAACCAAATTCAATTAAATTTTTTACTATATAAAAGGCACAGAAAGTGGACTGGGTGGGCCAGCTCATCCAAAGATGCAAACCATGTTTCAAGGTCACCAGTCTTGTGGTTTATGTAAAGAAGGTTTAAAGGGTATTCACTACCTAAAAATAGTATGTGAGCATGATCAGGAAATACCACAATCACAAGCAGCAGACAACCCCATGGCACTGCAAGGAAGAGACACACAACCATCAAGAGACACCAGGAAGACAAACTAATACATCCGTGGATCATCGTGGCTACAGCATGGGATAGAAATGTATAGAACTCCCGTAAAACAAAAATCTGCACCCTGCAGAGCGTGTCTGCATGGTCTGTGGAAAGAGCGCACAAGAGGTCCGAAGGATCGAATCCACAAAAAGATCAGACATCAACGCCAAAGCATTGCTCGCCAAATATGGGGGCATTAATGTAGAGAGTGGCGTTAGGCTTAAATGAAATATATGTGTGGTTCCTGTTGCCTACCTACCCTAATTTTTTTAACCCTATATACCCTAAACAATAAAATGGTCTTTGGAGAAAAAATGGGCACTTTTTCAATTTCTGTCACTATTTTCTTTGTTAAATGTTATAACAAAATTTAATAATTTCCCTACCTACCTACCCTGAATTTTCTTGGCATGAAACAGGAACCACACATATATTTCATTTAGGCCTTATGTGTAGAAACTGTTACTCGAAATTACAGAACCTCGATCAAAGATGTAGACTTTTTTATGAGGGGTGCCAACGAAATGCAAGGATAGTGATGCGTGCTAATACTAAAAGAATGATGCGCTCCTCTCCTCTCTCTGGACCACAAAAGAGAATTAACTTCTCAAAAACACCAACAAAGACACGCAAAACACAACGCAAAACACAATTGTTTAAAGAGAGTGCCACCCCTGAAAGTACCACACCCGAGGAAATTGGCCTTAAAGTGGATTTTGTTACTGGTAGGATGTGTTTCCAGGTTTTAAGTGACCCCCGTTTTTCTTTTTTAAACAGCTTTAAAATGATCTTAGAAGAATGCACACCGCGTAACTAAAACCTATGGATCCCCGGAGCCCCCCCCCCTTCCTAAAAATCACAAGTTATTGTGATAGCAATTAGCATTTGGATCCCCCCTTGGATGGACCTCCCCTGAAAATGTTGGACCCCCTCTGGATCCTTGGGAAAGTATAGTTTTCTCTGCAATAAAACCATTGCCCCCCCCCCCTCTGTAAAATAAGCTGAGGACTAAAAAACGTCTCAATCTGGACCCCCCCCCCTGTCAAAAATTCCTGGATCCGCGCATGATATTATACATGCTTTAAAGTCATATTACGGGGGTCGCGCACATGCGTTCCTTTTTCGCCACGCTCCCTAACTGTGAATGATGACCATCCCGCCCCCTCCCCTAAAATATCCACAATTTTATCATAGATCCCATAAAATATTTATTCAATCTGAACCCCCTAAAATTGTTGAAATTAAAAGTTAGACCCCCTCCTTAAAAAAGGTCCGAGTCCACATAGGCTACGAAATATCAGAGTAACCCCCATCCGATCGGAAATCCCCGACACAGGCATGCACGGACCCAGGAAGTGTTGTTAGAGGGAGTCCAATTTATCTTTAACAACTTTTTTATGGTGAGAATCCAAATACCTTTCAAGGTGTATCATCATCGGCCAATTTCAATGGCGTTTCGCTAGCGGCCGAATTAATGGCCCAACATTGAATTCTGGCTTGCCTTTGAGATTTTCAAGTGGATCCAGACGAGTATTGCTAAATAAATCCTATAGCTTTGTGATTTTGCTGGGCCCGGAGCCCCGGCCCCCTCTGGATCCGCGCATGGATAGTTTTCCTCGTAACCTGGCTTATTTAATGAACATGAGACAGAGGGGCCGCGGGTTCGAGCCTCGCAGGCGTCACTGCGTTGTGTCCTTGAGCAAGACACATTAATCATAGCTTAGTACCGGTTCAACCCAGGAAGACCCGTCCCTACATAACTGAAAGATTGTTGATGGGACGTAAGAATCAAAACAAACAAATCTCCTTCGCAATGCTGGCCCAATGTCATGTGCTCCGGAAACATAAACTTCTTTTAACACCAAACACATTCTTCAGAATACAGGCACAGAGGATTTTGTAATAATATAGTGGTGTTTAATAATGAGAGAATGGTCGACATTGTTGCGTCGGTTCGATGTTGGCACAAGGTTGGTATGCGGCGACGCCCACATTTCCACCAACTACCAACGTGGGCCCAACGTATCTTTGCTATCTGTGTAGTGACCCCAAACACAAAATATGACGTCCGCTGATATTGTTCACGAATTCCAAGCATACTCGCACCTGGGTGAGAAAGGGGGGGGGGGTACTCTTATATTTTCAAACATACGTAGGCCCGGACCATTTTTGGGGTTAACTTTTTGGTATTTTGTGATGACCCCAAAAGATATCCACAAAATCTTCATACCCCAAAAATTTTTCATTTTTCTGAAAACCCTCAAAGGTATTGAAATTCAAAATTTTGAACCCCAAAATGGTGCGAGCCTACGTATGAATGAAAATATTATAGTACCCCCCCCCCTCCACCCTCTCCTCGCAGATAGAAACAGGGGCCGGGGGCGTCCAGACTCAAATGACAGAAAAAAAACTCTGATAAGGGTGTTTATTGTTGGTTTTTTTGCAACTATATTATATTTTTTTACGGTTCAAAAGGGTCGAAACATTTATCGGGGGGGGGGGGGGGGGGGGGGTGCAACTTTTTATTATTATTTTTTTTTTTTGGGGGGGGGGGTTGGGGGGGGGTACAATTCCTTATTTCTATAGAAACCTATATAACTTGTGATTTTTCGGGGGAGGGGGGGTCCGGACCACCTATCCCTCTCTGGATTCGCGCATGGGTAAGAAATAAGTAATTGCCCACTTCCCTGTCCACGGATTGAGTTTTCTGAAAGTCTCAGAAGGTTTACCGGCCGGCGCAGTCGGTAACATGTGTTTTTTTTTCGGGGATGGGGGGGGCAAATGCTTATTTCCAACGAAACTTAAAGAACTTGTGATTATTATTTATTTTTATTTATTTATTTATGTATATTTTTTTGTGGGGGGGGGTGTGTTCGGACCACCTATCCCCCTCTGGATCCGCACATCGGTTAGAAATAAGTAATTGCCCACTTCCCCGTCACGGATTGAGTTTTGTAGGTGCAAACTGAAAGTCTCATAAGTGTTTCCCCTGTGAACATTTGAAATTCCAGAAAATAGTTGTACCGGGCCGCGTTGCGTCTGACTAGATGCGGGGTAACTGTATTTTTGTTTATTTTCGGGTGGCGGGGAATGCTTATTTCTATAGAAACCCATAGAACATGTGATTTTTTAGGGGGATGGGGGGGGGGGTAGGGTGCGGACCACCTAACCCCCTCTGGATCCACGCATCCAGTGTTGGGTTGGGGATGCTTATTTCTATAGGAACCTATAGAACTTGTAATTTTTCAGTTGCCATATTCCTGATAATAGAACAAAATAAACTTTATAAAAAAATCCAATCCGCACGTACAATTGGGCCACTTTCGGCCCGCCAACGAACCGCCATCCGCAGGTGACGGTTCGTCGGCGGGTCGATAGTGGCTCGTGATGGGATGCTAGCTGGGAGCAGTTGTTTAAAAATCGCAAATGCACTTTTTATTCAATACCGCAGATGGACTCAAGACGTCCCAGGTATTTTCCAATACTACGTATTTTTCCATTACTACGTCAGTGTATATGCTATAAATAGACGCAATGGCGTTTAGTAGTTACCTGTCTTAATATGCTGACAAGCTATTAAAGGGAGAGAACCAGTCTAGATGATGATGATGATGCAATAGTTATAAACTAGATACTTACGCCAGTCTTAGATGCTCCTTAGATGAAGGAGCCTATTTTGTGCTGGTATATGATTGTCAAGTGAAAATCCTTATAAAACTCACTATGTACGATGCTATCTTCTTCACTGGGATCAACCAAGAACATCAATGGTTAAGTGTGACATGTGCATAGGTGCGATAGGATGGGGCATGAAACCCCTACTCCGAACCCTGCACCCATGAACCCTCATGGAAAATACCGTGTGGCCTCTCGCAACAACTGGAGTGTTAAAATTAATAAATTGACTTCCAAACAAAGCAATATATTAATATCTAAATATCCTGGAAGTTTTGTTAAAATTGAAATTGTGGATTGGAAGAAAATTAACAATTATTGTAACTTATGGGTATGAAACCCCCTACCGCAAGTGAATAGAAATACTGTACTGTCCTGTATAGTGAAACGCTACATAAAACATAAAACTCGGCCCATGCCAACTCGTCCCAAGTTTATAAGACAACTCAGCCCAAAATCATTAGACAACTCGGCCCATATATTTTTTGAAGTACATACGAGTGGCATGTTCATATTATACCTGTTATACATGTAGGATACAACCAGAATGTATGTGCATTAGCATACATGTATATGTATGGCTCTATAGGCAGTGGCGAACCCCCCTCCATGCCCCCCGTTTTTAGATATCCTATGAAAACGAATTAATTTGGTCTCGATGGGACCAAATTTATTTAATTTTCATGGGAAATTTAAAGATAATGACACGCGCATGTATGCCTCGACATGCACGCGCATGTATGTTTCTAACATTATCTCTGTACATGATTATGCATGTTTCTATTAATCTGTATGTCTTTTAGTTTGCAGTTTATACATGTACATTTATGTTTATCTGTCTGCCTGTGCATAAACATTCATGTGCCTGTCTGTACATGAGTATGTATGTATGTATGTATGTATGTATGTATGTATGTATGTATGTATGTATGTATGTATGTATGTATGTATGTATGTATGTATGTATGTATGTATGTATGTATGTATGTATGTATGTATGTATGTATGTATGTATGTATGTATGTATTGGTCTGTCCATCCATCTGTCCGTCCATCCATCCATCCATCGAAAATTGTTCATTTGATTAACTAAGGAGATCTGCATGTTTGAACGAAGTGTCAATTGATGCACACCTTTAATCATCAAACAGTGAAGACCCAGAAGAAATGCCACATGATGCGTCATTTCACGAGGGTCCACACTGCTTGCTAGTACCAAGACGGTCTTCTGAGACAAAACATGAATTAGTATGCTCAGACGGGCTAGGTTGCGAATTTACGTGTATGCTCATTTGAACGTGTGGTATACTGACAAGTTGAAGTTGTCTAATTATAAAACTTAAATTGGGCCTAGTTGTCTTGGTCCGAGTTTTGAATCTTGGGCCAAGTTGGCATGGGCCAATTTTTATTTGGGCCGAGTTGGCATGGGCCGAGTTGGTTTTGGGCCGAGTTGTCATGCACCCAAACAGACAGACACACACACAGACAGGCAGACAGACACACAGGCAGAGAGACACACACAGACTGACAGACACAGACAGACAGACAGACAGACAGACAGACAGACAGACAAACAGAGAGACAGACAGACAAACAGAGAGACAGACAGACAGACAGACAAACACACACAGAGGCAAGCACGGACACACACGCGCACGTTCACACGCACGCACAGAGGCACGCATACGCACGCACGCACGCACGCACACACACACACACACACACACAGATAATGAATCTCAAGAAAACATCCTCTTTCGCGAATGGTATGTTTATTTCGTTGTTTTACTATACCCAACTCCGTGATTTCGTGAGTTAATTTCGCATGGAGCACCAGTCTATGTTGTGGAAAAGGAAAAGTAGGAAATGAAATGCTAACCAGAAAAAAATGAAATTTATATGACTAAAAGACGACCCGTGGTTTCTTCTTCATCACTCTAAGGTAAGTAAAACTTAGCCTTAACCAAACATTGCCGTCTTTGTGGCATTAATTGGTGTCAAGTAGCTCTTGTATATTGTCATCTAAAATTTTAACAAGTTCGGCTTTTATAAGAGCAATATAGGTTGCCTTTCCAGTTCCTATTCTCGGGACCGCCGTGACGTCACAGCCTTAGCGACACAGGTAAACAAATGTACCGCCGTGATGTGAACGGTGAATTTTAACATTACGGGTAACGGGAAAATGATGAAAAGTGGGCCGTATTTCTTCAAATTCGCCGATTTTTTCACCAGTCTGCGCTTATTTCGAAGGGAAAACATTGTATTTTGTCCCGCCACGATTATTTTGATTTTAATGCACCGATTTTTTACAAATTATTGAAAAAAAAAAACTCGGGTGTGGGTGGGGTGAACGGCCATCGGTTTGCGATCATTTAGACGTGAAAGAAATGAGTTTCTCTAATATCTTAGGAGCTTTGACACATTAAGGCGGTCTTTTAATTCCATATAGATATTATCAAATTCCAGATAGATAAATGCCTATTTTGAATCTGAATTCTGACACATCACACCTCCAAGCTTGACACTCTTTTGAAATACCTTTAATTGGTACAATATACAGCCTGTCATAAGCGCTATCCTTTTCAATAAAAGTCCCCAGCAATTATTATATGGCATACCAGCATAGGTGAAGCAACAAAAGCTCAAGATTTGTATCAAGGCATGAACGGATCAATGAATTTTCGTCAGGGGGGGGGGGGTGGTAGAGGGGGGGGGGGGGTGTCCAGGTCCATCTGTCATAAAGAAAAAATCTCTGACAATGGTTGTTTAGCTCTTTTTTAGTAGTCCTCCACTTATTTTACAGAATGCCAATGGTTTATTTAAAAGAAAATTATAATTTTCCGAGGTTCCAGAGGGGCTTCAACATTTTTTCCAGGGGGGGGGGGGGGGTCCAATTTTTTCTAGGGGGATCCAATTGCTTATTCCTTATAGACTCCCATATAACTTTTGTTTTTCCAGGGGGGGTCCGGGTCCCTTGTTGCCCCCCCCAAGGATCAGCGCATGCAATATTTGGATCAACTGGATGATGTGACAAAAGTTAGATATGAGAGAAAGTTATCAATTTTGAACCTCTCCCCCTGGGTATCCCTAAATGTTTACATGGTGTCTGGAAAAACAACCATAGTGGCCTGTCCAGGATCCAAAATGTTTTTCCAGGTTCTGACAATTTTGGGGGACAGGGGGTCCGGACCCCCCTGAAAAATAACAAAAATATAGAGTTTCCTTTAAATGGCGTTTCGCTGGTGGGCAGATGATGGCCCATGTATAGCAGTATTTGGATCCTATATCCCCTCATCACCGAAAAAAAAACCTGTTTCAAATTTGGACCCCCTCTGACAAAACTTTCTGGATCCGCAAATGACATGACATTGTCATCTGCTGATAACCCTTTCAAACAATTTGGACCCAGATCAGGCTCGACATTCCGTCCGGACCTGATAGGGGTCCAAACTATTTGACACATTAGAGGCTACGACAAGTTGAAGTTGAACCGATGTATTTTAACTTTGCGTTAAACTTTTACAAGACATTGTCATCTGCTGATAACCCTCTCAAACAATTTGGACCCAGATCAGGCTTCACAGTCTGTCCGGACCTGATCGGGGTCCAAACTGTTTGACAATTTAGAGGTTATGACAAGTTGAAGTTGAACCGATGCATTTTAACTTTGCGTTAAACCTTTACATGAAATTGTCATCTGCTGACAACCCTTTCAAACAAATTGGACCCAGATCAGGCTCGACATTCAGTCTGGACCTGATCTGGATCCAAACTGTTTGACAGTTTAGAGGTTATGACAAGTTGAAGTTGAACCGATGTATTTTAACTTTGCGTTAAACCTTAACATGACATTGTCATCTGACGATAACCCTTTCAAACAAATCGGACCCAGATCAGGCTCATCATTCTGTCCGGACCTGATCGGGGTCCAAACTGTTTGACACTTTAGAGGTTAAGACAAGTTGAAGTTGAACCCATGTGTTTTAACTTTGCGTTGAACCTTTACATGACATTGTCATCTGCTTACAACCCTTTCAAACAAATTGGACCCAGATCAGGCTCAACATTCTGTCCGGACCTGATCTGGATCCAAACTGTTTGACAGTTTAGAGGCTATGACAAGTTGAAGTTGAACCGATGTATTTTAACTTTGCGTTAAACCTTTACATGAAATTGTCATCTGCTGACAATCCTTTCAAACAAATTGGACCCAGATCAGGCTCGACATTCTGTCCGGACCTGAAATGTCTGGCCTCATCGAGGTCCAAACTGCCCGACACTTTAGTGATATAACAAGTTTAAACTTTGCAAGCATGATGCACAAGTTTGCGAGCATATCTACAGAGGGCAGTCTGCTGAGATGTAACATGATATGGTTTGTAGTCATATCTGCAGCTGAGATGGGACATGATGTCTGTCTGTCTGTCTGTCTGTCTGTCTGTCTGTCTGTCTGTCTGTCTGTCTGTCTGTCTGTCTGTCTGTCTATCTATCTATCTATCTATCTATCTATCTATCTATCTATCTATCTATCTATCTATCTACCCTCATATGACAGAATGTTTTGAGTTATTATTATTATTATTATTATTATTATTATTATTATTATTATTATTATTCAGATAAATCGTGCATGCTTTATTTTCTATGCGTGATACATATCAGTACTTTGTCTTGTTGCTTAACTGTTGACATTTAGTGCCTGCCGTGACCGCAAAGATCGATATTTCTGAGTGTTTGTCATTATTATTTGGGAAGCTAAAACCCTGTAATTTCTTGTCTTTCATCGTGTTATGATTGTTGCAACCTACTACAAAGTACGATTTTGCCTTTGTTGAAGGTTACCAGGAGGGAAACGCAAAATTCAAAATATCGATAAAAAAAAAAGATGGCGTCGTTGTCATATTCGGCGGCCCTTAACGACTGTTGCTAACCGGAAGTGCGGTCCCGAGAATTCTCTCAACTTGGCATTAATTATCTGGATATGGATCTACTTCTTGGTAGTTGCAGAACTGCGACTTTAGATTTTTTTTCGATCTGGCTGAATTTAAAGTCACAGTGTTTTTGTGCTCTATCTTGACCAGTGATGGAGTCCCCTTTTGCTTTGGGAAAAACTCGTTTCCTTGACAATCCAACCATTCAGACTTCTTCATGTGTTTTACATACACAACCAAAGTTATAAAAATGTTACCATTGACTTCGTTTTTGTGGCACGATCAATGCAATCTGTAATATTATGTTCTTGTTGTTGTTTTTCGGCTCATCGCAGCCATTTTGCATGCTTTTCGCGAGCTAGGGGTGATGACGTTTTTGCGATAAAATTCGGATGTTGAATTGATGAGACGAACTTAATAAAACGTTGAGAAATATTATAATAAAACCCGGTACTGGTTATACTCCCCATGACTAGGTAAGGTATGTCAGCGCTTTTTCTAAAACTCAGTACATAATTAGAATAAGATTAACAGTGGATTTTGGACATTATAAGAAACAAGTAGGTGTTTGAATTGTGAAAATCAGCGCAAAATTGTTAAAGCTATTGATTCTGTTAACCTAATCAATGTTGGTACGCTCGCAGCAGTCTCGTTTCTGTATTATTGTGCATTGTTGCGCCCCCTATTTTCTATTAAATTATAACGAGTAATGACCTATTTTAGAAAATGAAAGTCGATTTCCAAGAATGGTTTGATTTCAATTTAATATAGCATGCCAAAGAAAATGAGATACTTACTTGACAGAAATCCTTAACAATCACATACCCCACTCATATAAATCTAATTTTCGGAAAGGAAGCTTTGTCATGTCCCAAAATGTCATAATCAGACCGAAAATGGACTTTTCCAACATGGCGGACAATTGTTATTCTGATCATGTGCTCACGTGACAAGTTTCCCGCCAAAAGTAGCAAGCTAACGCAAGAGTACATCGACCTCTGAACCGAGAGAGGGTCAGCTTGTTTACGACAAGAAGCGATGGATTGGAAAGATCAGAATCAAATTACTTTTGCACAGTGATCAGTAAGATATTAGTGAGAGAAAATATTTTTTATTTCATGGCTAACCTTGCTGCACGCTGAATAGCTTTACTATCACACGCTTATGTTCAAATAGGCTATCAGTCAATACACATAGTTGGTACCCATCGTTTTTAAGGCGCCACGTGAATCTTAGAGACATCAGGTGTTTTGACCTTCTTTTTGAACATGTGTGCAATGGTTTAAGATTAGAATTGTAGAATGATGTCATTGTTTGAATATGCAAAACCATTTGGATTTTTTCTATGTATTTCCTGTTAGCGGAAGTGGGGGAGTTCCTTATCTGAAAATAGTCAATTTTCAATCCAGTGACATCCGTCGGAATACAGAACCAGAATGAAAAATTTGCATACTAGGTTGAAGATTGACCTTTATTCGTTGACATTCATCAAGATATTAAAAGAAAACCTATTACAAATGGTGATAGAGGTCACCATAAAAAATCAACCTGTATGCACAAAAAGGATCCCATCCATTGCCATTAAGAACTCCTCGGACACAGTTTGTACATATCCAACTGGGTAGTTCTCGATGGCAACAAATTGGTAAAAGGCGGTCCCAGCTAGATCGGTAATTGGTCATTTTTTTGCAAATATCTACATGTAACAAATGTATGGTGAGATGGTATTGGATTCAGGTATGATCATTTTAGGAAGGAAGGTAAAAGAAAACATTATATAAGTCTGATTTTGGTATTTAATGTTGTTAAAACATCTCTGCATTCAGAAAACGGAAAGTAAACGGGTCATTGTCGTTACATAAAATACCAAAACAAATTCGTGCGTGACTTTAGTTTCCCACAGAAAAAGCATGCTCTTCAGCTCAGAAGACAAAAATGACGCCATGTTTTGAAAACAAATCTAGTGTAAACATTCTGTGTGAACAGGAGTATTTTATCTTTTTAGAACTAATCAGGTATGCATCAGCGGCAAACTAAATAGCAAAATATAGATTAACCTATAAACGTACAAAATGGAGTAGTGTTAGAGGAAGACACTGTTTGGAAATGTGTTTTCAACTTGGTTTACGTCCGCGATAACAGTAAGGGAAAAGATAGAGGCTTAAAAAATCAGGGCTATATGATAACATAAAATAAAAATCCATCATATCGCCCTGAATTCAGTGCTAACTTCTTGGTAACAGTGAAAATGAGAATATACCTGGTTGGAGTGAGTCTATCATAAATGAATTTAGACTTGACCGTATCAAATACTAAGTCTCTTCTTCTGTTACAATAGCCGGGATCCTGTCCGAACATTTAAGGCTCTGCGAGACTGCAGCATGGTAACTGACACAGCAGCCCTCCAAATGGCTATTTAAAACTTTGTACTGAAGGTGTGGCTGAAATTAAATGGTTGTGGGTCTGGCGTGCAGGCTCCCACAGAATTCTTCCAAGGATTCTGCTGCTGTGACCTTGTGTGGGGGCTTGTTCCAGTCAACGACGGTTCTGGGGAAGAAGTAGTCCCTGGGTCAGATGAGGTGACAAATTCTAAATTTGCTCTTCAGTACATTTGTGGAAACTTACCTTTGAGGCACTCAACCTACATCATGAGAAGTTAACAGTTACATTGAAGAAGACTGTGCCACAAGGCCTGATACGGAATACTCTGTCAGAGCTAGAAAGAATGCTTGTCCCTGATACTTAGGCAAAGTGACATAAATGCCAGAGCAGTGATTAACTAATATATCTATGATAATTTGGAGCAAATTTAAGCCACCTCATCTGACCCATATTTTCAGTAGCTAAAATTAATAAATTGGATTCTATATTTTTATTTATCTAATCCTCTTATTTGTTAGCATTTTAATAGTTGAGTTGAGCATGAAAAAAGTTTTATAACACATGACCAGATCTTGTTACCATGGACTCACAGACTGAATAGAAAATGGTGCAGATACTTTAGTTGGCTTAATCTGAAGTTGTCTTATCTGGATCTTCTCTGTTTTCTAAAGAGAGACTTAGGATACATCCAAATTCAAGACAAGCATTTTGAGGCCTAAAAAGTGTGTGTTTCAGGTTACCCAACTGTGCCTAATTTTTTGTCCCCGACCCAAATTTTTAAAGCATTTTTAGGTGATTTCCCAGTTCTGCCATATTGTTTCCCATCTTCCCTAGTACATGTATGCTCGGACCCAGTATACACAGACTAGCCACTGACAAACAGGTTGAATTATATTGGAAATACTTTGTTGAGGCTGAGCTTTTCAAAACTGACATATAATCATATTTCCATTATTTCTCTGCATATCTGTGATTTTTCTTCAAAAAGCAATGGTTCAATATACTATCTTTACGACTGTATTGTTATATTTAATGAAAGTTTATCTGTCTTTATTTATGAACACCAGCAAGAAACCAAAGTACCCATTTTAGCTATTTTCAGCACTTTTAGTCGAAAATCGTCAGAAATCAACCTAAAAAGATGATGAAACTTCAATTTTATTTACTGTAACTTGTAATATTTCAACTTTGCATACCGGGAAAAACTTCATATAATCTGGGGTATGTTCAGTATAAATTTTATTTGCTGTAGTACTTTAAAATAGCGCTAAAACAAAGCCACGGCAACATAACTTTGTATTTCCGTCAGTGACCAGTCTGTTTATACTGGGTCCGAGATGTATGTAAAAAACTTTTAACAAAATAAAAATATAATCCTACCTATCATCCCTATTTTAAAAATTTCATGTAACCTGAAACACACAAATTTTTTTGTTTGGCCATAGCATGCATGAACACATATCTCGTTATTGTTTCCATACAATGTACGTACTACTTAGTTATTATAATTGAAGCCAAACAATTTTTTTCATCCACTCAAAAAAAATCTCAGGGACTCATGTTGTATAAATCACAGAATTGAATCAGGCCTTTTGATAAAAGTGTTTAATTGAAAATTAATTTTCTTATTTCTCTATCACAACCTATGTTGTAGGATCTCAAAAGAATTGTCTCAATGAGATAGTTCTTTTTAGCACCCCAAACTAATGTTTAAACTGATAGATTAGAAAATATTTACAAATTTAAGGGCTCAAGATTTTTGGTTACAATTTACATGTATCTTGACCCATATGTATGTTTTGGTATTTTTTTTGTTATTTATTGGACACAACATGTACAATGTATATCAACTTCCAGGGCTTCAATTAACTTTCAAATCCAGGGAGTCCAGACTTCTTGGAAGTCCCGTTGATTTTTTTGGAAGTCCCACTTTTTCTGTGATACGGTCGCGGTATGGCGGATTGTTAAACTTGCTTTGAAAAATAAACATATATATTTCAGAGATAATTCTTCTTTGTTCTTTACACTGCATTTTTACTTTTATTAATAAATTGCTAATAATGCTACACAGGGGATATCTGGTATCTCCTGAATTGTCATGTAACCAGCCTAGATGGGGAAGAGACAGCTGTTTGCTTTGCTTGTCTTGTCTTCCTGGTGTCTTGTGATTGTTGTGTTGCTCTTCCTCACGATGCAGTGGGTTTGTCTGCAGTTTGTGATTGTGGTATTTCTTGATCATACTTACTATTTTTGATGCCCATGTTGTCTGGTCTTGGACTGCAGTATGGCCAGCTGAGCATAGGATTTCATCAGTATATGACCATACTGAGCCATGTTGAGCCTGAATGTAACCTGCATTCATATTCATGTGATAGATGGATGGATGGATGGATGGATGGATGGATGGATGGATGGATGGATGGATGGATGGATGGATGGATGGATGGATGGATGGATGGATGGATGGATGGATAGATAGATACATAGATAGATACATAGATAGATACATAGATAGATACATAGATATATACATAGATAGATAGATACATAGATAGATACATAGAAATTTGTTCAGGAGTGTTGTGTAGAATTTATCATTTTAAAAGCTTGTACTTGATTGTGTTACAATTATTTTTTAAAAGCTTGTACTTGTACAGCTAAAAAAATGCCACAACAAAAAAACAACATGCCATTCGTTTTTAATATATTGTATGTTCGTTGGTGTAGTGCCTTTGCAGAAGGAGCATTCAAGCACTAAATTATCGCATACGCAGGCTCAACATTCAATTAATTACGACGCAGACATGTAGAGTTTATAAATTTTACTCCACAAGCGTGCAAAGTGTCACATCGGCACTTTCTGTATTTCAAAGATTTCTCAACTGTCAAACAAAATGGATACTGATTGGCGGTTTCGCTTTATTGCTCTCAGTTATTGTTCAGGGATTGGATGTCCGTCTCGCAGGAATGGTTTCAAAGGCCGTTGTCAAGATGTGTCAATGTTTTCACACCTGTTGGATGACACGCTTTAATAATTACATGTCGGACTGAAGCCTACACGTGACACTGGCTCAGTCTGGCTGTCAATAAAACTCTCCAAATCAGTCAAGTGGGACGTCCTAGCGTGTCAATAAACAAAAGAATTGAGTTTCCAATACGAAGGTGGGACTTAAATCACATAATCTGGTAAACGTGGGCGGGTTTTTTTCTGCAAACAGGACGTCTCAATAACCATTTTCGGCCGTACTAAGGAATTTTCAGAAGTCCGCTGTAAGTTTGATGTGTATTTTTGGTGTACGCAGCCAATTTTGGGACGTAAGATACGGCGTACGCCCGCCTAACGGAAGCCCTGAACTTCTGATTTCTTGTTGTGTGTTCTTTCATTGCCTGGTCCAATAGGAGAAAATCATACTTGGTTGCAAGTGAACATCAAAGGCGCAGATCCGTGGTATGATTTTGTCACCGTATTTGCTTATAATGCAAAAATTCAATATTCTACATGTAGTTAGCCTCTGTAGCTGGCAGAGCAGGATGGTTTGAATCTTACTCAGTTGGAAACACCGAAGACAGGTTTTACTAGTATCAAATATCTACCATATATTTCACTTAATGCTATACCCTTATTGCTCCCGATAAAAAAGACCCCACGTATGGCACCCCCCTACATTGACTGGAGGGACTTTCGCATGACTATTGTGTCAATAGTCAGTGTAACTTCCTGTCAAATCAGTTTCCTTTTTATCGCAGAACAAAGAAGTCATAAAAATTTTAAATCTTTTGTAATCTACAAAGATTTGTGTTATAATTTTTTTGTTTCTTTTGCGATAAGGCTCCCAAACATCTTATTTTCCTAGTTTACCATTTATTTTGGTATAATTTTTGCTTTTGATAAGTATTTTGGAGATTGAAATATTTTTTAGAATTTCATTGGGAAATTTCTTTGTTTTTCTTCTCCAGGTTATAATTTTTTGTTCATGTGTTTTCTTTCTTGCTTTATTATATATGTCTCTTTGTGATAGTAACTGCAGACATTTTAAAGCAAATTGGACAATCATGATACCTGCACTAATTGTTTCTTTTTGTTCCAGGTTTGATTGTTTTTCTACATGTTCTTCCCAGTCTGATTCACTGAAGTCACTTTTGAATCAAGACACATACACTCTGGTAGAATGGGGAAGAAACAGACGATAGAATCTAGACGATCAGAATTCTTGGCTAGACCATTTTACTGAAGATCGTCTCTGGTTTTGGATGATGACTGGTGCCAAGACCGATTTTGGACAATTCCTGTCCACATCGGCATAGGTTGATAGGAGGCTGGGATGTACCTCGGTTTAGCCAGGGAATTCCCAGTCTTCCTTGATAACCAACTCTGTCAGGTCGAGCAGCCATCAACTTAGAAGTGTAGAGAGATCCCTGACAGAGACTAGCATTTGGGAAGACAAACAGGCCATTTCCTCAAATGCTAGCAGTATATCTCTATGGTTTGAAGAATGGTTGGTTCGAAGAAATTTTCTGGTCCAAAAGTACGGGACTCAAGAAAATCTAAGTCCACCAACCACCAGTCGACCAACCAACCAACCACCAGTCGACCAACCAACCAACCACCAGTCAACCAACCACCAGTCAACCAGTCACCAGTCAACCAACCACCAGTCAACCAGGCATCAGGCTCCAGCCAGTCAACGAGGTAATCTTTTGCCTGGTATAGATAGTCGATTGACTTAGTCCACCAGTCACCAGTCAATCACTTAATTACCTGGTAAAGATAGTCGATTGACAAAGTTCACCAGTCACCAGTCAATTTAGACTACAACCATTCACCAGACAAAACACAGTCGCCAGATAACCACCAGCCACCAGGTGACCACCAGTCACCAGGCAACCACCAGGCGACCAGCCACCAGGCAACCAGTCACCAGGCAACCACCAGTCACCAGGCGACTACCAGTCACCAGGCGACCACCAGTCACCAGGCGACCTCCAATCAATGTCACCAGGCAAGCCCAATCTTGGGGCAATTGCCACTTACCAGACATTATGACCAGTCAATAGGCAAACAACATGCAGTCATCTAGCAACTGGAACTCTTGTTCATAGGTTAATTCATGACCAAGTGCTTCAGTCATTCATATAAATACTTCAACAGTCAATGTTTCTTCTCACTTCCCATCTCTTGATCAGTTATTTGAGCAAATTGAAACAAACCCGTTATCCAGTCAGGAAATTGTTTCATTCTTCTAGATCGAGATATAACAGCTCTGCTTCAAATCATAGATCTTGTTCTCTCTCAAGCAGGCATCATAAGAGAAGTCATCATTCTTCAAGAAGAAGACATGGCAAAATTAAAATATGGTTCCTTATCTTTGTCTTCTTCATCACCTCATAGACATTAGAGGAGATATTGTTCCAAAATTTTCATAAATGTCTTAGGTCTTTTATCTCTGGCACCTCAGAGGGATCAAATGAGTAAAAGACACTATTCTTATGAGACAAGTTTCAAATCATTCAACGAGACAAGTTGACAGGAGTAGAAGATCAGAATACCATGGTCAAGAATATAGACCTGAAATATTTATACAGACCGATGATTATGATTTGATCCTAACTTCATCACCTGAAAGAAACGTAACTGTCGGACCAAAGAAAGAAAATCAAAACAATGAAGAAAGATTGAGATTTGTTTCAGTAATTGATGAAATTTGTAATTTTCCAAGAGATAAATTTCTGACCAAGACAGTTGCTTCTACTTTATCGCCCATCCAAAATCTTCTATTAAAGGAGATCTTAATTAGGATGAGAAAAAATATATTTTTTACCTTAAGCTCAACTTGTTCCTGACATTTTCCAATTCATTCAAGATCAAGTTACGGTTCTCATTACAGAAGATTGGGTTATCCGAAAGGAATATCAAGATAACCTTGTGGATATGAGGTATTATCAGTCTCATAAGGAGAAAATTATACCTCAAATGAAGCTTCACTTGACCATAATGCCAGTTAACTTTACATGTCTCTTTCTGGCAGTCAAAAGCTTGTATTTATATGAGAAAAAACTTAAAGCTATCAACATACATATTCTCTTATGCAGCTTACAAGTCACTGCATGAAAAATGTTGGGAAGGATTCTTAAAGCCCTGACTACGTCCAACAATCATTCTGTCTCTTGCCTTTCTTATATAAAGATTCAGCAGGCAAGAAGGGATATGACTTTATCTGCTTCCAAGTCTTTGTCCGACATGGCCAAAAAACAGACTCAGATTAACACCTTTTTATTCTGATATCTTGCCTGTAGGTTGCATTCTACCAGGGTCACATATAAAAAACAGAATTTCTGAGAAATTTGGTTTCTAATACCATTATGTCTTCTCAGTCCAGAACCAGCCTTCAACTTCTCAGAGAATCAAATCTGATATAAGAAACCTCCATCCTAGACATCCTAGTTAGGAACTGGGTCAGTCTAGGCCCGGAGACCTAGAGGACACAGTACGGACACTCTCCCTCTAGGGGAGCACTGAAATCCTATCATCTCTGCTCTTCCTCAAACCACAGATTCCAGCTGGAGAATGAGTGGCCACTTTGCCTACTTCTGGCAAAATATAACATCATATCAGTGGGTACTTTCTATAGTTGAAAGAGGATACAAGATACCAATTGGAGAACAGTCCCCTCTTTCAAAATAACCCATTTTTTTCCAACAGACACAAAGAGTAGAGTTTTATATGTGCCTTGTGGTCACATGCTGGGAAAGAGCTGACCTCTTGGCTCTTGTTTATGGTGTCTAACTGTGAGTTTGTCACTTTCCCAGTGGTATCCTGGGTCAGGTGTTGTAATTGATTGTATTGATTCCTTATTTTTACACCCTTTCTTACTTAGAAGTCAACAAACTTCTGTTTAAAAAAGGGCAGTAGAAAGAATTTATCTGGAATCTCCAGGCTTGTACTTAAGGATATTCTGGGTACCAAAAAAGAATGGAAAATTAAGTTTAACATAGATCTTTCCATCCTTAATAAATATGTCCTGATTATTAAAAAACTTCAGAATGAAAGTTGTGATTTCCATTCATCCTATCTATTGGACCTTTTTCATTTAACCTGACGGAAGTATATTTACATTTTCTGGTCCATCATATGACAATAATAGCTTCTCACTTTCACAAGAACGCTATTACTTTGCTCTCAGATACTGATGATTTGTTTTCAGTGAATCATAATTGTCCTCTGATTGAACACGTACATAATATCATTCATCTGGAACACATCACTGGTCCGGATCATCACTAGAGACTAATTTGTGTTGATTCCTTACCAGAATTTTGAGTTCATTGGGATAATTTGTAAATTATTCAACACTAGCACGAAATATTGTTCCAATTTTATTTACAGACCCAACCCTTCTTCAAATTGGCTGCTACAGAGATACATGTATAGTAAACAAAGTAAATGATGTAGCAAAATGTTAAAATGTAACATGTGACAGCATGCCACATCAGATATGTTACATAGGGATGGAATTTCTCGCTCAAACCAGCTTAGTTAGAGTTTCTCAAGACAGGATTCACTCTTAACTTATTATTACTAAACTTTCCTCTCATAAAGAAAGTTTCTGCCAACTTTTGAAAAATTCAATACAGGAAAACTAAAGAGACTTCATCTCAGACCAGTACAAATGTCTCTTCTAGCATAGTGGAGATCAGTCATGTTCTCCTTCACCACTAAATTAAGATATTTCAAAACTACAGACAACATATCTCTTGGTGAAACATTATTGACAGAGATTTTATAGGACTGGTTTCCTCCTCCATCTCTCTAGTGGTTCTCAGATACCACATGTAGTCTGACAGGGTCAGGAACACATCTGGAACCAGAAGGACTGCTTATAAATATTATTTCATGTAGTTCAGACTTTAATCCAATCACAACTTCATATCAATATTCTAGAGATGACGGCAATAGATCACAAATGTGCCCACCATTCATAATGTGAACTCAACAGTTCTAGTTTTTCCACAGACAATACAACTGTTGTTTTATTACATACATTGACATGGTGAATCATACTCTCAAAGCTAATTAGAGCTGTGTCAAGAAATCTGGTACATACTGAATTAGTGTCATCTAAACAATATAGCATTGCTGTAAGACACATACATGTATTATAGAAAGTAAACATTATAACGGTTCTCCTTTCAAGTATATTGAAAATGATCACAAAAGAATGTTCTATGAAACAATCCATTGTGAACGCAAGTTTTCAAATGACAGCATTTTCAATTGTAAATCTTTTTGCAACATGTTACCAATGTACATATTTCCAAATAACGGACATGAAAGCAATAGTGTATTAATGACTGATATCACATTCACACTTATGCTTTTCTCGTTTCATTTCATTCCTATATAGTGCTGACAAAATCAGTCAATCTCAATGAAGGCTTGTATCAAAGCACCTCATTGGTAAAACAGATATTGGTTCCAGGAAATATTAAATCTGTTAATGTTTTCTCAAATTACTTTTCCAGTAATGCCAGATTGACTGGGACAATTACAGGGAAAGTTTCTGCATCAAATTCATCAATCTTGCATTCATTCATGGAAATTATCAAACAATCCATCAGTAATAGAATGTTTGAAAGTATGTTGCAGACCATGTCTCCGAGGCAAGAAGAACCTCTATAAGAAAGGTTTTTAATGCAAAATGAAAATATTTTGTGAGAGGGCAATATTAGAGTGAAATGGATCCTTGATAATCAAGGCCTCTCCTAATGTAGTGACTGACTTCTTGATATACGCATATAGAGATCAGAAGCGTCAAGTTAGCACTATCAAAGGATACAAATTCATGATATTCCAAAAAAAAAAAATAAGTAACATTATAGGGACTCTCTGCGTTCTTTTGGAATTGATCAACTCATTTAATGCAAAATCTAATGTCAATAGATCATTTGCACCAAATTGAGATCTTCCATATTTTCTCACATATTTATGCAAAGAATATTTTGTCCCTTTGAATCAAGCATTTTTGATAAATCTATCTTTGAAGAGAGTTTTTCTGTTATCTATGGCTATGGCCAGATGTGTTAGTGAAATTCTTGCGTTTTTGACTACCTCAGACTCAGTTCATTCTGATGGTTCACTTACTATTAGAACTGAATAGGTTTTTTTGGCTAAGAATCAACTTCTTTATAAAGTACCAGAATCTATCAAGATTCAAAGACTTTATAACAGTTGTACAAGCAAAGATTTTAATGGACTATTATACTCAACCCGACCTGTTAAAATCTATATCAAAGAACAAATTCTATTAGATGTCTAGAACTATATTTTTCATGCCCACTAAAGGAAATCACGATGTGAAGGAAGTCAACTATTTCCAATGGGTGAATTTCACTATCAAAACTGCTAACAAATCCATTTTCAATGCCTTTGCTGAAAAATCAGGAAGCATGAATAACTTAAGGGCTATGTCTGCTTCTTGGGCTTACATGTATTTTAACTTCACTTCTCTTGAAGTTCTCTTGAAGTTAGTAAGGCAACAGTTCCATTTGATCTAATAGTTCAACTTTTGATAATTTCTATTAGAGATTTAAAGGAACAAACATAACTAAATTGTTCAAGATTTGGGCCCAGTTATTGTGGTCCAAAAAGTCGTGGGGGGGGGGGCCCAGGATGTCGGCTCCAACACAGAAACAAATGTAAATGTGAAAGAGAATTATCTGATGCCAGGATTTGACATCCAAGGTAGTTAGATAGTTTACACTCAGACTCTTCCAGGGAGGAAGATGGGGGATATTAAAATTAGAAGGGACTAATACATAATAACTAATATCCTTCCTTTATCTTTGATAATATCAGCCAATATATTTTTTCTATATATGGGCCTGTCTAAGATATTCTATATTTTCCCTGGAAGTATATACTCCCACGTATGACACTCTCAGGAGGAATCCAACCCTCCAATGCTGATGATTCTAGCATTAAGTGAAATATATGGTAGATATTTGATACTAGTAAAATTAAATTTTTAAATGTTTACTGAGAATACCTACCATATATTTCACTGAGAGTGCCCAACCTCCCTCCCCTCATTCCTGATATATATTTTTATATTTTACATATATATCTAGAGGCGGAAACTGATTTGACAGGAAGTTACACTGACTATTGACACAATAGTCATGCGAAAGTCCCTCCAGTCAATGTAGGGGGGTGCCATACGTGGGGTCTTTTTTATCGGGAGCAATAAGGGTATAGCATTAAGTGAAATATATGGTAGGTATTCTCAGTAAAATAAATTTTACATTTAAAAATTTAATTTTCCTGCATCACAGTCCATATACATGTAATTTCTCTTGTCAGTTTTTGACATAAACATGATAATCTTCTAGAAAAAATATTTAATGAACTTTTTTTGGAGTATATTATTGACTACAGACCTGTAAAGCTCAAGAATAAAAAAAGTTGAGGTAAAAACTTCCGTGGTTCAATAGACTCAGGGTTCAAGCTGGGTCCTGACAGTAGGGAGAAGTGACTTCTTTCTGCAGGAAAATTAGGGAGAAGTGACAGTCAGATAGGGAGAAGTTATAGCGCAAAATTTATTATGACATTTTCTGTCAATTTAGAAGCAAATTAGCCACTACACATACTATTGACATGAATGGAAGTAGAAATATGATGCGGTGGTAGTAGATTATCACCACAGTTTGCGATTGTGTGGTGGCGGAATGAAAATGAGTCTCCCTAAAAAAAAAGATTTTTTTTAGGGAGACTCCCACTTCTCCCTGGGTCCCATTAAGGGCGAATTTTCGGTCCCAAGGGTGACTATTTTGCCCTAGTCCCCCCTAGCTTATTCTCTGAACAAGACTTTATTTTAGCACTCCTGTAAACATATACAGCAATTTTTAGCAAAAGTTCAAGG
This sequence comes from Loripinus fragilis, assembly GCA_964019695.1. Lineage (NCBI taxonomy): Eukaryota > Metazoa > Mollusca > Bivalvia > Lucinida > Lucinidae > Loripinus > Loripinus fragilis. The sequence goes on from OZ026521.1 coordinate 31,370,707, forward strand.
TGAGGCTGAAAGTGAAATCATTGCCTGAAAGATGATATGATAATAATCAGCCAGGTACCATAAAAATTACCATATTTTCAGCAAATACTTGGACCTCAATGCAAGAAAACCTGTCTTTGGTGTTTGCTACCATCTGAGACTCAAAAATTAAGCTTGTTGATATGTGTACGGTAGATGCTCTAAAACTTTGAGTTAAAAAGGCTTAGACAAACAGGGCAGACCCAGATCCGACTGCTTCTGAAGAAGAAGTCTGATCAGACAGAGTCTTCCCTGTTTGCTTTTGTGAAAAGCATTTTCTAAATTCCAGCCCTGATAACCAACACTTATTTGAGAACAGAATGAGAAAAGTGTTTGAAATTTTAGAACATTTACCATATGCAAGAGAACAACAGTCTCAATCCGAGTGCGGGGAGGGGATTCTTGTTCAGGCCAAATAAAAAAATACCTGCGTTTATGGTTACTTGACCCTACCTAAATTTACTGGTGAAACCTAGAATTTCTTTTCGGTTTTCTGGAAAAAAATATACTTTTATGCATTTTATTTTGAAAGGCAAAATGCCTTTCTAAATGCATTAAATTATATTTTTTTTTCAGAAAAAAACAAAACAAAAAAAATATGTGTGCCTACCCAACCTTAAATTTTCAGACCTGTTACCCGAAACACGCTAATTTTTTATTTGGCCTCATACCCACATCATATGGGCCAGCACGTGAGATTTTGGTACTTATATGTATGGCATATGCATATCACTCTTAAAGGTAAGCCTGCATGTGCAGCTATTTAGTGGCTAAAGTTTCAGTCTGAGCCTTCATCTATGTCCATGCTTTGTGTGTGCAAGCAGGGATGGCTCTGGCAAGACTATGCAAATGCGCAGACTCGGCTAAGTGTTGGCTGCTCACCAATGCAATACGTTATGCTGGAGCCTGGGCCATATAGAAAATATGCCAAGGTGATTTTAGACAAATTACTGCACTATTGAAATGAATAAAAGTGAAGACTGTTATCCAAGAGAGATAGAATGGCAAACAGTGCCCCTGCGAAATTTTGTTCTACAAATTGGAGGTGTTCTAGAACTATTCTAGAACATTTAAAACTGTTCTAGAACTGTTCTAAACAGGTAAATATGTTTGTTCTAGAACTCTTGTTCTACAACTGTTCTAGAACATTGTTATAGAACAAATCAAACACATTCTAGAACCGATTTCCATTCTATAAGTGTTCTTGAAATATTCTAGAACATTTTTAGAACAAATCAAGAACCAGTAAGTTCTACAAATGTCCTAATAATATTCTAGAACATTTTTAGAACTTTTCAAGAACAAAATAAGTCGACAGAAACTTCTAAAAATTATTCAAATTAAGTTCTAGAACATTTGTCTTACTTTTTAGAACTAGTTAATTCTACAAATATACTAATAAATTCTAGAACATTTTTGAAACTTCTCAAGAGCAGAAAGCATCAGGTAGCTCAGTGGTTGGGCAATGAGACGGTTCTTTTGAGTACCCAAAACATAAAACATGTTTTGGGTGAGAAATATAGAAAATAATTTTCCAATACGCACTCTTATCTGGAGGCCTGGTCCTTTGGATGGGGACGTTAACTGGATGTCCCCTTCGCAGGGAAGGTCACCCTTTGTGCAGGTTAAAGAACCCTACGGTAATTTAGATATGGTTTAAATTACTTCATCCTGCAACCTGGAGTGCACAAAGTACACTTGCTGATAATACTCGCAAGCGAGGGTCTAGCAGTATATAGAGAAAGAAAGAAAAAAGAAAAAAAGGGCAAAATAAGTAAAAGAAAATTCAAATTAAGTTCTAGAACTTATTTAGTACTTTTATAGAACCAGCAAGTTCTAGAAATGTTCTAATAAGTTCTAGAACATTTTTAGAACATTTGAAGAGGAAACATGTCATAACCAGATGAATGATGGGAAAAACATGGCTGCTTGAATTGGAGGGAAAATGTGGAGGCTCTTCAAAAACATTTGTTTGGGAATTTCTAGATGGCAAACATGATAGTAGTATTGACTGAGACAGTGAGTAGACCTGAGAAACAGTTTCTCTAAGGTTTTTAATGTTGATTAATGGTGGGGTTGTTGTTTGTAAGTTTTTTTAGCAAATGCAAGACAATGTTTTGAAATGGGTGGGGTAATACAGGGTGGCATGTTACCACAATGAGAAGATGATCATGGCTTAATTACTATAAACAGAGGTTGAGCAGGAAACATCCAATAAGTTTTCCAAAAACTACAATGTTACAGTTTTGCAATGAATGTTATTTATTTTTCAATTCACTGATAATTCGGGAGAAATATTTTACTGAAATTTACTGAACCAGCAAGTTCTACAAAAGTTAAAAAATGTTCTAGAACATTTTTAGAACAGTTCTAGAACAAGCATGTCATTATCATAAATTTAACCAGATTGATGTTGGGAAAAACATGGCTGCCATAATTGGAGGGATTATAAAGGCTCCCCAAAAAGCACTTGTGGCAGTTTCTAGATGGCAAATTTGACAGTATTATATAGTCTGGGACAGTGAGTAGGCTTGAGACACAATTTCTTAAGTATTAATGTTAATTGTTGCTGTAGTTGCTGTTTTTCCAAGGTCAAATGCATGACAATGTTTTGAAATGGATGGGGTAACAGTGTGGCAATAACTAACAACATTTAGGCCAACTTAGGGCCCCTATAATAATTCTCCTCCAGTTGATGTTTATTTATTTATTGTGTCACCTGCATTTGGGGATTACTTATTGGGGTTTTAAACCAATGTCAACAGTTTTCCAGATATATAAAGGTAGCATTCAATGGAATCTTATTTCCAAACCCTATATGGGACATTTTTGGGGAGGTGTTCTACAGCTGTTTAGAAAAGTTAAGATTTTTTAGAACAGTTGCAGAACAAACCACTAGAACATTCCTGAAATTGTTCTTAAACTATTCTAAAATGCTCTAAAATAATTCAGGGGCATTAATTAATAGAATGCTTTATATGACATTTTTGAAGAGTTGTTCTACAGTCTTTCCAGAAAATTTCCAAAGGTTTGTTCTGGATCAGTTCTAGAAAAAGTCAATGTTTATTCTAGAACAGTTCTAGAACAAACCATTAGAACATTTCTGGAATTGTTCTAGAACCATTCTAAAAATGTTCTAGAATGATTCAGAGACATTTTTAGAACGTTAAATGGAACATTTCTAGGGGTGTTCTACAATTGTTCCAGAAAAATTCTAAAGGTTTGTTCTAGATCAGTTCTAGAACAAACCAAGGTAAGTTCTAGAACAAACCATTAGAACATTTCTGGAATAGTTCTGGAACCATTCTACAGATGTTCTAGCACTATTCCGAGACATATATAGAACGTTAAATGGGACATTTTATGAGGGGTGTTCTACAATTGTTCCATAAACGTTCTAAAGATTTGTTCTGGAACTGTTCTAGAACAAAATTGATTTGTTCTAGAACTGTTCTAGGAAAATCTTTTAGAATTTTCTGGAACTTTTCTAGAACAAATTTTTTGACCTCGGCTAGAACAATTGTAGAACAAAAAATTGTCCCATTTAACGTTCTACATCTGTCCCATAAACATTCTAGAACATATCTAGAACAGTTCTAGGACATAGTTCTAGAAAATTCTAGAATAATTTTAGAACATTCTAGAACAGTTCTAGACCATTTCACAGGGGTGTAGATATTGATTCCTGAAGTAGTTGGCCTGAGCGTCAGAGTATTTATGGTATAAAGCAGGCCTCCTGAAATGATTGGAAAACTTATAAACCATTTTGTTATTTTTCAACCAAAACATATGGTGTGGGTATTCAAAAGAACCGTCTCAGTGAGGCGGTTCTTTTGAGCACCAAAAACATATGTTTAAACTGATGGGTTAGAAAATAACCACAATTTTATGGACAAAAATGCTGCATATCTGGACCTATGATAAAGGGTAGCTCTCAGCTTCTGATAGATTTAACACACATGAAACTTGTCAGACATTATCTTAATTGCCCTATTTGTTGATAAATTCATTATAAGCTTCTGTCTGACTCAGTGACTGCTGTTTTAAATTGAAATGCTCTTTAAAAATGATGTTATCAGCTGAAGCAGGGTTACTGTAGCTGGCCTAACTCTTTGCATGCTGGGTAATTATGTCCGCCTTCCAATGGGAAAGACATATGTTGTTTTTGGTTTGGTTTGGGTCGTCCTTAGCGTCAGCATAACTTTATGTCGGTGCTATAACTTGTGATAGATTCTGACCAACCTTGCACAGATACTTATTTTGGACAGCAGAAAGGAATGATTATATTGTAGTGACCTTGACCTTATTTTCAAGGTCACAGCTCATCAGGATGATATAAGAACAGTTCAGGACCAATGGCCCGATTTTGACCAAACTGGCAGAGATACATTATAAGAAGAAGTTCCTTAAGAAATGATTAGATTTTGGTGACCTTCAACCCATTTTCAAGATCACCAAGTTCACATAACTATGATAAAGCATTGTCTGCACTCTATCTTCTGAACCAATGGTCAAATATTGACCAAACTGGCACATATACATTATTGGGAGGACCTTTAGAAACATTAGATTTTGGCGACATTGACCTTATTTTCAAGGTCACCAGGTCATACTACTCTACGAAAAAGCCTTTTCTGTATGCTATCTTCTGAACTATTTGTCAGATTTTGACCAATTTGCAATTGGAAGGATCTTAAGAAATGATTAGATTTTGGTGACCATGACCTAATTCTCAAGGACAGCTGGTACATATAACTCTATGAAAAAGCCTTGTCGTCACTCTATCTTCTGAACCAATAGAACAAAGAAATTACTCAACAGGTCCACTAGTGTAGGATAAGATATATCATATTTCCATAAGCAAACAGAGTAGACCCTGATTAGGCAGCTCTTACAAGAGCTCTTACAAGAGCTGCCTGATCTGGGTCTGCTCTATTTGCAAAAGGTGCCTCTATGAGGTAAAGGGCTAAGAATAAATAAGTTATTATTTAGGGTAAATATTGGGGTAAATATGCCCCCCCCCCCCTTATCTGGGGACTTATTTTTCATTCTCTGATTTTGTAGATGAAAATTCTTTTGCTCAGAAGAAAAACCATATTTCATCACTCATGTATCTAAATGATGAGAAATTAGTTTCACCCACTGCTAATAACTTCTCTGTGAAACATTTTCCAGATGTCATAAAAATTTTTAAAATTTTCCCACACTCAACTATGTACACCCTGGTCCCGCTGAATAATTTAATACTCTGCGGCAATATCCAAGTTTTTCGGAGACAATTTGTTGGATGATTTATTCATAATAATTAACTCACTTTGTGATATTAAGCCTTACTTCTGATTTATCACCAAGGATTTTAATCTACACAGTTTTGAAAACTCGAATATGTTGAACATTGCTGAACTGGAAATGTGTGTTAGGGTGTCAGCTGCTGCATTCTTCGTTGCATGCTGTGCTTCCTAACTCCTGCACTGACTCCAGCATAAATATGTATCATTTTCAGCATAAAATTGTAAATATTTTCTTACCCATGATTTTTAGCATATGTTTCTGGTGCTCAAAAGAACCGTCTCATTGAGACAGTTCTTTTGGGTACCCACAACATAAGTTTTGGTTGAGAAATAAGAGAATTATTTTCTGATACGCACTCTTTAACTAAAGGCCTAGCAAAACATATTGTGGTACTCAATATTGACCTTTGGTTTAAAAAAGGGGCTCATCTAATTTTATACTCCTGAGTCCTGATTGGAAAAAATGCAGGTCGAGTGCTTGTGTTTTTGTAAAATAAAAACAAAATGCAAAATATCAAGAGCTCATTTGCATATTTTAATGGTAATGCTTTTTTTTCAAAGGGGAGGTCTCACCCTATAGAAAATTTACATAGGGTTCTGCCCACGCATGGATTTTCATAATATTATGCATAATGATTGCCTCACATATAACTATTCTATTTGTGATATAGTTTCCCACTTACCTATTAAAATAGTCAAAAAATGACATGTTATGTATTTGGGCATCTGCTTATGGGGGTACCTTCAGTTTAAGCCGCCCATAGCTCTTATAGTTTCATATATTGTGTTCTAATTACTTTTAAAACTATCTAAGATCATCGCTGATTAGATATGCATAAAACAAAAATCAGTTTCTGTAAAGTTAGATTCAGAAAAATATGATTTTGTTTGGAATTGTGCCCAAATTTCAGCTTCATATTTTTTTTTAACAATCATGTTTTAAAATTTAGGCATGTTCCAGTTCTTGTCAACCTATGAATTTACTCTCAAATTAGGCTATACATATATAGATGTAATGCTAAAATTTTCAAGAAAATCGAAGACCGGTAACATGTTGTCCTAGAACTATGAATGTTACAAATCCAAGTTCTCAGAAATGTTAAAAAAATGATTGTAGTTAATGAATTTAAGTGTTTGGTTAGTTTAAAAGCAAGTTTTTTGTGTTTGCTTTCTTCTATAAGAAAGATGGAATATCCAATATTATTAAAACTATTATAATAACATAAATACTGATCACTTTGGGAGAACTTCACCTTGTCCAACTCCTCATAGAACAGTAAACTTTGATAATCTTCATAATACGGTTTCAATACCAGATTCACTCTAATAGAAAGTCATTCTCCATAATTCATTCATTTCATTTGTGTCAGGGAATAGTTTGTTTCATCATCTCTTGATCACTAAAATGATAAAATTAACATTTAATAAATATTACAACCTTATATAATCATATACCACATTCTGCAGTTTTTCATACTTTAAAACATGTTGCATTCTTTCCTGCGTGAGCAAGACAGAATATTTAATGTTTCAAAACTGTCATCCTTAATCAATACTGACCACATAGAGAGAATTTCACCCTGTCGAACTCCTCTTGAAGTAGTTAATTTCATGAATCTTCACAATATGGTTTTATTTTGTTATTCACTTTAATATAATGCCAAAATACAGTATGCACCCATTGTATGTAGTTGCAGAATCTATTGCTTTATTAATTTCTACCACAAAATGCTGAAATATTTAAAGAATACATGTACCAAACTCTACAATCATAGGTGCCTACAATCATATTCCAAATTCTGTAGAAAGTCAAAGAATCAAATGGGATAGAAAATTAATGTCCACACTATCTTCTTAAAGTTTCATCTACTACAATCAGATCGCTCAAAGGATAACTGATTCCCTGATTAAATTGCCATTTACTTGACTGAGGAACCAGTTTTGAAAATACATCATGGAAACTCCAGATAGTGTTAAGCATAAAACTACGAATACAGAACTTATTGAATATATAAACAAGTGAACATGCAAAAGGGTCTGACGGTATAAGAAGAAGTTACAATGATCAGGAACTGAGGTAATCTGACCGAAGTCTTGCCCATGCATCGGAATTGGCAATCAATCAAAACTTGAAGCCAATATTCAACCCGAGACTAAAACTACAAATATATGTAATACTAGGAGAACACTAGGAAAGTAGAACCTATGTGCAACTCTATCCAAAAAGTAGTAAAATTGCAAACAGAGTTTTAAATAAAGTCAGTGCTTTCAGTTAATAAGTTTGCATGTGTATTTAATTAATTGACAAAATGATGAATTCAGAACAGTCATATCATTTGCCAGATATTAAATGCCTGTGCAACAGTCAGCCAATGGTACATAAAGAATCCCAACAAGTACTTGGTATTAAAATTAAAAGCTACACCCTAGGCTATTCCAAACACATTGACATTTTAGGGGAAAATCATGCATAACAACTTAATATCATATTAAACAAGGATAATGCAAGAATAATTAAAAAGGTTAGAGACACATGCCATTGTAGAAAGAATGAATGTCAGTTACATATATGACATCACATATAAGTTTACAAAGGGACAAAATAAATGAAATAAGCAATCAAATGCCTTGCCTTGTCAAGCACTATTTGAGACTGAACCGTCAATTAAAACATTGGTATGCAAATACAAATCAAAATACATTTTAGACACATTCGGTGAAGAGATCATAGCACTGAATTCATTAATTGATGTGTTTCAACTTGATTTTGAGAAGTTTGAATGTTGCAGACTTTTTGTGTGTTACTCTAACTGATTGTTAAAGCTACACAAGTCTCAGATTTGTTTCAATGTCAAATTAAATATGCATTTGTACACGCATAGCTTTTTATTATCGATGTTTATAATATTTTTAATAATAAAATTGCGAAATTACATGGTTCCAGAACAAAACTAGCCTCAAACATTAAATTATGATAAATGTCAAAAAATGACCTACATGTATATAATGTGTTTTCCTGCACTGTAACCGGTTTCCAAAAATCTCAAAACTTTATCAGTATACAGAAGACATGTGAGGCAAATTTTATAGGCAGTATCATAGGTTGACAAGGACAGGAACATATAGAAATTGTAGACGCAATTTGGCATACATGTGAATTTCAATTATAGTTTTTAGAAAAATTTTACTTTAAGATTTTGTTAAAAAATTGTGTGCATGTTTTTATAGGCCAAAATAGTATCAAAACAATCCATATTGAGTCCTTTCACTATTCCAGCTTAAACTGGGTGAGATCCGATAAAACTGATGTTTACAAATTGACAAAATATTAGCCAGGTGTCATTGAAAAAATGGAGTAAAACAAGGTGCTCTCCTGAGACCTAAAATGCACTATTGAAATAAATAAATGCATTTTTATAGTTGATAGGTCATATGTATTCACAATGTAAAACTAGATGAAAATCCATGCATGGGCGCATATGAGACCTCCCCTTTATATTTTTACCGGAATTAGTGATGCTTAGATGGATTCCTGCAAATTCAGGCATTTTGACTTTTGAGTGATCTGCCCTTGAACTGTCAATCATAAAAAGTGAAAGCATACCTTCAAAAGGATAAAAAGTGTCATGTTTTTTATCAGGTATCAATCATACTTTGCATACCAGTTTGCAACTATTTCATCTGATTTTTCTTAAAAAAATACTGATATCTTGGCTGTACCATATGCAACATAATAAGCACATTGTGTCTTCAAGTTTTTAGCTCACCTGAGCCCAAGGCTCCTGGTGATCTAATAGGATGGGACACCAGGCGTCCTCTGTCCGCCGGTGCATCCGTTCACACTTTCAAACATGAATATCTCTGAGACCAGCAGGTCAATCAAAATCAAATTTCATCTTAAGCATCCTTTGGGTGTGGGAAAGGCTGCACAAGGTTTTGGGCCAGATCGGATCAGAACTCTTGTTTCCATGGCAACAGATAGCTCCCATAGGGTTATAATGGGGAAAATCTTGTGACCACTCTCCTTCATTTTTGATTGTTTTTTCTTTATTCTTGCAGGTAACGTGGACAACCATAAACTTTCAGATGGGTTCGAAATTCAGCATGATCCAACCAGGGACTGCAGAGTTAGCTGCCCTTGAGCGTCTGGAAAAATCCCCATAGACTTAAATGTTGTGACCACTCTAGTGCCTTCATTTTTGGATGGATCCTCTTCATTCTAGCAGGTCACAAGGACAACCATAAAAGCTTGGACTAGTTTGAATTTTGGCCAGATCCCATCACTGACTACAGAGTTATCTGTCCTTGAGCGTCTGAAAAATCATTGAATAATGTTGTAAGCGCCTTTATTTTTTATTTGATCTTCTTTATTCTTGCAGGTAACAAGGACAACCATAATGACTCAGATTGGTTCGAAATTCGGCCAGATCAGACCTCGGACTGCAGAGTTAGCTGCCCTTGAGCGTCTGGAAAAATCCCCATAGACTTAAAATGGGAAAAATGTTGTGACCACTCTAGAGCCTTCATTTTTGGATGGATCTTCTTCATTCTTGCAGGACAAGTTTGAATTTCAGTAAGATTCCATCACTGACTTCGGAGTTAGCTGCCCTTGAGCATCTGAAAAAATATAGTTTCACCACGTTACCTCTGCAATTTTATTCAGATCTTTTTAATACTTGCAGAAAACCAGAACTGGCATAATATCTTAAGTTTTTGAATTTATTCCTGATCACTGTTTCAAGTTCAGAGTTACCTGCCTTTGAGCAGCGTAAATTATGGTGTCTCCAAACATTATGTTGGCTCCCAGGTGAGCGATCGTTGCCCATTGGGCTACTTGTTTTCAAAAAAGCTAAACAGTCGCAAGTCTGTGTGCTGGCCTGCATTCACAACTCCAAAATAATGCAGTGTGCTTATATGAGTATGTGGGCTTACATAGTCAAATATGGTATGTCTGTTTATGTTTACCCCCCCCCCCCCCACCTCCCCGTCAGTTACAAGTTTTGTCGTCTTCTCAGTCTAGACTTTTGTCTGCATACCTTTTGTAGCCTATATTGCAAACAACAGGGTGGGTAGTCACGTGGCTTTTGCTTGGATACACTGTACGGATGTTCGAATACACTGTACGGACATTCTGATCGAATGTAGGTAGATTTCTCTATGATTTCTCATCTATACCCATAAAGTTATACACCATTTTCCAGCCCACATTTTCCCCTATCAAACGCTAACAGGATAACATCTTTAAGCTTCTTACTTTGAGTACTAATTCTGTCACAAATGTTGTCCGTACAGCTTATTTCCAAATTCAGGCTCAATCTTCGCCGCTAAAAATTTTGTGACAGAGTCTGTACTCAAAGTAAGAAGCTTTATGAGGATATCCTGGCATCGTTAGATCGGGAAAAATGGGGGCTGGAAAATGGTGTATAACTTTCTGTGTAAAGATGAAAAAAAACACGCAGAAATATCTACTTACTTTTGCTTAAAACATCGGTGTGGAAAGAAGTCCGCCATTTTTCCGTACAGTGTATCCTAACAGAAACCACGTGACTACCCACCCTGAAACAATATGTACCCAGATCAGACTGCTCCAAGGAGCAGTCTGATCTGTGTTCATAGTGTTTGCATCCATGATAAAATCTATTTTGAAGTGCACTTTAATATATGCAACAGATGTAAAAAAGCAGACAACATTTTCAGGACAATAATTTTGGCGGGATAAGAGTTATGTTACCTTTCTCAGTCTTCTGTATATATTCCTATCACGCTTTGCATGTTTTTGTTCTTACTGAAACAATATAATCATTAGTCATAAAACACATCTTAAGAGTGATTATTTCTGCTAACAGTGACTGATTGATACTAATAATAGAACAGTGTACGGTTATTGTTCTAAAAAAGCGTTGAACAATAATCTCTCTCCGTTCCTTAAATACCTGGCCCCGGAGCACATTCGGTAGCGAGTCAGATTGTGGATCCAGGGGCTCGATCCTGGCCTGGTTCCATTCTTTCGTGGAGATTGATTATGAAATATTTTCTACGGTCATTCTCCTCCTTCCGCTGATTCAGGAAGGTTTGTTGTCAGTTACAAGCGAAAGTATGTGCATGAAGTGCAGATTAACCGCTTAGTCAAGCTTGCCGAGGAAAAGGTGTGGTTAGGTGAACTGACTATCTCGACATGACCATAGCTGTTGACTGGGACGTTAAACCATAAACCAAACAAACAAACAAAAATCTCTGATAAAATGTTCATTATCAAGGCTTGAAATCACATACTGCATGTCAGAATAGCAAACAGAGAAGACCCTGATCAGACTGCTTCTTCAGAAGTCTGATCTGGGTCTTCACTGTTTTCCTACGCCTTTGACCGGCTTTCAAGTTTGTTGCAGGCAGGTAGTGTTGGAAATTTTAGAACATCTACATAAGAGTGAATATTTCTACTTGCAGCGACTGATTGATACTAATAATAGTACAAGCCAGCTGATCAGCTCCCACACTGCTGCCTATAGACTGATACACTGTCTCCAATGCCAATTTCATTTTACTTCATATAATGTAGTACAAAATCATGTTCAATCCGCACTGGCATCCTTCGATAAACTTAGAATCAGCTGATCAGGATCCAGTTTTGCATTCAGTTTACAGTCTTGCCAAAATTTAGCTATATTTGCTCAGCAGTACAGGGTTAAACAATTTAAATTTGATAGTTTGTGTAGAATTGTTTTTGTGTGTGTGTGTGTGTGTGAGTGTGTGTGTGTGTGTGTGCATATTATTTATTTTGAGGGCCTCATGGAAGATTAGTTGTACTACTAAATGTTGTCACCCTCTTTAAATAAAGACTTTACTTACTTACTTACTTACTTACTTACTTACTTACTTACTTACTTACTTACTTACTTACTTACTTACTTACTTACTTACTTACTTACTTACTTACTTACTTACTAGAGAACTAAAGTACATGTACATAAAGTAAAATATATTTCATAAATATTTTTAAAAAAAATATATAAGAAGGAGACTTGTTTAAGTCTATGTTGTGGGAGCGCAGTTGCTCACTGATAGAGTGCTTGACTCGAGACAGAGGGGCTGTGGGTTCGAGCCTCACCGGCGTCACTGTATTGTGACCTTGAGCAAGGCACATTAATCCTAACTAAGTACTGGTTCAACCTAGGAAGATCCGTCCCTATATAACTGAAAGATTGTTGATGGGACGTAAAGAATCAAAATCAAACAAGCAAACAAAATAAGTTTATGTTACCTACTCTACTTGTAGATACATGCTAATAACTGGAATCATTCTTGTTTTCTTGATAAAAATTGGGGAGGAGTGCAGTTCATATATATAATAAATCCAGCTTGATAAAGGATTAATAGAGCATAAGGAATGAAATAAAGGAGTGGATAAGGAAGTAGAAGGTCAGGCATTAGACACTAATAGAAATTCATAAGTATCAATTTGAATTTGCTGTCAGTGTCTTCAACATACTTACCACACAAGCTGTAATCAGCACCCATACATCTAGAACTTTTTAAGGGCAATTTGACCCCCAAAGGGGCCAATGTAATTCTTTAAAAATGCTGTTCATTCAGAGTATGGAATGAGCTGCTGTCATGAATACATAACAGTTTGTTCCCCAGAAAATAAAAATTGGAAAATCACATCTGCTAATGGTATTAGTATACATCAACAAAAGGCTTTGAGGCATGACTGTAACTGTAAACGTATTGAATGAATTGAGGGTCATTACTCAGAGGTCGTGGTAGAAGTACATGTATAGACAAACTGCAGTTTTGATACTGATAGTTAACACAAATTTTTATCTGCCAGTTTCAACAAAGATTTTCAACTTAAAATTGTAAATATTTTATTACCCATCAATTTTAACATATGTTTTGGGTGCTCAAAAGAACCGTCTCATGGAGACGGTTCTTTTGAGTACCCACAACATATGTTTTGGTAGAGAAATAAGAAAATTAAATTTTGGTTACACACTCACCTTACATGTAACTAAAGTCTTGCAGTTTTGAAAATAACAACTGTTTTTTTTTTTACATATGTAATATGGTGCAGGTGTCCATCTATCTATCCATCATGATACTTTTTTGTTTTGGGATAACCCCTCATCAGCTTTAATTGAAAGTTGGTGGGGAATAAGACATTGGTGTGGGACAGGGCATACCACCAACCAAATTTTAAGAGTTACTGCTCTTGGAAGAATGAGAAAGGGATGAGGTTACGAGGGTCAGTCAAAAATAACTGAGCCCTACTTCATAACTTTTGAATCAAGTAAAACGGACATATATTTAGATGATATTTGGTTGCAGTTATATGTCATCTTTTTAATCACCTAATTTATTTCTGTTGGTAAGATTTTTGTAACGGTTGCTAGGCTACAGAATAAGACCTGTCAAAGGGGTGCGTTCACGCTGTGATACATCTAAATCTAAGCGTTGCTATTGAAACAGTAACGTTAAAAAAAGGCTTTATTCGCTGTCGTTTGATATCTATAACATGTACCTATTCAGTGTCACAATATAGAAACCAACTGACCCCAAATTATAGATGCTGTGGTAATTTGATCTCAGAATTTATCAAATTTTAACATGCCTGAAGTCCTATAATTTACTCCACCCACATTCATATTTACTCAATTTTAACAGAAAACATAAAATATTAGCCTAATAATGCTTTAACAGTACTGCATACACAAACCAACCCTCAGACCTATTTAGTTCATTGATTTAAATGCACACTTTTGTTTCCATGGCAACACAATCCTCGTGTATTTGAAAATTTGTGGAATTTTGGCGTTTTTTGTTGCTAGGCAACGCATGCAATCAATGTTCACCTAAACATTTATGAACCAAGTGTGATCAAAAGATAATATGATATATGTTGTTTGAATAAATGTCTAATATGTCCTTCACAAAAACTGTCAAGTACACAAGCTTTTTAAAGACGTACTGTATATTCCTGGTGGCTGAGATCGTGAACGCATCGATCTGACTGACTATCTTCAGTTGCCTAGCAACCATAATAGAAGCTTCATGAGGGTAATTATTCAGAGTCAAAACATCTATGACATATAATACTTATAGAACATAATCACCAGCGCCCTAGATAAGCTTTTGGGTCAATTGGGTACTTACGCAACCTGGTTATCCTCAATTGCATACTTGTGAAAACAATTGGGTATTTTCAATTTTTTTTTACGCAACGTTTTTTTCTTCTGTGATTAAACCTTTTCTTATTGCATGAAGCCATCGGAATGTGCTTGCATATTTATTCACTTCGATCGTCTGCCTTTCTAAAGTATCAGACTCGCGGATTTTATTGTTCCTGAAGCAAATCTCATCCCCTTGTTGACATTCTGAGCGTGTATACTTTGCAAAGTTTCACTTTCATCTTTTTGTTTTTCCGCGAAATACTGGACTGGGCACCGATATTTTCATAAAACTGGAGTATATTGCGTGCTCGCTAGTAAAAATAAAATCAATACCCGACTGGCATTTGTTTATTAGCCGAATGGAAACGAAAAGGACCAAATGGTACGCAATGAAATCACATGTAATTGCATACCGATCGTTAGAATTGCTTTTCGGTACGCACACATTTCATTTTAATTGCTTTTTCGATGATTTTAATTGCGTATTTACGCAAATACGCTGCTTATCTAGGGTGCTGAATCACATTTGTTGTCTACAATAACAAACAAAAATGTTATAAGGTAGGGCTCAGTTATTTTTGACTAACCCTCGTAGTTTCCGGAAAACTCCTCTGACTGAGCTGAAACTTTGTGGATAGTAAGACCCTGGTGTAGTGCAGCACATAATATGGGCCTTGTCCCGACAAAACCTGTCTTTGGGGGTTTGTGAACAACAAAGGCGCAGACCAGCCTGCCCTATATCGCAGACTGATCAGCGCCTTTGTTATTCGCTTACTGGAAAGTTTCATATCTAAACTTGCTTTAAGCGAAATTCCAATATTATAGCTAGTCTCTGTAGCTGAGGATAGTTGTTTGAGCCTCGCTTTGGCGGAACTCCCAAAGACAGGTTTTGTCTGGACGAGGCCCATATAATAGAGTTCACAATCAACAGAATTTATTAGACTTATTGTCCTTTGAACTTTGTGGCTGCTGGTTATTTTCAAAATCAGCAGTTCAGGAATACCATCAGGGTGTCAAACAGTGTGGGGACAGATCAGGCCTGATATTATGGCAGGCCTGATCTTGGTCCAAACTGTTTTCAAAGTTTATCAGCAGACCCCAAATGAACTGGATGGAATCCATGTCTGTAAGCATTAGAATAGACTGGCTCCAGTCCTTAAAACAATTTTCATCAATGCCATATCGTATACTTGTAGCTAGTCTAACTCTGATGGCTCTGTCTTAAAACAGAGCCATCAGAGCTAGGTTAGCTACAAGTATATGATATGGCACATTGATGAAAAATTGTTTTAAGGACTGGAGCCAGTCTAGTATTAGAACTATTGATGCTGTTGCCTGTGACTCACACTGAACTCAGGCACCTATGTTGATACACAGGATATGATGAGCAAATATAATTGTCAGTATTTTACATGCATGCTTTTGTTGTTGTATGCGGACTTTTTAGAAAAAAAATATCAGGAATTATATCATCATAGTTAGGTCTTTACTTAAGAGTGTGTAACGAAAATTAAATCTTCTTATTTCTCAACTAAAACATTATGTTGTGGGTACTCAAAAGAACCGTCTCAATGAGACAGTTCTTTTGAGCACCCAAAACATATGTTAAAACTGATGGGTAAGAAAATATTTACAGCTTTACGCTGAATTTTTTGTTTATCTAAACCTGTGATAGGGTCAAACAGTTTGTGTCAGGGCCTGATCTGGGTCCAAACTGTTTGAGAAGATTATGGTGTCAGCTAACAATGAAAGAGCTAATTTGTCAATCATGAGTGCAGAGGATGACAAGTATTGTGATATCTTTCTTGGCACTTTAATGCTACAATCATGTCATGAGCTATTAAGCCTAATATTTTGTTTCTTAAAGAAACAACAAAATTTGAAAATGTCATCTGCTGCAAATACATGTACTTTTAGGTTTAACCCATAAAGTTCCTCCTATAATTTGCAGCCGACGACAATATCAAATTTTGCCGCTTTTTCAAAAATAACAATTAGGCATGATATTTCATGAGAATCGTCTGCTGGCAGACAATTCTCATGAAATATCATACCTTATTTTTTTCGAAAATTTGAAAAGATGTCACAAAATTTGTCATCTGCTGCAGTTGTGATTGGCACTTTTAGGCTTAAAATGAGGAACCAAATGACTCAAGTCTGTACCTGATATTCAATAAAAATACTCAGCATTAAAAGGATATTAAAATTTTCTTTGGAGTATATTCATGTCTATATCTGGATGTTCTTTTCTGTCAACAGGTCATGTATGCTGAAAACAGTGCCAATGTTAAAACAGGAAAAACAACAGTGATATGCAAAAGTTTGCAACATTCATAGCTGAGCTATTTCTTAATATTTATCTGGACAAACTTGAACAGTAAGTCAAAGACACAGACATTTTTTTTCATTTAAAATATGATATTTTGTTTGCTTGAAGTTATACAGGTGTTAGAAAAAATGACCTAGAACATATGGAAAACATTTGGGAAAAAATGCAATTTGCTCGCGATGATAGAAAATTTCCCTGTGTGAATGTCAAAGTTTGTCCCTCAGTCAAAGTTAATTTCAAGCATACACAATATCATATTTTAAATGAAAAAAAAATTAAGATGGGGGGATGAAGGTGGGGGGGGGGGGTCCTTGTTTTTCTCTACTGACCCCAAGTGTCTGTGGTCAAATACTGTTCTAGCAAAGATCCCTTGATGTGTTAGCTATTCACCATCTAATTTCTAAGAGAATGTCAATATTTGTCCTTCAGTCATCTTGTGAATGTTAAAGTTTATCCTTCAGATGTATCATGTATCAATCTTGAGCAACTGTAGCATCAAAATTTGTCTCTCAGCCACTCATTATTGGTGATATGTTCGTTATAGTTTCTTCAACATTAATCCTCGCCTAGGATTAATGCCAGGAAGACCCATCCTGATCTACTTTACTGAAAAGTGTTGACTGGGAAGTAAAGAATCTAATCAAACAAGCAAACCATCTTATTCTTGATTAGGTGAATGTCAAAGTTCATCTGTCAGCCATCTCATTCTTGATTAAGTGAATGTCAAAGTTCATTCTTCAGCCATCTCATTCTTGGTCAAGTGATTGTTATAGATTGACCTTCAGCAATTTTATTCTTGATGAAGTAAAAGGGCATAGTTTGTCCTTCAGTCATCTCATTCTGATGAAGTGAATGTCAAAGTTCGTCCTTCAGTCATCTCATTCTTGATGAAGTGAATGTCATAGTTTGTCTTTCAGTTATCTCATTTTTGATGAAGTGAATGTCAAAGTTTGTCCTTCAGTCATCTCATTCTTGATGAAGTGAATGTCAAAGTTTGTCCTTCAGTCACCTCATTGTTGAAGTAGTGAATGTCAAAGTTTGTCCTTCAGTCATCTCATTGTTGATGTAGTGAATGTCAAAGTTTGTCCTTCAGTCAAGTGAATGTCAAAGTTTGTCCTTCAATCATCTCATTCTTGATGAAGTGAATGTCAAAGTTTATCCTTCAGTCATCTCATTCTTGATTAAGTGAATGTCAAAGTTTGTCCTTGAGTTATCTCATTCTTGATTAAGTGAATGTCATAGTTTGTCCTTCAGTCATCTCATTCTTGAAGTGAATGCCAAAGTTTGTCCTTTAGTCATCTCATTCTTGGTGATGTGAATGGCAAAGTTTGTCCTTCAGTCATCTCATTCTTGGTAAAGGGAATGTCAAAGTTTGTCCTTCAGCCATCTCATTCTTGATGAAGCAAATGTCAAAGTTTGTCCTTCTGTCGTCTCATTCTTGATGAAGCAAATGTCAAAGTTTGTCCATCTGTCGTCTCATTCTTGATGAAGCAATTGTCAAAACATTGTCATTCAGTCATGTCATTTTTGATGAAGTGAATGTCAAAGTTTGACATTCAGACATCTCATCTTTGATGAAGTGAATGTCAAGGTTTATCCTTCAGTCATCTCATTCTTGATGCAGAGAATGTCAAAATTTTGTCCTTCAGTCATCTCATTCAATGTCAGGGTTTTGTCATACAGCCATCTCAGGATAACAGTCATCTCATTCTTCATGAAGTGAGTGTCAAAGTTTGTCCTTCAGTTATCTCATTATTGATGAAGGGAATGCCAAAGTTTGTCCTTCAGTTATCTCATTCTTGATGAATTGAATGTCAAAGATTGTTTCTCAGTCATGCTTTTAATCTCATAGTTTGTGTGGACTGGCAGGTGACCAGAACTGTCTCTGGTTCCCTTTTCATTTTGAAGTGGCTGAAAAGTCACATTCAAATCAATTTGAATTTCAGTCTGAACATTTGCAACAATGCCTCAACTGTGCTTTGGGTTAGAAACTGTAGGGTAGGCCTTGTGAAAACTCAGACTGTTATGCACAAGCAGCAGGCAGGGTACTTTATACAGGGCTGATATCTATTTTTCACTCAGTTTACATGATAAAACCTTCACAAGTGGGATTTGTATCTAGTATGGCTGTCTCTTTGGGATTGAAAATAACCATCTGTATGTAAATATTATGACTTTTACAGGTAAACCAGGGGATGATGCTCTCATTAATTGCTCATTTCTTTCAATCATTAGCATACCAGATGAACTCAAGACCAGTATTGTTATAAGTATTGGCTTTCTTAAAAACTAACTTAAAATCTTTAGCATTTTCTTTGAGTTAATGTCCAAGGCAGGCGCGTAGCCAAACGGAGGCCAGGAAGCCTTGGCTTCAACATCATATGGGTCTCAACGAAGCAAGAAACCATGACTTTGATGCTTGCGAACAACAAAGGTGCAGACCAGCCTGCGCAGTCTGATAGCGCCTTTATTATTCACTATCTGAAAAGTAAAGTTATTAGGTCAGATATCTCTTAATTCTCCATTTTTTGGTGGGGCTTCAACATGATAAAGCCCCTGGCTACGCCACTGCAAGACAACTAGTTATAGTCATTGTAGTACCAAGTACCTGGTGACAAACCTTTTGCATCAGGCTTTACCCAGACTTAATATAATAATTTTGAGTCATAGACTCAAAACCGTCTCTGGGACCTCCTGTGAAAACATCAGTGCATCCAGTGGGACCCTAAAATATATACAGTAAAACCTGTGTAAAACGGCCACTCAAAAAAAAAAAGCCAAAACAAAAATCTTAATGACAAATGGTAGCTTAATGAAGGTTGTAAGTATTGCAGAATATTCTGTAAAACTTTTGACCTGCATGAAGTGATAATTGGTCTTGAAAACCAATTTTCGGTCTTTTTGAGAGTGGCAGTAGTGTATAAACAGATGTACAAAATCTCATTCAATACCTTTAATACAGGGTCATCTCACAGCCAATTCAAATGTGTGTGTGGTGTTTACATGAAATGCCTGAGAAACTTGATTTTTTTGTCGCCTGCGAAGCATAGCAGACACATAGGGATCATGTCTCTCCCGCATCGTTGTCGGCCCCGTTATTGTCATCCGCTTTGTCACAGTTTTCGTTTCTGATTAATATTTTTTGAAGGATGCATCAATTTCATTCAAATTTTACAAAAGGATAAAGCATTGTCAAATTCAGGTCAAGTTCGAATTTGGTGATCATCTGCAAAATTTTGACTCAGTTGTGGCCCTTTTTTTACTTAGGTTTTGTCTCACTTTTGGTTTCGGAATTATAACTTTTGAAAGGATGCATTAATTTCATTAAAAATTTACAGAAGGGCAAAGCATTGTTAAATACAAGTCAAGTACAAATTTGAAGATAATCTGCAAAATTTTGACTGAGCTATGGCCCTTTTTTATCCCCCGACGAAGTCGGAAGGATATAGTTTTGGCGTTGGTGTGTGCGTCCGTCCGTCCATTCCGTCTGTCCGTCCGTCCGCACTTTTTGTCTGTCCGGAACCATATCTCAGTACCTATTGGTCAGATTTGATTCATTCTTGGTACAAATGATTAGTACCATGGAATCTTGATATCCTATTAGTTTGGTCAAAATCGACCCCTTAACACTTGAGTTATTGCCCTTGTTTTAGTATAGGCAATTACAAGGCAAAACCTGTAATTAGCTTTTTTGTGTGATGATCTTCACATTTCATAAAAGCTATTATATTTAACAAATTCTCACTATAGACCATGATTGCCAAGTGCCTGTAGATAAGCATGGCAGTGTCAGAGTTTTACCCCACCTCCTTAGACCCAACCTAAGGGGTCAAAGGTCAAATATTTAAATTTTGCAATAACTGAGGCAATTGTTAATATTTTTTGCTGAAATTTTGCCTGCAGGCAGAGCAGCAATAGATATGAAACATATCAAACGGGATTTCAGTTTGAAGGCCTTGGTCCGAGCCCGTTTGGTGGACTTAGGGGGCGGGGCCGAGGCCAAAATTAAACTTTTTCAGAATATGGTCATGTTGCATATCAAATTAAAGCTGACGATGCTGGCAGCAACATGGTAGCAAATATTTTGCCCACAGCCACACCCTCGACCCAGGGGGTGGGGTCAAAAGGTCAAAACTATATTTTTTATGAAAGTAGTCATGTTGCATATCAAAGAAAAGCTGACGACGCTGGCAGCAAAATTGTTGCAAATATTTTGCCCACAGACATAGCCTCGACCCAGAGGGCGGGGTCAAAAGGTCAAACTATATTTTTTTTTGAAAGTTGTCATTTTGCCTATCAAATTAAAGGGAATTGAGCACAGAGCACCATGAAAGCAAATATGCAGTCATTACACACACCACGACCCCTGGGGTGGGGTCAAAAAGGTTTTTTTTTCATTTCTAAAAGTGGTCATGTTGCATATCAAATTAAAGTGGAAGAAGTGTAGACCTTCATGCAAGGTAACACTTTGCATTTACACACACCCTTGAACTCTGGGGTTGGGTTTAAAGGTCAGATATTGAAATTGTGCAGATGTGAGTATATTTTATATTAAACTAAGCACTAAAACATACTTGACAGGCGTTTGTTATGATCTGAATGATACTGAAATGAACTAAGGTTTAGATAAATGGGATTTATGTTATGTGATTTACATGTTTCTCTCAAATAACCCTTAGTCGGGGGGGGGGGGGGGGGGGGGGGGGGGGGGGGGGGGGGGGGGGGGGATATAAATTCGTCGAATTTGTCTTGTTGACTTGTGTTTTGCCAGGCGACACATCCACATTGTATATGAAATACTGTGAGAAGCCTAACTAAGCACACAGTAGCAAAATATTCAATAGTTTTAAGGTTCAAAATAACTTCTTATAAATCACAATTCATCTTATGTAATATTCGTTTTGGTGTGTAAACCCTTAATTTCAATAATTTGTACTTTGTAACTCTGAGAGTCACCTGCAGGACTCCTGAATGGAACAATGGGCAGACAACTCTGACTTTTCCTATGCATTTAAATTTTGGTACAAGAAAAACAAAGTTACCAATATCCCTGTTAACTAGACTCTGCCATTTTATCTATTTGGATTTGTATAAGTGGTATGGAACTAATTAGTAAGTAACTCAATATTTCAAAGAAAATGATGTAGAATATTTGATGTGTGCTTCAGTTTGACATAATTCATATCTGATCATGAATCATGGGTTCTGGCATGTTTGGCTGAGATACCCCAATAAATGCTCCAGCCATTGGAATATGCTGGCCAAATTCTAGTTTAACTCTTTCCTTGCTAGGTGCGATTTTTGTCATCTGCAAACAGTGGACCATCGTTGGACCAAGGTAAGGGCAGACTGAATATTGGTCCAGATCTGGATCCAAACCATTTGACATTCTGATAGTGTTCCTGAAAGATTTTTTCAAAAAGTTTATTTTGAAAAAAGTCAGTCTGTCGGTCTTGATCTTAGTCCAAACTGTTTGCAAATTTTATCAGCAGATGACAAAAGCAAGCAAGGAAAGTGTTAAAATTTTAAGCAAAAAAAAATGACAGCCATCTGCATCAGCAGACGGCTTTTTAATTGTGAGGGAAGTTAGAATATTTACCATATATATGGTACATGCAGAAACAATCAGCATGAGCTAACATGATGTGCTACCATGTTAGAAACAGGGACAAAGGAAAAGAACACTTTAAGATATCAATCAACATGCTTATTATGTGCATCTGTCTGTCTTAGCTATCATAGTCTAATCACCATTTGACCCGTTGCTTTTTGGATGGGGTCCATCTAGGGTATAACTGTATTCAAATTTTTTATTTGGGGAGGTATATGCTTGGGCGGAAATTCAGCTTTGCGGCTTCACATGAATGGATCCTTAAAACGTGATATCCGATCTTATGGTTTCCCCATTCTTATACACTTCTGAGCTTTTTGACAGTAAAAATTTTTGTTTTGTCTCCTGTTGGAGCTGTCATCCAACGAAATGTGATGTAATTAATGACATCAAACAATATCCTACAGTACATGCAAATAGACTGTGCAAATAATTATGTCCCCCAACAGAAGGGATGGGAACATTGTTTTTGGTTCAGAGTGACTGTCCGCATAGTTTTGTTTCTGTGCGTTATCTTCTGAACCAGTGGATGTATTTTGACCAAACTTGCATAGATACAGTGTTGGGAGGGCGGAAAGAGTTAATTAGATTTTGGTGACATTTGACCTTATTTTCAAGGTCACACCGGCACTTTGAAATGTCCAAAATAGTATTTCAGTGCGTTATCCTGAACTAGTGGATGGATTTGGGTGGTTGAATTTTAACCACACTTGCATAGATATTTTGTTTGGAGGGGGTTAAGAGTTGATTAGATTTTAGTGACCTTGGCCTTTAATTTCAAGGTCACACAGGCACTTTAAAATGTCAAATTTTGACCGAAATTTGTTATCTGTATGATATCTCTCGAAATTGAACAATGGATTCTAGCTATAAAATTTATGTATTATTTCATTGTGGCAAAATGAAGAGTTGATAAGATTTTGATGACCTTGACATGATTTCCAAGTTCACCTAATCTTTAAGGTCACCATCCTTTAAAAACTGTTAAAATCAGCCTTTTCTTAGCTCTATCTTCTGAACCAGTGGGTGGATTTCCACCAAACTTGCATGCATATATACCACAGGACTTTAGAAACCCACCACCTGCTAAAATGCTAGTTTATTGTCTAAATGAAATATTTAAATTATGTGAAAAATAAAATAGACAAGTTCTTTCATTTAGTTTGCATTCGATAAGAAAATTGAAACGCTGTAGCTTATGGTTGCTGTGAGGTCGCGATTATTCTGAGACATCCCAAATTTAAAAAGTCACAGAGTATCAATA
This sequence comes from Loripinus fragilis, assembly GCA_964019695.1. Classification (NCBI taxonomy): domain Eukaryota; kingdom Metazoa; phylum Mollusca; class Bivalvia; order Lucinida; family Lucinidae; genus Loripinus; species Loripinus fragilis. The sequence continues at coordinate 31,394,387 of OZ026521.1, forward strand.
CCTACCATAATGAGCGCAAAAAAGTTTTCGAACCGACGTTTGTTCTCGAAAGCACAAGGAAAGACAAAATCAAATCATGAAGTTTTCGGCCTCTGGTAAAGTTCATTAGTCTAGGTGACGTCATTATTTTTTTACGTAATTGGCTGTTTTTATCCTAAGGAACAGGAATAATCAAAATGTTTTAGTGCCACCAGATACTCCGCAACCCGTTGCGTAGAAGACAAAATTATCGTGACATGCCCGAACGTCATCGGCCTGTTATTGCTGTTTGAAAAATTAAGTCTGTCGTCAGCAAAGATACGCTGCGACTGGGAGTGTAATTAAACAATTATTTACGAAAATGTAGACATGTATTATAAGGTTAATTTTCATGGGGTCACAAGTTCAGCTGCCAGTCTGGCTACATTCTTTCATAGACTACTAATGAAATAATCTCTATGGCCATATCATGGTAATGAAATCATTATTATGATCCTTCACTCATTTAGGAGCTGTCAGTCTACCCAGAAGAGAACAATATGTACATGTAGCTGCTGTGCCCGTATGATCTGGTTACAGAGACCATTATCCAAATAAAGTGATATGCCCCTTCCCCCCCCCCCCCCCCCCCCCTCCCTCCCACAAAAAAACAAAACAAAAAATATCTGATTACAGGACTTCCGATTTTTTTCAAGATAGGTGGGCAGAAGTGACCCATGGAGCAAAAAATGGTGGGTCATTTTCTGAAATGATGGGCCCACTGCTGATTATACAGTAAAACCTGTCTTAAGCGGCCATTAAAAAGAAGAAGACCAATTATCCCTTTATGCAGGTCAAAAGTATTGCAGAATGCTCCCCTTGGAGCATTCTGCAATCCTTTCAACCTTCATTAAGCTACCATTTGTTATTAAGATCTTTGTGTTGTCTTTTTTTTCAGTGACTGCTTAAGACAGGTTTTACTGTATTGACAACCTACATTTACTTTCTGTTTTGTGGAATTTGTAGACTCGCTGTAAGATGAATGTTTTGATTAAAGTGAGATTTTTCACAACTAAAAAGGATGGGTCCACTGGGCCCACTGCCTTGGAAAGTGATGGGCGATATTTTGAAATCATGGGACAATGACCCGGGCCCACCATAAATCTGAAGGCCTGATCTGATTATATCATGCATGTATGAAAACAGTCATTACACTCCAAACACAAGCTTTTCTGAACATGGATTTGACTGTTGAACATGAGAAAGTGTGGATGTTCTCTCATTTCAGCTGATATTATTAGATGCTTTTGAAACAATTAATTTAAAAACATAAAAGCATGCATTAGTACTCAGCATGTTAATTATCCCCAGATTCTTCTTTATCTGTTTTGCATATTGCATGGGCCTCGTCGCAACAAAACCTGTCTTCGGGGTTTCCGACGAAGAGAGATTCAGACCTGCCTCCTCAGACTAGTTGGAAAATTGAAATTTTACCTGTTTAGATATGATACTTTCAAATATTAAAGCAAATAACAAAGGTGCTGATCAGACTGCGCTTATTCGCAGGCTGGTCTGCGCCTTTGTTGTTCGCAAACCACCAAAGACAGGACTGGTTTTCTGGTGTCAGGCCCACATAATACTACATCCAAATGATTTTGGTGAAAAGTATTTCCTGTCAAATTAAAGCATGACACATCTTTTGTTTTTTACAACTAAAAAAATCTTCTGCATATGATTGCAATTGTGATGTTCCATGATGCACACATGCATAATTACATCGGAAGTACATTTTTGATGAGTTAACCAGTCAATTAACTCTTTGCATGCTGGGTAATTACTTTCATGCTTTTGTTGTCGTCTGTTTACTTTTTTTTCAAAATTAACTTTATCAAAAAATTCTTTCAGGAACACTATCAGTGTCAAACAGTTTGGACATTATGTCGTTCCTGATCTGGGTCCAAACTGTTTGCAAAGGTTATCATCAGAGGACAAAAGTTGCTGCTAGCGTGGAAAGGTTTATGAATGTACTGTATTTGTTCCAGTAAAATCCTCTTCTCTCTTTTAGGTATGTGAAGAGTTATCTTTAGAACAGGCCTTTAGTTAAGAGTGCATACCCAAAAATTATTTTGCTTATTTCTCAACCAAAACATATGTTGTGGGTACCCAAAAGAACCGTCTCAATGAGACGGTTCTTTTGAGCACCCAAAACTCAGTTAAAATTGATGGGTAAGAAGATATTTACAATTTTACGCTCTAAATTTTTGTTTATCTCAACCTATTTTAGAACATAAAGATTGCCTGTCCATCATAGAAGCACTGTACCATTTCTATCTATGTATTATCATTTTATTGGAGCTCAGCTAAAAATCTTTGTCTTGTAGGGCATGATAAGACCGTGAGTCATTTTGTTTTCAATTTTTCATGCAAGCTTTTGTTGTGGTACCATTGGAAATATTCTGTTGTGGTACCATTGGAAATATTCTGTTGTGGTACCATTGGAAATATTCTGTTGTGGTACGGTTGGAAATATTCTGTTGTGATTCTGTTGTAAAGTACCATTGGAAATATTCTACATGCTTCTAATGACTGCCCACAACATGACCGAGTTCTAAAGAATTCGAAAATGGCAAAGTGAATGTCCCTCACTCAGGTTTCAGAGGCTAATACATTTAGCCATTGAAATTTATTTGTTATAAATAATAATAATAATAATAATAATAATAGTCTTTATTTTCAGAGGGTAACACATTTAGCAAAAAAAAAAAGCTAATCTTCCATGAGGCCCTCTATGAACTACCACCAAAAAATAATACAAGTATAAAATACAAAGATGATTTACATGTATACAAGATAATACAAACATCATGGAATACTTTCAAACCTACATACACACAGGCATACTTTTTACATAAGTATCATATATATCATACCTCTAGATACAAGTGATTAGTAATACCAATTTTATCTACATACATGGGTTCTCAAAAGAAGCGTCTCAATGAGACGCTTCTTATGAGCACCAAACTAATTAATCAAACTGGGGAACAAAACATATTCACAATTTTACGCTTAGAATTATGTTCATATGGACATATAAGTATATCAGTTTCAAAGATTGAAAGATAGACTGGATTTCATCCACTTAATACAATGTCTATGAAAAGAGTCAACAGTTTCTAAATTCTTTAAACAGTCTGGTAAGTTGTTCCAAATGACTGGACCTGAATAAATTAAGCTTTGTTTGAAAATTTCTTTTTTTGGCTTTGGAGTAAAAAAATCCAATGCACCTGTTGATCTTAGAGACTGAAGCGTTTCATTAAAAGGTCGAAAAGAGAACATTTGATTTACATATGAGGGTAGGACGGATTTAGAAACTTTAAACATAAATTTAGCCTTCCTGAGGAAAATGCGTTCATATATGTTTAAAATTTTAAGCTCATCCATACTGTTGGCAATGTTATCATATTGGTAATTTACAATGATTTTAACAGCTCTTTTTTGTAACCTATAAATTCTGTTTAGATTATATTGAGATGTTCCTCCCCATATTGTAGAACAATAGTCAATGTGGGGTTGAATATATGTTTTGTAAAATTGTACTCTGTGTTCAGTGGATGAATAGTCCTTCAATTTGGATAATAGCCATAGATTTGAAGAAATTTTCTTAGCAATAAAATTAATATGAATAGACCAGGTTAGATTGTTATCAATGCGAACACCAAGAACTTTCTCATTTTCAACTGAGTTCAAAACATCATTGTTGTAAGTTAGATGCAAAATGTCATTATGAAGATGTAGACGTTTTTGAGAGGTGGTAATTAACATTGCCTTGGTTTTTTCTGTGTTTAATAACATTCCATTGAGCTTACACCATTCAGAAAGATTTTGTAAAGCTATCTGCAAGTTTTGCTCAATATAATCTTGAGTTTCACCAATCACATACAATGTGGTGTCGTCCGCATAAAGATCAGTAGAGACATTATTGGTTATAAAAAATGCAGTGGGTTGCAATTGAAGAGCTTCTGAGAGAAATTAAAATTTTTATGAAAGTTTGCAGTACTTAAAATGAATTATTTATCTGGTCATCTTTACAGATTTACAATGTGCTATGGCATTGTGATTACAAATTAGGGCTCAGAGATTCCCTTTAACCCTTAAAACTTGAAGAAGTGGCTTGAAGTGCAGATATTTCCATCTCCCTTCCCTTTTGGGTAAACATTGATTTGTGCTGTGATTTTTATGTCTAGCTTGGTGGAGTGTATTCTGTGGACTGGACTTGACTGTAATCTGCAGACTGGACTTGACTGTAGTCTGCTAAAAGGACTTGACTGTAGTCTGCTGACTGGACTTGACAGTAGTCTGTAGACTGGACTTGACTGTAACCTGCAGACTGGACTGTTATCTGTGAACTTGACTTTATTCTGCGGACTGGACTTGAATGTAATCTGCGGACTGGACTTGACTGTATACTGCGGACTGGACTTGACTGTAATCTGCGGACTGGACTTGACTGTAGTCTGCGGACTGGACTTGACTGTAATCTGCGGACTGGACTTGACTGTATTCTGTGGACTGGACTTGACTGTAATCTGCGGACTGGACTTGACTGTAATCTGCGAACTGGACTTGACTGTAATCTGCGGACTAGATTTGACTGTAGTCTGTGGACTGGACTTGACTGGAATCTACGGACTGGACTTGACTGTAATCTGCGGACTGGACTTGACTGTAATCTGCGGACTGGACTTGACTGTAATCTGCGGACTGGACTTGACTGTATTCTGTGGACTGGACTTGACTGTAGTCTGCGGACTGGACTTGACTGTAGTCTGCGGACTGGACTTGACTGTAGTCTGCAGACTGGACTTGACTGTAGTCTGCGGACTGGACTTGACTGTAATCTGCGGACTGGACTTGACTGTAATCTGCGGACTGGACTTGAATGTAATCTGCGGACTGGACTTGAATGTAATCTGCAGACTGGACTTGAATGTAATCTGCAGACTGGACTTGAATGTAATCTGCGGACTGGACTTGACTGTATTCTGTGGACTGGACTTGACTGTAGTCTGCGGACTGGACTTGACTGTAGTCTGCGGACTGGATTTGACTGTAGTCTGTGGACTGGACTTGACTGTAATCTACGGACTGGACTTGACTGTAATCTGCGGACTGGACTTGAATGTAATCTGCGGACTGGACTTGAATGTAATCTGCAGACTAGACTTGACTGTAGTCTGCGGACTGGACTTGACTGTAGTCTGTGGACTGGACTTGACTGGAATCTACGGACTGGACTTGACTATAATGAGGACTTGACTTGACTGTAATCTGCAGACTGGACTTGACTGTAATCTGCGAACTGGACTTGACTGTAATCTACGGACTGGACTTGACTGTAATCTGCAGACTGGACTTGAATGTAATCTGCGGACTGGACTTGACTGTAATCTGCAGACCGGACTTGAATGTAGTCTGCGGACTGGACTTGACTGTATTCTGCTGACTGGACTTGACTGTAATCTGCGGACATGACTTGACCCTTTGCAGCCTGGATACCTCTAAGTGGGTACTTTGACAAACAGTGAAGACCCAGATGAAATGCAGCATTTCATCAGGGTCTGTACTGTTCCCTTAGACAGAAATGACATTATGCTGTTGCATCAATGTAGATACAACCTTGTTCCGACGTAATTTGTTTCTGGGCAGTTCTGCTTTCACTCGAGTTAATTTCTAAGTAACTAGTGATGTCACTGTCCCGGCATGACTGAAAAATTCTTGAATGGGATGTGAAGCATCAACACAAACAAACAAATGAGCACTTACTTTTCATCAGTTCAGATTTTTGTTCAAGGAAGTCAAGTCCAGAAGTCAGATCAAGTCAGTGGAATACACCAAGCTGTCTAGCTTTCTTTTACTGAATATTTGGCTATTACCAAAATTGATTGCTGAGAAATATTGCATGGTTTGGCTGTACTTTACATAGACCAGATTGGAACATTAAACTCTTTTGCTAAATTGATTATCATTTCTGAATTTGATCTCAGTCTTGTTTCCATGGTGAAGTCAGAACTGTGAAATACACCTGAATTTAAGTTTTAGAGACTCGCTGTGTCATGAGAACTAAATGTTGGATTGAGAATATTTTGTTTTAATGAGAAACATTCATTCTGGTAAATAGATGGATTAAGCTAAGAGGGATAATCTTCTGTAGGTTATGGTTAAGTAGTAATATTACCAAATTTTATTTTAATTTATTTTATACACGGCACTGTATTGGATCCTGAATATTATTTCATTAATCAAGTGATTTCATATTGGCCCAGTTGCAGGTCCTCAGTCAGCTGTATTTGCCATCTTTGGCCAAGGGCCAATACAGCTGATAGATACTAAAGTGGCCAATACAAAATTTTCTGGTTTGCAGCTAACCAGAGACAAATAGTGTTGACTTCAAATCAATATTGAATGACCATATATCAATACAGAAAACCATGCAATGTAGTTAATAAATCCATGAAGCGCCTGAAAAAAATGCATCTGAAAATGTAGACTTTTTAAGTCATCTGCTGCATATATATTTGCTAACATTGAGATTAATGTAAGAGTAGAGGCAAACATTAGACTGCTCCTACAGGACCAGTCTGGTCTTGGTCTACACTGTTTGACCAAGACGACCAAACCAGATGACCTTTGTTGTACTTGCGCTTTATGGGCTAATAAAGAGTACTACATGTATATAGTTTTAGATGTTAGATACAGAGGGGTAGAGCTAGTCAGCTGAGATAGTTGACCAGTATTGATGTCAGTGATAAAATATTTTGAATTGACAACTATTTCAGTAATGTGAAAATCTTGTTAGTATGTATGTTTTTCAAGTTTTTGTTTGTTTTAAGAGGATTTGTCTGAAGTGTTGTGGTGTTGTATGAAGGTATTGTTCTTATATCCAAAACATTTGAAAAGGGATTATGGCGTCTAGTGGAGCAGTGCCATCCACACCAAACTGTCCGTTTGCAGCCTTCAGCTTTCCTTGTTTGGGGTGACTTTTGTCGTCTGTCGATGACCTTATATGATAGACAGAATTTGATCATCCTGTACAGTTGCCGTTGTTGTTTGCTACATTATGGAGTGTTGACTTTAACCCTAAAAGCACCAAGAAAAAAATGCATCTGAAAATGTCGTCTGCTGAAGTCGTCTGCTGCAAATAATTGCCTAACATTACTTACTTACCAATTAGGTATATAAGGAAACAGTGTGGACCCAGACACAACTGCTCTTATAGAAGCAGTCTGATCTGGGTCTACACGGATTTCCATAGACTAGAGGCTTCTTAAACATTTCAGCAGACAAGAAAAGCAGACAACTTTTGTTGTAATTGGCGCATTAAGGGTTAATCAGCATTCTAGATAAGAGTGTATTATTGTTTCAAAGATAGATGAGAATCGATGTAAACAAACGCTGGCGAGTTTACCTTGTTTTGGGGCTTACAGGTAGTCTCAGTTTACAGTTATAACGAACCTACCACAAATTACTGCATATGCACGTGGTAGTGAATACGTCACATTTACCTGTTTATAAGAAATATAGAATCACCTCATTACTATGCATCTTTGAAACAATAATATAAGTAAACTTTGTCATATTTTTCAACCAAAACAATGCGTTGTGAGTACTCAAAAGAACTGTCTCAATGAGACATGTTAAATCTGGTGGAATAAGGGAAACATTCACAATGTTACACTGGAAAGTTTTTGTTTATCTAGTCAAATGCAATTTTTAATCCATTACTTGTAAGATTTTTTGGCCACTGGAAGTCTATGTAGCTGAGCATATCTGAGGTGTTTCATTTTTATTGGGCCTCTGCTCGAGAAAACCTTGTCTTTGGGGTTTCCCACTTGGTCATTTTCTAACCAGCTTAATTGCTCTGCTACATATACAGAGAAAAGCTAGAATTTAAAAAATAATACGTTGTATAATACTATGCATGGAGCGAATAACAACTGAAAGGCGCTGACTAGACTGTGCAGATGCAAGTTGTGCTTTTAAAATGTGTTGTTCGCATGCAACAAAGTCTGAGGTTTTTTTTGCGGCATGACACATGGATTGTTATAGTTAGTTAAGAGTGTGTAACGAAAATTTAATTTTCTTATTTCTCAACCAAACATATGTTGTGGGTACTCAAAAGAACCGTCTGAATGAGACGGTTCTTTTGAGCACCCAAAACATATGTTAAAATTGATGGGTATGAAAATATTTACAATTTTACGCTGAAAAATTTTGTTTATCTAAACCTTTGGTCTCATCAATGTGTTCATCTATCCTGAAGAATTAAATGAGAGGATTTTTGCTTGCGGCGCTCTCGCCGCAAGCATTTCTGTCGGAATAGTGATACCCTCTACCTGGTTTGTCTATTTATATAAACAAACTGTTAGCATAACGGTCGTGGTTATGGGAACAAAACAGTTCAGTGACAAGACAACTCACCGACAGCAAGTTAAGACAGGGTTCGTACAGAAATGGGAAAACAGAAGTCCAGGACTTTTACAGGACTATTCTAGGATTTTACCATTTTTCAAGGACTCAATTTCTTCCCAATTTTGTATAACACAATGTTTTAAAGTGCACTTTTTTCAGTCAGAAGTGGTGAAATGAATAGGCGCACTCGATTTCTTTGATTCTGACACTTGTGATAAAAACCGGGACTACCGCACAATATGAATAGAATAGAATACGAGTTGCACCTCGCTCTTTGACTTGTATCTAGCGATTTTCATTCAGTTTTTTCGCGATTTCACACAGTTTTTCTAGCGCACCCCATAAATCTGAAAGGACTAGTTGTATTTTTATATTTTTCAAAGACTAATTCATATTTTCAGGGATCATTTTACAAAATTCCAGGACATTTCCAGGACAAAAGGGACTTTTTTCCAGGACCAAGGCCAAATTTTTCCAGGTCTGTGCGAGCCCTGTAAGAGCATGTCTCATATTATATGCCATATTAACCCCCAAATTCAATTTGTGGATATATGTTGTGGTCATGGAATGTCGCTCACTGTTTTCATCCATTGTGACCTTGATCTCAGGAGTCAGTTCTTGAAAAAATGCACCCACAGCAGATCGCCTATTTTATTTATGGTAGCATTCCATATTTGGTATGTAGATACATCTTGGACCCTGGAGAGTCACCAAATGTTTCCAGGTCACTGTGACCTTGACCTCTGGTTTCTGTTCTAGCAAGGTCAAGCTCAGAGCTTATCTGTATATAATTTGAGGTAGGAATCCTAAATTTGGTGTGAGGATATATTTTGGGATCATGGCGTGTCGCATACACTTCTGGGTCAAATTGACATGTAGCTTGTATGTAAGCATGTATAAAAACACTGCAGATTTACTTTTATAACTTTATTAATCATGCCACGATTGTCCAAACATGAACCATCTGGCACAATTGGAATGATATTGGTCCACTTCGAATCAAACTAAAGTTCCTACTAAAGATCTTACGCAATAGGTGCGTGCGTACGTTTACACCTAAATGGCTACAGTTGCTCCCTATTAATTAGTTGTCAAGTAAACAAAGTGAATAGCCATGTATGTCCCACCTCAATTATTCATCATAGACAAAAAGGGTGTGCATAAACTGCACAGACTACTCTAATTAACAATTACGAATAAGAGGGACTGCAAATAGAACACATCAAGGATTTATTTTGTAAAATAAAAACATTTTGACGCTATTGATAGATCTCGAATCCATCTGCTAGATAGGTCTAGAGGAGGGAACCACCAAATAAGCTACTAGAGTAACGGTGCTCTGACCCACCGTTGATCTTTAGTAGGTTCATGACGTCACTATAGTAGCGACTATCGATGTTCGAATTGAACTTTAGTTACTATAGTAGGAACTAAACTTCGATTCGAAGTGAGCCATTATAATTGCCATCAGTAATCTATATAGAATTGCTACCAGTCTGATAATAAAAGTGGTCATTAATACACGTAAAATATTGTAATAATATTTCTTTCTTTTCCAAATGGTTATGTTCATTACTCTATAAATGTAATTGTCTGCAGTAGAGTTGTATGATTATCAGAACTTAGCATCAGCCTATAGACTAGCAACAAAATAGGAATATATTTATATGGGAAACATGAAATGACTATTTGAAAAGTTCTAGGCCTTTGGGAAAGGCGATCAACTATACAGCCCCTCAGAGATCGTTATCAGGCTTCAGGGACAGTTAAATATTGAGGCAGGTCTGGTTAACCAAAAATGACGACCTGACGTTAAGTCGGCAACTTACGTCAAGTGTATCAAAGATATTTGCATCGAAGATATCCGTTCTGGCTGGCTATCGTCAGTTCCAGACAAATAATAGGGCTTCGAGGGTAATTTGTATCCAGGTTTTTAATAAAAATATTTTGAAACAATTACTTTAAATCACGTCGATTTAATCTAAGGGTATTGCTATTCGATAGACTGTTGTCCTAACATTATTTATATTTTGGCATGAAATTAAAAACATGTTTTGCTGAGGTGTTGATGTTCATTGTTGCCATAACCAAAAAAATTGATACATTGGAAATAAGTAATTTTTTATAAATTTCATTTTTTTGGCGTTTTTAAAGTCCTTCAGTGTACGTTGCTAGGTGCCGCTTTAGATAACTGTTTGTGTTTTTCTTTTTCCAAGAGTATCTTACCCACCAACTCAATAACTATTGTTAATGTTCGTCTATGACATGGTTTTAGTGCAGTGTAAACAATAACCAAATTTGGAGGTGTTCCCAACAAGATGCACATGCTGTTTTTCAACTAGGCAAGCCCTCCTTTAAAAAGGAAAATTTATATTGTATATGATATGGGCCTCGTTGCGAGAAAACCTGTCTTCGGGGTTTCCGACAAGAAAGACAAAAACCAGTCTCCTCAGCTACAGAGACTAGCTATAAAATTGAAATATTGCCTAAAGCAAAATTAGATAAGATACTTTACAAAAAGCGAATAACAAAGGCCCTGATCAGACTGTGCATTTGCGCAGGCTGGTTTGCGCCTGTGTTTTGTTTGTTTGTTTTGTTGCTTTACGTCCCAAGTCAACAGCTATGGTCATGGCGGGACGGTCAGTTCACCTAACCACACTTTTTCCTGGGCAAGCTTGAACAAGCAGTTAACCAGTACTTCGTGCACATACTTTCGCTTGAAACTGACAACAACCCTTCTTGAATGATTCAGCGGAAGGGAGGAGAATGACCGTAGAAATTATTTCATGATCAATGTCCACGAAAGTATGGGACCGGGCCGGGATCGAACTCGCGACCCCTGGAATTGCAGTCAGACTCGCATCTGTTGCCAGACACGTTACCGACTGCGCTACACGGCCCGGTGTTTGCGCCTGTGTTGTTTGCAAACAACCGAAGACAGGTTTTCTCGCGTCGAGGCCCATATATTAGAAATAGTACATTCGTCTATTTGCAGTATATGTATTTTGTATTTAAGTGACCAATTTCATGAAAGAGTGTGTGCACTTTAAAAATGGTTAGATTAAAAAAATCTACAGAATAAATGATGACATTCATAATTACCATCAGGAAATTTTTTTGGTGAATTCATTGTTATTGGATGAATATACAGGGCTTGACGCGAGAAAACCTGTCTTCTGGATTACAACAACAGGCGCAGACCAGCCTACCCATCCGAGCAGACTGTTCACCGCCTTTGTTATTCGCTTATAAGTATTATGGAAAGTATCATATCTACGAGCGAAAATTCAATTTTCTAGCTAGTTTATGTAGCTGAGGAAACTCGCTTTGTCAGACACCTTGAATACAGGTTTAATTGCTGGAGGCCCATATATATTTGGTGAATTTGAAGGAAACCAGAGGTAAATATGGGTTCCTGGAATTCTTAATTATGTCTAAATGACATTAATTGGATGCTTGAAGAAGAGAAAAAGGCTCAATTTTGGCAAATGCCTGCTTTTTAAATTGATACTAATTAAATAGCTTAAGCTGTGGAGTTTATTAAAGTATTTCATCAACTTTAATGATTTAGTGCTTTTAACACCAAGTTTCAAGGTCTCAGTTACAATGTATAGCATCTCTTAAAGAGCAGTTTAATCGAAGTTTTTATGATGGAAATCTTGAAATGGTAATTGATTTGCATTCTCAGGTGTTTATGAACCCAATTTATATAGATTCAATTTAATAATGACCGCATTCTTCGGTATTCTAGATCCATCCATCCATCTTTCCATCCATCCATCCATCCATCCATCCGGTTATGCCAAAATAGTCATGCATTTTAATTGAACTTGGTTTATGTTGATGAGAAATGGGGCCAGGTAATAAAGGTCAAGTCCTTGCCAGATACAAATGATCCCATTTTGAAATTTCTTTTTAGGGGATTTGAACACAGCTTAGTGAAGGGTGAATATCAGGAATTCCTGTTGCTGAAATATTGCTATTTCCGCGGGTGAAAATAATTGGTGTAATATCACCAAATCACTGTAATAATGGTGAAATATCACTGTTATTTTGCTTATATATCACCATGAATTTCACTCATATGCTTAAAAGCAGATGGTGTAACTAACAGACAAATGGAAAAACTGTAGGCTTTTGAATGGATGTCAAAGCACTGACATCAACATGCTTTACAGTATCATAGGATTTAAAAAAAAAAATCATGAATAATCAGTGAAATTCTGTTTAAGCTGCTTTAAATTTGTTTAACTGGTATTACATTGAAATATCACTAGGTCACTGAAATAACACTGAAATTACACTGAAATATTGCTGAAATTTTCTGTCAAAAAGCTACTAGTAAATGAGCCAGTGCATGAGATTTCCAACAATGTGGTATGTGCGACCAGCAAAGCCTCAGATCAGCCTGGGCATACCCGCAGTCTGATCAGAGCCTTTGCTAGTCGCTTGAGTATTCTATGATTGTTAAGCTACTGACTGAACAACATTTGGAGTTTCTAAGTTTAAAAGAAGGCTACAGAGGCTTGTCTGAGTCTACACTTGTGAAAATATCAAATTGTTGGAAATCTCATGTCACAGCTAATTAGATTTCACTGGAATTTCACTGTAACACCAGTATTTTGGTAAATATTACACTGAATTATCAGTACCATTTTTTACTGGGTTCTTTTCAGAATCAAGAACAGATGAGACACTAAAAGACTTTACTGAGGACTGGTTTTGTTGAAAAAAGACATGGTATTGGATACTGCAGCTATTATTTAGAAGGTGAAATATTGGTTTGATTTAAATGTCATGTTATAAAAAAATGGGAAGCTACAACATGTTATATCCGAATTCATGTAATCGTATATATAGAGTATCTTTCAAAAGTGCTCATGTATTATTGAATTTATTAAACGGGTTAGGGAAAAGAGATAAAATGCGAGGCTTGCCGAGCATTTTATCACTTTTTCGTAAAGAGTTTAATAAATTCAATAATACAGGAGTACGAATGTTAGATTCTATTTATCATTTGACATTAAAACTACTGTGCAATCATTCAAATTTGAATCTAAACACGTTGACTTAAAATAAAATGGAACCCCCATCCAAGCACTGGTGTGAAGGATGGGGGGCATTATTGCAATATGGCCAGAGGCCGAAAATATATAAGCATGTTTTCCCATTAACCGTCATCTAGTCGCTATTTTACAGGTAAATAAACCTGGTATAGCACGTGACCCCAACCACTCAACCGTTACCGCTCCTCATTTCAATCTCATAGTGTTTAAAGATTTATGTTGTCTGAATTAACCACTTAAAACTTAACACTCAATATATATGAACGGGTTGGGATCACTTCAGCTATTCTAGGTTTCTTTAACCTGGGCGGGTGCTTATTCATTTTCGGCCTCCGGCCATATTCCAATATTGCCCCCCATCCTTCACACCAGTGCTTGGATGGGGGTTCCATTATTTTCATATTGGCCTATGGCCTCCAATATATAAGCATCTTTACAGCCAGACAACATAAATACAATCAAAGCAAACTATATTACATTTTTATTCCACAAATTACATGACATTCTCAAAATATTAGGACATCTTTGGAACCAGCCACAGCTTTCATCTGTTCATTGACTCAAAAACGCATTGGGTAAAGTTCTTCGTCTCAGACCCAGGTCTAGTATCCCGCCGATAAAATTGTCTGAAGTTCTTTGCTGAGCTCCAGTCAGCAGCTTTTAAAACCTGACTTAGAGAACACCCTCTACTATAAGCTGCCGACGCTGACGCACTTCTAAAGGAATGTGCTTTGAAAATGTTAACATCTATACCAGCATGAAACAAAACCATTTTTAGCCATCTTGCTACTGTACTTGTTGAAATAGCTTTGTATGTAACAAAAGATATCAGCAATTGGTCACTTTTTCTTAAATGTTTACTTTTCCTTAAATAACACTCCAGAATCCTGACCGGACATAAATCATTATTATCAAATTTATGAATTTCAAGAAACAAAGGCACTCCAGGCTTCCTGCCCTTAAGTTTATCCCCACAATTAATTATGACTTTGTTGTCTGCAAACCTAATATTCTGAATTTTTATACTTATTATAGTTTGTGCTCTTACAGCTACCGCCAAAGCAAATAATGCTTTCAACTTTAAGGTTAACATTTTAAAGGAAAGTGCCTCATTCGGCTTCCACGTGGATAACAAACGTAACACTTTAGAAACATCCCATGTCACTTGATATCTAGGAATAGGCGGCTTTGAAACATATAAACCTTTCATAAACCTAGCAATGACACGAAAATGTATGTTGAACCTTTGATTAATTAACTTTAAAGTTTCTAGTATAGCTGCTTTATGTGTTGCAATGACACTGTAAGATTTATTCAGATTTTGTAAATATGGCAAAAAAGCTACCAAGTCCGCTTCAGGCGGACAAATGGGACTACACTTCCTGAAATTACACCAGCGTGTCCATCTAAACCAGGCTGATGAGTACTGTTTTCGTGTCCCTGATCTCCAGCTACTGAAGACTGTTTCGATAACATTAGCCGAAAAATCCCTGATTCTTGAGCTGCAAGCGGATACAATTGCACCAATCATCTGCAGATTCTTTCCTAGAGGATGTGTTTGTCCACTGTGCGGCAGTACCAACAGGTCCTTGTGTCTTGGGATTCTGACCGGAAAAGAAACCAAAACATCTAAAAATAGTGGATACCATGTCTGGTTTGGCCAAAAAGGACAAACAATTAATGCCTGTTGGACTTGATCTTCCAATATCTTATTCAATACCCTGCCCATTAATCTAAATGGCGGAAAAAGATATGGCGTAAACTGGGACCAATTTTATGAAAATGCGCTGCAGTGAAAAGCATTTGGATCACTCATCCAGGAAATATACTTATGTAGCTGTGCATTTTGCTGAGAGGCGAACATGTCAATATTTGTTTGCAACAATTGATCTGATAGTCTCAAAAAAATCTCTCTTTTTAACCTGAATTCAGTTGTATCAGAGAAATTCCTTGAACAAAAATCTGCTTCCAAATTTTCACTTCCTGGCAAAAAATAGGCAGAAATAAAAATATTTCTTTGTATACACCAATTCCAAATGTCACAAGCTAACATGTCTAAATCTAACGAGTCTATACCACCCATTCTCTGGATATAACTGATAGCCACCATAGAGTCAGACTGTATTCCAATATGGATATCCTTGCAGCCCGAAAACCAAAATTTTAAAAGTAAGTAAGGGTGCAAAGATCAGGAATCGATACAATCAAGTACCACACCTGACCCAGGATACCAATGGGAAAGTGACAAACTCACAGTAGACACCACAAACGAGAGCCAAGAGGTCAGCCCTTTCCCAGCAGGTGACCACAAAGCACATATAAACAGACACACACAAAACATAGCAAACACAAGACAGAACAAAAACATAAAAGATCCACAAAAGAAGTACTGCCTTGGAATGGTCAGAAAAACCTTGAACATGGCTAAGAGCTCTAAATAATTGATATGGTGTTTACTCTCATGTGCAGTCCATCTGCCACCATAGGACACGGATTTTTCAACAAAAAAGGCCCCCATAACCTAAATTAGAGGCATCAGTTTGAATCCAATGTGACACTACATCTGGTCTTATTTTCTTCCCATTTTTACCTTTAACATTTTTAAGCCACCAGGTTATTTCATCTTTAGACACTGAAGAAAGAACAATTTTTCTTTCAAAATTGTTTGCCACCTCATTTTGGCGTTCTAACTCTCTATAATGTAATGGGGCCTCTAAGACCGCATAGAAAGCATAAATCAAAAGACCAATAAAAGATGCCAACTCTCTTATCCTAATCTGCTTACTATCCAATAAGTATAAAGCCATTTTTTCAATCTTTTCCACCTTTTCTGGAGGTAAAAATACCATAAACAAAACAGAATCCAAAATAAAACCAAAAAATTTTGTTCTCTGGCATGGCACAAGGCAGGACTTTTCTTCATTGATAACAAAACCAAGGCAGCATTATTTCTGATACATAAAATTGGCATTTGATTGACAAATTAACCTATCAGCGTGCATGTTCAAAGAATCATCTATATAATATGAGCACCTCATTCCTAACTGCCTAAAGAGAGCAAACACAGGTTTTAAACTCTTGGTAAAACCCCTTGGACTACTGGACAATCCGAAACAAAGGGGTATAAAAGTGTATAACACTCCTCTCCATATAAATTTTAAATATTTTTGACTTTGCAAATGCATTGGGATTGAGAAATATGCAGAATGCAGATCGAGAACTGTGAAAAAATCATTCCTTTGAATCAACTCTAAAACATAAGAAAATGTCTCGTGTTTAAAATGTTCATAATGAACAAACTGGTTTAAACTTTTCAAATTTATAACTGGTCTAAATCTGCCATTTGGTTTTGGAACAAGAAAAATGTTTGAATTAAATTGATCTGGTTCTGGTGCCGATGGAACAATAGCACCTTCTTTTAACAAATTTGATACCTCTTCATCAACCAAAATTTCTTCCTCTTTTGAAAATCTGATTTCCTTGGGAGGAGAATTTTGCCATGGTTCTAAATCGAACTCTATTTTGTAACCCTGAACTGCATCTAAAATCCATTGGTCTTTAGTTAATGCTTTTCATTCAGAAAAACTAGCCAACATTCTATCTCTATTGCTTACCTGGCTGATTCCTGAATCTAGTTTAAACTAGTCTGTGTAACAGTAGCAGTAGGACCTGAACTGGTAGCCATAGCATTCTGGTTCTTTCTCTTTGCATGATGCCCAAATTGACCATACTGTCCACCATAGCCTATTGTAGACTGATTCCAGGAATTGTTATTTGGTCGAAATCTACTTCCAGCCCTTCCTCTGCCTCTTATCGGACCGATACACTGACCTTGGTAAAAAGGCTTATTAAAGCGGGGATTAGCCCTGCCAACCGAAAAATTTCTCCTATAAGTAGGCGTGAATTTGCCTATATTGACCGCAGTTTCGCATTTCTTAATCTCTTTTTGGAGATCATCCCCAAACAAATACGTGGAAATAGGAGTTTTCATGTTACATAAAGCAGAAAATTGGCTCTTAACAAAAGGCTTCATGAGATAACGCCTTCTAAGGCTCAAGTTAAATTGTACTTGACCAAAAATGGTCAATATCTCGGATATATAGGTCTTAACTTCTGGCACTTGAGATGTAAAAGGCTTGACAGCCTTAGTAAGAGCCAAGACAGGCAACAATCCGGCAGTTACCAAACTCTGAATATCTTTAAATGATTTATCAGTACTTTGTACTCTGCGGACCTTGTTAAGGTCTGCCCAAATCTCCTCATTAACAGCTGGAGGACACATTGCTTCACAATTAGAGGTGACTTTGTATTTTTCGACTATTTCATTTGTCTGACACAGATTTGTACAGGCAGTATTGACAAGACTGGCCAAAGACTGTGATATCGCATCACCCCTTTCAGGGGTCTTTAACTTTGGCAAGGACCACTGTACCTCATTTTCATCTAAATCTTGAGCATTTCTTACATTGGCTTCAAAAGCAGAACCCGCCTCGGATGCGAAAAGTACATCCTCAAACTGATTTGATACGATTCCTGTATTGTAATCGAACTCGTCACCTAATGACAAAGTTTCATACTCTATCCCAACTTCGTTGGATGGGTCATTTTGGACTCTTACCGTCAAGTTTTCACTTGTACCATGTGAAACCGGCTCAATGCCCAGCATCCCTCGCAACTGTTCCATGTCATCAGAAGACAATGTCGATAAATCAACCGCATTGTTAGTTTTTTGCTTTTTGTTTGCCTTAACGGAACCGGAACTAATCCCAGACGGTCTGGTAAAACTGACGCTTCAAACGGCTTAGATGCGTCAGGTTTCTTCATCTTTGCCGATTTTTGTTTTGGTTTTTTAGCCTTTACATTATCGCTAACGGGGGAGAATCCAGAAAATTCGTCCCCTTCACTGTCTTCAAAAATCGAGAGGACATCGTCCCCCCCCCCTGACGACTGGCCTTTTGAGCCATTTATAAATTCAAGCCTTAATAACCGGCTGTCAATGTAAATTGCCAGAGGCAATAAAAACGAACTGCTGTTGAGTTGCTAACCTAGAGAACCGAAAATAAAATACTATTACTTTTAAACCAAGAAGTAAACAGAAATTTGCTATTACAAATATCTGAAATTCCAACTCGGAATAAGACAAAATTTCATATGAAAATTGACAAACCACGTTTGCCGAGAGGCCACATTTCAACACGGATCATAAATTCATACAAGGTCCGTGATTTCAATTCCAACCACATTGGAATGGCCAAATAAATTATCTAAGTGGCAATGGAACAAAATTTCTGCCACGAGTACAACTTACTAACAATTGTACAACAAACAGCGACAATACGACCTTCTTTGACGGTCGCTAGAAAAACTATGAGATTGAAATGAGGAGCGGTAACGGTTGAGTGGTTGCGGTCACGCGCTATACCAGGTTTATTTACCTGTAAAACAGCGACTAGATGAGGGTAAATTGGAAAACATGTTTATATATTGGAGGCCATAGGCCAATATGAAAATAATGTCAACCTAACCGCTAATGATTGTTGGTTCTCTTTTTTTCCCTTTTATTATGAAATCTAATTTTTGGCATGAAAACTTTAGTGTTTTGCCATATATAAGTGATGTTGTTAAAAGTGTCATTTCATAACATTACCCGAAAATCTGTAAACCACTAGTGGTTTATCAATTTTAATGCATGGCGCGATGTCATATGATAACAAGGTGTGTTGAATTTATGTTACATCACGGTGTGTTATAAAGGGATAGACTTTCCATAGTCTGTACATTTTTTGTCCCCCGCCTTTTCGAAGAAAAGCGGAGGGACATAGTTTTCGGCATTCCGTCCTTCCGTCCTTCCGTCCGTCCTTCCGTCCGTCCTTCCGTCCTTCCGTCCCCCTAATATAGTAGGTACCTTGTGTGCGCAACTCCTCCTACAGTTTTATGCCGATTCTTTCGAAACTTTACAGATGTTTTAGTCATGGTCTGAAGATATGCATGTGGTTTGGATATTATCCCGAGATTATTTTTTGTCACTTTTTTCGCAATTTGAACTTAGTCATTTTTAGGCGTTTTTACTATCAAAGTGAAAAGATAGTGGGTACCTTGTGTGCGCAACTCCTCCTACAGTTTTATATCGATTCTTTTGAAACTTCACAGGTGTTTTGTACATGGTCTGAAGATATGCATGTGGTTTGGATATATTCCTCAGATTATTTTTTAACACTTTTTCCGCCAGTTGAACTTAGCCATTTTTCTGACATTTTTACTATCAAAGTGAATGGATAGTGGGTACCTTGTGTGCGCATCTCCTCCTACAGTTTTATATTGATTCTTTTGAAACTTCACAGGTGTTTTGGACATGGTCTGAAGATATGCATGTGGTTTGGATATAATCCTCAAATTATTTTTTATCACTTTTTCTGCTATTTTAACTTAGGCATTTTTCTGGCGTTTTTACTGTCAAAGTTAATGGATACTGGGTACCTTGTGTGCGCAACTCCTCAAAAAGTTTCTCTTACAAACAGTGGAATTTGATTTAAAACAATGCTAGAATGATCAAATTCACAATTTATTTCCAAATACAGTTTATTGACAGTCATTTTTTCTCATTTAAATAATAAACAATAATGGCGGGGGACATAAATTCTCTGAATTTGCTTGTTTTCCTTTTTTATAAAAATTTCAGTATCCTTTTATTCCACTATAATACAATGTATTTCGAAGTCTAGGATAAGGGGATTTTTCACTTTAATATTAAAACAATTAGCATCTCAAATTAATTCTGAAATGTAGGGACTTGGGCAAGTCTAATAAAGGGACTGCACCACCGTTTATCTTTTACATGGCTAATATGATATAAAGTTGAGTTTACTAAAAATTGAAAGTGTACATAGACAGCTGCATGCTGCAATATTATTCCTAATCTTTTGGATCTGAAGAAAATTACTCTAGAAATTCCAGGGTTGTTCTTAGAGATTGAATAAAGATGAAATATGCCTCATTACAAGAAGACCAATCTTATGTGGGTTTGTGATCGGGGGTAACTGTCAGAGCCTTCTCTGGAATCCTGAAAATCCTGAAAATCCTGATTTTTGTTTGATTTGATTCTTTACGTCCCATCAACAATCTTTCAGTTATGCAGGGTGGATCTTCCTGGGTATAACCAGTACTAAGCTAGGATAAGTGTGTCTTGCTCAAGAACACAATGCAGTGATGCCGGTGAGGCTTGAAACTGCAGCCCCTTGGTCTTGAGTCAAGCACTCTACCACTGAGCCACTGCACTCCCTGAAAATCCGGATGTAGCAGTTGTAGTTTTTAACCCTTTACTACATAGGCTATATTTAGATCATGATATCATTTTCTAGTTTTAGACAAGATTGAAAAAAAGTTAAGAAAATTGAATACTTTTCAAAATGTTATGGAAAATGGAGGAGCGAATGCTCCTTTTCCCACAATATTTTCAAAAACATGATATCTCAAAGGGGTCAAAGGGCGTTATATGGAGGATCTTACATGAGTGCTCATGTTTTATTGATTTTATTAAAGGAGTTGAGGAAAAGAGATAAAATGCGAGGCTTGCCAAGCATTTATCTCGTTTTCGCAACGAGTTTAATAAATTCAATAATACGGGAGCACGAGTGTTAGATTCAAATTATCATATGACATTAAGATGACATTGAAATCCCATTTCTGGCGTAAAAACACCATAATTTTATCATTATGTACGCAGCATTGATATATGGATGTCACTAGTGGTTTATCAATTTTATTGCATGGCATTATTTCACTCCCAGACGTGACGTCATGTGATAATATGGAGTAAAGGATTAAACTAATAAGACAGCAAACAACAACATTGCTGATCATCCTGCAAAGTTCTGCAGGGTTTTCTGCACAGTTGTAATGGCTCAGTGGTAGAGTGCTTGACTTGAGACAGAGGGGCCGCGGGTTCAAGCCTCACCAGCGCCGCTGCATTGTGCCCTTGAGCAAGACACATTTATCCTAGCTCAGTACTGGTTCAACCCAGAGAGACCCGGTCCCAATATAACTGAAAGATTGTTGATGGGATGTAAAGAATCAAACAAATAAACGCAACTTTGTTATGGATGTCACTAGTGGTTTATCGATTTTATTGCATGGCATTATTTCACTCCCAGACGCGACGTCATGTGATAATATAGAAAAAAAAGGTTAAACTAATACATGTTGCTTATCAGCCTGCAAATTTGTGAAGGGTTTTCTGCACAGTTGTAATGACATTTGCAGAATTCCAGAGAAAGTTACCCAGCATGCAAAGAGTTAATGTTGTGAAAGATTGTCTTAACCCATAAAGCGCCACCTATAATTTGCAGCAGACGACAATTTCAAATTTTGCCGCTTTTTCACAAATAACAAATAAGGCATGATATTTCATGAGAATCGTCTGCTGGCAGACGATTCTCATGAAATATCATACCTTATTTTTGTCGAAAAATTAAGAAAGGTGTCATAAAAGTTGTCGTCTGCTACAGTTGTGATTGACACTTTAAGGGATAATTAATAATTGGCAGCAGCTCTTAGGAAATGAAAATGTTATCACCTCAGTGCCTTGAGAAAGTCTTTGCAAGCGCATCAGAGCAGACTGAGCATTTGAGCTACACAATCGAGGTGTGTTTTTTTTGTTTAAAAACAGATTAGACCCTTGGGATCCTTCACGGAGCTAGAAATTCAATCTGCATAAGTTATACATATCATCATCATAATCGGATATTTGATTAACGTGCAGGTGCAGGGGCATCATCCACATCAGTGGGCCCCTTTCCAGGTAACTGGCTAGCTGCACAGGCTACCTAGCTACCTAGATGCTTAACTATATATTCATGCTGTTTTTGAGGGAGCACAGTGGCTCAGTGGTAGAGTGCTTGACTTGAGACCGAGGGGCCGTGGGTTCAAGTCTCACAGGTGTCACTGTGTTGTGTCCTTGAGCAAGACACATTTATCCTTGCTTAGTACTGGTTCAACCCTGGAAGGCCCGTCCTGACATAACTGAAAAATTGTTGACTGAGATGTAAAGAATTAAATCAAACAAACATGCTGTCTTTGTCACTTGCAAGTTTCCAAAGTAACTTTTTCGAAAATATCTTTCAGGATTCTAATAATTGTGAAATTGTGATCAAGATCAGAACCTTTCCCATACTTCCCTCCTACCTCATCTGAGACCTCAGCTTGTTTAACGCTTAATTATGCCCCCGCCATTTATAATGGGGGGGGGGGCATATAGTATCACCCTTGTCCGTACGTCCGTACGTACGTACGCACATACATACGTACATACGTACGTACGTACGTACATACGTCCCGTACGTACGAAAAATGGTTTCCGGGCGATATCTTTTGAAAACATTGGTGTATTGGATTCATGTTTCATACACAGGTATATAATCATAAAATACAGGTCAAGTTCGATTATGGACAAAATCCACCAATTATTATCAGAGTTATGGCCCTTGATCTCCGAATGATAAATGGTTTCCGAGCGATATCTTTTGAATACAGTTATGTATTGGATTCATATTTCATACACAGGTATATAATTATAAAATACAGGTCAAGTTCGATTACGGGTAAAATCCACCAATTATCATCAGAGTTATGGCCCTTGATCTCGGTAAGAAAAATGGTTTTCGGGCGATATCTTTTGAATACATTGGTGAGATGGATTCATATTTCATACACAGGTATATAATCATAAAATACAGGTCAAGTTTGATTATGGATAAAATCAACCTTTTATTATGAGAGTTATGGCCCTTGATCTCCTTATGAAAAATGGTTTCCGGGCGATATCTTTTGAATATGTTGGTGTATTGGATTCATATTTCATACACAGGTATGTAATCATAAAATACAGGTCAAGTTCGATTATGGATATAATCCACCTATTATTATTAGAGTTATGGCCCTTTGTTAATGACAATGCCCTATTTATGCGAATTTGGCAATAGCGGGGGCATCCGTGTCCCATGGACACATTTCTAGTTTTACATATATTGTAGGTTGTGGTAGAGCAATGTGTTAGAGCTACAAGATGAGGGCTCTTGAAATGCATCATTAAAATGTAATTGAAGTGGTTTTGGATGTGTTCCCAAGGATTCTCTAGGAATGCATGTTATACCAGCGACAGTGTATAATTTGTTGCATTAAACAAATGTGCGGTAGAGGAGGATACACAAACAGTATGGGAATATCTTTGTGTTCTATATTTATTACTGTTAAAATGGAGTGAAATTATTTCTCATTTTCTTCTCTGTACTGCCGGAATGAAGTGGTTGAATCCCTTTCTGTCAAAATGGAGTGAAATTGTTTCTCAATTTTATTTTAGACTGCAAGAATGGAGTTATTATTTATCTCTTTGTTTTAAGGAGTGAAATTATTTCTTACTGTTATTTGTGTTATTGGATTACATATTCTTTTGTTTCATAAGGAAGGTTCATGTTTTGGAATTAATTCACAGAATGGCTGCTGATATTACATCAACACAAACAACCCTTCCCAGCTCCAGCTCTGAGCTGGATACCAGTTTCAGCTATGGGTCAACGAAAGCTACTGTTGCTAAGCAACCAGAGTTGGGTATTGAACCTACAAAAACATTGTCATCGTCATCTCAACATAACACAGAAACCCTGAAGCTTGAGAGCCTTCAGCCCAGTGTTAAGGCTGAACCCAGTACTTCTAGTCAATTTGCCATGCAACATGCAACTCAGTCATTGCCTAGCAACGATGTAACTATCGCAACAACATCATATACCTCAGGAGATTCTTCAGTTGATCAAAAATCACAGACAGTAGCTGTTGGAGTTCCAAGTGATTCCCCTATTACCTCATCAGTTTCCATAGCAACAAAAGCCACATCAGTGCCAAAAAGTGTTCAGCCTAGCACCACTGTATCAGCATCAAAACACTTACAGAGTAGTTCATCATCAGTCGCTACAGGTGACTCGGTTACATCAAAATATGAGCCATCTGTGTCTGAGACAGTTTCGGCTACAAGTTCGCAGGCTGCTGGACAGTCTGTCAGTGTGGGTTTGACCCTATCATCATCTACCGCATCACTACCATCAGGATCATCAGTTAAATCATCATCAGTAACTTCAGACTATGCAGCAACTTCTAGAGAACTTTACACAACAATGACACCTAGTAAGACAGAGTTTATACCATCAGGTTCGAGTACAGGGTCCTTCAGGACAACACCTGTGGCATCGTTGACCATGACACCAAGTGTGAAGCCGGTGACAACTGACGGTGGAGGTTCATCACCATTGTTTGGAGGTAAGTTAAATTGGACATCTTCGCAGGCCACTTCATTCCTTTTCTCTTTGTATTGTTGGCATTTTAACATGTATGAGCAGAATAACTTTCATGCTCAGTTGAGTTGAGCATAACCTCAGGGCCTGGTAAGCATGCACAGAAATAACATTGGTGAAAATTTTCAGGATTATTCCTGAATTCAGGATTTCAAGACTGACTTTCCACAGAAAGTCAGCCTCAAAATCCTGAATTAGGCAGATTTTGATAGGTTCTCTTATTTATTTTCAGTTCATCTTTGGGCAATTGACCATTTAAACTTGAAATTGTTAACACTTTGTAGGCATACAGCAAGTTTTGAGATTTGAATTTTGAAGGTTCAGGATTTTTGAAATTTTGAATATTCACCCATGAAATAACTGACCATTGTGATCTGACTGAAAAAAAGATTGACATTTGGATTGAATGCTCGTGTATTATTGAATTTATTAAACAAGTTGGGGAAAAGAGATAAAATGCGAGGCTTGTCGAGCATTTTATCACTTTTTTGCAATGAGTTTAATAAATTCAATAATACACGAGCATGAATATTAGATTCTATTTATCACAGGACATTAAAATCACTTGGAAATTGCATTTTAGAATCAAACAAACAAAAACGAAAATAATTTATTAAACAACTTGGGGAGAAGAGATAAATTGCAAGACTTGCTGAGCATTTAATTAGTTTTTGGCCACGAGTTTAATAAATTCAACAATACATGAGCATGAATGTTAGATAAATTCATATGACACTAAAAGTACTTTGACATTGCATTTTTTGGCGTGCAAAGATCAAGATTTTGCCATACATATGTGACATTGTTATGACTGTCATTACATAACATTACTAAATCTGTAAACCACTAGTGGTCTATCAATTTTAATACATGGCGGTATAATGGTTATATCACTCCCAGACACCACATCATATGATAAAACATTTTTACTGCGCTGTTGTCAGTGGATGACATGATACACTATCGCTGTCACAAAAGTGCATTCTAATGTTGCTCTCACGAAAGTACATTCTAATGCACTTGCTTTGTAATGCCACGTTTGATTGGATAATGTCAAATATTTGTGACAGTATATCCTACGATACTGTCAGAAATAGTTTGATGTCATTAATTATAATTACGTCACACTTCGTTTGATGACATGCGGCTTAATGCGGTTGCAACGCTCCAATTTGAGATGAGAATGCAGAAGTGCATTAGATAGAATGGGGATAACCATATTCAAAATTTTCATTTGGGGAGGTATATCGTCCGATATACGGTCGGAAATCACGTTTTACGACCGTATATCCGACGATATACCTTCCCAAATGAAAATTTTGAATACAGTTATCCCCTAATTAGGTTGTCCACAATTTTTTTGACCATTATTTTGATCTTCCTTCATTTTAGTAGTTGGTTGCACATTATTGCAGCATAAAAAGAAATGCCACACACTCAATTAACATGTGCCTATGACCTAGTCAGAGAAAATCCATATTTTAACAAGGAAATTCACATGCTTAAATTTCGAACATTAGGTTTCCTGCCAAAAAGGCCTAGACAAACAATGCAGACGCTAATCAGAAGAAGCAGTCTGATGAGGGTCTTCCCTGTATGCTTTTCTGACAAGTGGTTAGATAAGGGTCTTCCCTGTTTGCTTTTCTGACAAGTGGTTAGATAAGGGTCTTCCCTGTTTGCTGTTCTGACAAGCGGTTTGCGAAACCCAGCCTTGATAACCAACATTTGAGAACAAGAAAAGTGTTTGAAATTTTAGAACATTTACTATAAAATACCAGGCCTTTAGTTAAGAGTGCATAACACTAGCAAAAAAATATTTTTCTTATTTCTTAACCAAAACATATGTTGTGGGTACTCAAAAGAACCGTCTCAATGAGACGGTTCCTTTGAGCACCCAAAACATCTGCTAAAAGTTATGGGTAAGAAAATATTTACAATTTTATGCTGAAAATTTTTGTTTATCTAAATCTGTGAATACTCTTTTCAGGGGGTACCAATGATATTCTTCTGTATGTGGCTATACCCCTCTGTGGTGTTGGTCTACTCATATTCTTGGTAATATGTATTGTTTGTATCAGGAAGAGGAAAGCCAAACAAAAGGTAAACTTTTTTATCTTGAACTCTGCATTCTGGGATTATTTTTACTTTTTTTCAAAAATTAAAGTTTTCAAAATATTATTTCAGGAGTACCATCATAGTGTCAAACAGTTTTAGATCCTTATCAGTCCCAACATTTTGTCATGTTTTGTTGGGCCTGATCTGGGTTCAAAGTGTGATTATCAGTAGATGAAATTAGCAGGCAAAGAGTTAAAGTGCCATTTAAAATCTAGATGACATTTTCAAATTTTTTTTGCTTGTTAAAACCAAATAACAAGATTTGATGAAAAGTATTTTTAAAAAAAAAAAAAATCCTAGACCACAAAAAAACCCAAAACATTCAGAACTCCGCGACCCAATTCATATCAGGCTTCAGATGCATGGATGTATGAAAGGTGTAGTATTATGTACGAAAAGCTGAGAAAGGAAAAAAAAACAGCAGGGGTTTCATTAACTTTTTTGGCATCCGGGTATCAAGGCAAAGTAGGCGGGTGATTTGACAGTATATAGACTCTATACAAATTTATCAAAAGTAGCAGGGGAAACATGCCTGAGTAGAAGGGGAAAATCCCCGCCTCCCTCCTCTTAATGAAACCCCTGAAACAGTTCCATAGCTCCTCAGTTATGTAGGCAGCTCAATTAAGATTGATTATTCTGGCAACCAACAGGTAGAAAAAAGTTTTCATTTTTCAAAAAACATATTGTCATAGCCTCTTCCTTTCTTGGATGTCTATTTTGCTGCAGTTGATCTTGTTATTATGTTGGCATGAGTTACTGCCCTTTTTTTTATTCTAGAGACATTATTAGAATGGGAAAACATATTTTAAGACTGAAGCCAAATTATATAGTGTACATAAAGCTGTGAGCTTTTTAAAACTCTTTCCTTACTGGCGGCAACTTGTGTCATCTGCTAATAACCCTTGCACATAGTTTGGACCCAGGTTAGGACGGACATTCTGACAGAATAGTGTTTGAAAGAATTTTTTTTGAATATTTATTTTGAAAAAGTCAGCAGATGACAACAAAAGCATGAACAATTACCCAGCATGCAAAGAATTGAAAAAAAGTCATTTTACAAAGTGTATTATGCTGCATGAGTAAATGGCAGATGTTTATAACATCATGCTAGCAACTGCAACGAATGAGATTATCTCCCTCCCTTGGGAAACCCTACCTTTCTCTGCAGATGAGATTATAAAGGTTATGAGCCAACACCTGCAAAAACACATAGGGACCACAACACATGAACACTTTCCTCATTTGCTTAGTACCAAGTTTAGAATAAACAGTTTCAATTTTGTGCAAGTTACTTAGCAGTAAACTAAAGCAAACTGGAGCGAATCTTGAGCGCATGACAGACCACTTATGATGGACAAAAAATGATCCTAATAGCTCACCTTGAGCCAAATTTGGCTCAGGTGAGCTAAAAAGAGGTCACAAAATTTACTGTCTTCTGCAGTATGATTGGCTCTTTAACTCTTTGCATGCCAGGAAATTTGACATGTTTTTGGCCGTCTGCTGATTTTTTTTCAAAATTAACGTTTTTGAAAATTTATTTCAGGAATACCGTAAGTGTCAAAACAGTTTGGATCCAGATCAGGCCTGACGCTAGCGTCAGGCCTGATCTAGATCCAAACTGATTGTAAAGGTAGTCAGCAGACGACACTAGAAGGCAAAGATTTGAGGGTTAATCATCGGAAGCGTGATGATATTGCCATCTGCTTCTGTGCTCATATAAACATTGTAAAACAACACTTGAGAATAATTCACAACTGCAGCAACATACCTAAACTACCATACTCACTCTGCATGCTGGGTAGTTTTTAGCTCACCTAGTCCGTCGTCATTTTCAAAAATCTTCTCCTCTGTAACTACTGGGCCAGTTGAACTCATATTTCATATGGAGACTCCTTAGGACGGGGGAACGAAAGTTTGTTCAAATGGTCCTGGTCACATGAATAATTCACAACTGCAGCAGCATACCTAAGCTACCGTACTCACTCTGCATGCTGGGTAGTTTTTTTTGCATTCCGAACTAAGATGTACAATGAGGGGCTACTTTGATCACATGATAGTGTGAAAACTATTGGAGAAACTACAGACATAGAACCTAGATCCAGGCATGCTGCCACTACCTAACCCCCAACTTCTGGTAGAGTCTGCAACTACAGGTTGCTGGGGTTTGCTGAATAGATATAATAAGAAAAATCTTGGCCACATAGCAAAAAATAATTTTCTTATTTCTCAACCAAAACATATGTTGTGGGGGAAGCGCAGTGGCTCAGTGGTAGAGCGCTTGACTCGAGACCGAAGGGCCGCGGGTTCGAGCCTCACAGGCGTCACTGCCTTGTGTCCTTGAGCAAGAACATTAATCCTAGCTTAGTACTGGTTCAACCCAGGAAGACCCGTTCCTTTAAAACTGAAAGAGTGTTGATGGGACATAAAGAATCAAACAAACAAAACAAATATGTTGTGGGTACTCAAAAGAACCATCTCAATGAGACGGTTCTTTTGAGCGCCCAAAACATATGTTAAAACGGATGAGTAAGAAATATTTAGAAGTTTGCACTCAAAAATTGTGTTTATCTAAACCTGTGATAATCGCAAACCTAGCCTGCTGGCGTCATCTGCTGATAATCTTTGCAAACAGTTTTGACCCCGATCAGGCCCAGCAAAAAATGTCGGGTCCTGATCTGGATCCAAACTGTTTGACACTGAAGATATTCCTGAAAGAATTTTTCGAAAAAGTTGATTTTGAAAAAATCAGCAGACAACAAAAAAGTATGCAAATTACCTGGCAGTAGGCACAGAAGTTGGAATGGAATGAGGTGAATAAGAGTATGAAGACACATTGTGCCTTCCTTGTTTACAGATTGTTTGTTTGTTTGTGTTTAATGTCCCACCAACAGCTAAGGTCATATGGGGACGGGGCCACAGCTTGAAGTTCATCAGACAGACTGGAGAAGCCGGGGATCAAACCCTCAACCGCTGATTTACATGGCGAGCGATATCTCTACTATAGCACAGCGGCTCCTTTGAAATTGTTTACAGAATACTCTAAGACAAAAGATATTTTTTTCTTGTCCAATGCATGACCTTATCTTCAAATACCTGGCTTTGTTCCCACCTGGAGGCCTAATATTACAGACTGGTTTCTCAAACCTGATGTCTGCAAGTCATCAACCCATATGATCCTATTAGCTCTTACCATAGAGATAAAATGTTGTATAATCCTATAGAATTTGCAAAGTTACATTGTACAAAATATGATTGAATTAAGAATATATAGAGGATCTTACATGAGTACTCATGTTTTATTTATTAAATGAGTTGGGGAAAAAAGATAAAATGCGAGCTTGCCGAACATTTTGTCTCTTTTTCGTAGCAAGTTTAATAAATTCGATACTACAAGAGCATTGAATGTTAGATTCTATTTATCATATGACATTAAGATTACTTTGAAATCTCATTTTGCCATTAAAGCCTTATAATTTTGTCATGTGAAAAGCCCTTTAGTGTCCTCTGCTGATAGTCTTAAAATTGCAAACAGTTTGGATCCAGATCATAAAACGTCGGCCTGATCTGGATCCAAACTGTTTGACACTCTGATGGTATTCCTGAAAGAATTTTTCGAAAAATATGATTTTGAAAAAATCATCAGACTATAAAAAAGACATAAAAAGTATGCAAAGAGTTAATTAACCCTTAAAGCGCCAAGTAAAAATGCATCTGAAAATGTGGTCTGCTGAAGTTGTCTGCTGCAAAAACTGCCTAACATTACTGATGAATTAAGTATAGAAACAAACAGCATGGACCCAGAACAGACTGCTCCTATAGGAGCAGTCTGATTTGGGTCCACACTGTTTGCCATAGAGGCTTCTTAAACATTTCAGCAGACGAGAAAAGCAGATGACTATTGTTGCGATTGGCGCATTAAGGGTTAAAGCATATGTAGTAATAATCAGGGTGTATTATGGCTTCTGTTTCAGGGATCCCCAGGAAGACACCCAGTTCCTGACCTATGGGTGAATGCTAATGCTGAAGTTCCCCTGGGGCCTATAGACCAACATGACAATGTCAACAGCAGGGAAGTCTTTGGTGGACATAGATTATCAGGTACCCTGTCTATTCTTAGATTATTAACCCATTACCTCATTGAGACACCTTCAGACGCCTTTGAAATATCATGTATTTGAAAATATTATGGAAAATAATATATAATATATAATATTTTCAAAAATATTCAAATCTAAACTTAAATTATTCTTGAATTTTTTCAATGTTGTCTAAAAATAGAAAATGATGTCATGATATAAAAATAGCCTATGGAGTAAAGGGTTAAAGGTAACGAGGTGCACAGTGCCTCAGTGGTAGGATTGAAGGGTCCCTTGTTCAAGCCTCGCCAGAGTCACTGTGTTTTGTCCTTGAGCAAGATGCATTATCCTCTGCTAAGTACTGTTTTAATGCAGGAAATGTCCAACATGACTGAAAAATTCTTGACTAGGACCTGAAGCATCAACTCAATCACGCAATCTTATTACAGTCAAATCTGTGTAAAACGGCCACTCTCAAAAAGACAGAAAATTTGTTTTCAAGACCAATTATGACTTAATGCCAGTCAAAAGTGAGAGCATTCTGCAATACTTTCGACCTTCAATAAGCTACCATTTGTCATTAAGATCTTTATTTTGTCTATTTTTGAGTGGCCATTTAACACAGGTTTTACTGTACTCAGCCAAAACAAAATGTGTTAAGTGTCGGTGAGTCTCGAACCAGTGACCCCCTCAATCTCAAGTCAAACTACCACTGAGCCACTGCGCTACCTAGAATAATTCAGACATTACTCCCTCATATCATTTTTTTTAAACCAAGTGAAAATAAGTGAAAATATTGTTTTAATTGTTAATTTTTTCTTCATATATATAGTAAAGATTATTATCTTTTTGTTTTGCTGCATGTTTCCTTAAATATATGATGCCAAACTCGTTTAACATCTTTTAGTTTTAAAATTTGATGCATGATATTTATAGAATATGTAGTTATTCGGCTGTATTTAGACATGGGTTTTCCCCATCCAAAGATACATCTTTTAACTCTTTGCCTGCTAGTTTCTCACGCTGATAACTTTCACAAGCAGTTTGGACCCATATCAGGCCCTACAGATTGTCAGGCTGATCTGGACAGAAACTGTTTGACACTCTGGAAGTAATTGCGAAAGAAATTTTTGAAAAAGCTAATTTTGAAAAAAATCAAAAGACACAAAAAAGAATGCAAAATTACCCAGCATGAAAAGAGTTCAAACAAATATAGATTTCTTTTCGATTGATTTGGAAGAAAAAATTAAAGCATACTTCAGTTATGCACAAGACTGGTTACAAGATTATGGTAAATTTTCTAAAATTCGAACACTTTTTTTCTTTCTATTCCAAACTAAAATGTTCGTTATCAGGGCTGAAATTCACAAGATGCTTGTCAGAATAACAAACAGGGAAGAACCTTATCAGACTGTTTCTGAAGAAGCGGTCTGATCTGGGTCTGCACTGTTTGTCTAGCCCTTTTTGCCAGGCAACTAGTGTTCGAAATTTTAGAACATTTTAATATAACATATTTTGGGGATGAAAACCCTCTATCTAAAAGTTGGATAAATACAGCGATTTTAGTTTCTCAGCTTCTCCATTGTAATCTTGACTTGTATATAATTTTGCTACAATATTCTACCTAATAAACGCACATATAGACTGGCTCCAGTCCTTAAAACAATTTTTCATCAATGTGTCATATATACGTTTGTTAATCTAACTCTGATGGCTCTGTTTTAAAAACAGAGCCATCAGAGTTAGACTAGCTAAAAGTATATGACATGACACATTGATAAAAAATTGTTTTAAGGACTGGAGCCAGTCTAGCCAGCACTTTGAGGATTAATTGCATGATATGAACTTTGATGTCCAGTCAGTGCAGTGCTCTATTTTATATATATATATATATATATATAAGTTCATTGTGTGGATGAAAAAAAAAGTGTGGATCCCCATCAGCTGGCTTCAATTGAAGCCAGCTGATTGGGATCCATACTTTTTTTTACAAAAGAAGGTAAAGAATTTATAAAGTGTTATGTGCAAGTGAACTCCTAAGGCAGAATATGGTTTTACAAAACTGTTCTGAAATTTTGTACACTAGTTATAAAATTTTGGTTTTGAATTCTTGTTGGATTCGGAAGCAGAGTAAAATTGGATGGGCATGTTGCATTTACTCATTGTAAGTGTGAAAAATCGAGGTACAAGGGTTAGTCAAAAATAACTGAGCCCTACCTCATTATATCTTAGCCTCACATTGTAGACAAGAAATGTGATCATCTTTTATAAGTATAATATGTCAAAGACGTTTTGACCCAAAATAATTACCACGATGAAGCTTCCGTTATGGTTGCTAGGCAACTAAAGATGGTCAGTCAGAGCGATGCATTCATGATCTTCGCCACCAGGAAAATACAGTATGTCTTAAAACAGCTTGTGGGCTTGATAGTTTTTGAGAAAGGCATATTTGACCTTTATTTGAATAACAATTGTCTTATTGTCTTTTCATTATACTTGGTTCGTAAATGTTAAGGTGAACACTGATTGCATGCGTTGCCTAGCAACAAAATAAGTCAAAAGTTCACTAATTTTCAAATACATGAGGATTGTGTTGCCATGGAAACAGAATCATTTACTCCAAACAAGGAATTTAATATAACAGAGGGCTTGTTTGTGTATGCAGTACCGCAAAAGCATTATTAGGCTATTATTTTATGATTTCTATTAAAATTGTGTGAATATGAATGTAGGTGGGGTAAATTATAGGATTTGAGGCACGTAAAAAATTGCTAAATTCTGAAATCAGACTACCACAGCATCTATAATTTGGGGTCAGTTCTTTCTTTTCTGTGGCACTGAGGAGGTACATGTAATAGGTATCAAACGACAGTAAATGCAGCATTACATTGGCATTATCGTTTCCATGGCAACGCTTAGATATTGATGTATTACAGCGTGAACGCACCCGTTCGACAGGTCATGTTCGGTTCCCTAGCAACCAGTATATAAAGCCTACCAACAGATATAAATTAGGTTATTGAATGGAAGGCATATAATTGCGATGAAATATCATTTAAATATGTGTCCATTTTACTTGAATTAAATGTTATAAGGTAGGGCTCAGTTATTTTTGACTAACCCTCGTATTCTATCTCTTTGGAGGTAAAAAAGTAAAAAGAATTTTTAGTTGATGGTTATATATGTATTCTCAGTACAAAGATTTTGTTCTAAAATCTGAAATTTCCTGGGCTGTACATACAGGAAATGCAAAGATTGTCTCAGAACTTAAAGTACATTGTCAACTACGGTAAATGTTCTAAAATTTCGAACACTCTAAAATTACGAACACCTAAAATTATCGCCGAAAATAATTTTCAAAACATCCTAAAAAATCGAACACTGACCTTTTTTGGAAAAGTGAATTTCTAAAATTACGAACACAAGTTATTTTCGGCGGAAAATCGATGTCCGTTTATGCTCGGTTTACTTATACCGTACAGCGAAATTTGGAAGGTTCCATTCTACTTAATTGGGTAATCTGGCATGTGACGTTCTTTTTCGCATGCGGAGCGCAAGACTATACTTTTTGTCTGCTAATTGTGTGATGCATGCTTTCAGATAAGATCAAAGGCAAAAGCGCATTTAAAGCACGGACTTTTCTACATGAACGTGACAAAGTTCATATATGTTATTGTGCATCTATCGACGGAAAACAGTGCAGGCTCAAATATTTTTAAAACCCTTCATTGGCGAAATGTTTACCTATAAGAAGCATTCGATCCATCGGAATTCTTCAACAATGGTCATTAACATGGTCACAGACATTAAACAGACATGCCTCGAGCAAGGATTAGGAGTTACATTTACCGCGAGAAAACGCCCGTCTAAGCTTATATTCACCATGAAGGACTTGGGTCATACGCTGTCTGGTCGTCAAAATTGAACATAAATTTTGCAAGCAACAGTAGATGTTACTACTTTAAAAAAAGCCATGCAAACCACTGCATTAAGCAACAGAGTAAACTTGCGAAGTTGGTTTGCTTATACAAACTTATATACAAAAGGGCCTTTTTCAAAGTTGTGGTTTGAGTCGTGAGACACAAAATTAATCCATTCAACATAAAAGCGGTGATGCTCGACATACCAGAGCCATCAATGCTGAATTGAGAATGCAGACTTGCACAGGCTCATCTGAGTCTTTGTCGCACGTTGTAAGTACCAAAATATCATGAAATTATGTCCATCGACAGTTTAATTTCAATCGAGCCGGTTCACACGCACTGCTTGCATGCCCGGATCCAGAACATTTTGTCAGAGGGGGGTAGTGAGAGAGGACCGAAAAGCCACTAAAAATGGACCACCATCGGCCCATCAGCGAAACGCCTCTGAAATGGCGTTTTGCTGGCGTGTCAGTGGCCCACCATTGAATGCTGGCTTGGTAGCCGGATCAATATTGCTAGGAAACCCTATATTTTTCTGATTTTTCAGGGGGGGGGGGGGGGGGGGATGGCTCCGGACCACCTGTCTCCCCTCTGGATCCGCCCATGGCATGCATCTGAAAGAAGGTACTTGTCTGAAATGTTCCGTGATCATCGGACGCAAGGTCGGACTAGATTATAACTCTTGGTATACTTGTTTGCTCCTGATCAGGCACGTCGGACGATCTGCAGGTCGTAAAAGTAGAGAGAGAGAGCGAGAGAGTGTGTGCGAGAGAGAGAAAGAGAGAGTGAGAGACTGTACGGTGTTTGCACACGAATCTTTTGTTTTGGCTTGGTTTCTTAGAATATCGAAACACAATGTTTGTGTCAGTCAATCAATCTTGTTACAACTGCTTCCGATGAGGACCCAAAACCCAAACTTATCGTGCGCATCGGCTTTTGTACGGCAAAGTCGGACATTCCACAGTATTAACGCTTTGTGTACACACATTTTTAAATTGACGAAACATTCTATCCTGAATACCATTCGGGTCTGATCTGGATCCAAACCGTGTTCGAGAGAGAGAGAGAGAGAGAGACTGGTGCAAACACATCAAAGTAAACATTGCATCGGGGGATCGACAAGTAGAGAGAGAGAGAGAGAGAGAGAGAGAGAGAGATGTGTGTGTGTGTGTTTGTGTGTTCTTTTTGAATTTCGTCAGGTTTTGTTTTTCTCTGGGAACTGGTCTACGTATTTCAAAGTTTTGTGTCGATCTTTGCAAAAATATCTGATCGAACGAGATGTCTAGCGGTTTCAATTCTTGAGTACAATCTCGGACCCAGAGGACCAATATTAACTGAAATTCGAAGTGGGCAGAGCGAGCGAAAGCGGTTTGGTCGAAATAGTGTAGTGATTCATTGGTAGTCCGAGACGACTGAACATAGGAGACCCGGCTTATCGAATAGTTTAAATCAGTGGA
Organism: Loripinus fragilis; assembly: GCA_964019695.1. Lineage (NCBI taxonomy): Eukaryota > Metazoa > Mollusca > Bivalvia > Lucinida > Lucinidae > Loripinus > Loripinus fragilis. Next base: position 31,430,793 of record OZ026521.1, read on the forward strand.
CTTTTATGACTTGTAAGTAAATTGAGTGACATAATATACACGTGCCTGGCTCTCGACTTGGCGAATACCGCACGCGCTGAACATTTTACTGACTCAGTCCGCATGAATTAAGCGGCGGTTTTAATAAGATTAAAGAAAAGAAAAAAAGAGGAGATAGCACAGAATCATATCGCCCTGTTTTAAACACGTTTCTACCACATTTTGACATGCATATATACCGTTTTTTTCTCATGATAAAGCCCACATTCTAAAATTACGAACACTAGCATTTTTTCACAAACGTAATTTCTAACATTACGAACAGCGGGAAAAATAATTATTTTTTAGTGTTCGTAATTTTAGAACATTTACCGTATAGTTCTTATCAAGATGGATTATTATTTTGAGCTAACTTTCATAAGAAAACTAGTGTTCAAAATTTGAGCCCTTGTCCTTCCAATTTTTTTAGTCCTGAAAATATTGTCTGCTTTTTACGTCTGCTGCACTTCAGACTTCTTTTGATCATGGAAGCAAACACTATGAACCCTGATCAGTCTGCTCCCTTAGGAGCAGTCTGATCTGGGTGCATGTTGTTTGCAATATCGACTTCCCAGGTCTAATGTATAAACAGATAAGTGAGCAGATGGAAATTGCCATGAATTGTGGGAAAAGGGTTAGAACAGTTTTTGAATGTTGTATCCTTATTAGACTGGCTCCAGTCCTTAAAACATTTTTCATCAATGTGTCATTTCATATACTTTTAGCTGGTCTAACTCTAATGGCTCTGTTTTAAAACAGAGCCATTAGAGTAAGACTAGCTCCAAGTTAAAAACAGAGCCTTTAGAACTAGACTAGCTCCAAGTTTATGAAATGACACTTTGATGAAAAAATGTTTAAAGGACTGGAGCCAGTCTATATCTTTATGTATGAAAGATTTTTGTTGCATTTTTGAACTTATTCAAATATTTTCTATACATACTCTTTAGGCCTGTGGTTAATCATTTTGTAAGATTTTTCTCTTAAAAGCATGTGCATGCATGTAGTTATCGTTGCCAAAATACTTGTTTTATTTGATTGATGGAGTAAGAAACTAAGATACTGATTAACAGCCTATTTTCCTCATTCAGAGCTCGCCGGTCAATTCTGTGGAATCAGATCTCGGATGTACTATTTGGGGATACAATGGTCACATCATAACGGCGTCATAAAAACTAAACCATGCCAACACAGTAACAAGTGCAAATGCATCGAAATGAAAAGGCTGCAAAATGCCATTAGGAAGATGCGCCAGCAACATATTATAGAAAAATGTTAATTTTATTTCACCTGATGATACAACTATTTGGGAAACTAGAATAATCTTTTATTGGGCTGACTACACATGCTACCGAACTATTGTCCTAGTGCCAGTTTCTGGCTAACAAAACACAGCCTTTTCATACATAATACTCAGCCTTACATACGTCCCAGATCTGATTTTTTGATTGGGCGTAGGAGTTCCAAATGCTTTATATGAGAAATAAGAGAAGGGCCAACTTAGCCAAATTGGTTTGAATCTGTAAATACGCAAATGCGAGTCTTAAGCAGACAATAAATTACACTGTATATATTTTTTTTTCATTTTCAGGATTAATATTGCATGTGAATCATCTGCTTGCAGACAAATTACATGAAATATCAAACTATAATTTGGTTTCTCAAAGCAGAAACAATTTGAAAATGTGTCCGTTGCAAATGTTAGGTGGATAAGGGGTTGGAGGGGCAGGGTGGTTAAGAATTTTCACTGTATTTGCTTATTATTCTTTGTAAAAATTTATCATTTGCCTACAGGGTAATTTTTTATGCTTTTTCGTTGCTGATTTTTTCGGAAATACCATCAGAGTGTCAAACAGTTTGGATCCAGATCAGGCCAGACATTTTTTTCGGGCCTGATCTGGGTCCTAACTGTTTGCAAAAGCTATCAGCAGACGACACTAGTAGGTATAGAGCTAATTGTGAAGTCTTTATAAAAGTCTCGTTTTCCGATAGAACCCGCTAGGTGGCCTGGGGAATTATTACGATAAATACATATGCAAATTGAGTCTTCTGCAACTGAGCTCACATAAGCCATGATATTTAATAATCCTTGACTCATCAGTCACAAATTGATATCAGATTGATTCCAAGTTTTCGCTACATCGCACCCTATCGTTAACTCTTTCGTTGCTAGTGGCGACTTTTGTCGTCTGCTGATAACCTTTGCAAGCAGTTTGGACTCAGATCAGGACCGACAAAATGTCGGGCTTGATCTGAATCAAAACTGTTTGACACTTTGATGGTGTTCCTGAAAGAATTTTTTGAAAAGGTTAATTTTGAAAAAAGTCAGCAGACGTCACCAAAAGCCTGAAAAATTTCCCAGCATGCAAAGAGTTTTTGGATTTTGTTTGTTTGTAATGGAATCCTTAGAGAAAATATTTGTGGTAATCAATAGTGAAGATGATGAACAAATCATTCCATAAGAAAAATGACTTGGTGGGTGATTTGGGGACAGATCTAAACGGCAGTTCGACTCTTGAGACTTAGTCAAAACAAATAAGAAATCAATTTAGGTTCCCTAATGACAATTTAGCAGTTTTAACGCTAATATGTGCATCACAAATTTGCAACAGACAATTTGCAACAGATGACATTTTCAATTTTTGTTTGTGCTGCTAGCTGCTTTAAGAACCCGAAATAAGCTTGCAGACTTTACTTTATTTTCCCTAAATATCAAGAAAGTGATCACAACATGTGTTGCCTGCAGCATTTGTTGCTCATGCTATGAGAATTTATGTTTTTGTACAGGTGACATTTAGATAAATCAGGAAAATTAGAAATACCATTTTGCAAAAGAAAGCATTAATGCCAAAAGGCACTAATGCAAAAGCTAAAAGTATTTTGGCAAGCTAGTTGATAACTGTTTGATTTAGTTGCATGATACTACTTTTAACAGCTGTTAGGAAGCGTAACAAGTCAAAGATCAAAGAGCAAGGTCTTGTTTCCAAGTGTAACCAGAAAGAGGCTGATGTCAGTCATGTGACCAGAAGTGAGTATCAGAAAGAGGCTACCAGAAGAGGCCTAATTGTGAGAGACATTCAAGGAGAACCTGTTAGCCTTGTTGGTGATGATGATGTCAGTGATGATGTCACTGATGATGTCAGTGGCACATGTTCTGATGAAAATGACAGTGATGAAAATGGTGAATATTCCAGGCCAGATAACGCAGGAGGTACCATCCATCACTGGTTCACAGAGGCCTAATAAATAGTTCACTTTCACTGCTTGCTATCTAACCAGATGCTTTGCATGTAAACTAACCGAATGCTTGCATGTAAACCAACAAATACTTGCATGTCAACTAAATATTCAGATGCTTTGCACGTAAATTAACCAAATGCTTTCATGTAAACTAACCATATGCTTGTATGTAAACCAAACAGATGCTTGCATGTAAACTAACCAGATGCTTGCATGTAAACTAACCAGATGCTTGAATGTAATTACAGGAAAACCTGTCTTACAGTAAAACCTGTCTTAAGCGGCCACTCAAAAAAAAGACCAAAAATTGGTTTTCAAGACCGATTATTGCTATATGCAGGTCTAAAGTATTTCAGAATGCTCCAAGAGAGCATTCTGCAATACTTTCGACCTTCATTAAGCTACCATTTGTCTTTAAGCCCTTGGTTTTGTCTATTTTTGAGTGGCCATTTAAGACAGGTTAAAAACGCTTCTTATTAAATAATTCTACATGATCTAACCAGATACTCTGCATCTTAGTTAACTCTCTTCATTCTAGGACTCCGGTAAACAGGTATTTTGGCAAACAGTGAAGACCCAGATGAATTTCATCAGTGTCTGCACTGTTTGCTAAATCTTCAAGGACAGAAATATATTAAAATTTAGAAATTTTTAACTGTGACACCTTGAAATACAAAATAGATAAATCCATGCTTGTTGTATCAATATGTATGAGATAATCCATCAGCCTGTGAAAAGGGTTAACATACTACAGAATCGGATACTTTAGGATCTTTATCCCCACGCTTTTTTAAAAAAGCGTTGGGGATATTGCAATCGCCTCCGTCCGTCCGTCTGTCCGTCTGTCCGTCCGTCACGCTATCTCCTCCTAAACCAATGGACGAAATTCAACCAAATTTGGTGTGTGGGTTGCTCACATGAATAGGGTGTGCAACGACACATTTTTTTTGGCCCCGCCCCCTGGGGCCCTGGGGAGGGGCCAAAAGGTCATATATAATTAAATATCATTAAAATTCAATTACAAAGTCAGTTTCAAAGATTTTTAAACCAAACTTTGTGTGTCTTCTCACAAATGAAAGATATAAATCATATCAGACGGGATTTTCATTCCGTTGCCTGGGTCATGCCCCAGGGGTCGGACTTGGGGGTACCGTAGGGGGTTGAGTGGTCAAAAAAAATTTTTTCTGAAATTCAACCAGATTTGGTGTGTGAGTAACTTACATCAATGGCACATGCAACGACACAATTTTTTGGTTCCCAACCCCCTGGGGCCCTGGGGAGGGGCCAAAAGGTCAAATATCATTAAATCTCAATCACAAAGTCAATTTCAAAGATTTTTAAATCAAACTTTGTGTGTCTTCTCACAATTGAGAGATATAAAACATATCAGACGGGATTTTCATTCCGTCGCCTGGGTCATGCCCCAGGGGTGGGACTTGGGGTACCGTGGGGGATTGGGGGGTCCAAAACTTTTTTTCCCAAATTCAACCAGATTTGGTGTGTGAGTTGCTTACATAAATGGCACATGCAACAGCACAATTTTTTTCGGTCCCCGCCTCCTTGGGCCTTGGGGAGGGGCAAAAAGGTCAAATATCATTAAATCTCAATTACAAAGTCAATTTCAAAGATTTTTAATCTAAACTTTGTGTGTCTTCTCACAAATGAAAGATATAAAACATATTAGACGGGATTTTCATTCTGTCCCCTCGGTCATGCATGCCCCAGGGTTTGGGACTTGGGGGTGCTGGGGGTCAAAAATTTAATTTTATGAACAAGGTCATGTGGCATATCAAATTAAAGGGGATGAGCAGTAGACCAGGATACACTGAAAATTTTTACCCTAGAATCAAACTGGTGACCTTGCGATGGGGTCAAAGGATCGAATACCATTAGATATCTTCGAGAGCGTGGGGATTTGCGATGGCGCGCCATCGAATGTGTTCTAGTTACATTTAAAATTAACTTCAAAAAATATAATCAGGTGCTTTTCATGTAAATATTCTGCAGAATCTAGCCAAATGCTTTGCATGTAAATATAGTTCAGAATATTATAACCATTGATTTACATATATTATAATTCTTCTTTTCAATCTAATAAAATACTTTTCTTTAAATATTTTATCATTTCTTTTTGTGATTGAAATTGCAGCAGACAACATTTCACAGGCTGCATATTTTCAGTGTAAATTGACATTTTCCATAATAGTTGATATTTTTGCGATGCAGGGCCAGTTTCTATTTTAAGATATTTCAAGGCCTGCTATTTTGAGCCATTTATTTTGAAATTTGCTCAATAAGAGAAATCTATCAGTCAATTTCAGTGACAGTTCTAATTTTAAAACAAAATCAGAATGTAAAAATCTTGCTAGTTCTTATAATGCCAGGAACTGTCTGGAAGTCTTGATTTATTGTCTGCTACATTGAAAAGAATTATTTGTGTGTTGCATGTAACCTGTCATCAGACTAACCACGTGCAGATCCAGAAAATTTTGTCAAAGACAACGTTTTTTTTATGGGGGACTGAGAGTCCAACTTAATACCTAAAAGCGGGCCATCATCGGCCCACCAGCGAAACGCCATTTAAATGGTGTTTCGCTTGTGGGTCGTTGATGACCCAACATTGAATGCTGGCTTTGCAGCTTTGTGATTTTTCAGGGGATTCTGTCCTTTATTGCCTAGAAACCCTTTATTTTTGTCATTTTTCAGGGGAGGGGGGGGGGGGGCCTGGACCTCCTTTCCCCCCCTCTGGATCTGCACATGCTAACCCTGTGGTTACACTTTGACTTGTTCAAATTTGTGCTCATGTATTGTCGCTCTGTGTTTGCATATTCAGTAAAGCCTGAGTAAAATTGCCACTCAAAAATAGAAATAACAAAGATCTTAATAACAATTGGTAGCTTAATGAATATTGAAAGTATTACAGAATGCTCCACTACTTTTGACCTGCATTAAGCGATAATTGGTCTTAAAATCCAATTTTGGGTCTTTTTGAGTGTGACCCTTTTACACAGGTTTTCACTGTATTCTGTGTTTGTAATGTATTGCTGTTTTGTGTTTGCATGTTTCTTTGCATGTTTCTTTCATGTACCTTCTTTCTGCTTGCATTTAATCCAGCTTTTTATACCAGTAGTTTGCTTTTCCCTGATTGCATGCTAGTTGGAATGTATCTCTTTAATTCTTGATTTAAAACTTCTATTAATGTACTTATGATTTTTAAGCAGATATATTACTTTAGAAAAAAATGCATTGAGGTCCCACCCCAATAGAGAAAATGAAGGAAAAATGTGCAATCTCACCAGAACCCATTTTGCACTGCTGCATAGAATAAGACGATTGCTCAAATCTCCCCTGTGCATGGAGATTTAACCCTTTGTATTCTGGAAACCCCTAAGCGAGGACTTTTGCAAACAGTGGAGACCAAGATGAAATGCAGCATAATACACTGTTTGTGAAGGTAAAGAAAGATCTTCATACAAAAGAATACAATATTTTTTGAAAATTATAACCTGACACCCCAATGGACTATCCAAAGTTTATTGCATCAAACCAGAAGGAATAATCCATTAGTATATAAGGGTTGAAGGATGATTTTATGATTATGCAATAAATACTATTATCTCATCGGTTGGTCCAATATACAACTGAGCCAGTACGTGAGAATTTTGTTATTATCACTTGTGTATTAAAGTAAGGAAGAGGCAAAGATCAGGAATCAATACAATCAATTACCACACCTGACCCAGGGCACCATATAGGAAATTGATAAAAAAACACAACAAAACATCACACACAAGACAGCCACGAGGCCAGCCGTCGTCCAACAGGTGACAACAAGGCTGCAAGAAACGGACATCACAGTAACTGCATGACAAAGACTTACACAAATAACCAAAAAGATCCACAAAAGAAACCCTGCCTTGGAAGGGTATAAACTATAATGGAGCTTCTAAAGCGTTTTTTTTTGCTACATTTTCCTTTTTGTCAAATTGAGTGATATATTTCATGCTATGAAAGTCAATCTTTATTGAATGTGGGGAAGAATCAATGGAAAATGCTTAATAAAAACATTTGCACTCTGTCTCGGCCAAAACTCAATTGAAATTTGGCCATCTGAAATTTTGAACATTAAGTTCTCTTATAGAGGGATGGTTATCAAAGCTGGAATTCACCAAAATTCTTGTTAGAGTAGCAAACAGGGAAGACCATGATCAGACTGCTTCTTCAGAAGCAGTCTAATTTGGGTCTGCCCTGTTTGACCTGGCTTTTGTGGCAGGAAACTTCTATTCAAAATTTTAGAACATTTACTACAATAAGGTAAAGAGTCACTTCCATATGAGCTGGGATATTAGATTTCCAACTGTGGTATGTGCGACCAGCAAAGGCTTAGACCAGCCTGTGCATATGCGCAGACTGATCAGAGCCTTTGCTAGTTGCTTGAATATTCTATGAGTGTTAAGCTACTGAATGGACATCATTTGGAGTTTCTAAGCTTAAAAGGAGGCTGCACAGGCTCGTCTGAGTCTACACTTGTCAAAATGCCACATTGTTGGAAATCACATGTCGCAGCTCATATATTGCACTTCATTTTAGGTTGTGTCACATACGAGGCTGTGTATGATTTCCCTGGAGAACTCGAGACCCATTTGTCGCTCCACCAGGGTGATGTTGTAAATGTTCACAGGAAAGAAGACAATGGCTGGTGGAGGGGTACTGCAGGGGACCGGACTGGTTGGTTCCCAAACAGTTATGTCCAGGCGGTTTTACATGGTAAAATTTACAATTTTTATGCATTTACTGAAAAGTCCAAAACTGTTGGGCTGTAGCAGAAGTCTAAAACAAAACATCTTAAACTATGTCAGGAGTTTTGGATATCAGTGACTCGGAACTAAATCGGTTTTGCAGTATTGTTTGGCATCATGGAAAATCGTAAAATATCATGGAAAAGTCATGGAAAAAAGTAAGGAAGAAGGTAAAGATCATGAATTGATACAATCAAGTACCACACCTGACCCTGAGGACACCCATGGTTAAACTATGGAATTTTTTTTCTTGGAGTTTGTATGAACCCTGTACCTACATATAGCCAGGTGACGTGACATCACATGATTCTGGTTACATCTTTCGCATCTAATTTGGACATTAATGATGATGTAACAATGTTATATGGTGAGGCCAAATAAAAAAATAAATGTGTTTCACAAACTAAGTAAAGCTCAACTTTATGTAAAGGTTGTGAGTGATTCGCCTGAGTGTACACATCGATAAAATCCACAAAAATAACAAATAAAATTTTATAATTCCACCTTTTAGAACAAAACAGTACATTTGTAAAGGATCGTTGACAATATTTTAAAGCCTGTCGAAGGAAAATAGTTCGAAACCGCTGTCCATGGAAGCCATCTTGAAAATTCTGTCAGTTATTACATAATGATTAAAATGGTAATCTAGGGAGCGAATATGTGAGTGAGAGCTCAAAAACAACTCCATTTATTGTGGAATGGTTGTCTTCAAGGCAAAACCCGCTTGCTGGGCTCATTGAAAAGCATTTAGATTTACGCCCTACCATGGATCACCTAACAAACAACTAGACATTTTAAAAAGCACCTACCTTCACAAGTCCTGACTTAAATCGCCACAATAGTAAATGTAAATTTAGATGTTCATTTTGACACCCTCAATCTGCGTTGAAACCAACCTTTTGTTGTTCAGACAGACATTGTTTTGATGACGTTTCTCTTCAATGACATTGCTGTTTGCTAAATGACATCATATTACCTCAAGTCTTGAAGAGAGTTCCCCCGTTGCTTTATCAAGTCACTTCATCTGGGTCTTCACTGTTTAACTTTGCCAAGGTACCTGTTTAGGGGTTTCCAGTATACAAAGAGTTAATTTTGTCATCCAACGTTCAATGAACAAATCTTTGTCTGTCACAGATTACGTTGAAGAAGAAAATGAGATGGATCCTCAAGGTGAACTCAACATCAGTTCCTTCATGACAAAGAAACCAGATGGCGGGAACAGGAACTCTTATCCTACTGAAGAAGAGATACAGGCTGAACCAGTCTATTGTAAAATACAACCAAAGGTTTGTTGATTGTGGGAATGATATGGGTGAATGTTTTCAGGAATATTCCTGAGTATGGGTTTTGAGGCTGACTTTCAATGAAAAGTCAAACTGAAAATCCTGAATAAGGCTGATTATAATAGCATCTCTGATTAGTTTTCAGTTTATCTAAAGGTGGCTGGCCATTTAAGCTTGAACTTGTTAATATTTTGTAGGCATGCTGTTCAAAATGTCACATGCTGCAAATTTTGTACGGTGCTTTCAGGGATGATATTAGCCTCGACGCACCAAAACCTGTCTTTGGGGTTTCCGACAAAGCAACACTCAAACTAGTCTCCTCAGCTTCAGAGACAAGCTAGAAAGTTGAAATTTCACCTGTAGTAGGTTTAGGTATGATATGTCCCAAAAAGTGAATAACAAATGCACTGATCAGTCTGTGCGGATGCGCATGCTGGTCTGTGCCTTAGTTGTTTGTAAACCCCAAAAACAGGTTTTTTCGCTTCGAGGCCCATATTAGCTATGACATGAGAAAAAATAAGTGCCACAATCATAGACCAACCCATGGCACCATGAGGAAGAGACACAGAACTCGGACACCCACATCACAGCTTGAACAGATTTTAAAAGTAAAGCAACCAGCTCTAAGAGTGCATAACAAAAAAATAATTTTCTTATTTCTCAACCAAAACATATGTTGTGGGTACTCAAAAGAACCGTCTCAATGGCAAAGTATATTTTACTGGCCAAATCTTTGTCTGATTAATGCCTTTGTTATTTGGTTTCTTGAATTTAATAATAGGTTAACTTGCTGCACCTTGAATTTCAAGCCTCTAGCTAGTCTGTATAGCTGAGTGGACCCATTTGATTTTCAACTTTACAATAATCGCAAAAATTTTTTTTGTTTAGCAAACCCCAAGGAAACAACAAAAGCGCAGACCAATCTATGCGCCAGTACAGTCTGATCAGTGCCTTCATTGATGGCTGCCTGGAAAGTGTAAAAGATAAACTTGCTACATGAAAATTTTCAATATTCTAGATTGTCTGTGTAGCTGAGCAGGCTGGCTTGAATCTAATCTAGGTTGTGAACCCAGTAGAGTTTATAGGGTTAGGGTATATGATTATATTCTAACCTTTCAGAGTAGAAGAAAATCAGAACCAAAAAGTGATGAAAAGTCAGTCGAGAAACCTCCTCAAATAAACAGAGAGAACACTCCTATTCCAATAGGTAAGAGAACTGGTGCTGAATTATCTAGGCGCGTTGCTGAGATTCAAATTTTCGAAAAAACTTACCTCATCGTCATAAAGGATGAAACAGGTCTTAAATTCAAGATGAATGACTCTACTTTATTTCTGATTGGGTCGTACGCTCAAAAATTGGTAGCATCATATTAAAAAATGGGGAGATAACTCAATGTTTGCAAAAAACGGAAACTTAAAGTACGGTTTTTAAACTGATTTTGTATTGACAAAAGGACGTTCTTTTTCGCAAATTATTTTATTTTCTAAAAGTAAGTTTACTTTCATTTATATTTGTATGAGTTTTATTGATTTTTATAAATTTAAACATAGTTTTTTGGGGGGATAACTCTTACTACCCTATAAAATTTGATATTTTCCTCTATATTATTCCTTGTAATACCGTTATATTTAATCAGAATCCGCAAAACTTCATAATTTCTAAAACAATTGTCTTTTCGCTTTTCAAAAACATGATTTGCCGCATCCTGATATGCCTGACGGCTCAGAAATTTGCTTCTTAAGTTGCCACCCCTGTTTGGAAAAACAGCGTTTTTATGCATTTTTCCAATACACTTGAAACGAGCATAGGAGATTCCCTGATTTACTTTTGGAGAAAACTTACATTAGCGTCCTAAATGATGATACATGGCTCAATTAAAGATAAATATATTTGTACTATCAATTTGTGAGGATTATACGTTAAAATCGAGTATCGTCATTCATATAATGGGGAAGTAACTCTGGTACTAGAAATAATGTAAAACCAGCATAGATGAGCGTCGTTAAGTACCTCCTTGAAATATTGCTTCTCTGCTTTTTTTTTTACTTTTACTCACACAAAAGTATATCTGTTTGAAATGTCTAGTCTCTTTGTCTTAGATAGATAAAATATAATTTCAGAAACAGCAATATGACGCTCTTATTAGATATTAATATTATCTAATTTGCATATTCAAGAATATTAATGAAAACGTAAGTAATGAGAAAAATCGTAGAATAAATTAAGGGGTGTCACCTCCAAAATTACCTATATGTCGCTGTTTATCATTCAAGACTAAGAATCGTGGTACCAAATTAAAGTTGAGACATTAGCAAAATGACCAACTGAATAGATATGCGAATTATCTAATTTGCATACTCATGAATATTAATGAAACATACGAAATGAAAGAAAATTGGCCGAAAAATTAAGGGGTATATCTACAAAATTACCACTACACCAGCTGCTAAATATCTTATCCTGCAAGACTTGGTACCCAATAAAAGTTGAGACAAAGCCATTTGACTAAAATGATTAAATATACGAATTATCTCATTTAAATATTCATGAATATTAATGTAAACGTAAGAAATAAGAAAAAAATGGTAGAAAAATTAAGGGGGTATACCTACAAAATGTCCTATATGTCTGCTACGTACTAGCCTAGACTACAAAACTTGGTACCAAATAAAAGTTGAGACATTGCCATTTGACTAAAATGATTAAATATGCGAATTATCTAATTTAAATATTCAAGAATATTAATGTAAACATAAGACATAAAACAAAACTTGTAGAAAAATAAAGGTGGTATACTTTAAAAATTACCAGTACGCTAGCTGCTAACTATCCTAGCTTACAAAACCTGGTACCAAATAAAAGTTGAGACATAGCCATTTGATCAAAATGATGAAATATACGAATTATCTAATTTCAATATTCATGAATATTAATGAAAGCATAAGAGACAAGAGAAAATTGGTAGAAAAATTAAGGTGGTATACTTTCAAAATTACCTATATATCTACTGCTAACTATCGTAGACTACAAAACTTGGTACCAAATTAAAGCTGATACATTGTATTTTGACCAAGATAATTAAAATATACGAAAATCTAATTTGAATATTCATGAATATTAATGTAAAAAGTATAAATAAGGGAAAATTGGTAGAAACATGAAGGTGGTATACCTACAAAATGTCCTATATGTCTGCAGTTTATTAGACTAGACTATAAAATTTGGTACCAAATAAAAGTTGAGACTTTGCCATTTAACCAAAATTATTAAATATGCGAATTATCTAATTTAAATATTCATGAATATCAATGTAAACATAAGAAATAAGACTAAATTGGTAGAATTATTAAGGGGGTATACCTACACAATTACATGTACTCCAGCTGAAAACTATCCTAGACTATAAAAATTGGTACCCAATAACAGTTGAGACATAATCATTTCACTAAAATGATTAAATATACTAATTATTTAATTTAAATATTCATGAATATTAATGTAAACATAAGAAACAAGACAAAATTGATAAAAAAAATAAGGTGGTATACATACAAAATTAACATGACGCTAGCTGAAAATTGTCCTATCTTACAAAACTTGCTATCAAATAAAAGTTGAGACATAGCCATTTGGTCAAAATGAAAAAAATATACGAATTTTATAATTTAAATATTCATGAATATGAATGAAAGCATAAGAAATAAGATAAAATAGATAGAAAAAAGGGGGTATAGCTACAAAATTACCTATATTTCTACTGCCAACTATCGTAGACTGCAAAACTTAGTACCAAATCCAAGTCAAGACATTGCATTTTGACCAAAATGATTAAATTTACAAATTATCTAATTTGAATATGTTCATGAATATTAATGAATACTTAAGAAATAAGAGGAAATTTGTAGAACAATTAGGTGATTTACGTTCAAAATAACCACTAAGTCAGCCGCTAACTATGATTAACTTCAAAACTAGGTACTAAATAAAAGTTGAGACATTTTTATTTGATGAAAATGATTAAATATACAAATGATCTAATTCGAATATCCATAAATATTAATTTAAACCTAAGAAATAAGACAAAATTGGTAGATTAATTAAGGTGGTATCTCTTCCGAATTACCTCTACACCAGCTGCTTACTATCCTAGACTACAAAACTTGGTACCAAATAATAGTTGAGATACAGGTTTGTGACCCTATGACTATAGGTATTCGAAATATTTAATTTTATATTCACGAATATTAATGAACACATAAAAAGAATAAGGAAAAATCGTAGAAAACTAAAGTGGTTTGACCTACAAAATAACCTATATTTCAGCTGCCATATATCCTGGACTACCAACCATGGTACCAAATAAAAGTTGAGACCTTTGATGAATATACAAATGATCTCATTTGCTTGTCTCATGAATGTCTCGTATAAGAAAACATTAAAAAGAAAGAAGAACACAAAATGATAAAATTTAGTTCTAGGCTTTAATTTGAGAATAGGATGACTAGCAACTGACATATGCGTAATTTTGTAAGTACACCCCTTTAATTTTTCCAAAATTTTCTCTTATTTCTTATATTTTGATTAATATTTATGAGTGAGAATGTTAGAAAATTTGTTTAATGGACTATTTGGTAAATGTGCAGTGATTTGGCATTATTTGGTACCAAGAGTGGTTGCCTAAAATAATTCGCAGCTGAGTTGTTAGTATCTTTGTGGGTACACCTTTTTATTTTTTTATGATTTCCTGATGTATTCATTAATTTTCATGAATATGCAAATTTGCTCACTAGCATACTTTACCGCTGAATGAAGCTGCTATGTCTTACTTTTGTTTTTAATCGAGTTAGTACTTTAGGATGAGTTTCTGCTGAGATATAAGTAATTTGTAGGGACATACCCAACTGTTTTGAAGCGCATTGTTTGTTGCCATGGAAACCACACAATTGCACATAGCTCAAATGGGGTTATTTTGAGGGCAATACTTTTACCTATTGAAGGCGGTCCCACAAAACAATTTGACGCCCATGAGAAGTTGTCCTGAGGACTCAAGGCTGGTCTAAATCGACCATTGGTCTAAATCGACCATTGGGTACTAAGGAATTTAAATGCTTTTACTTTTGATATATAGTGTAGCACATTTTGTGGGTATTGCTAGGAAGAATGGACATTATGACGACAGTTAAATCAAAGCTACTTGTTGATTCTCAAAACTCATTTATCGTTTATCACTTTAAAAGCTTGAACCTAAATCAAAATAATGCTATGAATGAAACATTCATTACAATAGCTGGACACTAGATACGCAAAAAGTAAGTGAGTATAAACAGGAAAAACACAATCACTACTGCAGATCAACCCACGGCATCGTGAGGAAGAGGAACAGAACACTTACAGTCACAAGACACCAGGAAGACAATTAAAGCAAAGCAACTATCATTCTCTTCCTCGTCAAGGTGTTAACAAAAATAGAAAGAACACAAATAGATGCATAATAAAACAAAGACCAACACAGAACCCACACAATTATTCCGAGGTACATTTAACAATGAATCAACAACAATGTAAGATTTTGTATGATTTTGGCGGCCATCTTGAAAACATGCAAATAAGCTCAATAAGAAGCCATTTCTCAGCTTGCAAACATTGGTTTTCGGATTAAGCATACCAAATTACCTTGAAGAAATGTGTCAGACCCTTTGTCTTCAGAAATAAGTCCATACTTGATACTTTTAAAATTCGTATTTCGTGATTCTGTTTTCTGCGAGTATATAGTTATCTCCCCTTTTTCAATATGGCGCTACCAATTTCTGAGTGTGCGACGCCCCAAAAAGTTAAGTGTAGACATTTATCTTCAATTGAAGACTAGTTTCATCCTTTAGGACGATTAGGTAAATTCTCTCAAAAGCATTCACAAGCTGCGCCTAATAGTATATCAAATGTATTGGTGAAATGCACGAAAACAGAGTATTTTTCACACGGGGGTAGTAATTTTGCAAGCGATTTTCCGAGCCGTCAAGCATGTCAGAATGCTGTTAATCATGTTTTTGAATAGCAAATTTATATGTTTCGGCGAATTGATCAAGTTTTACGCATTTTTACCAAAAATAACGGTATAATCGGAAACGATATCGAGGGAAATGTTCTATTTTTTAGGGTAGTAAGAGTTATCCCTCATTAGCTATATCTGCATATGAAGAAAATGAGCAAAATTTGATTTAAAAATAAATAAAAGTTAAATTGATTTTAGAAAATAAAATAATTTACGAAAAAATAATGTTTTAACACTACAAAAAATCGATTCGAAATTCGTACTTCACAATTCCCTTTTTTGCAAGGATAGAGTTATCTCCCCCTTTTTAGATATGACGCTACCAATTTTCAAACGTACGACCCAATCAAAATTAAAGTAGAGGCATTTAGTTTTGATTTGAGATCGGTTTCATCCTTTATGACGATGAGGTAAGTTTTCTCAAAAAGTAAGCCTCATATGAAATTCAGCAACGCGCCTAATCAGCCTGAATATAAAACTTACCGTATTCTACCTAATAAGAATACATGCTCCTATAACTGCACATCAAGTACTTTATGGTCGATTTCCACTTGTGGACACCTAAGTTTTTTGTCGCATGATTGCTGTCAAATTCCATATACATGTATACATTACTTTAAATACTATGTTGACCACCAAAATTGCCATTCCCTGTTGGTTCCCACTTGTAGTCCAATAACAATCTTCAGTCTTTTCACAGTGGGACATTATACTGACCCCCTTCGTTAGAGCCTGACCGTTCTATTTAAGGGGTATGTGCATTAAGGGGCTATTTTGGCCCCAATTTTGGCCACCTTTAGAGCCAGAAACTGAAAGTTGCTTTTCACCAATTTCATCTTATTGGTTTGTTAGAAGAATAGCCCAAGTGTAAAATTCTGGCATTTATTTTACTTTTACCGGTTGCTATGGTAACCAAAATGGCCGACAAAATAGGCTTAAAATAGAGAAATTGCCATTTTAGGCCAAATTTGAGGCTTTTGGAGACAGGTTTTTTAAGAATTAGATATCAGCACAAGCAAATACCAAAAAAACCTTTTAATGTATTGTGTTCTGTGATAATTCTCATCATCTGTTAAAATATTTTCTTGGTATTTGCTTGTGCTCTATATTAATTCCTCTGTTACATGTCCCAAATTTGCTCCAGAATGGCCATTTTTGTTACCATAGCAACCGTAAAAGTCAAATCAATACCAGACCTTTACACTTTGGCTATTGTTCTAATAAACTAATAAGAAGAAACTTGTGAAGAACAACTTTTATTTTTTGACCTCATAGGGGGGTCAAAATAGCATCTTAATGCACATACCCCTTTCATGATTAATATGGATTCATTGTGTGGATTAGATCTGGATCTACACTGTTTTCAAAAGAGGGTATATCATTTTTAAAAATTTATGGCCATAGTGTGCTTATTAGGTGGAATATGTTAGGGGAACGGACAAAAGCCCACTGGGACAAAAGCCCACTAGGACAAAAGCCCACTGGACAATATCCCACTGGACAAAAGCCCACTGCTTAATTTGGCAGGGTGGACAAAAGCCCACTTCTTTAAAAAAAAATAGGTTTAGTCTTTTATAAAACTGTTAACTCTGATCAGACTGCTCCTTGAGGGTAGGTCACACCTGCAGTGTGTTTTCACTGACATTATTATTTCTCCTGTATGTTGTGACAAACAACTTAATTTGGGTGTTAAAAACCATTTATATTAACTTTGAAGAAAACCAATTAACAGTTTTGGTCAAACAATCTATTATAATAGGGAAGCATATGTCTAATTAATACAAATGCCCTTTGATCTGGTAGTAACAATTAGCATGCACTTTTATGAGAGGTGCCAAACCAAAAGAGATGTTTGAAATTTCAGATTTGAGAAGGGAGATTCTTCATCTTAGGTCCTTCTGTCTGTTTTCTCCCAGAGGGGGTGGGGGATTGGATACTCTTATATTTTCATACATACGTAGGCTCGGGCTATCTTTTTGGGTTCAAAATTTTGAATTTCAATATTTTTTAGGGTTTTTCAGAAAACTGAATATTTTTGGGGATATGAAGATTCTGTGGATATTTTTTGGGGTCATCACAAAATTGGACTATAATTAGAGGTCATTTCTATGCATTTTAGGGTCTTTTCTGAAGGTCAAGGTACAGAATGGAGGATATTTTTTGGGTTGCTAAAACTTCAAATATCTATTTGGGGTACTTGAAATTCTTGATATGTCTTTTTTTGGTGAACGGTAGATGCTGGGCCTGAGCCTATGTATGAAGAAAAATGAGAGTACCCCCCCATGGGGTTCCAACGGTAGATGCTGGGCCTGAGCCTATGTATGAAGAAAAATGGGAGTACCCCCCCCCCCCCCCCCCCATGGGGTTTGTCCATCAGTTCAAACCTATCCCTGTTAAATGCATATAAGTGGGCTTTTGTCCTAGTGGGCTTTTGTCCCAGTGGGCTTTTGTCCTAGTGGGCTTTTGTCCAGTGGGCTTTTGTCCTAGTGGGCTTTTGTCCTAGTGGGCTTTTGTCCTACACTCAATATGTTAGTATCTTCCATGGTTGAAAATGTGTCAAGTTTGTTGACTGCTGCTTCCATAATAGTACTACTTTAACGCGTTGTGTGACAACTCACCGACAGACAACTGACCGAAAGTCAACTCGCAGACAAAAACTGACAGACAAAAAAATATTCACCCACACGACAACTGAACGACAAAGACAAGTCGCCGACACGACAACTCACAGACATTAGCCTATAATATTTTTTTTTACAAAACGGATTACCACTCTCAACTTCGACTTCGCTAATCTCTTAAGCTCATGTATAACGGATTTTTTGTACATTTTGCCGGGACATTTTGGCTTTCGATTTATAAGAATGGCGACTGGTTTTTCGTTCATCCGATCCCAGAGGGGCAAAAACAAATTAGTTTCTGAAGGCTACATATACAAAGTGGACCGTGTACACGATGAGAAGTCGTACTGGGTGTGTCACCTACCTGACTGCAAATGCAGATGCATTCAAACTGCAGACGAATTAAGTTATACCCATAAGTTAAGTAACCATAGAGACTAAAAGAAGCCATGACACGTGTACATGCATTTGTGTTTACTGATAGCAAAGTGGTGATGTGTTCGTTCCGAAAATAAAGCAATATCACCGTCTATCATCGAAACCGGAAATAGCGTACCACTGAATCGAAAGTAAACAACACACGAGGATGAGTGCTCTTCAAAAATAGCACATTTCATTATAAAATCGCTAAAGTTTTACAAAACATATGCAATACATAAATAGTGGATATATTAAGCTTGAACCGTAAGTAGTTGTATTTGTACATAAACAAATATGAAGGCTGGAATGGATCATCAATCCGAAAGCTGGCACCGAAAACACACTTCATTTTGACATTTACTTTCACTTTATTCGAGGATAGTATGTGGATTTTGTCGATTTTTCCAATGGAAAGCAAGTGAAATTATAGAAAACAAACGTATTTGCAAGTGTTTAAGCTAAAATCTATAAATTAAGCCAATTATGGGCTGATATTTAAATCCCGTTGTGTTCGAGCCTCACCGGCGTCACTGCGTTGTGGTCCTTGAGCAAGACACATTTATCCTAGCTTAGTACTGGTTCAACCCAGGAAGAACCGTCCCTATATAACTGAAAGATTGTTGATGGGACGTAAAGAATCAAATCAAACAAACAAACAAAAAATCCCGTTGTGTACCGCGAATAGATGCGGATGTGTACTGCAGATAGCAAAATCATAAGAAAAATGTGTACTGCGAATAGTTATGAGTTTGTTACCCACTATTTAGTAAAACTGCTATTTTGGGGTATTTTCTTATAAATGAACTGGTGCAAAATGTGATTGGTTTAACGATAAAACAGACTGTCTGCCAAAAGAAGGCAAACTGTCAAATTATGGAAGCAAATGCTATAGGCTTCCTTTTTAACATGTACAATATTCAATGAATAACATGATATAACATGGTGCATGAGCTGGTGTAATTGTTGTCTGTCCTTCTGTCTGTCCATTCACAATTAAAGGTATGCGTCTGTCTCAAGTTGTACAACGTAGGCTAACTTTTGTGGTATTTTTTGCGTATTGAATTTATTTCGTATTTTTGACAATTACCACTAGGCAATTTTTGTCTGCTCTTTCATGTGCTCATTTTCTTAGGTAGCCTATATTGCAAACAATACGGACCCAGATTAGACTGATCCCTTAGGAGCAGTCTGATTAAGGTTCAAAGTGTTTGCTTTCATGAAAAAATAGTCTGAATTACATTTGAATATAGCAGCAGATGTAAAAAGTAGATAACACTTTCAGGCCCCAAAATAGTGGCGGAGTAACATATATTTTCTTTGTTTTTCCTATATTTGACCTACTTATGTGACACTGCTGAACTAGTAGATATTTGATATAAGATAAATGAGAAGCTTCAGGGTGTGTTTATTATTACTAGAAAGGAAATAAAACAATAAAATAAACTAAATGAGACGAGGGTGGTGTTGTAACCCGAGCCTGACAGGTGTTTTAACAGCACCTGAGGGGTCTAGCAAATGTTAATAATGCTTGACCGCTATCATTTCATTTTGTTGATTGAAAGCTTTGAGGAAATGATTCGAAAATTGAATTTCTCTAGTATAATAATGGCGCACAAAAATCATGAAAGGTGCATAGTTTTTAAAAACGACAGTTCCAGAGTAACAAGAATTGTCAGAGAATCTGACTATAGCCCCACTGCAGCGCTTTTTATGTTGTAAAAAGTTCTAAAGATATTGAGCAGAAACAAAATTCTGACATCCATCAAAGGCTATAACTCTGTTACAAATAAGCAAAATATGGAAGATAGCAATCCCTACATAGATCTTAAAAATATATATACATTTACAAAATTTGGTGAAATTCTATCCATTTGTCCTTAAGATATTGAGCAGAAACAAATTCTGTTGCCAATTAAGGGCCATAACTTTGTTACAAATTTGTGAAAGATAACAAGTAAAAATCTTATTGACACAGATCTTGTCAATATAAATGCATTTATAAAGTTTGGTAAAATTCTGTCCATTTGTTCTAAAGATACTGAGCGGAAACAAAATTCTGACCTGAATCAAGGGCCATAACTCTTTTACAAATAAGTCATAAACCTAGATCTTGTCAATATTAATGAATATATAAAATTTAGTGAAATTCTGTCATTTTTTCTCAAGATATTAAGCGGAAACAAAAATCTGGCATAAATCAAGGGCCATGACTCTAGTACAAATGTTCTAAAAATGATGTGTAACAATCCCAATCTTGATCTTATCAATATAAATGCATATTTATAAAATTTTGGTGAAAATCTGTCAATTTGTTCTAAAAATATTAAGTGGATACAAATTTTTGGCATAAATCAAGGACCATAACTCTGGTACAAATGTGCAAAAAAAATAATGTGCAATAATCCCAAGCTAGATCTTATTAATATGAATGCATATATAAAATTTAGTGAAAATCAGTCAATTTGTTCTAAAGATATTGAGTGGAAACGAAATTCTGGCGCAAATCAAGGGCCATAACTCTGGTTCAAATGTGCAAAAAATGACGCGTAACAATCCCAAGCTAGATCTTATTAATATGAATGCATATATAAAATTAAGTGAAAATCTGTCGATTTGTTCTAAAGATATTGAGCAGAAACGAAATTCTGGCGTAAATTTAGGGCCATAACTCTGGTACAAATGTCCGAAAAATGACATGTAAAATCCTAATCTAGATAATGTCGAAAAAAAGTCAATATCAATGCACATACAAAATTTGGTTAAATTCTATAAAGTTGTTCTCAAGATACTGAGTGGACGGAATGATGGAATGACAGACAACCCAAATCTAATATAGCCCCACTTTTCCTGACGTCACTTCTTGTGATGTCCCCAGAATGTGTATATGTTAAGTCCAAAATCCGTGAATCAATAGCACGTGAATTGCCTTGATAATACGCAGGTTAAACATGACTGTTTATAGCATTTTATTCAATAATACGAGATATATATATATAATATGTATCCCATAGTAGCAGTCCAAATTGGACTGATAAGGTATTTGCAACAGTGGTTTATGGACCCATGTTGGAAATCCCATATGTGTTGCATGTGGGACCCATTTGGGTCATTATGGGCAACACATAAAAGGTTAGACGGTCCTCGATGCGAGAAAACCTGTCTTCGGGGGTTCTGCGCTTCTGCTTTGTCTGATCAGCCCCTTTGTTGTTCGCTATTTGTAAAGTATCATAGCTAATCTGGCTACATGTTAAAAATCACATTTCTAGTCAGTCTCTCTGACAGTAACTAGTACCGGGCTGTTGGAGGGGGTTGTGGTTTTATTTTTGGGATAACCCAAAGGCTCAAATGGCAGTGGTTTTGGCTATGTGAGTGCAAACAATTATATGTGCCCTATGTTGGTTTTACATGGGCTTAAATTCCCATGTGGCACCCACATGGGCAATATGCTCAGATAGAGCCCACTTGTGACCCATTTAGTCTTGTGTGCTGGGGGTATTTTTCTTATTCATTAGGTCCCAGTCAACAAATTTTCAGTCTATCATGCCAGGATGGGTTTTCTTGGGTCAAACCAGCACTAGACAGATGATATGTGTCTTGCTCAGGAAAACAACACCGTACCTCAGGTGAGGCTCAAACCTGCGACCCCTCTATCTCGAGTCAAGCACTCTACCACTAAGCAACTGCGCCACTCGTTTAATCCTCATGGTTTTAATATTAATTGAAATGAACTCCAAAGCTAAAGAAACAATGTTTCATTTATTTTTCTAGTGTCAGTCATGAAATAAGCGTCAATCTCCTAAAACCTTGCCACTATTCGCAGTACACAATTTTAACTAATCGCAGTACATGAGTTTTGCCAACAACAACTATTCGCCGTATACCACAGTTATTTTGTTTCATTAGATTCTAATTGAAAATATTCAAACCAAGACCAGAGATAAAACTGAGATGGTGCAAATTGCATATAGAAATAGGGAATAAACTTCTTACCCGAAGATAAACCATGTATTCGTTAGTTCAAAGGCTATTTTCACGACAGGAGCACTTTCCAGCCAGTACCAAGCAGCGATAACTTTGCGTAAACAAAGCTATGTCGATACACAGAATACAATAAAGATACACAACATTGAAATAAATCCCTTGTTAATGAATCTTGATGTCAGTGGTTGCCTGGGAGCAAAAAATAAAGCGTAAATAAAGGTAAAAACTCACCACCCGCCATGCCGTTTTTCTCTACTTTCGATTCAGTGGTACGCTATTTCCGGTTTCGATGATAGACGGTGAATATTGACATTGAAAAAAATATTTCTTTTCATCCTTTTTCTAGGAAAGTCTCTGTCGGTGAGTGTCGGCGAGTGTCGTTGAGTTTTTTAAAAAATTGTCTATGACTTGTCGTGTCGGCCAGTGGTCGTGTCGGCCAGTTGGTTGTCGGTGAAAAAGTGCCGTCGCTGAGTTGTCGTGTCGGCCAGTTGTCTATCTGTGAGTTGTCATAGATTCCTTTAACGGATATATATCAATTGAAAATGAGCATTTTTCATCCGACATCTGATCTTGTTAATATTATTGTAACACAGTCGAGCGGTCTATTAAAAATGCAATGGACAAATACATAGGTTGCCTTATATATAGCAACTATAAATAATTTTCCTTGGGCTGCTTTGCCAAATGATTCGAAATAAATGTAACCAATATGATTTCAATAGTAAAATAGTTATAAACGATGATTTCAAATGATTTACAATGATTGTTCAAGTCACAACAAGAAATACAAAACTATTACAACCAATACAATTTCTACAGAGACAACTCCAGAACCAACCAACTAACTGTTCTGGCTCAACAAAAGGTTCGTTAGCGCAATGCTAGACAAACCCTATTTGCTCTTAGTGCAATACTAACAAGCAAATATCTACCGACTACTTCAACCTTCTACAACTCCAGAACCAACCAACTAACTGTTCTGGCTCAACAAAAGGTTCGTTAGCGCAATGCTAGACAAACCCTATTTGCTCTTAGTGCAATACTAACAAGCAAATATCTACCGACTACTTCAACCTTCTACGTCAACCAACTACAACGACTCAAAACTACAACAATGAGAAGCCAGGTTAACCCTTAGTGCAATACTGAAAGGCTATCTGCTTCACAGTCAACGGTCTATTCTCGGTCATGAACAGCGAGCGAATCACCATATTCTGATGGTTACATCTCTTTATATACCCTTGGCACATCTCAAATTTCACCTAAAAAGGGGTGTCAGGCTAGACATGCATTAAATCTCCTACCCAAATTATTAATAATTATCATCAAATCAACGCATCTTGATTAATTAATAAAGTTATTAAGTAAATAGAACTGCTACTTCGCAAATTTGGATAATTCCAATATTATATAAACTATAAATTCAAAGCTATCTCCCTTCAACTAATAATGGTTAAGTCAGAGCGCGTACTTGTTTGAAAAACCCGGTACTCTTAAGGGTAAAAGCCAGTACCGCCGGTACTTCTGGTACGAACATCGTTGGGCCGAATATCAACAATTTCTGCAAGTAAACAATCAAATTTCGGCCGAAATACTTGCCCATAAGTGCTAATTTAGGCAGTTCTCTTTAAAATATAATTCAGACATATCAATTAAACCAGCAAACGCATTCTAAAGCGACGACTTTAACCAAACGGTAAACAAGTATGGCTTTTCCAAAAAGTTATCTCTAAGCATTTTCTCACATCATCACATTATCATTCATTAGAATATTGATAGTACAAGCCATTTAGCACTGAAAAGAAGACATTTATTCATTTTTTAACAAAAGCAGGTAAAATTTGTTCTTTTCTGTGCTAAACACATATCGTCAGCTTTTTAACAAAAATTGAAAAAGAAACACTTTTTCTTTTTGGTGCTAAATAGATAAATGGATTTTGAGTACCATCAATATTTGAGTGTAGGACAAAATCCCCCCCGGACAAAACAGACAAAACCCCCCCTGATCATTTTTGTATACGTGGACAAAATCCCCCCCATGAATTTTACAACTAGGATATAATCCCCCCGCTGAATTTTACGACTGGGACATAATCCCCCCCGCTGCATTTTACAACTAGGACATAATCCCCCTCTTAAATTACAGCATACATCATACCATGTTACTAATTTGGACCCAGATTGTAAGTCCTGATCTGGATCCAAACTGCATGACAGCATGATAGTGTTTTGAAACGATAAAATTATAAAATTTACTCATATATAATTAAGCAACCACTCTCAAATTAAATTGTAAATGTGCTAAAATTTAATGGTCTAATTGAGTGACTCACTAAGGTCAATTAACTTTCTGATTGCCTAATTAACAGTTACTCAATTATAGGTGTTAGTTTTAAAAACTTAATGGTTTGAAATGCTGATATAGATGAATATAGAACAGAACAGAACAGAAATTTTATTTGGACTTAAGCATTACAAGCTAATCGTCACAACTATACATAATATACGAAACATATATTTTACGCATGCATTTAAAGTGTAACTAATTTGATAAGTGTAGTTTGAGAGTGAAGCAAATTTAGGCATTTTTGTCCCTATATAATGATGGGAGATCAAAGGGTGTTTGTATGTTATTGAATAAAATGTAATTAAATTCTTTGTCCTTTTATTATAACAGTAACAATTAGCTGATGAATTGCATGATTATCTGAGTAATCATCATTTTCATGCTTTGTTCCAAATAATTCAGGACCCCTATCATGCTGTCAGACAGTTTGGATCCAGATCAGGACTTACAATCTGGATCTGGGGGAGGGGGGATTATGTCCTAGTTGTAAAATTCAGTGGGGGGGATTATGTCCTAGTTGTAAAATTCATGGGGGGGATTTTGTCCACGTATACAAAAATGAGCAGGGGGGTTTTGTCCGGGGGGATTATGTCCGTATCCCTCAATATTCTATTATTGAAAATACAGATTTTTGAATGACATCTTCAATTATTCTCAAATTGATCAACCAGAAATGAATATGTATGTTGATCTGTGACATCACTGTTAGCATATTACATGTAAAGTCCATTTTTGAATGTCAGAAAACTTTTTTTAGAACTATCTTGGCAAAGGCAATGTTCAATTTTGTAGATTTATTTGTTTTCAAGAAAAGTGAGGATACACAGCTAGCCAATGCATCAGAAAATGTTGAGTTGCACACAAAGGGCCCATGATCTATATATAGACAGTCAAGGCCAAGATCTGCCTGTTCAGACATGGTTGGGTTATCAGGGCCTTGGGTGTCTTACCGTCTGATGAGTAAAATTATTTAACAGAATTTACTAACTGACTTTCAAGGGCAGAGCCAATAAATTAGTTAATTCTTTGCCTACTGGGTAATTTTGCATGCTTTTTTGTTGTCTGCTGATTTTTTCAAAGTCAACTTTTTCCAAAAAAAATCCTTTAGGAATACCATCAGAGTGTCAAACAGTTTAGACCCACATCAGGCTCGACATTCTGTCAGGCCTAATCTGGGTCCAAACGGTTTGCAAAAATTATCAGTAGATGACACTAGGAGGGAAAGAGTTCAGTATATATATTCTGATCAGATGACTTCTGAAGGAACCTGCTTTTCTTGAAAAAAAAAACAACCTCATCCTGGCAATATTTTTTGTCCCGAAAATCTTTGCTTCTGTCAGTGTCTCCTGCATATGCTCAAATGCACTCCAGATGACTTTTGTCATGGAGACAAACACTATGAGCCGAAATCGGACTGCTCCTAAGGGAGCAGTCTGATCTGGGACCAGATTGTTTGCAATATCGGCTACCAAAGTACATTGGTAGATGAGAAAGCAGACAACATTTGTCATGAATGGCAGGAAAAGGGTTAAATCTTTACCTGCCAGTGTCGTCTGCTGATAACCCTAGAAGACAGTTTGGACCCAGACCAGGCCCGACAAAATGTCGGGCCTGATTTGGATCCAAACTGTTTGACACTCTGATGGTATTCCTGAAAGAATTTTTTGAAAAAGTTGATGTTGAAAAACATCTGCAGACGACAAAAAGCATGAAAAATTACCCAGTAGGCAAAGAGTTATTATGTTTGAAGATAATTTGGAGAATAAGAACAAGAAGCTCTTTTTTTTTTCAGATGAAGGGACCAAGTTTGTTGCGCTGTATGCCTACGGAGCTCAACTTAAAGGGGAGATAAGCCTGGAGAAGGGAGACATCTTGCTGGGTAAAGAGAAGGACCGCAATGGCTGGATGCATGGAGTTAAAGAAACAAATGGACTGGAGGGATGGTTCCCAGCAGTTTATGTGGATGAGGTATCCTTCCTTATATATTTAAGGCTAGACTGGCTCCCATCGTATGTTCAGTATTTGCAAATATATATCGTGTCCAAAAACCTTTTTTTTTCTTAAAATAGTAACTTCCCTTCTTATGCTCAGAACAGAAGATTGAAAGCTATGTAAAGATATGCATGTTTTACTAAACAAGTGTTTGACGACTGTGAGCCAGGCTAAATAAAGGCGTAGGTGTTTGAAGCCACTCTCAAATGAATGAAAATCCATGTTCAAATCATGAAGTTCATTTATTTAAAACTTCCTAAAATGGGTCCTTTCTTGTTTGCATAACATTGCACACAAAGCTTTATGGCCTGGGATGACACGTTTACCAATGCTTTTGTTTACAAAAATTACAAAAGTTAAAGCTATACTGGGCCCGTTAGTGCAGTCGATAACACATTTGACTGCAGAACCATGGGTTATGAGTTCGAACCCGGCCCGGTCCCATACTTTCGTGGAGATTGATCATGAAATAATTTTTACGGTCATTCTCCTCCTTCAACTGATTCAAGAAGGGTTGTCGTCAGTTACAAGCGAAAGTATGTGCATGAAGTACTGGTTAACCACTTTATTTTAGTCAAGCTTGCACAGGAAAAAATGTGATTAGGTGAACTGACCATCTCAACATGACCATAGCTGTTGACTGAGACATAAAGAATCAAATCAAACAAAAGAAAACTGAATTGAGATGGAGAGAAGGAAGACTTAGGTCTCAAGTAGACAACTTTTGCACCCATAATTTGGAAGATATGCTTCAAATTTCAAAACAACAGATGCTACAAATTATACTTCCTGAAGAGTTGAGCTATTAACCATTGTCATTCTTGATCACGGTAAACAGGTGCTATAGCAAACAGTGAAGACCCAGATAAAATGCCGC
This sequence comes from Loripinus fragilis, assembly GCA_964019695.1. Lineage (NCBI taxonomy): Eukaryota > Metazoa > Mollusca > Bivalvia > Lucinida > Lucinidae > Loripinus > Loripinus fragilis. Next base: position 31,458,418 of record OZ026521.1, read on the forward strand.
ATCATGCGGCATTTCATCTGGGCCTGCACTGTTTGCAAAGATAAAAACAAATGTTTGTGATGGAAATGCATTACAATTTAGAAATTTCTACCTGCGACCCCTTAAATTACAAAATAGGCAAGTCAATTCTTATTGTATCAATAGGTATAGGATAATCCATCAGAATGAAATGGGTTAAGCAAGCAGATTTTGCTTTTCCATGAATTTCCATAGGTATAGATAAACATTTTTTCAGCGTAAAATTGTAATTATTTTATTACCCATAATTTTTAGCATAGGTTTTGGGTGCCCAAAAGAACTCATTGAGACGGTTCTTTGAGCACCCACAATATATATTTTGTTTGAGAATAAGAAAATTCTTTTTCTGTAACACACTCTTAACATAAGGCCTGATTTCTGTTCTGTTTAGCTCCCAAAGCAAGAAGAATCAACAACCAATGAAGTAAAAACTAAAGCCGAACCAGATCCCAAAGCGTATCAGCATCTGGAAGCTAACAAAACTCAGAACAACAACAAAGACTGGGTAGGCATTCTTCACAAGGCTATACATGACTTCACGGGAGAGAAAGCTGGTGATTTACCCTTCAGCGCTGGTGAGACGGTCACTGTCTTTCAAGTGTTGGAGAATGGATGGTGGCTGGGGAGTAAGGATGAAGTTGTTGGATGGTTCCCAGGATCTTATGTAGAGGTACAGTAAACTTGCTATTTAGCGAGATTTTGGTGCTTATCACATACATTAGAATCTCATGAATTTGAAGTCCTTAGACCGAGAAGTTTGATTTTGAATCATCAGTAGTTCGAATTATAGGTAGGTAGACATGAAAATAAATAACCCCCAAAATTATATCATGATCATCACTTTCTTAATAAACATATGTTTAGGTGCTTAAAAGAAATGTCTCGGGGAGACGTTTCTGTTATGCACCTTAAACATATACGCATAAAGAGGCCCTATTCTCTTAATCCAGTGTGTCCCACATTTATTTAGAATTAGCAAGTATTTCAAACAATCCCAGTTCGAATTTTCATGTTTTTACTGTACAGTAAAACTTGTGTAAAACGGGCACTCAAAATGACCAAAAATTTGTTTTCAAGACCAATTATGATCGCTAATGTAGGTCAAAAGTATTGCAGAAAGCTCCAAGGGGAGCATTTTGCAATACTTTTAACCTTCATTAAGCTATAATTTGTCACTAAGACCTTTGTTTTGTCTATTTTTGAGTGGTCGTTTTAGACAGGTTTTACTGTATACACAAAATCTTCCTTTTAATGCCCATGCTGATATATGAAATGCCGCAAGAGGTCTATTGTTCAGGCAGAGCCTTCCTCTTATACTATATTTTGTGTATGTGTGGAAACTGCATGTATGTGCAGGCTCGTCTGAATCTTTGCTTCTTTCTGATGTGATAAGTACCAAAATCTTGTTTGCTAGCCTAATTGTTTGAACATTAATGACTCTTTTCTTCTATAGAGGAGTGAATGGGAGTAGTAGTTTACCATGAAATTTAAGAAGCAAGCTTTAGTGAATATCATAAATTTCATATGAAATGACCACTAGTATAAGATTCTGTTTATCATATGACCATTTTAACTAAGATTTTAGACATGACATTGTCATGGATGTTGCTATGGCATTACATTTTCGTGATTTTTTTTATTAAATGTGTCGTCATATCACTTTTAATGACATGCCCTTTTCCATTGAAAAAGAGCGACCTCATATGATGATGATTAATATTTTTGTTTACCCGATTTGTAATTTACATAATGTTAATTGGAATGCCAAACAGTGTAGACCCTGATCTTATTCTTTCCTTGCTAGAGACAACTTTTGTCATCTACTGATAACCTCTGCAAACAGTTTTGATCCTGATCTGGATCCAAACAGTTTGACACTTTGAAAGTGTTCCTGAAAGAATTTTTCAAAAAAGTTAATATTGTAAAAAGTCAGCAGATGAAAATAAAAGCATGAAAATTACCCAGCATGCACTCTTGTCTATTGCTGTCTTCTTTTATTACAGATGGTTGGGCACCAGTCTCCCAAACCAAAAGATGAGGAGTCCATTCAACCTGCCATGCAAACTGAAAATGAACCGCAGGTCTCTGATAAAGTGAATCCGCCTGTCAAGAACACTAATAGGCTTAGGCCGACCAGAAAGGCACCTCCCCCACCAGATTCCAGCCCCAATGTGCCTGCAGAGACCAAACTACCAGAGATATCAAGACCCAGCAGAAAAGCCCCTCCACCACCTACAACTCCCAGGAAGACTGTAGAGAAAGAAACAGTTGATCCGAACGATGATCCACTTTATGATGTTATTGGGAAGATACCAGATCAGTTTGAAAAGTCTACTGTTGAAACAAATGAAGTTCCCAATGATAGTGCTGAGAAAAAATCAGAAATTCCACTAAGGCCTAAAAGAGAAAAACCTAAATTACCTGTTCGATATGTGAAACCAAAGATAATTACTGTTCCTAGAGACCAAATAAACTTTCCGGCTATTCATTCTGGACAGCAAACTTCAGCACATCAGATTTCACGACCACAAGCTCCACCTCCTCCGAGACCAAGCCCCCCAAAATTCCTCAATGATCACAAATTTCCTGCAAGGAAAGAATCACTAGAACATTCTTTGAGTGAGACTGAGGAAGATGAAAGCTTCTTTAATATTTCACCCCAAAGGAAGTTTGACACTCAGCTTAAACGTCAAGATTCTAGTGATGTTGAGGAAACACAGCCATATAGAAGCTTATCATCATTCGGTTCAACTTTCAGTAAGAAAGATACTGTTTCACCAAGTGCTTCTCATTCAGAAGGAATAAATAGAGCTCAGTCTAATGCGAAATCTACTGGTATTCCTAAGTTAAGTAGACAAACAGTAGTTGAGGATGATAATTCACTTCCAAGAAATGTTATAGTTCACGAAGAGTTTAAGGAAGAAGCAGAAGTTGACCCTCAGTCTTGTGATTTAGATCTAAATGAAGAGAAAACAGGAGATGTTATTGAGAGTCCTCATATAGATGATAGTGTTTTGAAAGAGTATGACATTATTAAAACCCCTGAAAGGGGAGACATTGGAGATTCAAATAAAATGCCTCCTGTTTCTTTAGATACTAATGGTGTTAACTTACCTGAAAGTGAGTCTCAGAATGGGAGTATAAGAAAACCTAACACTCCTAATGTGTCAAAAATACCTAAGCACCCTGGTAGTGACAGTGGTTCAAGAATTCCTATGTCTCCTAGTGCTAAAAAGCAGTCAAATACAAACAGAGAGGAAAATGTGTCTCCTAATTCAGCTGGAGCTAGGTTACAAGAAACTGATGAGGAAGCCAAAGTGAAAGAAAATGGTGATATTTCACATGAGGAACAAAACACTGAAAATAATCCTCCCATAAATGCAAAATTAGACAATGCAAATGTGTCAGTACCTGCTGTGAATGGAGATCTTAGTGATTCTGATAGGCCCAGAACAAATAGTATAGATAAGCCACCAGTGGCGCCTAAACCTAAGCCAAGTGGTCTTCCAAAAGTGCTTCCTAAACCCAAGGCAAATGTCAAAGCACAAAATAAGGGACCGGAAGAGACTAATGATTTGGAACATAAGCATGGAGAAAATATTTCAAAATCAGAAAAAGCTAGACAGAATTCACCTCAGCTTGAAAATGAAGAAAACAACAATTTGTCTGACGACACTAAAGTATCAAAAATCCCACAGGGGAGTAAAATTGCACAAAAATCACCAGCATCGAAAGGAAAACTTTCAAAGATTCCTGCTAGTCCCAAAGTTGCGCGTAAAGTTGTAGAAAATAAGGATAGCCCCACTTCTCCCATTGCTACTGAGACTGAAAAGCAGTCAGTTAATTTAAAACAAAAACCAGAGAGTCCTGCTGGGACTAGAAGACAAATTCCAAGACACAGGACATTCAGCAATGAAAGTCCAAGCTTAAGAAATAGGTCAAACAGTCCACATGCCAGAACTGCAATACCGTCATCGCCCAGTGTTAGGAATAGGTCCAATAGTCCTGCTTCCAAATTAGCGAAACCCTCAGGCATTCCTAGCCATACTGGCATTCCAACTTCAAATGCTAAACCAAGTGGTCTTCCAAAGAAACAACATAAACAGGACAATATTGATAAAACTGAGAAACATTCACCAGTGACTGCAAAACCACCTACGCCAATTGGCGTGGGTGGTTTTGCCGTCACTGGTGAATCGGATACACAATCTGGTGATGAGTTGGAGAATGACAGTAAACCTAGTCGACCATCGAAACCACCCAGGGTACAGAAACAGAAAAGTGCTGACAGTAAAATACCGAAGCAGGGTAAGAGTTTGCTGCCTTTGGTACACAAGTCAATGGATGCTGGTTCTCCGGGTGCAGGAAGCTCGGGCAAGCCGAAGTCAGGAATTCCAATGGCGAGACCACCCAGACCTCCACAGCCAAAGACTCTAGAGCATCATCATGACAATGAAATTCTTCATGAAAATGGGTAAGAAAATTATTTCCTTTCAGTACTTCATAGATATGTACATGTATAAACGTTGAATGGGTAACAAAAAAGGGTTAATATGATATAGAACACAAGAAAAGTAAAAAAGGAGGCAAAGATCAGGAATGATACAATCAAGTACCACACCTGACCCAGGATACCATGTGGGAAAGTAAAAATACAATAAACATCACCAACAAGAGCCAAGAGGTAAGCCCTTTCCCGGCAGGTGACCACAAGGCAGCAATGAACAGACGCAAAAGCATGAGAAACACAAGACACAAAAACACAAAAACCTCATAAAGCAAGCAGTTAATGTGACCAGGAAATGCCACAATCACAGAATGCAGCCAACCTATTGTTTCAAAGGGGAAGAATTATGAGAATATGAGTATGACTAGGAAATGTCACAATCATAGCCAACCTATTACCCATTACAGCCAGTCTGTTGCACCAACAGAAAGAGACATAAGAATGTGAATAACAATAGCTAGGCATGCATTGAAGAATGACTTTACATATATGTGACAAGTACTATTATTGTATGGCTATGAATATCAAAAGATTAAAACTGGAGGATAAAAGCCCAGTAGCATGTGTGCTGATATCATTCAATATCAGCACACTTACTAATATTGCACCCTAACTTGGATGCCTTGGCATGTTGCCATTGCATGATGTTACATAAGATGATGTCAAATGTTCATGACATTGCGGGAAAAGTGTAACATGAATTTGCGACAACTGAAATCTACATAATAAACCCATTTTTTACGTTCTACATTATCGAAAATAATACTAAGTATTTATAGTTATATAATAAAAGGGTATTGGTGAATATTGTCCTATATTGGTATATCTTTGTTACTGGTATGTATGCTCACAAACTTGTGTCCTGGTGACAATATTGACCAACATCAGTGTGATAACCCTATATTATCAGAAGGCTAGGTTTAACCCTTTGTATACTAATGGATCATTCCATCTAATTTGGCACAATGAGCCTAGGATGGTTCATTGTCCATGTCAATGGGTCAAAGGTTGTCCCTGAAGATTGTTTATTTATTAGTAGACAGTGCAAACCCTAATGAAATGCTGCTTCAAGGTTTGCCAAAGTACTAGTTAAGTGGTTTCCAGTATACAAAGGGTTAAATATATCTTTCTATCTTATAGATCAGCAGCTGGTAAGAAGACCTTATACCAGGCAGTGAAAGGGTATACTGCCCAGTGTGATGGAGAGTTGACTTTCTCGGAGGGAACATTCATCAAAGAGCTAAGTGATGTGAGTAACCATTTGCATGCTGGGTAATTTTGCACGCTTTTTTGTCGTCTGCTGATTTTTTTCAAAGTAAACTTTTTCGAAAATTTCTTTCAGGAATATCATCAGAGTGTCAAACAGTTTGGATCCAGATCAGGCCCGACATTTTGTTGGGCTTGATCTGGGTCCAAACTGTTTGCAAAGGTTATCGACAGACGACACTTGATAGGAAAGTCATAACTTGATACATTGACAGTGTAGAACCAGATAAGATGGCACAAAATGTCGCATCTCATCTGGGTCTGCACTGAATTTTATGGTTGATAATATTCATGTGCTAAGATAGAATAATTAAATAAAAAAATACCTGTGATCCCAAAATTTGGTAAATTTTATTGTACACTCAAAGATCAAAAGTAACTCCACAAAATTAATTTCCCAAATACTCTAAAGCAGTTTCATACCTGAAGAATGTGTGGCATCAAGATTTAAATACCATTCGTTTGTGCTTGTTCTAAAGTTGAACTATAGGTGCACAAAGTATGCAACTTTGATTAAGTTTTGACCTTGCTATTTCCATATACATTAGTTTAACCGTTTACCAGAATTTTAAAAAAAATGCCCAGTCCAATACTTTCGTGGAAATTGATCATGAAATAATTTTTACGGTCATTCTCCTCCCTTCCGCTGAATGATTAAAGAAGGGCTCTTGTCAGCTACAAGTGAAAGTATGTGCAAGAAGTACTGGTTAACTGCTTGTTCAAGCTTGCCCAAGAAAAAGTGTGATTAGGTGAACTGACCTTCCCGCTATGACCATAGTTGTTGATTTGGGACGTAAAGCAACAAAACAAACATACAAAAAAAGATTACTTTTCCATTGACGTAAATGGTGATAGTGCCTTAAAATTGTCCAGAATATCTTGCAAAATTTTTAAAGCTCTGTGGCTATGAAATGCATGGATCAAATTTAATGAAGAAAAAATGGATATTGCCTTATTCAACACACTTTTCTAGATATGCGTTTCCTTATTAATCTCCCATAAAAGATAGATTTTCCTCTATATATTAAACCCATTGTAGAACGGAAAACCCTAAATGGGTACTTGGGCAAACAGTGAAGACCCAGATGAAATGCAGCATGATTCTGCATTCTATCAGGGTCTGCACTTTTTTGGTAAGATTAAACTAACCTTCAGAGACAGAAATACATCATAATTTCAAAACTTCTACCTGTGACCCCTTTAAGAACAAAATGGGCAATCCCATACTTAATGTATCAATATGTATGGGAAAATCCATCAGAATACATAGAGGAGCTTACCCAGACATGTTAAGTTTCTGGGGAAAAAATGAGGGACATCCAACAGAAAATCCGTGATTTTTTAAAAAAATCCGTTTTCAATGCTTTTTGCCTTCCATACCTACGGACGTCGTCAATCCCGCCGTGAGAGACGCTGAAATGCTTACTGCAAACCTTGCAGTACGCCTGCTGCTTGCCCCGGTCGCTGGCCATAACCCAGTCAAACGTTCTTGTATATTCTGCATTAAAATTTGACCCCCTCCTATACCGTATTCGTTTTTTTGCTGGGCTAATCCCTGGCGATGATTCGCGTTTCGCCATCTTTGTTGGGTTTATCAAGATATACAGCCGCTTGGTTTATTTGTACCTGTATTATTCGGTTTACATTCAAGCCCTTAATTGATATCGATTTTTCAGTGACTTTGAGATGCTTTACCTGGTAGCTATTCAAAACTACCAAGCTTCCTTACGATATCAATATTGATCATTGTCGCAAACAGGCAGCACGCATGGCTAGATGAGGTATCTTCAGGTCTAGCGAGAATGCAATATTGATTTTTCTCGGCGACTTCCGCCAAATTATCACAAGAAATGGCTTTTTAAAAAAAACGGTAAGACCATGAGCGGATTTTTGAAAATCCGTGATTTTTTTTTTTTAAATCCGTTTTGCGGAAAACGGCAGAGTTTTCCGTTAGTGACACGGGAGATCCGTTAATCTTAACATGTCTGATCTTACCTGAGTGCTCATGTTTTATTGAATTTATCAAACAAATTGGGTAAAAGAGATAAAATGCGAGGCTTGCTGCGTTTAGTAAATTCAATTTTACAAGAGCATGAATGTTAGATTCTATTTATCATATGACATTAAGATTACTTTGAAATCTCATTTCTGCCTTAAAAAGGCTTTAATTTTGTCATTATGTATGCAACCTTGTTATGGACATCATAACGTTTCCCGAAAATCTGTAAACTTCTAGTGGTTTATGGATTTTAATGCATGGCCTTATTTCACTCCCAGACGCGACATCATGTGATAAAAAGGGTTAATATTTGAAGTTTAATCTACATTTCAGTGTGACAGACCAGGATGGTATGTTGGTATGCTTGCTGATGGTACAACGGGAATATATCCAGCTGACCACCTCAAACCTAGCCCTGTTACTGCCCAGAGTGAGGCTTGATTAATCCTTATATAGATTGGAGACCAGCATTAGATGCTGTTAAATACAGCTGCATATTGTGCCAAGTTTAGTAACTTCACAGATCTAGATTTAGGCTTGATTATTAAAGTGATTGGCCCTTTAAATATTGCCCTACCAACAAAATGGTATGTGCACCCAGTGAAAACTCAGACCAGCCTGGGCAAAATCTGCGGTGGCTCATCTGAGTTTTTGTTATACACATGAAGAAACTATGAGTTTTGGCTACTCATACTGTGTACAGTGAAGACTATGATTTAACTTGGTTGTTATCAGGCTGATCCAAGTCTTTGCTGGCCATACAGTTCATTTTTGTTGTTTTCTCTTGTACTGAATTGTATTACAGTAAAATCTGTGTAAAACAGCCACTCAAAAATAGACAAAACAAAGATCTTTATGACAAATAGTAGCTTAATGAAGGTCGAAAGTATTGCAGAATGCTCCCCTTGGAGCATTCTGCAATACTTTGACCTGCATTAAGCGATAATTAGTCTTGAAAACCAATTTTTGGTCTTTTTGAGTTTGGCCATTTACACAGGTTTTACTGTACTGTTCTAAAGTGCACGTACCCCTATTCTTGGTTCAGACTGTTCAAAGGGAGCAGTCTGATTTAGAACTATTTTGTTTGTACAGGGTAACGGACTATCTGAAAGGGCTAATCCTTAATAACAGATTCAAAGCAAAACTATAAGATAACCAAAACATACACATCATTCCAATATCAGTGAGGTCTGAATAATCCATGATCTTAACCCAAAGGGCATAATTAGGCATGCATAATCCATAAACCTAAATCTTAGCATAAACAGCAATCCCAGTGTTGAAGACACAATGGCCGGAGTGAGGCCAAGTTATCCATAAATCTAAACATGGGGAACAATCTCCGTGGAGCTTGAATGATGAAGAGCTCTAGACACAATGGCCAGAGTCGTACATTGTTAATAAAAAATCTAAGATAAATAAAGGGATAAATATTTGAGCAATAATACTGGTACCACTCATTATGACTCTCTACAGGGGTCATTCTGGTCAGATCAAAAGAACAGTCATAATGAGGTGATTATGACTTCCTTACTGGGGCAATAAAGTGGTCCCATAAAGGGATTAGGTAATTTATGATAAAATATTGATCTTTATCTTAGTGAATGAAATTGAGTTGTATACAGGTAAGTCCCCTCTTGAGGCCCCATCAATTTTGTGAGATACTGAAACTGTCCCATATCAGTTAATCCTTTAATGATCTCTATTGGACAGTGATCTATGTCTTTAACAACAATCTCGTTGTAGTCTAAATGGTGCAAAACTGAGACACAATGCCAAGAAAGAGGCTTAATATAAAAGACACAAAGTCATAGACACAAACTCAAGACACAAAGTATGAATATCAAGCTTCACATTTTCTAGGGTGAAACTTTCAGGATTGTTCCTGAAGTCAGGACTTTGAGGCTGACTATCTCAAGATACTGAATAAGGCAGATTGTATGAGCTGCTCTGATTTATTTCAGTTTAGCCAAAGACAATTGTGCATTCAAACTTGAAATTATTATGTGTACAGTGTCTTAAGCGGCCACTTAAAAAAAGACAAAACAAAGGTTTATATGGAAAATTATAGCTTAATGAAGGTCGAAAGTATTGCAGAATGCTCCCCTTGGAGCATTCTGCAATACTTTTGACCTGCATGAAGCGATAATCAGTATTAAAAACCAATTTTGGTCTTCTTTTTGAGTGGCCGCTTAAGACAGGTTTTACTGTATTTTGCAAGTTTTAAGATTTTAATTTCAAAAGTTAAGGATTTTCCGAAATTTTGAACTGTCACCCCTGAATTCGAAAGGGTTCAGGCACTACCTACAATAATGTCTAGAACCAGTGGTTTTAAGCATGTCATATAAAAATGCATGTATTAGAGTAAGCTCAAAGAGCTTTTCATGCAGAAATTCATATACTAACCCTAAAGAGTCATCCATAACTACAGCCAGTGATTTTATTTACGATTTTGGGAAGGTACCTTTTCTTTCACATTTGGGAGAATATATCATAAAATTGGGGAAATAAGTACTAAAATACATGAAATTGGAAAAATAAAGGCCATTTTTGGATTGGGAATGACTCCCATATAAGGCATTAAAATTGGCCAAATAAAATCACTGACAGGGGACAACAAGTTTTATATATTTTTTGTTTTTCTGTGAAAATAAGGCTTGAAATTTCATGTGAATTGTCTGCCAGCAGATGATTCAACTAAAATATCAAATCTTATTTGGTTTCTCAAAGCCAGGTCAAAGTTTAAAAATCTCGTCTGCAGCAAATTCTGGCAGTCTTTAACTCTTTCCTTGCTAGCAGTGACTTGTCGTCTGCTGACAATCTTTGCAAACTTTTTTTACTGTTTGATACGCTGATGGTATTCCTGAAAGAATTTTTGGAAAAAATTAATGTTGAAAAAATCAGCAGGCCTTAAAAAAGGAGGCAAAATTACACAGCATGTAAAAAGTTAAGGGTTAGAATATAGCCAATACAATGTCATGTACTTGAATTGTAAGCATTATACATTGATTTATAGGTAAAGGTAGAATTTAGATTGTCACAATTTTATATGTCTGGTGCAATTGTTGTTAAAAAGTATCAAAATGTGTGATTGTCACAAATTTTTGTATACGGTAGTGCAATTTCTGTAGAATACTTAGTGTCAAATTGTTGCATAATTAATGTGCTAAAATCATGTCTTCCTATTTATTTTTGTATATTTATATGTTGATTTTTGTCTTTAAATATACTAGTAACATTTGTTCTTCCAAAAATACAATGAAAATGAATAATGTTTCACATATATAGCTAACAGCTAAACACCTTTTTGTCCCCCGCCTTTTCGAAGAAAAGCGGAGGGACATAGTTTTCGGCATTCCGTCCTTCCGTCCGTCCTTCCGTCCGTCCTTCCGTCCTTCCGTCCCCCTAATATAGTAGGTACCTTGTGTGCGCAACTCCTCCTACAGTTTTATGCCGATTCTTTCGAAACTTTACAGATGTTTTAGTCATGGTCTGAAGATATGCATGTGGTTTGGATATTATCCTGAGATTATTTTTTGTCACTTTTTTCGCAATTTGAACTTAGTCATTTTTAGGCGTTTTTACTATCAAAGTGAAAAGATAGTGGGTACCTTGTGTGCGCAACTCCTCCTACAGTTTTATATCGATTCTTTTGAAACTTCACAGGTGTTTTGTACATGGTCTGAAGATATGCATGTGGTTTGGATATATTCCTCAGATTATTTTTTAACACTTTTTCCGCCAGTTGAACTTAGCCATTTTTCTGACATTTTTACTATCAAAGTGAATGGATAGTGGGTACCTTGTGTGCGCATCTCCTCCTACAGTTTTATATTGATTCTTTTGAAACTTCACAGGTGTTTTGGACATGGTCTGAAGATATGCATGTGGTTTGGATATAATCCTCAAATTATTTTTTATCACTTTTTCTGCTATTTTAACTTAGGCATTTTTCTGGCGTTTTTACTGTCAAAGTTAATGGATACTGGGTACCTTGTGTGCGCAACTCCTCCTACAGTTTTATGCCGATTCTTTTGAAACTTTACAGATGTTTTTGTCATGATCTGAAGATCACTTTTTCTGCTATTTTAACTTAGGCATTTTTCTGGCGCTTTTACTGTCAAAGTTAATGGATACTGGGTACCTTGTGTGCGCAACTCCTCCTACAGTTTTATGCCGATTCTTTTGAAACTTTACAGATGTTTTTGTCATGATCTGAAGATATGCATGTGGTTTGGATATTATCCTGAGATTATTTTTTGTCACTTTTTTTGCAATTTGAACTTAGTCATTTTTAAGTGTTTTTACTATCAAAGTGAAAAGATAGTGGGTACCTTGTGTGCGCAACTTCACAGTTGTTTTGGACATGGTCTGAAGATATGCATGTGGTTTGGATATAATCCTCAGATTACTTTTTATCACTTTTTCCGCTAGTCGAACTTAGCCATTTTTCTGGCATTTTTCTCATTTAAATAATAAACAATAATGGCGGGGGACATAAATTCTCTAAATTTGCTTGTTAATTCTCTCCCTTCAAAGTATGATATCTAAATTTGCTTCATGCAGAATTTCAATATTCTAGCTATATGTATTCTCTGTACCTAAGCAGACTGGTTTGAGCCTTACTTGGTCGGAAACCCTGAAGAAAGGTTTTATCACATCGGGGCCCAAATGATATCAGGGGTCCAACTGCATATAACAAGACCGTCTGTCACAAATTTTGACGTCTCATTCTTACCCTGTGTTACATTCGCAAGTGTATATGAATATTGAATTAACATGTTGGGAAAAAGATAAGGTGCAAGGTTGTACAGAGTATCTTATTTTTACCCATAACAAAATCAACGAAATTTTGTAATGTGACATTTTTTCTGTCATGTGTTACTGGGTACGCAACAGTGATGTGTCTCTGGCCAGTAGTGCAATATTGGAATATTTATTCTTCACTATTCGTATCAACTAGAGCCCCCATTTTAACCATCATTAGGGAGGGCAGTGGCTCAGTGGTAGAGTGCTTGACTCTAGACCGAGGGGCCTCGGGTTCGAGCCTCACGGGCGTCACTGTGTTGTGTCCTTGAGCAAGAACATAAATCCTAGCTTAGTACTGGTTCAACCCAGGAAGACCCGTCCCTTTAAAACTGAAAGATTGTTGATTGGACGTAAAGAATCAAATCAAACAAACAAACCATCATTAATGACTATACAGCACTATCAATATACAGTAAAACCTGTCTTAAGCAGCCACTTAAAAATAGACAAAACAAAAGTCTTAATAAAACAGGGTATCTTAATGCAGGTCAAAAGTATTGCAGAATGCTCCCCTTGGAGAATTCTGCATTACAGTAAAACCTGTCTTAAGCGGCCACTCAAAAAGAACACCAAAAATTGGTTTTCAATACCGATTATCGCTTAATGCAAGTCAAAAGTATTGCAGAATGCTCCAAGGGGAGCATTCTGCAATACTTGTGACCTTCATTAAGCTACCATTTTCCATTAAGACCTTTGTTTTGTCTATTTTTGAGTGGCTGCTTAAGACAGGTTTTACTGTACTTTTGACCTGCATTAAGCGAAAATCAGTATTGAAAACCAATTTTTGGGTGTTCTTTTTGAGTGGCCGCTTAAGACAGGTTTTACTGTACTGTGACGAACAAGCTAGAATTAGGTTATCCTTGTTTATTGGAAAGAAAAAATGCTTTTTTGATTGTTCATGTATATCCATTAATCGATTTAACCGCTCCATCCCTAATGACTTCATTAACCAAACAATGCTTTGAACTTGGTCCTTACTACTATGCTGTTGTGTTCATCTAATGCTTTTCTGTCTCAATGGAGGGATTTTCAACCTTTTAGCGTAGGGCTTGGGGCCCTTAACTTAGGAAAACTATACCAAGATCCCATGAATTTGGCTTCTGTAACATTTGATTCAAGTCATATCATAGAGATTTTATTAACAAATGTACGTAGCTGCTAACCATGTACGTAGCTGCTAACCATGTAGGTGTCCGCTTATATTACCAGATTTTCTTTGAAACACTTGAATGTGATCCAAAATCATGTAGAATCAAGGTGTAAATGTAATAGATGAATTTCCTTTTTAGGAAAATCATGAAATTATATACTTTGGGTACACTTACTTCGAACGGAATCAATGTTATTCATACTTTCATGAACATCCAAAAAGGAAATATATGTCTTTAGAAAACCACAAAAAAGCTGGTGTTGAGGCATGCTAGAATTTTCATTTATGTGGCCATTACTTTTTACATTATATCTGTACTTAAAACTTACACAGGGTCTGTGATCCTTCTTAATACATGTAACTTAAATTACTTTATCAATTTCCATGATTCTGTACAAAACATATTTCTACATTCATACATCTAGTCAGTGTTATTTGCTACCGTAGATGTTCTAAAATTTCGAACACTGATTGACTGCATAAAAGCCCTAGACAAACGATGCAGACCCAGATCAGACTTCTTCAAAAGTGCACATAGGTTAGTAGATATATAACCAGAATCTTAGCTTTGGGCAGTCTGATCAAGGTCTTTCCTGTTTGCTATTCTGACAAGGATTTTATGATTTCCAGTCCTGATAACCCAACATTTTATTAGTGAAAAGAAACTGAAAAGTGTTCGAAATTTTAAAACATTAACCATATGTTCTTTTGTATTCATGGGTGGATAATCACATGCTGTAATGGAGCGCAGTGGCTCAGTGGTAGAGTGCTTGACTTGAAACTGAGAGGTTGCAGGTTCGAGCCTCACCGGCGCCACTGTGTTGTGTCCTTGAGCAAGACACATTAATCCCTGCTTAGTACTGGTCAACACAGGAAGACCCATCCTGACATAATTGAAAAATTGTTGACTGGGATGTGAAGAATCATATCAAACAAACAAATATACTGTAATGTAATTTGCTGTTTAATTCTTTGCATTCTGGGTAATTTTTTGTGCTTTTTTGTCGTCTGCTGATTTTTTCAAAATTAACATTTTCAAAATAAATCTTTCAAGAACACTATCAGGGGGCTCAGTGGTAGAGTGCTTGACTCGAGACCGAGGGGCTGCGGGTTTGAGCCTCATCGGCGTCACTGCGTTGTGTCTTTGAGCAAGAACATTAATACTAGCTTAGTACTTGTTCAACCCAGGAAGACCCGTCCCTTTATAACTGAAAGATTGTTGATAGGACGTAAAGAATCAAATCAAACAAAAATCAAGAACACTATCAGAGTGTCAAACAGTTTGGATCCAAATCAGGACAGACATTCTGTCGGTCCTGATTTGGGTTCTGTCGGTCCTGATCTGGGTCCAAACTGTTTGCAAAAGTTGTCAGCAGATGACTCTAGTAGTACCAAAATCTCATGTTTTGGCCCATTTGATCTATTTATTCAATCTATCAACAGTTTGTTACATAAATGATTTACTTGTCTGTCTTCATTTATATTTTTCTCCTACCAAACCCCTTTGCTTTTCTAATACTCATTTATGCCTACAGTGAATGTTCTAAAATTTCGAACACTAATTGCCTGCCAAAAACGGCCTAGACAAACAGTGCAGACCCAGATCTGAAGAAGCAGTCTGATCAGGGTCTTCCCAGTTTGCTATTCTGATAAGCATTTTGTGAATTCCAGCCTTGATAACCAACATTTTATTTGAGAACAGAGCAAGAAAAAGTGTTCGAAATTTTAGAATATTTACCGTAACCTAACTTTTTTTGAGTTATTTCTGATATATAGTTACTAGTTATTTCTGGTATAGTTAATAGTTATATCTGATATTATAGTTAATTATACAACTATGTAAAGTAATCTCATTTTATACATATTTACATTTTTGATCACAATAAAAATGATTTTTGTAAGTTATGTTTTTCTTTATAATATCCAGGACCCTATTCTTTGGACTATTTAGCGAAATAATTCCGTCCATGGCTTAAAAATTTGGTGAAAAAATGAGAATTTTTCGTTTTCTCTAGCCCTGATCCATGGTGATTAACCCTTTACTCCATAATAACGCCTTTGAAATATTATTATATGATGTTTGGAAAATATTATGGAAAATGGAGCATTTGCTCCTTTGGATAATTTCCATAATATTTTAAAAAGTATTCAAAACTTTACTTAAATTTTTTCAATGTTGTCTAAAATTAGAAAATGTCATGATCTAAAAATAGCCTATGGAGTAAAGGGTTAAATGTAGTCACTTGAGTTTATAATAAAGCACGTGGAAATGATATTTTCTGTGTGATAATAAAACAACATACGGCAAAATGCCATTAATCAAATATATAGAGTATATTCAAATTTTTATAATGAATGTAACATTTATTTCATCAAGTGAAGTGAAAATGTATATTTCATTCACCATAAATTAAAAAAAAATATCACTTTTTAAAAAACATCTACACATTCAAAACATGAATTTTTATGTCACATGTGTAGGTTTTAGATCATATATTACAATTATAAGGGAATTAAGTGGGAACGTGCGTAGCGAGTGACCACTTAATTTCTTTATAATTGTAATATATGATCTATGACCTACTTATAGTTTTCTCCATGCTCCTTTGAAAATGGTTGCATCGACCACTTCAGGGATTTACTTAATGATTTACTTAATAGATATTACACATATTGACAAAATATGTGATTAAGTTGGCCAAAAATTTAAATTTCTGTGCACTGATTGGTTGTTAAGCACAGGAAGGGGTTGAGTAAACTATAAATGTCTGTCAACCACAAGAGCAGGACGAGGATGCCCTTCCAGGCGGAACAAAAAACTTACACTTTCAGGAGCAGTGAGGGTGACACTGTGCAGATGAAATTGTCACGTCGACCCCCTCAAGATTGAAACCTGTTTTAGAGCAATTCCAAAATTCAAACTAAATAATGCCCCACACCTTTACTTAACGCAAATAGGCGTAGGATAAGGACGGGAAACAGTCCGATTTCTTTTTTTGAAGCCAAAGTGGGTGCATAAAACTGGGTGTGCCGTGGGTGCTATATATGCTTAGTGCGAAGGGACCGCGGCACACCGACATCATAACCGAAAAATGTATGTATGAGCAGGACGAGTTGGAGATATAATGTATAAAAGTGATTTTTTTTCATCAAAGGCCAACAGTTTTGTACAAGGAGCAGCTGATGTTCATGTGCTCTTGTTTTGTACCAAAATGTTTTTTATCATCTAACACTTTGCATTTGGGGAAACCCCTTAACAAGTACTTTTTCAAACAGTGAAGACCCAGATGAAATGCAGCATAATGCTCCATTTCACGAGGGTCTACACGGTTAAAGCAAAAAAGATCGACAAAAACTCAATATCTAAAAAAATAAAATAACCCAACACCCCTAGATATGTACAGTTTATTGTATCAAGCCAGAAGGAAGAATCCATTAGCATACAATGGGTTAACTAACACTATTGCACCCAGAGTGGCCATATTTTCATAGTTTTGGTCTCTTCTAGTGCAATAGGGTTAAGAAAATGAAAAAACACTTCGTGTTATTGTACACTTATAAGAAAATTACTGACACTAAAAATTCTGAAGTGGACTCGGGGGAAGTCCATGGAGAGATCAGAGGTAATGGAAGGGTTTCCGGTAAAACTTCCAAAGGACCCTCATGAGCAGGGCAGTCCTCAGTTGGTACGGACTAGTGTTAGATTTGGGATCGAAGGGTCACGAGTTCAAGACTCTACAGAGACAATGTGTTGTGTCCATGAGCAAGATACTTTATCCTCTGCTAAGTACTGGTTCACCCCAGGAAGACAGGAAAGCGTCTCAGCATGACTGAAAAATTGTTGACTAGGACATAAAGTATAAACACGAAAGAAAGGGACCCCCTTGATATTGTCCCTTTTAAATGTGAGCATTGTCAGGAGAAAACCTGTCTTCAGGGTTTACAAGCAGATAATGCTCAAACCAGCTTGCTCAGGTACAAAAACTATCGGTAGTTAACCTTTTCCTTCGTGAATATTCATGCAAAGCTCCACCCACTATGACTGTGTTGGTACATAGTCCAAAAAAATCACTTGTCATGTCCACTAGTGTAAGATCTGAGCCTTGGCTGCTGGCAAATGTGAGAAGTACCCAAAACTTATGTGCTGGCCCATATATTTTTGAGGCTTAAAGTGGTACTACTCACTATTTATTTTGTGATCTTAAAACCTGTCTTAAGCGGCCACTCAAAAATAGACAAAACAAAGATCTGAATGGCAAATGGTTGCTTAAGGACATATGCTACTAAATACTTCCCATGTTGATATATTTTCAATACTTTGCATACAGTTTGTTTTATGCATGGGCTATCCATTTATGAAATAAAAAGGATATGTCACCGTGCTTATTTTTTCAGAATCTCATACTGAAGTTTTCAGCATTTGACCAATTTTCTAAAAATATAAAATAATAACACTAGTCCTAAATATCGAGCTAAAACGGTTGTAATCTTCAGCCAGCTTCTTTCTTTTAACTTAAAGTACTGCCCATTACCTCAGACCTTTTAGAAAATGTGCAAGCTTACTTGTTATCCCATGCTGTGACAAGATACTGCATGATATATTTTGGCAATTCATCGAAAATTGGAATTTGTTTTTAGAATAAATGATGTATTAAAAAATCTGATGTTGAAAATCTTAAATTTTTTTTTTAATCCATGGACTATTATAATACCTTTAAGAAAAAAGAATAAAAATCTGAGGTCACTGAACTAGGGCCAAATTTACCCCCACCCCCATAGGTTTCATGCGTAATTCAATATAAAAAGTTCAGGAATTACCATTTTGGTCGTTTTGATGATGCCAATTTACTAGTATATGAAGCAATTTAGCATTGAAATGTTAAAAAAGAAAGAAAAAACAGACTGAAAATATGTGCGCACCCGGGAATCGATCCTGGTTCTCTGGCTTTGTAGCCAGACAAGCTAACCACTAGGCCACGAGGTCAGTTCGTGCGCTGCTCTAAATAACCATACAAATAGTAGAGGCTCGGCCAATATCGTATTCGTAACCAGGGTAGTTGCGTACGTCGTTTGATTTCGACTGAGCTACATTTATCTGTCTTTATACCCCCCGCAAACTTTGTAGGGGGTATACTGTTTTCACGTTGTCCGTCCGTCCGTGCGTCCGTGTGTCCGTCCGTCCGTAACGCTTTGTTTCCTTAGTAACTCGAAGAGTCATTGCTGGATTTTCATCAAACCTTGCAAACATGTTCATATATGCAAGACAAATACTTTAGACAAAAAAGTAAGGGCTAGGGGCCAATTCTATTAGAGTTATTTCCCTTTGTAGTTCTAAATGGCTTTTAATATAGTGCTTTTTCCTTAATAACTCGAAGAGTCATTGCTGGATTTTCAGTTCTGATAAGATGTCAATAGATATTTCGGACACACTTTAATTACTTTATTTTGTCAAGAAAATGTCAGAACACCGATATGACATAAGAATAATGGATAGCCATGTTGATCCGAATCCGTTAATGGCCGAAAGACAGGACCCAGACAACTTTACCCGTTTGCAGACGCGGGAAAGGTGCGCATTGGAAATAGCCGCATATGTCTTTAATGAAGGTAAAAAGTATTATGGAATGCTCCCTCTGGAGCATTCTGCAATACTTTTGACCTGCATTAAGGGATAATTGGTCTTTTTTGGTCTTTTTGAGAATGGTTTTTTAGACAGGTTTTACCAACTCACTAATTATTTTATGACATTCCTTTATCACTGCTGGGCAGATCAAAGACCTGACCTGATGAGGGGGCTATGGGTGCTCTGCCTGGGGTCATAAAGAGGCCCTTGAATGGGTTTGAGAGGAATACCTTTATCACTGACCCTATATAGGACCCATGCCTTAATGGATATTTTATGTGGCTGTGTACCAGACAACCTAGTTGATAACTCATGCCTCTGTCTATCTGATAAGCTAGTTGAACTGGGTCTGCTGACAACCTTTGCAAACAGTTAGAACCAGGCTCAGGACGGACAGAATGTCGGTCCTGATCTGGATCCAAACCATTTGACACTGATAGTGTTCCTGAAAGAATTTTTCAAAAAAGTTAATTTTGAAAAAAAGTTAGCAGACAACAACAAAACCATGAAATCTACCCAGTATATTAAATCTACCCAGAGTTAATATACTTGTAACTTGATTTAGGTGCAGGCAGCCTCTAATCAGCTTTAATCTAACTACCATGCACCTATTATTGAAATATTTGTCTTTAATCCTTTATGCCCCAAGCGACAAATTTGCGACATCTTCCCTTATTTTCGAAAAAAGATAAGCTATGATATTTCAAGAGAATTGTCTGCCAGCACTGGCAGACAATTCTCATGAAATATCATGCTTTATTTGTTATTTTTGAAAAAGCAGCAAAATTTGAAATTGTCGTCTGCTGCAAATTATAGGTGGTGCTTTATGGGCTAATTGGAGCTCTGATGAAGAAGAAAAAGAAACAAACTATTCAAGAAGAGTATTATATTTAGTATACTATACTGGTGTATGATAGAAATAACTCCAACATAAAACAACAAAAGTATATGTGTAACAGTAAGTTTTAAAGCTCCAGAAAAATCCTTTTAAATGGGACATATGCAAATAATAACACCTTTGAAATAACATGTATTTGGAAATATAATGGAAAATGAAGCATTTGCTCTTTTGGAGCGAAGGCTCCATTTTCCATATTTTCAAAAGTATTCTAATCTTAATGTAATTTTTTCTTGAATTTTTTCATTGGAGTAAATGGTTTAATATGGTAATTTTAGGAGGGTTTCCTGGATGGTAACAATATTTCAATAAAAAATAAATATATACCCCACCAAACCCTGGACTTCCCTTATAAATACATTCAGAAGCACATTTGACCTTGTCATAAAGTAGATCAAGGTCAACCAAGGATTACTAGTCAAAACATACATTGTAGAACCCACACCCACTATGCTACATAACAAATCCCTTTGGCTCTAAAAACAATTTTTAAAGAGTTTTTACCTTATATGGGCATGGTAGCCATTTTCATCGCTTGACCTAGACCACATTGTCTCCTCTAAAGGATGCTTCACATGAAATTTGAGTTCAATTGGCCTTGTGACTACTGTCAGAGAAAAATGTGTTTAAATATATCGATGGCAGTCCCATATGAGCAACCTTGGCTCAAAGGTCAATGTTGACCTTAGGTACTCATATGATCTATATTAATGTCATAAATTATCTCATTAGGTTAACCATATCTAGAAAGTATGATGACTTTGGCTTAAAAATAAATAAAAAATCAACTTTCAAGATTATTATACCCCCCGCAAACTTTGTTTGTAGGGGGTATACTGTTTTCACGTTGTCTGTCCGTCCGTGCGTCCGTCCGTCCGTAACGCTTTGTTTCCTTAATAACTCGAAGAGTCATTGCTGGATTTTCATCAAACCTTGCAAACATGTTCATATATGCAAGGCAAATACTTTAGACAAAAAAGTAAGGGCTAGGGGCCAATTCTATTAGAGTTATTTCCCTTTGTAGTTCTAAATGGCTTTTAATATAGTGCTTTTTCCTTAATAACTCGAAGAGTCATTGCTGGATTTTCATCAAACCTTGCAAACATGTTCATATATGCAAGACAAATACTTGAGACAAAAAAGTAAGGGCTAGGGGCCAATTGAAAAAAGTCAATAAGCAATGCTTATTAGATACCCCCGCACAGTAAGAGTCAGTGAAAAAACTTGGCAAGTTATAGTTTAAACCAGCAGACCTTACTTTTGAAAAGAAGATTTCAGTAGAATCTGTGCAAACAAAAATTATAATCTCCTTCATGCATATGTTCAATAATTGTCTAAGTTCTCATAGCTGTCATTTTTTTTTTTCAACCAGACTCCTTCATGCATATGTTCAATGTGTCTATATTGTATAGGCAAAGTATCAAATTGCTCCATTAAAACTGTTATAGGAGTTGATCAACCCATGAAGGCGCCATCTATGCATATACAAAAGCCTTATTAGGGAAAAGTTGTCTATGTTCTCACAGCTGTCATTTCGTCAAAAATCATTTTTTCTGCACCATACTCCTTCATGCATATGTTCAATGTGTCTACGTTGTATGGGCAAAGTATCAAATTGCTCCATCAAAAGCTGTGGTAGGAGTTGATCGGCCCATGAAGGCACCATCTATGCATATACAAAAGCCCTATTAGGGAAAATTGTCTAAGTTCTCACAGCTGTCATTTTGTCAAAAATTATTTTTTCTAAACCAAACTCCTTCATGCACATGTTCAATGTGTCTATATTGTATAGGCAATGTATCAAATTGCTCATCAAAAGCTGTGGCAGGAGTTGATCGGCCCATGAAGGCACCATCTATGCATATACGTGTACAAACACCTTTTTAGGAAAAAATTGTCTAAGTTCTCACTGCTGTCATTTTGTCAAAAACCATTTTTTCCGAACCAAACTCCTTCATGCATATGTTCAATGTGTCTACATTGTATAGGCAAAGTATCAAATTGCTCCATCAAAAGCTGTGGTAGGAGTTGATCGGCCCATGAAGGCACCATCTATGCATACACAAAATCCCTATTAGGGAAAATTGTCTAAGTTTACACAGCTGTCATTTTGTCAAAAATTATTTTTTCTGAACCAAACTCCTTCATGCATATGTTCAATGTGTCTACATTGTATAGGAAAAGTATCAAATTGTTCCATCAAAAGCTGTGGTAGGAGTTGATCGGCCCGTGTATGGCCTATAATAGCATAAGCATAAAACCCTATATTAAAAGCTATTTAGAACTACAAAGGGAAATAATTCTAATAGAACTGGCCCCTAGCCCTTACTTTTTTGTCTAAAGTATTTGTCTTGCATATATGAACATGTTTGCAAGGTTTGATGAAAATCCAGCAATGACACTTCAAGATATTAAGGAAACAAAACGTTACGGACGGACGGATGCACGCACACACAGACGGACGGACGGACAGCGTGAAAACAGTATACCCACCACAAACAAAGTTTGCGAGGGGTATAAATATGTTTAAATATATTGATGATGGGAAGCCAATCTAATCAGCCTAGCTGTAAGGTCAAAGGTCATCCTTGACCTTTGGGACTTATTTAATGTCATTGTCTCATTAGATTAAATATATCTAGAAGTTATGACTGGCTACAACAGTTTTCAAAAATTAAACTTTTAAAAATATTTCACATTTAAATGCATTTGGGTTAGGAAGCAAATTTGACCTTTATATTAAGTAGGTCTGTTCAAACAAACATGGTAGGCCCCATATCTCCAATGCTACAGACCAAGTCCCAAGGTCGCTGGCCTTATTGTTCTCAATAAGATTTTAAAGGGTTTTTATCAAATATAGGTGTGTTAGCAATCTTGGTTGTGTGACCAGGACCATTTAATTTTAAATCTATAGTTTCCCGATCCTAAGGAGTCTCCATATGAAATTTCAGTTTAAATGGTCTAGTGGTTTCAGAGATGTTTTGAAAACCCTGACAAATAGACGACGGACAGACACATGACACCGGAGTCATTGCTATACTATTTGCTCACCCATGAGGCTTTGGCTCAGGTGAGCTAATAAATGAGGGATGTCAAAATACTCCTTATATACAAAGATGATATGTCAGATAACAAACTATTTGTTTAATATATACAAAACCCTGTATAAAATTGTTTAGATTGCCAATTTACAAAACCTAGAAACCAACAAGAAGACTTGGTGAAACACTATGCCCCAGGAGAATGTGCAATTTACAGTATAGCTATATTGACTTAACTTTATTTTCAAAGTAGGTCAAATCACAGTATAGCTATATTGAACTAACTTTTATTTATTTTTAAAGTAGGTCAAGGTCACATACTTTGCATATTTGAAAAGTTCTTCCCACAAGGTATACAAAGTGAAATATCAAAGCTCTAGGTCCAGATTTTTGTTTGTTTGATTTGATTCTTTTCGTCCCAGTAAACACTTTTTCAGTAATATCGGGACGGGTATTCCAAGGTTCAAGGATTAATGTGTCTTGCTCAAGAACACAATGCAGTGACGCCGGTGAGGCTTGAACCCCCAACCATTCGGTCTTGAGTCAAGTACTCTACCACTGAGCCACTCCTGTCCCGCTCTCGGTCCAGAAGTTCAAACATTATGGACAATGTAATGTTTGTTCCAGATACACACGCACACAGACCAAAAACAATATTTCCTCTGTCTTGGATAACCAACAGGGGCCATTACAAATAACAGAAAAAAGCTACAGATCTTGCATTGATATATTCAACAAAAAACAATTATATACATGTACAGTACAGTCCCTTTATAACAACCCTCGTTGTAAAACTGATTTGGATATAACAGGGTCATGTCATGGCTCCAAAATTTTTTTACCATGGAATTTTACAAAGAAATTATAGGAAAATGGTCATTTTCCTATAATTCCTTTGTAAAATTATCCCTTTATAACTCAGTTCACTTATAACATATGGACCCCAAACAGAGCCTTATAAAGGGACTGAAATGTATGTGTCACTTATAAATAGTGGATCAGAATTTAACCTGGTTGTACGCAAAATAGCAAAACCATTTACCATTCTGGGCAAAATATGGTTAACGAGCTTAATGTGTATATAACTAACAATAACTAACAGTACAGTAAAACCTATCTTAAGCAGCCACTCAAAAAGAAGACAAAAAATTGGTTTTCAAGACCAATTATCACTTAATGCAGGTCAAAAGTATTGCAGAATGCTCTCTTGGAGCATTCTGCAATAGTTTTGACCCTCATTAAGCTACCATTTGTCTTTAAGACCTTTGTTTTGTCTATTTTTGAGTGACTGCTTAAAGGTTTTACTGTAATAGAAAAGTGTCGTTTTCAGGAGAAAAAAAAAAACATATCCTCTTCCCCCACCCACTCTTCAAACAATTATAATACAACAGTGAATTTGTTATGGTGCCTGATAAAGTAAGAAGAGATTATATTCTGAGAAATTCATACATATTTTCCTAAAATGTTACTAAAAATAGCAACAAAACAGGAAGTGTAATACATCTGAAATGGGATTCATTATCAGATTATATTCTGAGAAATTCATACATATTTTCCTAAAAAAGTTGCTAAAAACAGCATCAAAACAGGAAGCGTAATACATTTACATAAAATGGGCTTCATTGTGAGAAAATGTTAATTTGTTGGATGCGAACAACAAAGGCGCAGACCAGCCTGCGCATTCGCGCAGTCTGATCTGCCCCTTTGTTATTCGCTTAATGGAAAGTATAACTTAACTTGCTTCATGCAAAACTTCAGTATTCTTGCTAGTCCCTGTAACTGAGCAGATTTTAATCTTAGTCAGAAACCCAAAAGACAGTTTTTCTATGACAAATGGGCCCCATCACAAGAAAGTTGTATTTAGGGTTTGTAAACAATCCAGCCTATTCAGTTACAGTGATAAGCTAGCTCTTAAAGCGCCACCTATAATTTGCAGTAGACGACAACTTGAAATTGTGATGTTTTTTCAAAATAACAAACAAGGCATGATATTTCACGAGAATTGTCTGCTAGCAGACGATTCTCATGAAATATCATATCTTATTTTTTTCTAAAATTGGGAAAGATGTCTTAAAATTTGTCGTGATTGGCATTTTAAGGGTTAAAATACTGAAATTTTGCATGTTACAAGTTTAGGTTTTACATCTTCTTGAGAAAGAATAACAAAGGCCCATGCACATGCTGGTCTGAGCCTTTGCTGTTTGCATGCAACAAAACCAGCTTTTCTCCCAAAAAGGCACATATAACTTGGTATCAAGTATATATATCTGTGAATAAAATGGGGCTCAACACTAGAAACCCTGTCTTCCGGGTTTGTAAACAAGAAAGGCGCAGACCAGCCTGCTCAGCACATTTGTTATATGCTTACTGGAAAGTATCATATATATTAATTTGTTACAAGGGAATTTTCAAAATTCTAGCTAATCTCTGTAACTGAGCAGGCTGGTTTGAGTCTCACATTGGTAGAAACTTCAAAAACAGGTTTTCTCAGGTTGAGGCCCAAATGGAAATATGTGTATGTTGTGAAATAAACGGATACCTTATCCCTTAACCATGGATTATAAGAATTTATCATGCGTGTGAGGGCGTGATAGAAATATCTGTCCAGAGGATCACCGATTGGCATCACGAGGCTTGCCGAGTGATGACAAATAGTGGTTGCGAGGGAAAGATTTTTCTATCCCATCCTCACACGAATAATGGATTATTTTTCTTGTTCACCGCTAAATACCACATTTTTATATTGATAAAAGGCTTCCAGAAGCTCCTGAATACGCTGGGCTGTGACATAGCCTGATGATGTCACTTTGACAAAACACTGACGTCACTTGTCTTCCGAAGTGCGGCTGTTTTATTTTTTATCTTTCTCTTATCTTTCTTTTTTATCATTTTCTATCTTTCTTTTTTTATCTATCATGAGTGTGAGGGTAGGATAGAAAAATCCGTCCCGAGGATCACTGTTTGGCATCACCAGGCTTGCCGAGTGATGACAAACGGTGGCCCCGAGGGATGGATTTTTCTATCCTACCCTCACATGAATTATGGATTCTTTTTCTTGCTCACCACTGTTATTTTACTTTAAAATAAGCTTCCAGAAGTCACTGAATAAGCTAAGATGCAATTTTACATGATGACATCACATTAACAATTTAACATAACAATGACGACCATGTGCCCGAGTTCCAATACAACCAATGTATGAAGCCCTCATGAGACAGCCTGGGTAAGATAAGATTTTCTATCCCAGGGTAAAGTCTCAGATATCCTTATCCGGTGTGCAAGAAAGAATTCTCTCAGATAGGTAAAAGCAGCGGAAACTACTATCTGGTGTGCAAGAAATATGTTTACAGATAAAGTCCAACATTATCTGAGCAGCATTGACTGGGACAGAAAGCAAAAAAAGCTAACAAACAAAAAATTCTTTTGTTTTGTTTTATTATAAGAATCCCGTAAGTATTTACTGTCCTGCCAGCCAAGAGTGACAGTGATGTCGTGATTTGTGTACAATCGTTAAGTAAAACATTAACTTGTACACTCCACTTGAGCTAATGCGAATCGATGGATCACTTGTGTATTAATCCTATCCGCAGGATAGGATAAATATACAAGTGATCTATCAATTTCTAAGTCCCTGATAATTTTGTAAACAAAGCATGACTTCACTGTCACTTTTAGCAGGCAGGACAGTATTTTGATAACTCAAGATATAAAATATGGTCTGTAAGAAAAATAAAATAATGTATATCAATAACAGGAAATATGAAAACAATATAACAAATGAAAAGTATCAGATCGGGAAAAATTCTGAGTATAAAATTTGGTTAATTTGAGCTGGGTAATGAGATTTTTGTATTTGTTGCATTTTCAAGCAGCAAACGCTCAAATGTGCCTGTGCTATTGCACAGACTCACAATAGTATTCACTGCACTCACACAAAGAAGGGATATAGATGAAGGCTCAGACTAATATGCAGCACTCTGGACAGTTACTCATGAATTCTTTACCTGCCAGTAGCTACTTTTGTCATCTGCTGATAATTTTTGCAAACAGCTTGGACCTAGATCAGGTCCGACAAAATGACACTCCGATATATTTGACACTGGGTCCAAACTGTTTTGACACTGGGTCCAAACTGTTTGACACGCCTGAAATATTTTTTGTTGTTGAAAACTTTCAATTTGAAAAAACGAAATTATCAGAACTTTTTTTTTTGAAAAATTACCCAGCATGCAAAGAATGACCATGCATATGCTATTTAATCTCAGAGCCTGATTGTTCGTCATGGCAAAAGTACAATTTACAATTCAATAAATAACAGAAATTCACAACTCAATATTCATATATATCACTTTTAAAGCAAGTGTATCTTATGGCCTCTAAACACTGTTTCACTTATTTTGAGTTGAACCTCTTCAGAAAGCTACATAGGTTCAGATAAGTAAAAAAAATCATTGTAAAAATTGAGCTTATATTGATGATTTAACATGACTTCTCATGTATTATTGAATTTATTAAATGAGTTGTGGATGTAAATTGCAAGGCTTTTATCATTTTTCACAACTAGTAAAATTAATTCAATTTCGTTAGATTCGTTAGATTCTATTTATCATGTCACAAATTACTCTCAAATCGCTTTTTTTCATCGCTTTTTTTTTCATTAAAACATAAAAATTTCACTTAATTGCAATGGGCTTCATTTCATAAGTTGATAACATTACCAAATATGATATACACTAGTATATTTACAATTTTTATACATGATTTAATACCTTCCTAGACATGACGCTGCATGATAATTTCTAATCAATCAGTCTAAACATGTGTTGTGGGCACACAAAAAAAACATCTCACCGAGTACCCACTTCATATCGGCCTCGTCGCGAGAAAACCTGTCTTCAGGTGAGATTCAAACCAGCCTGCTCAGGTACAGGTACTAGCTAGAAAATTGAAATTTCGCTTGTAGCAACTCTAGATATGATACCTTCCAATAAGCGAAAAACAAAGGCGCTGATCAGTCTGCACGAATGCGCAGGCTGGTCTGCACCTTTGTTGATCGCAAACCCCCGAAGATAGGTTTTCTTGCACCGCAGCCCATATGTTTTAGCTGAGAAATAAAAAAAAAAAATCATTTTTAAATCGACCGCTTATGCTAATCACATTTTCTCCAGGGGAGATTAATCAGCAAACCTTGGATTTCACTCAGTGATAGTAACTTGGTCTGCAAGCTAAAATCACAAAATATAAAAAAACACACAGAGAAGAATGTACCATATTCCACAGCGCAAATGCACATGTTCCTATAAGCCCAAACGAAGAATATTTTATTGCTTGTTAACACAATATGAACTTCTGATTTCCAGTCAATCAAGTGGTGCAATATCAGTATGAACTTCTGATTTCCAGTCAATCAAGTGGTGCAATATCAGTATGAACTTCTGATTTCCAGTCAATCAAGTGGTGCAATATCAGTATGAACCTCTGATTTCAGTCAATCGAGTGGTGCAAATTCATTATTAATATGAATTCAACATGTGGATGAAAAACAGTGTGGATCCTGAATCTACACTGTTCAAAAGAAGTCAAGCTAATTTTGTTTGTTTGGTTTGTGGTTTAATGTCCCATTCAACAGCTATGGTCATTTCGAGATGGTCAGTTTACCTAATCATACTTTTCCTGGGCAAGCGTAGACAAAGCAGTTGACCAGTACCTCGTGCACATACTTTCGTGAAGTGCAGCTATAAACGGTTATTTAAACAATTGCATTATTAGGATGACTATGGTAATTCAAAGAACTTGTAAGATAGTAAGAGTAGTAAATAGTAAGGAAACCACAAAAGTAACAACAGTAAATGCCAGCATTAACACTTTGGTTCAAAAATTTACAAAGGTTTACAATAAAACCTGTGCAAAAGAGCCACTCTCAAAAGACCGAAAATTGGTTTTCAAGACCAATCATCACTTTATACAGGTCAAAAGCATTACAGAATGCTCCAAGAGAGCATTCTGCAATACTTTTGACCTTCATTAAGCTTCCATTTGTCATTAAGATCTTTGTTTTGTCTATTTTTGATTGGCCGTTTGACACAGGTTTTTACTGTATCCACATTGCTCTTCCCTGTTAGGCTACGGTCTCATATAAAAATAATAATATCAGTACATAAAATTTACATCAAATGAAAAATATTTACCCAGAATACAGCATTGTCTCAGTTTTGAAGGTGTACTGATGCACCCTCTCATATGAGGTAACTTGTTTCTAATAATCTACTTTTGTATTTTATCTGTAGATATGATCCTTCTATTAAAAGGAAAATAAATTTCTCAGAAGGGAGATAACTCTGATTTTAGACCAGATCTCTTTGCTTTTTTGGGTAGTGTAACACTAGAATAACCAATTATCTCCCTTTTAAACAATGGTACAAATTATATGGGTGTATCTATTTACATCAACCCTTAAAGTACCCGGTGACAGATTCAGCAGACGACTCTTCATCAATTTTTGTCTGCAGCTAAGGCTTTGAACTTGGTTATCTGCTGAAGAAGATTGATGCTCTGAGGGGTAAACTGTTTACCTACTAGTGTCGTCTGCTGATAACCTTTGCAAAAAGTTTAGAACCAGATCAGGCCCGACAAAATGTTGGGCCTGATCCGGACCCAAACTGTTTGACCCTCTGATGGTATTCCTAAAAGAATTTTTCAAAAAAGTTGATTTTGAAAAAAATCAGCAGACGACAAAAAAGGCTTTACGCAGAAAGCTGCCAATATTCCTCCAAAGCAAATGCAACAGCACACTGTACCCATCAAAATATATGTTGCTGTAGTAACCCAGAAGGCAAAGTAGTACAGCGTCGGGTCGCAGTAGTTGGAGGCAGAAGGATCAGGTGACCAACGGCCATAGGTTCTGTAGATCCACACGTTACCTGAAGCATAAAACCTCAGATAAGGATCGAAATGCAGATTTTTAGCTTACTCAGTGGGCAAAGAGTTAAACTGTTGTCTATGCTGTAGATTCTAAAACGTTCTTGTGGTAGAAAATTCCTGAGTTATTCCCCTTTGCAAGCGCCACAACAGGCTGCCAGTATTCCTCCAAAGCAAATGCAACAGCACACTGTACCCATCAAAATATATGTTGCCGTAGTAACCCAGAAGGCAAAGTAGTACAGCGTCGGGTCGCAGTAGTTGGATGCAGCGGGATCAGATGACCAATGACCATAGGTTCGGTAGATCCACACGTTACCTGAAGCATAAAACATCAGTTTAGGATTGAAATGCAGATTTTTGGCTTGCACTAAATGATGTGAAACATCAGGACTGCGAAGCCCGAAACCCTGAGGTATTCTCTAAAACATTAAAAAACTAATGTTTTGCATCAATCGATGCAAGCTTAAAATCCGAATTTCAATCAATATATATTTAACATTTTACATTTTTTATCCTATATGCCGTACAATCTTACAGCCAAACACTGAAACACCCTTGCTACTACCATTATAAAATTGTTTATTTTTAATTGTAACTGGTGTTTTTGAACAGCCAGCCAGCTAAACTCTTTTATACCACCCTTACCAACTTTAGCACAAAATAGCCTGTGCTGTGCAAGGTCAACACTGATGTAGGTGGTAGAAAATAGTTATTTCATGGAATGTCTGCCTGTACGTAAGATAATCCACTCGCTAAAGCTCGTGGATTATCTTCACGTACAGGCGGACAACCCATGGTATAACTAGTACATAAACAATGTCATGTTTATTATGTCATGCAAATGCTGATAAGCAAGAAAGTTGAAGCAGGCGATAATGCTACTTCGGGGCTATAATTTTGATTAACTTAGCCTTTGGTGTAGGTGTGATTTATTAATATTACACACTTATGTAAACCTTAAATTTAAAAGTGGTAAATCTAAAATTGCTGGATATCAGAGCATATTATTTTATCCTTTAAAACACTCCTGAAATTTTGCTGCAGGTGTTGTTTTCAAAAAAGTCGGATAAAGCTGATAACATGTGCAAACAGTTTGTTGCCAGAGTGCTCATAACTTTATCTATTTCTGACGGAATGCTTTGAAATTTTCATCATCAGTCCAGATCTGGTTCCAAACAGTTTGATCCTCTGATATTGTTCAGACTTTTTTGACACATGCTGGCAGACGATTTGCATTAAATACAGAGCCTCATTTTCTGTAAAGTCAAATAAAAAAGATATCACAAAATATGTTGTCTGCTATAGTCATAACTAGCGATTTAAGTATTAAAAGTATGCTAAAAGGGTGTATTACATGTTAGGTTCTCAGATATCAATGAAATATTAATTATAGGTTATTATCCTGACATGCTGGGTAATTTTTCATACTTTTGTTGTCGTCTGCTGACTTTTTTCCAAATTAACTTTTTTTAAAAAATCTTTCAGGAACACAATCAGAGTATGAAACAGTTTGGAACCAGATCTGGACCGACATTCTGTCCAAACTGTTTGCAAAGGTTATCAGCAGACGACAAAAGTGGGCATTAGCGAAGAAAGAGTTAAGGCCATTTTTCACCAAGTTCCTTATTTAATGATATGGAAAGTTAATCCATTCCTAAATGAAACAACCTAAAAATGTCAGTAATAGTTCCCTTAAATTTTTACAACCCTTCAGGTCAAAAATAAAAGTTGCTCTTCACAAGTTTCTTCTTATTAGTTTATTAGAACAATAGCTAAAGTGTAAAGGTCTGGTATTGATTCAACTTTTACGGTTGCTACGGTAACAAAACTGGCTGCCAAAATAGGCTGAAAATAGGAAAATGACCATTTAGGAGCAAATTGGAGACATGTAGCAGAGGAATAAATATAGAGCACAAGCAAATACCAAAAAATATTTTAACAGATGATGAGAATTATCACGGCACACAATATATTAAAAGGTTTTTTTTGTATTTGCTTGTGCTGATATCTAATTCTTAAAAAATCGGTCTCCAAAAGCCTCAAATTTGGCCTAAAATGGCAATTTCTCTATTTTGAGCCTATTTTGTCGGCCATTTTGGTTACCATAGCAACCGATCAAAGTAAAATAAATGCCAGAATTTTACACTTGGGCTATTCATCTAATGAACCAATATGATGAAATTGGTGAAAAGCAACTTTCAGTTTTTGGCTCTAGAAAGGGCCAAAATAGCCCCTTAATGCACATACCCCTTTGTGGATGCCACACCAGGTTCTCAAATTCACTTGTTCGAATTTCATGATAATTTTGGTAATGGTTGAAAGTATGGATGAGCAGTCTGATTTGGGTCAACACAGTTTTAAAAAGACACACAGCAGACGTCATTTAGTTGTGATTAGGCAGCAGCCAAAGAGGTAACATACCTGCAATAAACCAGGCGAACAGAAAACAGCTAACGAGGCCATCAAAAGGATTAGTCTTAGCGTTCTGCTCGTCTTTGTCATCTTTGTCCTTATTGCGGGCGCGCTGACCGAGTGTCGACAAGTTCTTAACGATACCGAAGGCACCAGCAACTATGAGGTAGATGGGAATGAAGCGCTCTGCTGGACAATGATCTTTGTGGATGGCTCCTGAAACAAGAGAATCAATAAAGCTGAAGGATGCTCTCTGAATATATATACTCAACAAAAAAAGTTAAGGAAATTGCGTTTGAGGGGCTATGACAAAACATCTAAAACATTTAAAGACATTTGAATTTCGCAGTAATATAATGTGTCAATTTTTCTTTCGATGGATGCTTTATTTGGATTTGCAGCACCTATAGCGGCTTCTAAAATCAATGTCAAAGTTGACTGGTCTTCACCCCATTTTTCGCAAAATTTCAATATTAGGATCAAACATGGGTTTTCGTGAAATAAAATTCGCCTTTCCCTCGGCAGATGTTAAAAATTGAGGGCGACAGATCTGGTGGATATAGTGGGACACTTGATGAGTCAATTGTACATGGATGAGGTGTTGAGGCATGCTGTCCTGCATTTCCTAGAACCAGTGCAAGTACATGTACCAAGCCTAGGATGCTAAGCCAGAACACATCTCGCCAGAATCAGCAAAATTTATTTCATCAGAACAATGTTGTGTGTATTGACTGGCCAGTGCCCTCATCAGACATGTCTACAATTGAACATGTGAAGGGATTTTTCGAAAAAGAAAGTCTGAAAAGTACGAAAACAAAAAATAAAAAAGCTCTGAAAATGACCAGTTAACTGGCTATTTTCATAGCTTTTTTTTTTAAATATCTCCAGAAAAAAAAAGTAAAACTAGTAAGGTAAACCAACAGTCTGTATTAAATCTTCAAATATTTCATCATTTTCCTAAAAATCTGGCCAGGACAATCACTTTAATTAGTGTCACTCTCAAAAATACACGGACAGAACCTCAAAAACATGTTATTTCTTTTTAACGAAACCAATAATATTTAGAGTCGGTGGATAAAATAAAAAGTAATTTTAGAAATTAAACTTTATTTTTTCTCTACTTTCCGGAAATTTACAGTAGGAGGGTTTGTAAAACAACTACGAGGGGCGTTCAATATGTAATGAAAACAGCCCAGTATATACCATAGTATTATATTTACACACTTCGTAATTACTTTAATTTAAAGGTCTGTTTCTTGGCTAAATACATGTAAAATTGCAGTTGTCCAGCTCATCATCTAATTTACACCAGCCACTTTCAAGATAGGGTGCTGAAGTACACTGCGATATGAAATAAAACAGTATTTTCAAAAGCAGATAACTACATGAAAAAGGGATGTTTTCAGTCTGCTTCTTCGTGTGGTAAATATCCATATATTGGAGATTTATACCTGCAAAAAGATTTGATGTTGCTTCGTAATCTATGAAATACTGAGGCTGTCATTTTGGTTAAAATCCTCCTTGATGCTACATTTTCTGACATTCCATTGACAGAGTCGTTTTTGCGTGAACGAATACATAGCGAAAATTCATACGAAAATCATTTGTAACATTTTTTCTGGCCGCTTCGATGTTCATTTGCAAGTAATAAAGCAGATTTTAAAATTTCCATATTTAATCTCACTCATAAAGTACCCACAAGTACGTCATTTGAAATAAGAAAATCACTTAAAAGAATGCCATCATTGGCTAACACTGAAATTGGTCAGACAAAATACCGCGTTTCATCAAAGTTTGCATCAGGATGCATTATTTGTACATTATTACACGTATTAACATGTACATAATCTGGCTGGCTAATTTCAGACAATAAAATTATAGGAAACAAAAATGGTATACCAATCAGATGAGATACCCCTAGATATTGGTTTCAGTTTAGCTGGTCTGCTGCCTATGCACTGTGTTTACTGAGACTTCGATACAATCAAAATTATCCTTTCCTCGTACAAAGCCACATTTCCGATTTTCAAGAACCGTGCGTATTTAAGTATGACGTCCATTGCTTTAAACGACGTCAACGTAAGAGGGGGTAACGTACTAAAACCGTTTGCACGAGACATCGGTACGGTCAAAAGTTTGTATCGTTTTAGCAGATAAAGGGAAAATGAGTCAGAAAACTATGGATATGCGATTCATGCATGTTAAATGTTTGTTTTAGAAAATACAGCATGCCTTTCTACCTTTGTTAAAATGAGTCTTTACAATTCGAAGGAAAATATATGCAGTGTATATTAGTGTGATTTTTAAAAAGTCTGTAACATATTGAATTTGGAAATGTAAAATAATGTTTCATGCACCATTATAACGGCGACGCTTTGATCTTTCGTTTGGCATATGGCATTAAATCCTAACGCGTTTGTGGATGGAGTTATGAATGGGTTTTCATTACATATTGAACCCCCCTCGTAATAAAAAAATTCTGGCCTTATCTAGCTTACCTGAAGCAAAAGAACAAACTATCAAATACACAAAAACACAATCATGGAAAGCTGAGTACTTGTATTAAGAAAAAGAGGGGTGGAATGGTATAGACGTGATTTCTTCCCTTTTCCTGAAAAAAATCTACTGTACACACTGTGAACAATGTAATATTTTCCTAGTAGCTAATTATGGATAGGGGTATGTTTGTTAGCAAATATCACTAATACAAACAGCAAATGTAAGATGTAACACCCAGGCATTGTCATTCAATTATGAGTGAGCTGCATCATGAGAAAATATGGTAAAATTTCAAACACTTTTCTCAGTATTTTTCTGTTGGAATTAAGTCACAAAATGCTTGTAAAAATAGCAAACAGGGTAGACCCTGATCAGACTTGTTTCTTCAGAAGCAGTCTGATCTGGGTCTGCCCTGTTTGCCTCGGCCTTTTTGGCAGGCAACCAGTGTTTGAAATTTTAGGACATTTAACGTATGTGTTTGGAGCTTGTCAACATGTAAGACTCAAATTGGCAAGAATATGTGGAGAGCTCATAATTTAACAGTTAACTACATTGTCTTGACAGCAAAATTTTTACTGTTCTCATATAGTTAAGAAATGAATTTGATTCTTGGAAGGTTCATGGAATCATGAATACTTGGGGTCTCTTGCAAAGTAAGTGAAGCCTGAAGGGCTTCGCGTTAACTTTACAAGAGACCCGAAGTATTCATGATTCCATGAATCTTCCAAAAATTGAATTTATTGCTTATATTCACATTTTATTAGAAATTTCTCATATATAGAAATTATTTATAATTTAGGAGATAAAACAATTTTGTATTTAATATCTAATGGTATTAACTGTTTTGTTGGAGTACAAAACGGAAAAGCGGAACAGCCAGTGTGAACACTGACAGCCAATGGAGCAAACAAGAAGCTTGTTTTGTGCGTACAACTCAGGTGTGGCTTGCTGTCCATCACAACACCAGTGTCAGATCTGGCGAATGAATTTAATGTTCGAAGCCAATTGCATGGGCAAGTGAGCTTGGCAGCTTTCAATAAAATCGTGTGTGGTTCATGAGGCTATGACCTGTTGCAAAATTCTTAAGATTCATTTAAGGCTTGCTTTGAAAATGTAAATATTATTTAATGGGCCTTGACACGAGAAAACCTTCTTTGAGGTTTGCGAGCAAGTAAGGCTCAACCTGGCCTGCTGAGCTACAGAGAGTAACTAGAATATTGAAATTTTGCATATTGCCATTTTGGATATATTACTTTCCAATAAGCAAATTACAAAGAGCCTGATCAGACTGGGCAGATGTCCAGGCACATCTGCGCCTTTTCTGTTCACATACAACAAATTAAGTCAGGTTTTCTCAAACCACTGCCCATATCATATTCCCCTACTAAATAAGGCTTCTGTGCGCATAACTTTTTAAAAAAATGTAATACCATATTTTGAAACAGTGTAGACTAGACCTAGATCAGCTGGCTTCTGATGCAGACAGCTGATCAGGATTGACACTGTTTTCATCCAAGTCACTATAAATCCATATTAATAACAAATTGACTGGCAATGTGTTTATATCTCATAGTGCACAGATTGTGTTTAACCCTTTACCCAATAGAGGTGCCTTTTAACGCTATTGCAAACAGAGCAGACCCAGATCAGACAGCTCTTGTAAGAGCTGCCTGATCAGGGTCTACTCTGTTTTCTTATGGAAATATGATTTATTATATACCTATAAATGATAAGACTTTAGAACTGTCTGTTTTCTGGCCATCTGATACAGAAAGGCGGATCAACGAACTGAGGTTTTCTGAATCCATATCACTACCCTTTAAAACGAGGCTAACGTCGGTTACCTGCTTTTGGGGCGATGTTACGTAAAGTAAATTTCAAGCATGTAACCAGAGACGGAAAACATAATGATGTAACGTCATATTAAATGACGTGAATATGATGTGACAAAATGTAATGGCAAATGTTCTCGCATTTTTTCTGTATTGATGACCAAAACAATTTATAAAATAAAAATAATTGCAGAAAAAGGTAAAATATTATTATAAAAGTAACTTGATCTGGCGTACAGTATCACGTCGAGTGGATGAGGCCATACCATTGGATCACCCTCGACGCTTCGTGTCTCGGGTGATCCAATGGTATGACCTCATCCACTCTTCGTGATACAGTACGCTATATCAAAGTTACTATTATAATAATGTGTATATATCTGATCCTACACTATAATTAGTGGACCTAACAAGTAATTTCTTTGTTCTATGTACATACATGAAAGTTTATTTATATGATTATTCATAGTGGGTGGAGCCTAGCATGAATATTCATGAAGGAAAGGGTTAAAAGAATATTGTGCTTATAAGGTCAAAAATGGTTTGTTGTAAGTACCTACCTATGACAATCATTGTGATGGGTATAGCTAACATTAAGGCAAGGCAGATGGTGCATCCCACTGAAAACAAAAAAAGAGCGGAAAAGGAATAATTTTAGCGTAAAATTTCTTTTTTTTCCCTTTATCTACCAGTCTAAATATATGCTTTGGGTGTTCATTGATACGGTTTGGTGTTCATTGAGACTGTTTATTTGAGTACCCACAACATTATGCTTTGACAGAGAAGAAAGTTACGTATTTTATAATTAGACCAAATGAAGAAATAAGTGTGCTTCGGGTAACGGGTCTGAAAATTTAAGGTAGAGTAGGCACACATTTACTTTTTTTTATTATTTTTTTTCTGGCAAAAAATAATAATTTTTTGCATTTTGAAAGGCATTTTGCCGTTCAAAATATATGTAATTAAATTTTTCCAGAAAACCTGAAAAATTCTAGGTGTCACCAGTACATTTAGGCAGGATTGGGTTGACCTAAACACATATGCCTTACCATTCTGTTCTGGCAGACACTTGTAAAATTTAACCTGATGCATGACTATTATTAAAGTATTTGATACTGAATATATACTTTTTTGTGATGAGTTATGTGTATTCGGCTTTTTCCGAGCATAAATATTACCCAGCATGCAAAAAGTTAATGCATGATCAGGTGCTACATGAGATATAAGTTCATATAACAGATTCGTATCCTGGTGGACATTCTTATTAAAAATGCAAAATTGCCAATTTTTCAATATATATTTAGCCCCAGATTTCTGTTTGATTTGTTTGTTTAGTTTGATGCTTAACGACAAATCAACCCTTGTTGGTCATCTGCGTCAGTCGGGGAAATTCCTGTTTGAAAATTTCATGATCATATGATTGCCCTGGCTTAGTCATTTGTATATGCTGGAACGAGTGTTTTTCCGATTTACATTATGAAATTCTATTGTATGCATTTGTAAATTACTATAGTGGATAAAAATGATGAAATATTATGTGTCGTTTTACGCCTTACAATCTTCAACAATACAAGTAGTTGTGTGTGGGTGTCTTAAGCTGCCAAGAGCAATTTACTGCAGCAGATGACAATTATGAGCAGAAGATTCACACAATATATATTCCTTATTTGGTTTCTTAAGACACCAACAAAATTAAAAAATGTTGCACAAATTTTTGCTGGCCCTGAGTGCAATTGTACATCTTTAATAGACTCATATGTACATAAAATTAACTCTTTATCTTCTTGTGTCGTCTGCTTATAACTTTTGCAAACTAAATGTCAGGCCTGATCGGGATCCAAACTGTTTGACATTCTGATGGTATTTCCTGAAAGAATTTGTTAAGAGTTGATTATGAAAAAATCAGCAGATGACATAAAAGCATAAATTAATTCAGGTGACAGTGAATTTGATCAAGCATATCATGTTTCCTTTTTTTAACCTTTTGTTGGACAATAGGTTGTTTACACGTTTACAATATGAAGAGTTGGATTTGAATAGAAAACTATCCATTTACTTGTGTTAATTGTTATGTACCACCGTCCGCATTTTTAACCATTTGCAATTGTATTTCTTATCATTCCAGCAAAACTTAAGCCTATTTCCACCATTCTCGACAATTAAATTGTTCTCTGCTCTCCGATCATCTGCTTATGTACTTTGATAGCCTATATTGTAAACAATATTTATGAACCCAGATATTTGTAAATATGTTCTTATCCGTCATTTCTAACATTTGTTTTGGGTGCTTAAAAGAACCGTCTCATTGAGACAGTTTTTTTAAGTACCCACAACATATGTTTTGGTTGAAAAGTAAGAAAATTCATTTTTTTTATTACGCTCACTTATCTAGGGGCCTGATATACCCCTCAGCTAAGGCAGATATTTAGCAAGTAAAGTTGAGACTAAGGTCAAAAAGTAAACTAGTATGTCCTGGAAGGGGAACATGCAAAAATGTTGACACTTTGATTAACAGAATTTCAGCATAGCAGGAGCAGTCTGGTCTGGGTCTTCACTGTTTGCCTAAGCCTTTTGTCAAGCAATAAGTTCAGTTCTTTTGAAGCATCCAGCGACCCAGGCAAAAATTTACCCCTAAATCTAGTCCTACTTTTGTACCCGGTACCCACCAGGCCATGAACTCGACCTGGTTACATATATAGATGCATTGTTAGGATCAAGGTTAATATAATTATATATTTTAACTGTAGTGGAAAACAGCCTATTGATTTAAACAAGAAAATTTTTCAGAAAATGCCAGGCACGGGGGTTAGCTTGTTACAAAGGCCATGTCAACTGCTGAAGCCATATTTTAAAGTATCTACAATGTTAGGGATGTGCCTGGCATGAAGATTAGCTATTAAAAATGGGGTTAGCTGATTAAGTCATGCCTCACATGGGGGTTACCTACTATCAGGCCTTTAGTAACGAGTGCATAACAGAAAAATAATTTTCTTATTTCTCAACCAAAAAACGTCTCAATGAGAAGAAAATATTAACAATTTTTATGCTGAAATTTTTCAAATATCTAAAGGCTATGCCTGGCATGACAGTTAGTTGTATTGGACGTTTCCATGTTGACACCAAAATTTGTGAGTTTTTCTGACAATTTCTGAGCCATCAATATAATCCATACTTTGTTTATGCTTGCAGCAAGGGCCCTGGCAAGACTGTGCAGTCTCATCTGAGCCTAGAGACTCCCCAATGTGATCAGTACAGAAATGTCATGACAGTTGGCTATAATACATAGCAAAAATTTAATTCAGGGTGTAAAAATACCCATAAGCATTGTTAAATAGTTTTGTAAAAACAATTTCATGTTTAAATGGACATGGACAAAACTTGTATTGACCGAAAGCTTAAAGTAATGCTTTAAGTCAACAAACCCATGACAAACTGACCACTATCGCCAGATATAAAATTCTTCTAAGACAGATATGGCCTCAAAATGTCCTCAATAAAGCATAGATCAAGATAAGGAAATTTTATTAGCGTAAAAATGTAAATATTTTCTTTCCCAGCAATTTAAACATGTGTTTCGGGTGCTCAAAAGAACCGTCTCATTGAGACGGTTCTTTTGAGTACCCACAACATATGTTTTGGATGGGAAATAAAGAAAATAGTTTTCCATTACGCACTCTTATCTGGAGGCTTATATCTATTCTAAATATTTGGTTATGGCACTTAAATAGTTTAT
This sequence comes from Loripinus fragilis, assembly GCA_964019695.1. Lineage (NCBI taxonomy): Eukaryota > Metazoa > Mollusca > Bivalvia > Lucinida > Lucinidae > Loripinus > Loripinus fragilis. The sequence goes on from OZ026521.1 coordinate 31,499,126, forward strand.
TTCTGTAAAAGGTGTGTAAAAAGTAATGAAAGAATGGTAAAAATCAGACTGCTCCTTCTGGGTTTACACTGTTTGCTCTGACCTGTATCCAAAATATTTAGGGAAAATATGGTGCCCTAAAAGATATTTTTTTTTATCTCGACTAAAACATAAACTCTGGGTTCTGATGGAACCATCTCATGATCACAAGAGAAAAAGTACAAGAAAAACAATGAAGACCCAGATCAGACTGCTACAAAAGGAACAGTCCAATTAGCACATTCAGTACACATATCTATTGTGATGAGCATAATATTGTGAATCAAAAATTGGCTGACCTCATTTTAATAATGTTGATTATTTCTATCATTACATGAATGTCAATCCATGAAATATGGCTGTTATTTTTCTTTATAACCCTTGACCTGCTGAGCAGCCCAGATTTATCTTTTAATAAATACATTGTAGATCCAGATCAGCTGGCTTCTGTCAAAGCCAGCTGATCAGGATCCACACTGTTTTCCACAATATTTGTAAATACATGCTTATAACTGGAACACACCCAAACAAGGGAGGAATGTAGTACATTAAAATAATCAGCATGGCAAGGGTTAATCCATAAAACCACACCCAGTATAGTCCAAGCTTAAAGGTGAGATCAATAAATGAAAACAGACAAAAATCGCCTCTGTGCAAATATTAATAGTTATCTCGCCTATATTATTTGTCCTGAAAATGTTGTCTGCTTTTTATGTCTGCTGCATATATTGAAGTACACTACAGACTAAATTTTATCACGGAAGCAAACATTATAAAGCCTGATCCGAGTCATTACTGTTTGTAATATAAGCTACCGAAGAACGTAAACAGATGGGAAGCAGACCACATAAGTTGTGACTGGCTGAGAAAAAAGTTTATACCAATCTAGTGGGTTGACTCACTTAGGGTGGGACATGCTCCCTGACGCCCATGTTTTTAACCGCTAAAATTCATTTAAGCTGTTTTGTAGGTCACCTAAAGACCATTTCTGCCAAAATAGTTTGTATTCTGATCAGCCATTTCAGAAGGGAAGCTTTTTAAAGTTTCCATAGCTGCAACAAGCCATGCCCCCTGGTGGCAGATAAAATATGTTTTGCATTTCTTTTTGTAGAAAGTCACCTAGTGACCATTTCTGCCACTTATTTCCAATTCTGACTACTGGCCCTGAGGTTATAAAACATTTTCCATGCTCAACTCAGCTGAGCACGAAACTTATCCTGCTCATAAATGTTAAAATGCCAACAATTGTTGGCATTTTAACATTTATCAGCATGATAAATACAACATCTGAGATACTTAAATCATGAAACTTCTTTATTTGTCAGTATTTTAGTATTTATCAGCAGTTGAAATCGTACTCAGTTGAGTTTAGCACGAAAAAAGTTTTATTACCTCGGGACCTGGTTTCAAAGTTTCTTATATACTAGGTAAGGTACAGGTACATAACAGAAACTGGCAACACCCCATGATGGCTATGTTTTTCAATATATTGTTTGTGGCCGTGTACCTTGACTATAACTAGTACTGGCTGGATGGGTTTATGGTTTTATGTCCAGGAGCACCCAAAGGCTCAACGGGCTGTGGTTCTGGTTTTAAAGCGCCTCAGTAGACGCGGCCACAGCTTAAAGTCTCATCTGACAGACTGGGAGAAGCCGGGAATCGAACCTGCCATCCATGGTTCAAAAGACATAGGCTTATCCCCTACACCATGGCCGCTTCACAATGTTTTTCAATATGTCAAATTTGCTTTAGCTATTTTTGAGGAAGGTCATCCAGCGACCATTTCTGCTAAATTATTTTTTGAATTCAAATCAATGGTTTCAGAGAAGATTTATATTATTTTTCCTTACCACCCTGGCAACCATGTTTTTTGACGGAATAAAAAAGTCTCAGCTATTATCGCATAGGGTAATCCAGGACACAATCCTCAGAAAGTCAGAATTTCCTGTGAAGTTTGGTTAACCTTTAAAGCGCCACTCACAACTGCAGCAGACGACAATTTTTGCAGCGTCTTTCCTAATTTATCCTAAAAAATAAGATATGTTATTTCGAGAGAATCGTCTGCCAGCAGACTATTCTCATGAAATATCATACCTTATTTGTTATTTTTGAAAAAGCAGCAAAATTTGAAATTGTCTTCTGCTGCAAACTATAGGTGGCGCTTTATGGGTTAAAATTGCCCCTGGAAGATGAGTTGTCTTAAAATGAAAATTGTAGTCACTGCATGCAGACAATGGACCAGGGACCAAGCTGGCCCAGAATTTTAGGGAGAAGTGACTTCTCCCTGCAGGAAAATTAGGGAGAAGTGACAGTCAGATAGGGAGAAGTTATAGCGCAAAATTACGGCATTTTCTGTCAATTTAGAAGCAAATTAGCCAGTACACATACTATTGCCATTTAATGGAAGGAGAGACACGATGCAGTGGAAGTAGATTGTCTGATAATGTCACCACAGCTTGCATTTGTGTGGTGACAGAATGAAAATGAGTCTCCCTTAAAAAAAAAAAAAAAAAAAAAAATTTTTTTTTTTTTTTTTTTTTTAGGGAGACTCCCACTTCTCCCTGGGTCCCATTTAGGGCGAAATTTCGGCCCCCAGGGCGACCATTTCGCCCTAGTCGCCCCCTAGCTTGGTCCCTGATGGACACCCAGTTAAAACAATAACTCACATTGAGCACATCATGCTCTTAAGCTAAAAGATCAGCAGACGACAAGCAACCATTAACAAGAGGACCATAGTGGCCCTTGAACGCTCACCTGAATTCTTAGCCCTTGGGGCACTTTTGTTAAGCACTGTGAAATCATTTGAGCAATATAAAGAGCACATCATGCTCTTAAGCTAAAAGATCAGCAGACGACAAGCAACCATTAACAAGAGGACCATAGTGGCCCTGGAACGCTCACCTGAATTCTTAGCCCTTGGGGCACTTTTGTTAAGCACTGTGGAATCATTTGAGCAATATAAAGAACATGGAATATCGTAGATCATTTTTCTATTTTTAGCTCTGGTGGCCATTTTGTTACTGACGACGGACAACAGACCAATACTGGTCACAAAAGCTCACCTTGAGCCTATGGCTCAGGTGAGCTAAACATTACTTGGCATGCAAAGAGTTAATAGACATAATTTTATGAGCCGCGACATGAGATTTCCATCAATGTGGCATTTTGACAAGTGTAGACTCAGATGAGCCTGTGCAGCCTACTTTTAAGCTTAGAAACTCCAAATGGTGTTCGGTCAGTAGCTGTACATTCAAAGTATGCTGTATGCGAAGGCTGGTCTGAGGCTTTGCTGGCCGTACATACCACATTGTTGGAAAGCTCATGTCGCGTCTCATATAAACTTCATAAGCAAGGTTGGACAAACAAATGACGTAATCAATTCACTGATAATATTTCATCTTATTCCTGAAGGAATAAAAAACCCCTGACAAGTGTGTAGCCAGAACTCTTACGGAATTACACACATCAAAGGGAGACTACTGAAGCAAGCTGTAATTCTAATAGATTACATCCCTTTTCAAAATGGGGACTTCTCTTAAAGGAAATAATTTGCTCCCGATAATTCTTTCTTTTAAGAGCAGTCCCTATAGTATTGAAAAACGCTATTTTCACATTAGGATGTGTACAATTTTCAATATGCACATGCGTAAATGTGTAATGGGAGCTTCGCCTATGCCTGATGACCCACGGAAGTGAAAGGCCACTTACATGTTCCCAGTAAGATGACGCAGATACTTTTACCAAGGTCCACCTTTCCAGATGACTGCTCTTTTGCTGCCTTCATTTTACCAAACAGAGATTCATAGGAGGGTGGGGGAGCTGCAATTACAAAAACAAGACTGTACAGTAAAACCTGTGTAAAAGGACCACTCTCAAAAAGATCAAAATTGGTTTTCAAGACTTATTATCGATTAATGCAAGTCAAAAGAATTTCAGCATTCTGCAATACTTTCGACCTACATTAAGCTACCATTTGTCATTTAGATCATTGTTTTTGTCTTTTTTTGAGTGGTCATTTTACACAGGTTTTTTTGTACCTTCAATGAAATACTACGGTAAATGTACTCAAATTTCAAACACTTTTCTCTTTCTTTTCTCAAATAAAATGCAGGTTAAAATCAGAGCTGAAATTAACATAAAGCTCATGAGAATACCAAACTGGGAAGACCCTGATAAGACTGCTTCTTCAGAGCAGTCTGGTCTGGGTCTGCACTGCTTGTCTAGGCCTTTCGGCAGGTGACTACTCTACCTTGATAAATTAACACCTCTTGCTCAAGCCTATCTATCCTAATATTTAGGGCATATATATGCCTGAATCTGAAAATATTGTACTTACAAATCACATATGCCCAAAAGCGTACAATTAATACCCATGAAGACATATCCGGCTGGGATAGAGGTCCAAATTTTGAACTGAGTCTTCAACTACACTTTGTGTGTGCAGGCAAGGAAGGCTCAGGCCAGTCTGCACAGTGCGCAGGCTCACCTGAGCCTTTGCCCAGCCTTTGCTGCTCCAAAATGCAGTAAATACCAAAATCTCATGTGCTGGCTCAAATGGTAGAATTCTCTTTAGATGCTTTAATTAAGTGCTTCAAACATGAAAAGCATCAGAGAAAAACAATGGGGACAGCTTTACAGTCTAATCATTTGTTATTCACTGTCTTGACATGCTTTAATGGGTATGGAAGCACAGCTAGTCCTATAACAAATGTCTTCAAGAAATATAAAGAAAACATGTAATTATAGTTAGAATATAGTTACCCAGGTTTTGGCTGGACTCAGTATATGATGGTGGTTGGTTCTCTGTCATGATGGTGACACCCTCAGTTCCAGTGTATGCGGGAGGAGCCTCAGTAGCATTATAGCCTGCTTCCTGAAACACAGAAAAATGCGGCAAATTCTATATTCTGTATCACGTTTGAGCTAATTAGCACACTTGCTCCTGTAAGCCAACACTCAGTATGTTTGTTTGTTTGATTTTATTCTTTACGTCCCAGTCAACAATATATTTTAGTTATTTTGGGACGGGTCTTCCTGGGTTGAACCAGTAATAAGCAAAGATAAATGGTTCTTGCTCAAGTACACAACACAGTGACGCCGGTGAGGCTTGAACCCACAGTCCCTCAGTCTCGAGTTAAGCACTCTACCACTGAGCCACTGCGCTCCCCACTCAGTATGTACAAAATGTAACAGGTTGTTTACTGTACACTAAAGTGTATTAACTTCTGATTCTCAGTCAGTCGATCCAGCGGTAAGATTTCATTAACCCTTTGTATACTAGTGGATTCTTCCTTCTGGTTTGATACAATATTCTTAGGATATTCCATTGTACATAATATCTAGGGGAGTCAAAATCATTATTTTCTAAATATATTGTATTCTTTTGTCTGAAGATCTTTTTTACCTTAACAGACCCTGATGAAATGCAGCATCACGAAGGCGCTGATCAGACTGTGCGGTGTGCAGGCTGATCTGCGCCTTTGTTGTTTGCAAACCCCTGAAGACAGATTTTATTGCATTGAGGCCCAATTAAATAATGCTGAGAGAAAATATAAATATGATATTTAACAAAGTAATCTATGTAGTGCAATTGGTAGGAAGTCTGATTGCAGAAACTGAGGTTGTGGGTTTGATCTCGGCCTGGTCCCATACAATCGTGGAGATTTATCATGTAATATTTTCAATGGACATTCTCCTCCTTCCACTGGGTTCAAGAAGGATTGGTGTCAGATACAAGGGAATGTATGTGCATGCACGAAATACTGGTCAAGCTTGCCCAGGACAAAGTATGGTTAGGTTAAGTAACTGTCTCAACATGACCATAGCTGCTGACTGGGATGTAAAACCACAAACCATCCAAAAATTATGTAGCAGATTGATGTACATGTATACTGGTCAAGGATTTTTTACCGTGTCACAGGGGCAGCTATACCTTTTTTGATCAATTCGAACAAAGTTCCTAATCATAAAGTCATAATGTTTGATCATATTAAGAAGTAGACATAATGAGCAGATGACATTTACTGAGTTAAAATATAGTGGCAGCAACATGGTATTATTATACAATTATTGACTAATGAGGCATTGGATATGATGTGATATCGACCAGATAATACCAATATTGACCGAGGCGAAGCCGAGGTCAATATTGGTATTCTCTGGTCGATATCACATCATATCCAATGCCTCATTAGTCAATAACTGTTTTATTATATAACATTTAGAGAAAGATGTACAGGTATTATTGCACCTGGAAAATAATACTGAACTTATATACAAGTTTTGGGACAGACAAGCATTTAGCAGAAACAGTGCAACCCTAAATAAGACCACCCTTTTACTATTGCATATATGTTGTGCATGAGTGTCATCATTCAACATTTACAAACAAGAATTCTAACACACTTCGCATGTAGAGCCAATGATAAAATAAGTGTGATATGCCAAACAATAATTCACAGCTTTGAAAGCGCAGGGAAAATGTGTGATAGCTGACGTCATTTGTTACTGGTAAATGACGTCATTCATGGCATTAGACGGTGTAACGTCGTTTTTACGCTTGAAAGACGTTACAAATACATGTAAACGTATGCGACGTGGTCTAAGTATTGGCGGGAGTTCTTCAAGTTGGAAGAAGCTGAAGACTTCAAATTTGTTTTCGCCGTTTATTGTGCATTAAAATCGAAATAGATCAGCTCCAGTGCGAGATTTGTTGCGTTCTCAGAATCTACGATATGATTATTAGCCACGCTTTAGAAAAGCAGAACCAGAACGGAAAAAACAGCAAGGAGTCTAATTTTAGTAACTAATATACACTGGCAAACGCGCGCAAGCCAGTGAATATGACAATATATTGACTGGCCACGTGAGCGCTCTAAGCCAATGAAATTCAGTCTTTTTTCTTAGTTATATAATAAATGATATTATTAGGTTAATTCCAGGTCACTATACTTCTTTATAGGTCAACATACTATGTATTAAAATAATCTTTTAAGAGCAATAAAAATATTTGTGTGAAAATGTTCAACAAAATTCCACCTACATACATGTATATTGATCTGGTCTATAAACTGAAATAAAAATTATTATTCAGAGTAAAATCTCTTGAAACAGAGTAAAATCGCTTGAACAATGAAAAATGCTGTGGTGGCATGCAGTAGATGTTCTAAAATTTCGCACACTTTTCTCTTTCTGTTCTCAAATAAAATGTTGGTTTTCAGGGCTGGAATTCACAAATTTCTTGTCAGAGTAGCAACTAGGGAAGACCCTGATCTGAGTCTGCCCTATTTGTCTGGGCCTTTTAGGCAGGTAGCTAGTGTTGAAATTTTAGAACATTTACCATACTCCTTGCCTGCCAAAAAGGCCCAGACAAACAGTGCAGACCCAGATCGGACTGCTTCGGCAGAAGCTGTCTTATCAAGGCCTTTCCTGTTTGCTATTCTGATGAGCATTTTGTGAATTCCAGCTCTGATAACCAACATTTAATTTGAGAACTAAACAGAAAGTGTATTAATGTGTTTGAAATTTTAGGACATTTACCATATTTAAGCTGATCTGAGTACAACATGCCAGGCCCTTAGATAAGAGTGCGTAATTAAAAATTAATTTTCTTATTTCTCAGACCAAAACATATGTTGTGGATACTCAAAAGAACCATCTCCACAAGGCCGAATCAATGAGACGCTTCTTTCGAGGACCAAAAATACATGTTGAAATTAATGGGTAAGAAAATATTTGCAATTTTATGCTCAAAACATTTGTTTATCTCAACCTATGTACATCAAAGGTTTAGATACAAATTTTGAGCATAAATTGTAAATATTTTCTTACCCATCAGTTTTAACATATGTTTTGGGTGCTCAAAAGAACCATCTCATTGAGACGGTTCTTTTGAGTACCCACAAAATATGTTTTGGTTGAGGAATAAGAAAATTAATGTTTTGGTACACACTCTTAACTAAAGGCCTGTACATGTACGCTTAAGCTGAGCTTTGATTGTTGAATGTCCGCTGTGAGTTATCAACAATTGCTTCAAAGTGAAACTTAGCACTGGCCGGATTTTGACCAAACTTGGCAGAAATGATCCTTATATTTCTATATAACCATCTTCGATAAGTATTCAAATGGTTCCAGCAAAACTGGGCTTAATGAGCAAAAAATAATTTTTCAGAATTAAAAAATTTTCTTGTCTGAAACCACAAGGTCTACGGCTTTGATATTTTGAATATAGCATCACCTAGTGGTCCATCTTCCAGCAAGACTTTTCTCTCAAAAATTGGCCTGTCACGAGGGTCACAATGCCATGATAAAAGGCTAATATATGGAAAACATAAAAAAATATTGTCTGAAACAACAAGGCCTAGAGCCTCGATAATTGGTATGTAGCATCAGATTGGGAAAAGTAGAGTGGTAAACCCCTAAATTGGGGAATTTGTTATAGTGCACAATTACATGTACATGTATGTCATTTCTGGTCAATAAAAAAACAAATTAGCTATTACATAATATACTATTGCCATTAAACTGAAAGAGAAATAAGATGCAATGGTAGTAGATTGTCACCATGTAGCTTGGTGACTGAATAAAAATTCTAAGAAATTTTTTTTTTATTATAGGAATGAAAACATTGAGTTGGAATTATTGAAGATTGGGATTTTTTTCACAAATGACTCAATACCTGTGAAATGATACAAAATAATACATTCTACTATTAAATAGATTGACATATATATTAAAAGTTTTGAGGTGAAAAAAGAAAAAATACAAATTTTGACTAGATACAAATAAGTAAAACCTGATCAGTTTCATTAAAATTACATGTTCATCAAGTAACTGGAATTCCCCGAATCATATCTGTCCCAAAACGGCAAAACTGAAGTCAAAAAAGGCAAATTCATCGAATTTATACCCCCAACGAAGGGTTATTTTAGAGAAATGTTTGAATCTACATGTAGTAGGTGGAAAAAATCTACTCTCCCTTTAAATAATGACATTATCACTTGCCCTTAAGTTAAGAATCGACATTCAGTACAGTGAAGGCCACTAACATTGCACACTTAAGCCTTTTGACCTCCGTTGTATACAATAAGAAAGAAACAAAATTGAAAAAGTGTGCACTTGTTAACAACTTTTGTAATTTTTTGCCGAAATCCATCCCTGCTCAGCAGTGAAAGCTTAGAGTGAAAATGTTTTGCTGTTTTTCTCTTTCCAAAAGCAGCCTAATACCAAATATAAAGAAAAGATTTTATCTGCTTAAATGTGGCATAGTCACTTGGTCTAGTGCGCAATGTTAGGGGCGGCGCAATGTTAGTAAACATTACTGTACCTGTACTTGTATCATATTGATGATAACATTTAAACTTTTTTTAACTGTTTTTGAACATGTTTAAAGCTTACACGTGCATTTTAAATTGGGTGTGTTTTTTAATCACAGTCTTTCTGCTGAAATTTCAAGAAGATTGGGGAAAAAAGTTATTGGGCTGGGCACTGGCGGACAGGGTCGGTCGGGCCATCAGAAACATAGTTAATTTTCTTTTTGGCCTAAGCCAAGCTTACTGCTTTCTCTAGGTGTGATCAACAGCAGCTAGAGCTTCAGATTTTTTCAAGATAGGTGGGCCAAAGTGACCCATGGAACAAAAAATGCTGGGTCATTTTCTGAAATGATTGGCCCAAGCGTATGTTGACATTTGAGTTGCATTTTTAAAAGGGTGCCTAGATTTACCGGAAAGACTTGAATTGCCAGAAAGAACGCCGAAATTCCGGAAAGACCAAAGAATAATAGGGAATTAAAATATATCCGCTTAGTTTATGCCTAGTGATGTATTAACCTGTTTCGGACGAAAAGCATTTTGTATGTTTTATTGCCAATATAATTGTATCGTTTTAAGTATTTAACCATCTCTTCAAGTCTTGTTTATTCAAATTTATGATTAACTTATTGTATGTCTCTCGTATTCCAAGTGTTTACTATAATATGTTTATTTATAATTTTGAAATAAACTTTTTAGATTTTTATTTAGTAATGTCCATTTTCTGTAATGTCCATCATATCGAAATGTACAATTAAAAAATAAATATAACAAATTATATTTATTATATTCATTAAAAGTTTTCGCCGAAGCACCATTCAATGTTTCCCTATTATTCTTTGGTCTTTCCGGCATTTCGGCGGTCTTTCCGGTAAATCTAGGTACCGTTTTCAAAAGGTTATATTCTTAAATTAACCCTGGAAACAAAATTGGAACTTAGAGAAACTTAACAAAGGAACAGCTTACAGTATATATATAAAGATCAATTTCAAATACTATATGTTTAATGTTTAATACCTAAATTATCTAATTTTCAAATAAGTTGCCAAACTTTCCATTGATGTAAAAAGGCTAAAAGATGTGCCTGTCGAACCCATTGCCTTGGAAAGTGGCACTGGTGGGGCGCCATATTTTGAAATCATGCGATAATGGCGCTGGCACACCGTAAACCTGAAGGCCTGCAACAGCTCAAAACATGTTGATCAAGATTAGTGGTGATCCTTTGGTCTGTTTGGGGAAGCTAAATTTGGACTCCCACTGTCCTCTCACCTACCATACAACGAAAGGCTAAAAAAACTAGGTTATTCCTTCGTCAGAGTATAGGAGGCTCAGGACAGATGTTATTGAAGTGTACAATATAGTGAATCAGATTGACCGTATACCAATTGATAAATTCTTCAAGATCAATGATGAAATATCAACACGTAGTAATGGTCTAAAGCTTTTCAAAAAGCGGTCAAGATTAAATGTTTGGGCAAATGTGTTCTCAAATAGAGTTGTGAATGCCTGGAACTTATTACCAAGTAAAGTTGTACTGGCACCCTCCCAAAGTAATAAGGTTGCAAAGATCAGGAATCGATACAATCAAGTACCACACCTGACCCAGGATACCAATGGGAAAGTGACAAACTCACAGAAGACACCACAAACGAGAGCCAAGAGGTCAGCCCTTTCCCAGCAGGTGACCACAAAGCACATATAAACAGACGCGCACAAAACATAGCAAACACAAGACAGAACAAAAACATAAAAGATCCACAAAAGAAGTACCGCCTTGGAACGGTCAGTAAAATATTTTACTGGAGGGCTTAAACCGGTTTAACGGCGCCAACCTCACCCTTAATTCAGATGTGGATCAAGACACATAAATATTTGGTTTGCATGAAAGACCCCTAACTTATCAATGCATCATCTCCTAAAACATATAAATCAAGATATAACAAGGAGATAAAGCAAGGATAAGGACTCAACAGTAAATTAAACTGAATACCGGAGCAAAAGAAATCCAACAGGTAAACCCCGGTGGGCACGACAAACAGCCAAAGCATCAGGCCCCTACCATCTCATCAATAGATAAGTCTTTAAGTCGGAACCATCATAGAGTCTGAAGTCCGACCCACCAGCGTGCAATTAAAGAGGAAAGCAAAGTTGCCAACCGTGATTGGGTTGACTACCAAGCATGCAGTCTGTTGCAATACTCCTTCATGCCAAGACTTAACAAATTTTGGTTCGAACATCCACTAAAATTCACATCAAGATACATCCCTGGAGAAACAACAGTATCAGTCATAAGAAGATGTCTAAACGGGCCATTAGAAGTGGCTTAACAGCTTAACCAAGGTCTCTAGGATGATAAGAAATGTCTTCCCACGTAATCATTAGCTACTGCAGCTAAATCGGCGGAAGCACTTCAGTTCCACTCCAGGGAATGGATTGAGCAACACCTCAGCTCTGTAAGCCGCATTCAAAGGACACCATCGGCGATGCCGGCTGGTCCATCGAGGGATATTCGACTAGATACGGATCCCTCCACTGAGGTAGAAGTTTCCCCAGAGGAGGAGGAGAGGTTATTGAGGGAGGACTCCCCAACCATCATGGAGTTTGATATCAGTTCAGTGCCGGGGCCTGACATTTCGGGCTGCCCCACCATGAAGCGCCAAGTGGTACAGCGGCCGCCAGCTCCATGTACCTGTAGCAGCATTGTTGCAGAGCAGGATGGGCCAAGGAGAAGATCACCGGTTCACTTTCCCAGTCAAGAGGACACCCCACTTTCCGGGAGGACGAGGGAGAGAAGCCCAAGGAAGAGTGAGCGCAAGGATCGTAAAAGACCCTCACCAAAAAGGCGTTCATCTCCAGTGAGGAAACCTCGTAGCAGGTCCCCAAGGAAGAGGGAACAAAGGGACCGTCGAAGACCATCACCGGGAAGGCGTTCATCTCCAGTGAGGAAACCTCGCAGCAGGTCCCCAAGGAAGGCAGTCGCTGAGATTTGCGGACCGCAAGAGAGTACGTCACTCTCCAGCCCCTCAACATAACTCGCCATCCAGCCAAGTTCAAAGGCGTAGCCCTGTAGGAGGACATGCTGTGGGAGATCGGAATCGCCACAGGGATGCTGAGAGGTCAATAGGGTCAGCGGCCGCTGTGTGTCCTCCTCTGATGGCTGGTACCGGGGATAGGTCGACCTCGGGCAGGAGAGATCACTCAACTGGTGTTTTGAGGAAGTCTGCTGCTGACCGAGCTGACAGGTGCCCCGTCCTGAACTGTGGCGAATCTTTGTCTAGAACCCATGCTGCCACCCATCTACCAGGGATCTTCAATGACCAACTGGAGCCGACTGAGGAACTCAGGCGCCAGCGAATCAGTGTCCTGTGGATCTGTGAAAGCCGTCTGCTAGGCTCTGTAACCAATTTGGCCGGGCTAGTGCAGTATGTAAGTGACCTGAGGCAAATCCAGAGAGGTCACTACATGGTCTCGATCCAGCAAGCCAGGGCCCTGACTTCAATGTGCGAGATCCAGGGGTATGAAGTTCCGGAAGTATTCAACATAGAACCTGCCAACTCACCAGCTGTCCTGCTCCATTGGAGAGTCCTGTTAGTGGTGTTTGCCTGCCTTAATGATCCGGACAGACAGGAATTGATAGATCGCTATCCCATCAGCTCTGAATGGATAGACGATACTCTTCCGGAGGCTATAGACAGCCACTTTCACCTGGACAGGGCCTGTTCTATGTTAAGGTCACCAGGAGCTTCGGTTGATGACCTGTGCAAGTTAATCCAATCCGATAGGGAGTACCGAGTGCGCCTGACAGGAGGAGTGGTTACGTACATGTATCTTTTGTGACCCCCATACATACCCAACCCAGGAGGAGATGCAACATCTCAAGTCACAGGGGTATGCCATCGCACTTGGCCTTCACCCGAAGGGAACCAACCATTACTCGGAACAGGACTTCAAGACATTCATGAGACTGGTTCATCAGCCGGAAGTCACCGTCCTGGGAGAAGTCGGCCTGGATTACACAGCAGACCCATCCACCTGGGGACAGCAACATGTAACCTTGGACCGGGTCCTGAAGCACATTCAGCCCTCCCAAGTCCTAGTGTTGCATGCCAGGGGAGCATATTACCAACTGCTATTCCACTTGAAGGGCACTATCACGCCAGAGCAGAGAATACACCTTCACTGTTTCGAAGGTAACCAACAGCTGTTAGCAGACTGGATAGGGGAGTTCCCCAACACATACTTTGGGTTCACGGGCCTAGTCCAGCACTTTAACGAGGCCAAGAAGCAAGCCATGAGAAGCTTACCGGAAAGTCGACTGTTGGTGGAGACAGACTCCCCCTATTTCAAGATTGGAGGAAGGAGGCACTCTTCCCCTGCTCTGGTGGGGATGGTGGGAAAGATGGTGGCAGATGTGCAAGGCTGCACATGGAAGGAGGTTCTACAGGTGTCCTCGAGCAATGCGAGGAGCCTGTATCATCTGTAATGTCAGAGCATTCTGGCAGCCGGGGGGGCCAAGTACTGGTAATATGCTTAGAGGACCTAAGTTTGCCCAGGAACGGCATTACGGTTACAGTTTGACTGGTCAGAACATTCTGGCTGTTTGAACGGAGAGAAGAGCCACTGAGTACTGGTTACCTACCCAGGAAAAGTGATGATGGCTACGAAACCTTCTCAACATTGAGGAGGGGAGAAAGAAGGAAGTCCTCTGCAAGACACCAATGGTCACTTCCCAGCATCGGGGAGGTTGTGGTTTTTCAAAAAAATTGTCGCTGGCCAGCTTATGGATTGTTAAAGACTACCTTGGGCGCACTCCTTTGGGATAAAGTGGGGAGGAGTGTAGTAGGAGCCGATGATCCATGCGGCGACGTGTTGACTTGGGGATGTTTGTAAAAGTTACGGACATGCGCAGAGAGACTTCCTGGCGGGTTTTCTGAGAGCACATTGCAGAACCCCGTTGCAGGAATCATTCGAAGACACGCAGCAGCAGGGAGAACAACAGAAAGTATAACGCTACCAAACTCAAGAAGATTACCACTACTTATAGGAAAATAGAGTAAGTATACCAGGGTGCTCAATTCAGCGTCCCCAAGAACCCTGCGTAGGCCTCCCCGCATCTGGAACAGTCTTCCTAACAACTTCCGAGGACTGCTCCGGAGATGGGATGGCCTTGGATGTGGATGCCCTCTGTGTTGTGCCTAGTTTTGTTTTTTGCTTTTGATATGCTTTGCTTCGCTTTGCTGTTATTTGCTTTTTACGATAAATGTTATCTGAGCCAGTGCATGGGATTTCCGACAGTGTGGTATGTGCGACCAGCAAGGCCTTAGATCAGCCTGCGCATATGCCCAGTCTGGTCAGAGCCTTTGCTTGTCGATTGAATGTTCTGTGACTGTTGGGCTGCTGACTAGGCGTCGTTTGGGGCTTCTGTGCCTGGAAGGGTGGGGGGGGGGGGGGGCTGTGTGGGTTCGTCTGGGTCTGCGCCTGCCAGGAGGCCACATTGTTGGAAATCACATGCCACTGCTCATCTATTATCCCATCCTTTTGTACACTTGTGCCTTAGAAATTTCCGTAGTCAAGACCACCTCATTGAGTAAAGCCTTGCTTTTATTTTTCACCTTTTTCGCTTTTAGGGCACCTACAATGTCAACAGGATGGGAATACTTTGCAAATTAAACTCTGCCTCACTGTTTTCTTCCCTTGATTCTTTAAGGGAAGAATTTATGTTACCCTATGAGTGCTAATTGCATTTAGAGCTACTTGCTTTTACCGTCTGCTTTGAATATACTCTAGTATACTAGTCTCTTAATCCCCTATTTAACCTTTTTAAAGAGATTTAACTTTTTAAATAATTTTGTTTTTTAACCCAATTTTATTTTCAGTCTTACAATGTATATATATGTTTATAAGGAAGACTTCCAGTTTAGCGGTCCCCAGAAATTGTAGAAAGTGACTGAAAAGCCCTTTAATACACCCAACAGTCACTGGACATTTCGGCCCATGTCAATTTCGGCCCATAACCAAATCGGCCTATACAATTTCGGCCCACAGGTAAAATAATGTATAATTGGTATGTTTGTCTATAATTGGAATAATTAGATCGGCTTACCAGAAATTATCCACACAAACATAATTATTAATAAGAATGGTTCGATTTTATTGATTAGAAGTTTTTATGTTAGAGTAGAGTTCATCACATAGGCAACGAGCAGCCAAGGCTCAGACGAGCCTGTGCATTTGCGCATTCTAGCCAGAGTGTTTCCTGTTCGCATCTGAAATGCAAACGATTCTTTCTTAATCCAATTATTCAGTTTAACTAACCGAACAAGTTGTATTTGCTAATGAAAAATATATATGTGGTTTATGATACCAGTCTAAGCGTTTTCTAGTCTTTACTAGTTTGTAAAGTCAATCTATTTTCAGTTTTTTTTTTCTCAATATAACTCTATTATCAATTCTAATTACTTTCAATAATATATCATCTCTTTTGCAGAAATCCAGGTTGACAAAATTTATGGGCCGAAATTAACATGGGCCGATTTTGTTATGGGCCCAAATGACCCGGAACCCACCCAACACACCAACTATCGATAGTTTATTTATTGGGGTTATGAATTCTTTTTAATATGGGGGCTACTGCCCCCACACCCCCGTCGAAATGTTATTTGGCCTTTTTTTTGGGCCAGTAGACATGCGCAAAGGAATACTTCCGGGGACTGCTAAACTGGAAACTACCCGTTTATAATACTACTGTGCATGCTCTGTGATAGAATGCGGGTCAACTCGGCCTTGGGTCAAGTCGGCCTGAGTCAAGTCGGCCTGGTCAAATCTCAGCCTAGACTGGTTCTCTCCCTTTAATAGCTTGTCAGCATATTAAGACAGGTAACTACTAGCCGCCATTGCGCCTACTGTTGTTGTTGTTGTTGGTATATTCCTCCACTGTCTGGAGAACTTCACATAAGTGAATTTTACTAATTAAATGTTCAGAAAACATTACGTGTAGCATACACACTGACGTCATGAGTGACGTGGTGTTGGAAAATACCCTTGACTTAAAGTGCATTTTTAAACAAGCCGTTTTATTAAGTTTATTTTGTTCTTGGAGTTTATATTATTTTTTCTATTACTTTATTATCAAATTATAGCAACGGAAAAAAATCTGAAGTTTGTGTTGAAAAATCTTTTCTGGAGCATGCGCAGTCGCATGAGTAGGATTCTCTACTTTAAGTAAATACACGTTACCTGACCCTAGATGGGTAGATCTAGGGGAGGGAACCAGACTAACCTCGGCCTGGTCCCATATTAAGCCTGGTGGGGATGTGTTTAATAAAAAAGAGTTTATTCAACAAAAGTTGGAGGAAACATGTGTAATACTAAGAAAAATATAATTTTATGCACCGCTTATTCCATTTTCTATACCGCACCAGGGACACTCTATATCAGTTGATGTAAGTTGATATAGAGTGTCCCTGAGCGCACTCATCATACTTAAAAAACAAACAAAAAACAAACAAACAAAAAACAATCGGCACCTTTCATGTTGATTGCTTTGATCAGACTTTTAATTGCAAACACTGATTTTACTAATTAAATGTTCAGAAAACATTAATTGCCTTGTTTGCAAGATATGAGAACTTGGGCTTGCCAAAAATTGCGAACACTTACATAAGATAAAAGGCAGACATTACCTTTAATTATCATGTAGAACGTTTACCTTTAATTAAATCCATCAATACCTTAATCGCAATGTTTGTCAATTAGAAAATATGTTTTCATTTAATAGTAAAACATTTATTATAGTGAATATTATTAAAGCAAATAGTAAACATTTATTTTTCAAAGGTTACAATTGAATCTACACCAGGCCGAGTTGACCCAGGCCGAGTTGACCCAAGGCCGACTTGACTTGCGGGCCGACTTGACTTCAGGCCGAGTTGACCCACTACCATGTGATATACTCTACATTTTATTCTCTTTAAATTTGTTTGTCGAAGTAAAAGCCCTACAGGGCTTATGTTACTTGTTATATGTATATTCGACGTAAAATAAATCTTCTATGTCTATGCCTCTGTCAGACTGAAAGGCAATGGCCTTGGAAACCGGGTCTCCACTGAAACACTTGGCAGATCAACCAGAAACGTCTTCTAATTAGAGAGAAAATCATTAGATTCTATTGTGATAATATATAAATTAAAAAAGAAACATCCAAATACGTACTACGTCTTTGCTTGTCATATTTATCCTCGTTATCTCTAATTACAACGCTCCTAAAAAAGATTGTTTATCACAATCTGGAACAAAAATTGACAAGTGGATTTTTTCCAATAATTGGTTGCCGAATCGAAACTGTGGAATAACACGGCGGAGGGAACCAGCATACATTATTAACCGAATGCAAGACGACTAACTGAAGTTATACGCGATCCAGACCGCAATATATTATATAAACGTCTCCACGTCAAAACGTCCCCACGAGGCAATGTCGCTTCTTCTGCCACTTCATACGGCATACACCCTCATACGAGTATTACGTGTCTCAACTTATTGAAGATTGTGAAAAGAAGAACTTTCATCAAAGCGGCTCGGATCCAAAATCAATTTAGTCTGACAGGTTGTTGTATGTAGTTGTGGAATTCAAGACTAAATTAGACAAACTATGGAGATCTCAAAGGTTCGATCAGACCAACATATATTAAGCATTTCTCAATTAACCGGAAGCGACGACAAGTTAATCATAAATTGAGGGGAATTATAAGCCGTACGGGCTTAAGAAGTTTCCCAGAAGACAAAAGGTAGACAAAAGGTAGGTAGAAGGTTAAAAAATATTTACAGGTTAAAAGCGACTTCACCCACTTGTCCTCCATGGTCAACACCCTGACATTGAGGCGCAGAGTGAGTCCAGTTCCTGTATGTCTGGTGGTAAGGGATTCCAGTCCCGGTCCCCAGGGAATGAACTGTCAAATTGCTCAAGGACACAACGCAGTGCCTCAGGTGAACAGTCCAGTTTCCCAATACATTATGACACGACATTAATGGAGCATTTTTATTTCTGAATTTTGTTATAAACAATGAAGTGATAATAAATTTAAGAAATAGTCAAAATTCTACATAATAACTATTTCACATTTTTCTTTATTATCCTTAAGAAATACATTTTAACAAATGGAGAAAAAAACACTCGAGAGGTACCAAAAACACTCTCAGATGTTTAAGTTATATTTTGTTATGGGGACAGAGGAACTCATACGAGTAGGGAGGTCTCTATAACATGTTCATATGTTCTCCCAACACTCGCGTCTTCAATATTTGGAGAAACACTTTCAAGTTTCAAGGGCAACATCATGATCATTGTCTAATAACAAGTCAAGTCAAAAGGTAAGTGAGTATGACCAGGAAATGCTACAATCACATACTACAGATCAACCCATGGTGCAACGAGGATACAAGCCTGTACCTGTAGACAGTCCACTGAGGATTGGCTAGGGGTACGGCTCTTAAATTTCAATTATATACATGTATATGTTTTAACTTATTTTAACGTTTGAGATATCTAATAAAAAAATTCTAGTTGCAAAGTCACATCTATTTCGGTCGCCATGTTGGACGAGGGAAAACTGGTGTTCTGTGGTAAAAATACCAAGACTTATTACACAGCTAGATCACTAATAATTGGGCTGCGACTGGAGAAAAACTGTCTTTGGGGGTTCCGACTAAGTGAGATCCAAACCAGTCTGCTAAGCTACAGAGACTAGCTAGAAAATCGAAAATTCGCTCGTAGCAAGTCTAGATATGATACTTTCCTATAAGCGAATAACAAAGGCGATGATCGGACTGCGAGGATGCACAGGCTGGTCTGCACCTTTGTTGTTCTCAAAACTCCAAAAATAGTAAATGAGTATGATCAGGAAATACCACAATCACAAACTGCAGACAACCCCGTGGCACCGTGAGGAAGAGCCGCTCAACCATCACGAGACACCAGGAAGACAAACCAAGCAAAGTAATCAGCTCTCTCTTCCCCATCAAGATGAATGCAATGCTAAAATGGACATAGAGTGTCGCACAACAAAACATAGAACAATTACAGACTCCCACAAAGGGAGTAACAATAAACAGAAAGTCAACAACAAAAGAACCACCGCCTTAGAACGGACAGCAGCCTAAGCCACCGGGGGGCTAAAATGCATTTTACTGGTACCAAATCTTCGCCCTAGATTCTGCTGTTGTTGAAGTACAAAAAGTGTTCAGCTCGCATGGAGGCCATCTAACTAATGCAATGTATCATCATGGAAAAACACTCTAATCAAATTACTACACCATGATGAAACAAAGAAAAAGCTCATGACTCACAGATAGTCAGAGCTAAAGAAAACCTCAAGTTGAGCCACGGTGGGTCCAGCTACAGATAAGCATCAGGCACCAACCCACCGATTAAAGCTTTACGTCAGAGCCGTCATAGAGTCTGAGGCCCGACCCACCGTCGTGCAATTAAAGAGGAAACCATAGCTATAAACCGTGATTGGGTTTACAACTAGGCATGCAGATTGTCGCATGATATCCAAGTTATATCCAACCCTTATATAACGTTTAACTATCTTTTTGAATTGATCACTAAAATTAGGTTTTCCAACAATTCGTTTGAATTTATAGACTAAATCACCATAAAATATAGGTTCTGATATGCCTTGTTGCAGAAGAGTTTTTAACCCAATGTTGTATTTAACAATTAACTCTGAGTGTCTGTGGTAGAATTTAGAAAATGCTTTTCGAATTTTATGATATCTATAACCTTGTTTTAATAATTTAGCAGTTAAAAATAAGTTTCTGTTGTTGAAGTCATCAACATTAGAACATACTCTAGCAAAACGTATAAGCTGAGAAATATATACACCATAGGAAGGAGAGCGAGGAACATCTCCATCAAGAAATGGGAAATTTACTATTTCAAAATTAAAATCATCACGTTTATCATACAGGTTTTCTCGCTTCGAGGCCCAATTGCTGGTAACAAAGGCTTATATAGCCTCCACATCGTGCATGTATGCAAGGGAACTGACTAAAATTTAAACAGAAATAAATTGTTTCTCTCTTTCCATTTCTTCTTGCTTTAAACTTATTTCCGTGATTTCACACTACCTCATGTCAGCGTTGAACGACTTGTTTGGCATCCGACGTTGAGCTGTCTCCATTGATCGTGATGATCAAGTGTTTGTATAAAAGAAGACAATAGTTGTGTGTTCACTGTAGACAAGCAATTAGGGACGCTAAAAAGAAATTATTTAAGTGGGTTTTCGCAGTTTATCCATATTTATTCACAAGGGACATCCAACAATGATTGTATAAAATATAACCTTTCAATTGATTGCTGGCTTCCTTTCCACTGTCAAAGATGGCGTCCTAACAGATGTGAATTTGCAACACGAGTTTTTGTTGGATTAGATATCTCAAATGGTAAAATAAGTTTAACGTAGCCAATCCTCAGTGGACTGTCTACAGGTACGGGCCCGTATCCCTTGACTCGTAGTCTAGAGATACCTAACCGTACCTCTAGTCTCGTATTCTAGGGATACGGGCCCGTACCTGTAGACACTTCCAAACAAATAGCGATAACATCGACATGACATTCATAACACAACAGAAGTAATGCAACCAGCTCTCTCTTCCCCAGTGAGATAATTGCATATCTAGAAAGGAAACAAAGATCTGCAAAACAAAACAAGGACCTTTCATAAAAGACCTGCAAACAATTGTAGCAATAACAAACAATAAATTTACAATAGCAAAACCACCACACAATGCAGTGCTTCGGATGAACAGATTCAGTTTCCCAATATTGACATTAATAGAGCATTTGTTTTTGATAACAACATTTTGTTATAAACAATGAAGTGATAAAACATTTAAGAAATAGTCAAAATACCACATAAGAACTTTTTCACTTTTTTTCTTTTTCATTTAGATCCCTCTCTTCTATATTAGAATGGACAGCAGCCGAAGCCTCTGGGTGGGGTATGACTTAAGTTAACTTTACTGGCCAAACCTTCACCCTTGATTCTGCAGTTGTTAAAATATACAAAAAAATTATGACAGATAAACAAAGTTACACATATAACTACAATAGGAATGGAAAATCAGTACAACTCAAATGTTTTCTTCTACAAACTAGTTTCGGATTTTATTCCTTATTAAGTGCAAAATGGTTGATTGTATATAATGTCACTAGGAAAGGATGCATGACATTACTATGTGATGTCATAAGCGCCAAATGAAATGACGTCAAAACGTCAAATTAATTGACGCTATTTAGTGACGTTATATGGAGATGGCAAAAGTGCATATAATGATGAATACATTAAGCTGGACCAATGATACAAAATGTCACTAAAAAGACTTTACAAGTGGAATTAAAGAACATGAAAATAATGACAAACAGCATATGTATACATAAAATATGCATAAACCCATACCCAAAACTGTTTTACTTAAATAACCTTCTTTGCAGTTACTTTTATCGTCTGCTGATTACCATTATAAACCAGTTAGATCCAGACCAGGACCAAACGAACCATCGGTCCTGATCTGGATCCAAATTGTTTAACATTCTGGTAGTGCACCTGAAAAAAAGTGGTCAGCAGACGACAAAGAATTCAGTATGCGAAGATTTAAGGAATTTGGTACAATACCTTGGAATTCATTCCGTTTGGATGCATGGTATTTAGACGATGCATCTAGTAGGTTTACTTCAATAATCTAGGCCATTCAGCCTCAACTTTATCAATAGGGGCAAATGAAAAATCCCTTGGAGTATGGCCATTTTCATTGAAATGTAAAGAAACATTTGTCAAATTATCTGGATAATGACAATATCAAAACGATGACTGTTCATTCTTTTTTAAACCTTTTGGTGCGTCTGTCCAACATATTGTGCATGACATTTTTTACATGTTATTAGATAAATAACATTTTCAGAAGTACAGTCAAAATCATATTTAAGCAAAAAGCTTCATTTGTATTGGAACAAACAAAATCTGTTGATTCATTAATACTCTTACAATGGGTACATCTGCGTCTTTTGCATGAAGATACTGACCCTGTAGGAGATTTACTGAGATTCATTTTTGAATGAGTTAAAATGTCAGCAAGGTTTTGTGGTCTTTTAAATGCCAATACAGGCTTATGTTGGAAGACATAATTAACACTAGATTTTTTTTAGATAGAGCAAGCAAACCCCAGTATTTGTTCATGATTTCACCAATCCTGGGTAGTGAGGGGTTGTAGGTTATCACATTAGGGATAATTTTTGCATTACTTTTTGCAGTTTCCCTTAAAGCTGCATAGTCTGTAACTTTTGATCTTTTAATTTTAGAAATAAAGTTTCTTTTTTTCAAGAATACAGTAAAATACTCAAATTCAGGTAAGCATTTTACCATTTTCATAAATCTTAACAAACTATCACTATCAAAACGACAGTATTTATGGTAAAAATCTACTGTCTAGAATTATTGGAGAGACGTAAATAATTACCAGTAAGAGAAAAACACCTATTTTAATAAGATAATTCACTTTTCCTTGCAGTTTTCAGCTGTACTGAACACCTTTATTGTGAAAACATAACTTAAATCTATTTTACAAATGATTTAAAAAGAAAATATATTTTTCGAAAAATGTTCATAGTTGCAGACCTAGTCTCTTTAAAGCTACATCTCTTGAAAGAGAACGTGCTTTCTGAAACGCATGGTCTACAATGTGTTGTAGGTAGTTTCTTTTCATAAAATAACTTTTGAGTTTATCAAGCTCTTTCTCAAAATTGTCATCATCAGAAATAATACGTTTATATCGTTTTGTCTGGCTAAAAGGTATACCTTTTTTGCATGATAAAGGATGGCACGAGGAGTATTCTATGTACTGATGGTTGTTTGTCTTTTAAACATGTATTGACGTATCTAAAGTACCAACATTGTTTTTACTGATGTCAACATCCAGAAATGTTGCTTTTTCCGTTGAATATTGACATGTAAATTTTATAGACGGATGTGCACTATTAAGATACTTTATGAAATCAAAAAGTTCATTTTCAGAATATTCCCATATCAGGAAAATGTCATCCAAGAATCTTAGCCAGATGAGGGGTTGGCGGTGATATTAATTCAATTTATCTTTTTCGAATTTACCCATGAACAGGGAAGCATAATTAGGGGCTATTTTTGTACCTATTGCACATCCCATAATTTGTAGGTAGTTATCACCATTAAACTGAAAGTGATTCTTTGTTAATTCCGTTGAAATTAGTTCTCACAGAGATTCAGTTGATATTCCACTTTTGCTAGGTTTAGAATTTAGGAAGTGTTCACAGGCTTTTATACCATCATTATGTGGTATGTTACTATACAGTGGTGCTACATCCAGTGTCACTAAAAATGCTTTCTTAGGTACATAAGGAAGATTTCGCAACTTGCGCAAAAATATGTAGTATCTTTAACATAAGAACCAAGATTTTTGACATGGGGCTGCAAAATTTCATCAATGAATCTTGATATATTTTCTGTATAAGAGTTACAGGCAGATACGATGGGACAGCCAGGATAACCAATAGGAAAAGTTCCTTTATGTTACTTATGTATCTTGGGAAGCACATAAAATTGTGGAGTCCTAGCACCAGTAGTCACCAGATCATTTAATTCACCTTTTCTCTCTTTTTGTGCAATATTTTCAACAGTATTTTTGACATCTTGTGCAAGATTTTCAGACGGGTCTTCATTCAGTTGTTCATAGTATTTTTCATTTTTCAGTTGGCTTTCTACCTCTTGAATATAATCACTACGATTCATTATTACGATTGATGAAGATTTGTCAGCCTTTTTAAGAATACTTTTTTCATCATGAGAAAGGTCAAATAATGCCTTTCGCTCTCATGGGCTTAAATTGCAGTGATATTTGACCTTTTTAGTGTGCTGCAAAATTTCATGAGTAATTGCTTCTAAATAGAAATCTAGACTGCTATCTTAATGGCGTCTTCACTATTCATATGATTACAAGAATGCAATTAATTGAAAGCAACCAACCAATTTTCTAAAAAGATGATTGCAATACTAGGGATAAAGGACACAAAGTACTGAATCACAAATTCAGGACACAAATTACAGAATTGCCGACTTAGAGCGGACAGCAGCCAAGCCACTGGGGGAGGGGGCTCAAATTGATTTTACTGACCAAATCTTCACCCTAAAGTCTGCTGTTGTAAAAAACACAAAAGAGGTTGATGGAGGAAGAGAGAGCTGATTGCTTTGCTTTGTTTGTCTTCCTGTTGTCTCATGATTGTTGTTTGGCTCTTCCTAACGATACCTCGGGTTTGTCTGTAGTTTGTGATTGTGGTATTTCCTGATCATACTCACTTACTTTTTTTTTTGCTCGCATGGTGACTTCCTAACTTATACAATATATCAGCAGGGGGAAACAATCAATTTGAATAACAAACTGTGATGAAACAAAGAAAAGGGCTCCCAACCCAAGACTGTCAGGGCTGAAGAAATAAAGCAGAACAGAACAGATCTTATTAGACGTAAACTGTACAATTTCATGTCCATCCAATCTATTTCTAATAAAAAGTAGTAATGTCACACGCATGAAAGTAAGTAAGGGTACAAAGATCAGGAATCGATACAATCAAGCACCACACCTGACCCAGGATACCAATGGGAAAGTGACAAACTCACAGTTAGACACCACAAACGAGAGCCAAGAGGTCAGCCCTTTCCCAGCAGGTGACCACAAAGCACATATAAACAGACGTGCACCAAGACATAGCAAACACAAGACAGAACAAAAACATAAAAGATCCGCAAAAGAAGTACCGCCTTGGAACGGTCAGTAAAATATTTTACTGGAGGGCTTAAACCGGTTTCACGGCGCAACAACCTCACCCTTAATTCAGATGTGGATCAAGACACATAGATATTAGGTTTGCATGAAAGACCCCTAACTTATCAATGCCTCATCTCCTAAAACATAAAAATCAAGATATAACAAGGAGATAAAGCAAAGATAAGGACTCAACAGTAAATAAAACTGAATACCGGAGCAAAAGATATCTAACAGGTAAAACCCGGAGGGCCCGACAAACAGTCAAAGCATCAGGCCCCTACCATCTCATCAATAGATAAGTCTTTAAGTCAGAACCATCATAAAGTCTGAAGTCCGACCCACCGGCGTGCAATTAAAGAGGAAAGCAAAGTTGCCAACCATGATTGGGTTGACCACCAAGCATGCAGTCTGTTGCAATACATCAATGTTATAGCCAATCTTTTTATAATGGGAAATTATTTTAATGAACTGCGCTGAAAAATTATTAGAGCCAACAATCTTCTTCAAAGTATACACCAAGTCACCATAGAAATCAGGTTCCGAAAGTCCTTGGCGCAAGAGAGATTTAAGTCCAACATGGAATTTAGAAATCAAATCATAGTATCGTCTATAAAATTTAGAAAAAGTTTTGTGAAGTTTCTGATACCGATAGACTTGTTTAAGAAGTTTCTGAGTTCACAATTTATTGCGAGTGTTGAAGTCAGCAACATAGCTAGATGCTCCGGCAAAACAAATGAGTTGAGAGATATATACTCCGAAGGATGTAGAATAAGGAATATCACCATCTAAAAATCGGAAATTGACAATTTCAAAATCAAAGTCGTCACGTTTATCATAAATTTTGGTAGAAACAATATCATTATAAATTGACAAATGCGAGTCTAAAAATGCGGCTTCGGTATCAGAGGTATTGGCTTTATTCAGTTGGAGCTCTGAAGGGTATATTTGACTAACCATATTGTCAAAATAAACATTATTAATATTTAAAATATCGTCCAAATATCTGGATGTAGTGTTAAACGCATCAATTACATCATAAAGTCCCTCTCATAACAAAACAGGAATAAATCTGCAACCAGGGGAGCACAATTAGTGCCCATAGGAATCCCAACTACTTGTCTATA
This sequence comes from Loripinus fragilis, assembly GCA_964019695.1. NCBI lineage: Eukaryota > Metazoa > Mollusca > Bivalvia > Lucinida > Lucinidae > Loripinus > Loripinus fragilis. The sequence continues at coordinate 31,525,431 of OZ026521.1, forward strand.
CAGCTTGGTGCCAAATTGAACAAAAATGTTGTCCAACAAAAAGGTCAGCGCATCACATACATTTTGACCGACCATGCATGATATTTTTTTAGGGTTTTCTGAAGTAAAAAATGCATTTCTGTCATTACATGCAAGGTAAGGAGAGCCTTCTCTCTGGAAGTTTATTTCAATAAGATCAATAAGTTTATCTTTAATTAAATTATGAAGTAAAGTGGTGTAAAGAGTAGAAAAAATCATAAGTAGACAAACTGGTCGCATTGAAATCTCTAGCTTTAAGTTTATCTAAAATTTCACCTGAATTTTTAATAGACCAAAATAAGTTTTTACCGGATCTCTCATATACCTTTTCACAATACTTGATAACACGTTTTTTAACAGCTGCAAGACACGAGGTTAACGATTTAGAAAGTTCTGTTAACGTACAAGAACTAGAATTAGCAATAAATCTTGCTTTATAGGTTTTTTTATGGAGTTTAGGTAACCAGTGCAACGTAGGAACCCTGTCTTGACTTACTTTAGCTTTGACACCAAAGTGTAGGGCTGTATGACGACCATAGAAAATAGTAAATGAGTATGATCAGGAAATACCACAATCACTAACCACAGATAACCCCATGGCACCGCAATGAAGAGCCGCTCAACCATCACGAGGCACCAGGAAAACAAATTAAGTAAAGCAACCAGCTCTCTCTCTTCCCCATCAAGATGATTGCAATACTAGAATGGACATAAAGTAACTTACAACAAAACATAGAACAATTACAGACTCCCACAGTTGGAGTAACAATAAACAAAAGTCAACAACAAAGGAACCACCGCCTTAGAACGGACAGCAGCCTAAGCCACTGTGGGGCTTAAATGCATTTTACTGGTACCAAATCTTCGCCCTAGATTCTGCTGTTGTTGAAGTACAAGAAATATTCAGCTCGCATGGAGGCCATCTAACTAATGCAATGTATCATCATGGAGAAACACTCTAATCAAATTAACACACCATGATGAAACAAAGAAAAGGGCTTACGACTCACAGATAGTCAGAGAAAAAGAAAACCTCAAGTTTAGCCACGGTGGGTCCAGCTACAGATAAGCATCAGGCACCAACCCACCGATTGAAGCTTTACGTCAAAGCCGTCATAGAGTCTGAGGCCTGACCCACTGTCGTGCAATTAAAGAGGAACCCTTAGCTATAAACCATGAATGGGTTTAAAACTAGGCATGCAGACTGTCCCATGATATACAAGTTATATCCAACCCTTATATAACGTTTAGCTATCTTTTTGAATTGATCACTAAAATTATGTTTTCCAACAATTCGTTTGAATTTATAAACTAAATCACCATAAAATATAAGTTCTGATATGCCTTGTTGCAGAAGAGTTTTTAACCCAATGTTGTATTTAACAATTAACTCCGAGTGTCTGTGGTAGAATTTATAAAATGCTTTTCGAATCTTATGATATCTATAACCTTGTTTTTAATAACTTAGCAGTTAAAAATATGTTTCTGTTGTTGAAGGCATCAGCATTAGAACATACTCTAGCAAAACGAATAAGTTGAGAAATATATACACCATAGGAAGGAGAGCGAGGAACATCTCCATCAAGAAAGGGGAAATTTACTATTTCAAGATTAAAATCATCCCGTTTATCATAAATTTTAGAAGAAGCTATGCCATTTGTTATTGACAAGTTCAAGTCCAAAAACGGAGCTTCAGTATCAGAAGAATTCGCCTTATTTAACTGCAGTTCAGTGGGATCTATCTGACCTACCATTTGTTAAAAATAAGGCTTATCAATATCAAGTAAGTCATCTAAATATCTGGAGGTTGGGTTAAAAGCTTCAATTATATCAGTTTGATTATTGTCAGACAGAGACAGCATAAAGTCTCTCTCATAACAAAACAAAAACAAATCTGCAACAAGAGGAGCACAATTAGTACCCATTGGAATACCTACAATTGTCTATATAATTTTGAGCCAAATCTTATAAATATATTGTCCAAAAGATAATGGAGCGCATCACACATTATCTGACATGACCACAATTAATATCTTTTAGGTTGTTCAGAAGTAAAAAAAGGGCATTTTAATCATTACAAGCCAAATAAAGTGAGCCCTCACTGTTAAATGTTTGTTCAATTAATTCTATAAGTTTTTCTTTGATTAGATTATGAGGCAATGTAGTATAGAGAGTAGAGAAATCATATGTAGACAAACCAGATGCTAGAAAACCTCTAGACTTCAATTTATTAAGAATTTCCCCTGAATTTTTAATAGACCAAAATAAATTTATACCATTTCTTTCATAAACAGATGTGCAATATCTAATGACGTGGTTTTTAATCGCAGTGAGGCAAGAAGTCAAAAGAATAGACAACTCAGTATTTGTACATGCACTAGAATTAGCAATAAAACGCGATTTATAGGGCCGTTTATGAAGTTTAGGTAACCGGTATAACGTAGGAAGCTTGCTATGGTCCTCACCAACAAACAACCCAAACTTAGCTGCCATATGGCATCGATGCCTATCAACGATAGACGTCTCATCAAAGTAAGTAAGGGTGCAAAGATCAGGAATCGATACAATCAAGTACCACACCTGACCCAGGATACCAATGGGAAAGTGACAAACTCACAGCAGACACCACAAACGAGAGCCAAGCGGTCAGCAATTTCCCAGCAGGTGACCACAAAGCACATATAAACAGATGCGCACAAAGACATAGCAAACACAAGACAGAACAAAAACATAAAAGATCCACAAAAGAAGTACCGCCTTGGAACGGTCAGTAAAATATTTTACTGGAGGGGTTAAACCAGTTTAACGGCGCCAACCTCACCCTTAATTCAGATGTGGATCAAGACACATAGATATTGTCATAGAGCCTGTTATGCTCATATGTTTTTGCAGTGCTAAGCTCTTGCTTTAGGGTGTTGATTTAGTATCTTTTTCAAACGACCACAACATTGCTAGCAGACTTATCTGCCGGGGCCAAAACCAACCTCCTATGGAGTTCTTGTATCCCTTTCTTCAAGTAAGTGTCTAAAAGTAAGTTTAGGTTTAGGTGGTAGAAGTTCTAAATTGTTGCAATAAAATGAAATTCTACCATCAATAATTTTAAAAATATTTAGTTTCCAACTATTTAAGGCATTCGACTCAACATGCTCACGTTTACACCAGCGATTACAAAATTCTAGTAAGTCACCTGCAATTTCCTCACGACATGATTTGAAGTCTATTGGCACAGGGAACCTATATTTAGGTCCCTTACATATAATAGACCGAATTCTTGAATCAGTTATGATTTTTAAATCCCCTGTGACTATATGACCAGCGGGTTGATAGCAATACTTAGAGTCCTTACAATCTCAAGAGTCAGGAATAGAATTTTCTATATCAAGTTCTGTTACTAATTTGTTATAGTTAAAAACCAGTACTACGAAAAGGTTTATTATACTTATATCAAATGATAGGGGATTCCTTATTTTCAAAATAAGTAGGAATAGAAGAGATAACAGATTTATCTTTAAATAAACTGGGTAAGTTAATGAATTCAATCCCCTTGTTGACAAATTGAATTTTGATTAAAATGCCTAATATGATTAATTTCGGAGTCTATGAATGGTTGAAGAGCATGTTGAGTGTAACACCGGGTAAGAATTGCTGCATCATAAATTCGATGAGCTCTATCATAGAATTAATTAGCCTCAATATCCAAATTACGAAGTGAAAATATAGAAAGAGTTACTAAACGTGAAAGGGCCATATGTCAGCCAGAATGTTTTAAGATGATACTTAACTCTGAAAGAGTTAAAACATGTTTATTTTTGCGTTTTAAATTTCCATTTTTGCGTTTACCATGAGATCTGTTATTGCATTTACGTATATCTAAAAGAGAAAAAACATCAAAATAAGGTGGTTTTGTAATGTTAGTGACTGCATATTATCATGAATGAATTCATTATAAGAAATGTCAGCTTTAAAAAATGAGAACTTTAAAACATGCATCGCAATTGTGTCACTGTAGTTTGCAGGAAAATATGGCAATTTAAACAAAATCTGTAAGTTTCAGTAGAGGGGGTATAATGCAATTTCAAAGAAGGTGGGTCTGACCCTACCAAATAACTCATATCTCATCAGCAACCCATCCTACACCATTTAACATGTTACCAAATTAAAAAACTAGTGAGTATGATCAGGACATACCACAATCACAAACTGCAGACCAACCCAAGGCACCGTGATGAAGAGCTACATGGCATTTACAGTAACAAGACAACCAAAAGACAGTAAAACAAAGCAACCAGCTCTCTCTTACTCGTCAAGACGATTGCAAACTAGAAAGGGCATAAAGTAATGCATACCAAACGAAGACCAACACAGAACACCCACAAACAATGGGGGGTACATAGAACATTAAATCAACAACATCAGGACCACCACCTTAGAACGGATAGCAACCTAAGCCACTGGGGAGGGGGCTTAAATGCATTTCCCAGCGCCAAATCTTTGCCCTAGATTCTGTTGTTGTTAATACACAAAACTATTTAACTCTCATGAAGGCTTTCTAACTAATACAATGCATCATCAAAGAGAAAAAATCTAATCCAATTAACACACTATGATGAAATAAAGAAAATGGCTCACAACTCACAGACAGTCAGAGCTAAAGAAAACCTCAAGTTGAGCTACGGTGTTAATAAGAGTTTTTAAGAGACCAAAATAGATTTTTACCATTCCTCTCAAAAACTGGCTTGTAATATTTTATAGCATGGTTTTTAATGGCAGTTAGCACCCAGGTAAACCGCATGTCTAGATCTCGGAGGGTGTTGGCTATCGGAGGTAAACATTGCGATTATGGATGGACAGGGTCTGTATTTATCCATTTTTATTTCCTATAGATAGTTTCTTGGAGACGAAAGCAGCAAACAGGTTGCTTCTATATTGAATGGTAAGGACTCGGAATGTGTTAAATGCTTTTTGACCCATGTCCGTAGGACCCTGGGCGACTTTTCAAACGACGATTGTGAAATTTTCAATGAAAAAAATGCTATTCGTTTGATCATAGCTAGATTAACATCAATCTTAGACACAATTTGCTTGTGTCGCCACATATCTATATCGTTTCCCTGCATGATTTATAAGAGTCGTGTCTCAAAATGCTATTAAAACATCAATATTTGAAATTTGCTTACGTTGATATCGTTTTGATGGTTATCAAAATGTTCAGAGGAAACTTAACAGCTGACATGCTTGCTATCGGAGTGACAGTGGTTTTGATTTCAGAGATCGATACAAACTTCCGCACAATTAGTGCCTGAATCTGATATATTTTAAGCATGCCATGATACAAAAATAATATGTGATGCTACAAATGGAAGACTACCAGGGGGACGAAATACAGAAGGAAATTTGAGAGGTTTTACAGTTGTGATGTGTTGCGAAAAGCACCCATCTTCAGTCGGTGACATTATGTATGTTTTTGTCTAGTGAGTCTGGGAAAACATTCTTATTTAAATTCTGCACTGATACATTTTTGGTGAAACCAGTATGCTTGATGTAGGAAGGGGATATGATGGCTTGGTGGGGTGGGGGCGAGGGTATGGTCCCTGAAAGATGGCAAGAATATGTGCCATATCTACTACACTCATTATCTTACCTGGCAACGCAGTGTATTAACAACATGAACAGGGTTACAAAATGTAAGTTCACGTTGAGGCGCATTTTGTTGTGTAAATGGAGTATCAAAATGCGAGAAAACTGTTGGTTTAGATGCCATGTGTACATGATTAGAAAACCTTTGATCCAAAAATATATATGTATGCCACCCACACAATTGAAACACCCATAACCACCAGTCTACTGAATCGCAACAGAACACCAAAACGCACACTGTACACTGAAATACACAAACCAGCCAACCCATTGAAACTCTCAAACTCCCTAGGCAACTGATACACCCAAAACGCCCAGCACAGCCCAGGGAAGCACTCAGACCGCTCAGTTCACTGAAATACCCTGATCAAATCCATTGAAACATGCAACTCACCTAGTCCACTGAAACACCCTTCTGAAACACCCTATATCAACAATTTACCCCCCCCCTCCCCCAAACTGTACAAAAGCAACAACAACACATGCAAAAAAAACCCCACAAAAATTGAATGATTTTCAACGGGGCTCTCTAGCCGGTCGCCAACCTCCTCCAACCGCTCCTCCGCCTTCCTTTCTTCTTTTTTCGCTATACGAGGGCTGTTCAAATATGAATGCAAGTAGCTTCATAACTTTTGTTACATATATGCTACGACAAAATGGTATACGTTTCCATAAAGGATTATATGTCACCTTTAAACTGGCACCAGACCTAAAGCAAAATACAGTGTACTTATCGGGTTATCGCCCTTTAAATGAAGGTCACTTTAGTATACTAACAAACCCAATGCTTCGAACATACCAGTGATATAAACGAGCATATAATTCTTCGATAAATCGGTAAAATTTCTTGAAAATTTTAAGGAAGTATCCCCATATACTTATATAATGATTCTGTGAACGTTGCGAAAATCCGACATGTTTTTGTTAAATTACATCGGAGCGTTATCACTAAAGTCTCCTTATGTTTGCAAATAAATGGTTAACAAAACACCACCTTTCAGTTTTCAGTCAAACTTTCTCTAACAAAATGCATGAAGCAACAGTTTAACTAGTTTTTACTCAAAGACAAAATGTTGGTCACTCATACTGAGTTGTTGCTACAATCGTTGAAGGATAGTGGGTAATTTTTAAACGCTGAAAAGCATTTTTATTAAGTCAAAACTGGCTCAAGTGAAGGAGTTATAGAACTTATATTTAATTTTGTTGCTATAACAGTACGGTTTTAATCTAAATTTGAACGTTACCTTTAAGTCTTACCAAAATATGCATTATTCAGAATAAAATTACTCACCTGGTCTAGAGGACTTGACAGATTGAACACATTTTAATAAAGGTCAACTCGTCATTAAGAAGCAGAAAAATGCTTGAAAAATGATATAAAGTGTGATAACTCTGTAAATAGAGGACGCAGCGTTTTGAAAACTTCCTTATGACATAGTAAGCATGTATTAAGCAAAACGCAAAGAAAAAGACACAGCAATTTTCATTATTGCATCACCAGTAGATAACTCAAAATGATGTTTATAATAAAATTAATGACGTCACAAACGTACCTGTTTATTCGAGATCGAAACAGGATTATATAATCTTTTTCCTGCAAGCAACTTTGTCAATGTACCTTAAACTTGCATCTAAAATTTGGTGCTATTTTGTCTCAAACTTACAAAGATATGATACTATATCCGTACATGTACCAAAACGTGCATGGCAATTAGCTTCAGAAAACGCCAGTATACAGGAATGGCCTTTATATAAGCGTCTGTAACTCGAAAAATATAGTGAGTTTTTCTTTATATTTGGTGCCATTTTAAAGGCGACAAATATTTCTTTCCAGAAAGGTATGACATTTTGTCGTAGCATATATGTGAAGAAAGTTAAGAAGCTACTTGCATTCATATTTGAACAGCCCTCGTACAACATCTAAAACATTTGAATGGCATTTCACTAGCGGGCCGATGGTTGCTCGACATAGTGTGCTGGCTGGGATAGGGTATGTCCATGTCTTGTACCGCCATCCTGTAGCTTTGCACTGATACGCTTTCTTAGGTTTTGTAAAACATTAGTGAGAAAAATGCACATAATTATACAACAAAACATCTCATGCGATGTTGTCATTATCGCTTAATCATGCGCGGATCCAGAAATTGTCAGACTAAGTCCAACTAAACTCTGACACACTTTTTTTTAGATGAATGGAGTGAGGAATCAAAATACCACTAAAAGCGGACCATCATCAGCACAACACCAAAACGCTGGCGGGGCAATAATTACCCAATATGGAATGCTGGCATGGTAGCTTTTGATTTTCCAGGGGATCTGGACCAGTATTGCTTAAGAGCCCCAGTGGTTTCCGATTTTCCAGGGAGGGGGTCAGGACCCTCTGCCACCCTCTCTGGATCCGCGCATCTTAATCTAAGTTGAATGCGCCGACATAACTGAAAAAATGTTGACTGGGATGTTAAGAATAAAATCAAACAAAAAAAAACATAATAATAAACCCTGTACAGTTTGCATATGTTTTATAGCTGTACTCTTTGCGCCATTGCGACAGTAAAATGAAATACCACACGTATTTAAAAGCAATTTACCTTTTTGGTATGTTGTCAGTTCATTCTTAAAAGTATTAGTATACATGTAAGCTTATCTGGATTTCACTGCATATTTGTAAAGGTGGACAAAATAATCCATTTAACAAATACCCGTAAAATATTGAAGATAGTGCAGTTTCGGTGGTAATACGTTCTGTTATTTTATCTTTTAACGTTTTTAAACTTTACATAGTAGTACAGGGCCCGGAATTACAATGCCTCCTTAAAGTTAAGGAGGACTTAAGTTAAGTATTGATATTTCAACATGCTAAATAAATTACCTGGATAGATGCAGTATTGTAGTTTCAAAGATGCATAGTAATGAGGCAATTCTATTTTTCTTATAGGGAATTATAGGTGACTATTCACTACATATGCAGTAATCCGTGGTAGGTTCATTATAGCTGTAAACTGAGACTACCTGCACGCCCAAAATCAAGGTAAACTCGCCAGTGTTTGTTTACAACGATTCTCATCTATCTTTGAAACTACTATACTTGTGATCAAGGATATCATTGTGATCTACAGAAAAATGAAACTATTTTGATTTTAAGTAGTTTAAAACGTTATTTTTCGCATTCTGAAAAATCAATACTTAACTCACTAAGTCTTCCTTAACTTTAAGGAGGCAGTGTAATTCCGGGCCCAAGGCCCCATATTCCGGTTACAGCAGCCCAATCTCCACAATGGCATCTTTTTAAACAATATTATTTGAGCCGCGACATGAGATTTTCAACAATGTGGTATGTGCGACCAGCAAAGGCTCAGATCAGCCTGCGCATACGCGCAGTCTGATCAGAGCCTTTGCTTGTCGCTTGAATATTATATGAATATTAAGCTACAAAACGAACATAATTTGGAGTTTCTAAGCTCAAAAGAAGGCTACACCGGCTCGTCTGAGTCTATTCAGTCAAAATTGAGTCAAAATGCCCCATTGTTGGAAATCACATGCCACGGCTCATTTTTGTCATTCTATAAGAAGCAATAAAGATGAGTTGTATATCTTTAAGATATTTTTAAAAGTTTCACACCGGATAAGCGGCAATCGAAAACGTTAATACGGCGCGAGACCACAATTAATTTTACTATATAATTTAATCATTCATTAAAGCACCTCCTATTATACATGATGAAGCTGGCTTTCTTCTGAAGCTTTTCCCCACTCAAACATGGCCTGGGAGTCATTCTAATCACTGACTAGATAGGGCAAGTTCGGCTCATTTTGGAACCACAGGAGTTTAGACAAACCCTATGTGACACAGCAGTCGTGTTGGCTATCTTAACAGTATTTTACTTAGGTGTGCAGAGGCCTCAATTTTCCTAGAATTACAAGTTACCGAGACAGAAGCAACATTTTCTGAAAGCTTATTCATTGGGCAGTTCAGACATACCCAATAACAAGGATGCTCACATGAATTGGTAGATTTACAGCCCACTAAAAGGGGAACTATTTGCGCGAAATAACATCCTTATTCTATACAACCAATCAAGGGACATAATTGTGGTCTGATTCCTATCAGACCCTAATTTATTCTTTATTGAGAATATAAATCTATATACCAACAACTATACATTCACTGAACTGTTTAAAGCAATATGAGAACAACAGAATGAGAATTCAAGATGTGACAGCCAATCAAACACACATAACATATTTCGGAAAAAACAGCCTTCAGAGGGGTCATTTTTTCCAGGCGGAGACTTCAATATTTTTGCAATATCTTTCTTATTTCTTGAAATTTTAGAATGAATTAAAAAAAGTCAGAATTTCTGAAGTTCCTCCTCTTAACATAATCCAAAAGTAATGGAAAAATATCAGCCCAGTAGGTGTATGGCAATTTTAACTTTAAATTTCAGTAATCTTTTTTAGATTTAATAAATTTCAAGTTTTAAATTCAAATTTAAAGAGGAAATTGACAATCAAAACTGCTGAATTTTAGTCTTGATTATTAACATAACAATGCCAAATACAATAGGAGGTTGTCCATTATATGTGTGTGTGATGCTGAAGAATGTGAAGCAGTCAAACACAGCATGTGTCTGTGAGCCGTCAACAAATTGTCGACAGGAATACACAACACCACCTGGACGACATATGCATATGCAGCTCTTTTTCATAAAAAGTGACAGGGTCACTTATTCTATGATGTCTGTTATTGCTTAGAATTCCCCCAATTCTGACACCATGCAAAAATGAGTATAAATGTGACAGGAAAGTCCTTTTTTATCCTTTTCATAATCAGCAGTGTCAGACACAATTCAAGGTGGGCCATTTTGTCCTTCCAGGGCATATCCACCCATTATGCAGACTCCAATGATGCTTGTGTAGACTCCAAGGAGGCATCTAATTCACCTAGACTTTAGAACTTCAGTACTTAAGTTCTTACCGAAGGTTTTGGAATCGACGGTTTCTTGTTATATGGCGGTGACTGTTCAAAATGGAAGAACCACTGTGTAGTCTGGCATGGTGTTGTCACTTATAACTGGTGGACTTGTTCAATTGTCTTCCCATAGACTCCATAACCTAATCATAAATGAAAAAAATAATAATTACTCCTTGAAACACTGTCTGACAAGTGGTACAGAGTTACTTTTTTTTATTTTCAATCAGTTAATCAGAGACTCCAAGGGCAACAGCATTTTGATCAGAGTACAAACTATTTATGGACAAAAACACCACTCAATATCACACTGGTTATGCTGTATTTACCCTAAATATTCCACCTGGTAGGCATGAGCAAGTAGTTTCAATCAAGATCAGACAATTTGGATAGGAGCAGTCTGATCAGGGCTTATATAACTTGCCTATATCACAACTCATCCGATTGTGAAAAGGGGGGGGGGGTCAAAGATTTCATGATAAGCTTGCAGAGAAGCTATGCATGGTGAGCCAATATTTAGAGTAAATACGGTAATAACCATATCTAAGTCTAGTTCCAAGAAAACATGTAAGCATGGTCAGGAAATGCCACAATCACAAACCACAGATCAACCAGCCATCACATCCCGAGGAAGAGACACTCTAACACAGACACCCACACAATAGCAAGAACACAATAAAAGCTGACCACAGCTCTCTTACTCAGCAAGACAAATTTTAAAAAAGAAGGAAGGACACTATAAACTACTTTGTAAATTAGCTGCCCCCCCCCACTCGGCACATACAAACACACAAAATGGGAGCAACAGTAGATATTGATTCAACATTTGACAAGGGCTATAAAGTTCGGACTTGTTCACTGTCCCGATAGGCATTTTTGAGCTGTCCGAGGCCACAAAGTAGCTGGCCAGTGTTGAGGTGGGACCTGTCTGTCTCAGAGGGAGCTTGTTATTTTAAACAAACAACTCCATTTTGACTTGAATCTACAGGGCCCAGACCTGTAAATGTTTTTCCATAGACCTCCATTATAGCTTTTGAGTAAGCTGTGGTCCACACAACTCTTCAAGCACAATGAGGCTGCCGTAGAATTACAGATTGGACCTAGTTCAACCAATAAACAAATATGAGATACCATGGTGACCACCATGTTTTACCACTTTTTGGCCCCTGAAGGTGGGCACCCTACATGAGAGGAAATTTTCATTGAAAAAAATACCAAAATGCAAGGTCCTTTTTTCTAAGCCACACCAGTAAACTTAATCAACAAAAGCAATGAGAAGTTGTTTCAAAAAGTACAGCAAAGATATACCCGTCTAATAAATACAATATATTTCCTAGTTTTATTATTGACCAATCATGAAACACCTTACAACTTAAAAATATTGTGCTGAGCTTCCACCCACCTTTTGAGCCAATCAGTGCCCTTTTTACATTTACAGGTCTGTGGCCTAAAGACATAACCCATTTTAGATAAAAGACCAACAAAACCATTTAATTCAAAGCATTAAACATTTTAAAGCACATTTATATTGTTTGTTTGCATTATATACCCCAAAGATATTCTTGGGAACCCTTTAAACAGCCCTACCCCCTACATATGTTACTTGAAAAATCATTGTATAGCAAAATAATGAAAAAGGGAAAGTGAACATATTAATTTTCTTATATCTCTGTTATTATATATCAGAAATGCCTCAAACTTCTCTCATATAAGCTTATAACACCACCTTACAATAAACTATACATAGAAGGTGCATGTGCTTTACCATCATTAGTCTAATGTGGAGTTACCCCACCCACCCCCACTGACAAGGCAAAAATTACATGCTCCTAGCTATGGGGCATAGAATCCTTTCTTTACACATAAAATCAACTTCTAATCACTTAAAAAACTCATTTGTACAAAAAAGAGCAATTTCTGCTAATTTAGATGAAAAAAGCTAATATTATGTAACAGTCAGAGGTGGGGAAGAGCAAAGCTTTCTTCCATGCAGAGGGACTATGCTCACCGGCATGGCATTTGGACTACTTACATTTCACCGAAGGCCTAGGGGGAGAATAAAACTACTTCAGCCAGGATGCTGCAAGGTCAAGGTCAGTGAAATGGAGATTTTAAGGTCATAGAGGTCAAAGGTCAAGGTCACTTTGCAGTTTTATTGGCCAAAAAGGTACCCATTCTACTATTTATGACCTATTTCTCTTAAATGAGGTAAAATGGCCAGAGAAAAGCACCAAATTATTGACAAAAACTTAAAATTACTAGCCTAAAATACTCATTTTATAAATTGCAGGCTATAAATTTGCTAAAAGCATGCATGTGAATTGGTATTTTGAAGAAGTTTCATAATGCATTTTTTTCAAAGTGTCATTTATATTGCCGGATCCAATAGTAAAGATTAAAACGGGCTAATACGCATACATATATGCATCTGAAATGGCTCCTCTTATAAAGGTTAAGGTCATTAATAAGGTCTAGGGTCAATTTGGCACAGCAAATCAACCAAAAGGGCCCAGGTGGATTAAATAACAAAGTGGACACTGCAACTTAAGACAGGTTTCCAAGTTGTTCTTCACTGTTGCTAAATGGAAAGGTCCATTTTTCAAAGGTCAAGGTCATATTGGGTCATGTGACAGTCTCCTGTGCTATCTCCAAGTTCAACTAAGGCAAATGACAATAAATGATCATGCAAATGTGGGTTTACCACATGAAATACTTTTCAACAAAGTTGCTGCATTTAACCCAATCAAGTGACCACTACTGTGGTCTACGGAAACTTGCGAAAGGGCCATTTTTACCATAGTTTGTCAATTACAAGAAGAAATACTCAAAAAAAGCTTCAGCATAACAATGAAAAATACAAATGTATGTGATATAGGAACCCGTAAGCTTTTGATATATGAAATGATGCATCCAGTATAGCCTCATAGTGCAGTAGTGGAACTCACATGCTTCCCAGCCCAATATGTAGTGCAAAACTGAGCCAGCCATCTCCCCTACCAACTAAGAAGGCTCTTTTTCTGTAGTCTTAATGATTTTTGTCTTAAAAAGGTGGACTTTTTGAAGCTGAAATCATTATAGGACTCACTGAAACCAAAACAATGCATCAAAAACATATTACAGGTCACATGCATAGCAGCCAAGGTATCCAACAAAACAGGCCTGATGTTCTTCTTTAGGGCCCAGACCTGTAAATGTTTTTCCATAGACCTCCATTATAGCTTTTGAGTAAGCTGTGGTCCACACAACTCTTCAAGCACAATGAGGCTGCCGTAGAATTACAGATTGGACCTAGTTCAACCAATAAACAAATATGAGATACCATGGTGACCACCATGTTTTACCACTTTTTGGCCCCTGAAGGTGGGCACCCTACATGAGAGGAAATTTTCATTGAAAAAAATACCAAAATGCAAGGTCCTTTTTTCTAAGCCACACCAGTAAACTTAATCAACAAAAGCAATGAGAAGTTGTTTCAAAAAGTACAGCAAAGATATACCCGTCTAATAAATACAATATATTTCCTAGTTTTATTATTGACCAATCATGAAACACCTTACAACTTAAAAATATTGTGCTGAGCTTCCACCCACCTTTTGAGCCAATCAGTGCCCTTTTTACATTTACAGGTCTGTGGCCTAAAGACATAACCCATTTTAGATAAAAGACCAACAAAACCATTTAATTCAAAGCATTAAACATTTTAAAGCACATTTATATTGTTTGTTTGCATTATATACCCCAAAGATATTCTTGGGAACCCTTTAAACAGCCCTACCCCCTACATATGTTACTTGAAAAATCATTGTATAGCAAAATAATGAAAAAGGGAAAGTGAACATATTAATTTTCTTATATCTCTGTTATTATATATCAGAAATGCCTCAAACTTCTCTCATATAAGCTTATAACACCACCTTACAATAAACTATACATAGAAGGTGCATGTGCTTTACCATCATTAGTCTAATGTGGAGTTACCCCACCCACCCCCACTGACAAGGCAAAAATTACATGCTCCTAGCTATGGGGCATAGAATCCTTTCTTTACACATAAAATCAACTTCTAATCACTTAAAAAACTCATTTGTACAAAAAAGAGCAATTTCTGCTAATTTAGATGAAAAAAGCTAATATTATGTAACAGTCAGAGGTGGGGAAGAGCAAAGCTTTCTTCCATGCAGAGGGACTATGCTCACCGGCATGGCATTTGGACTACTTACATTTCACCGAAGGCCTAGGGGGAGAATAAAACTACTTCAGCCAGGATGCTGCAAGGTCAAGGTCAGTGAAATGGAGATTTTAAGGTCATAGAGGTCAAAGGTCAAGGTCACTTTGCAGTTTTATTGGCCAAAAAGGTACCCATTCTACTATTTATGACCTATTTCTCTTAAATGAGGTAAAATGGCCAGAGAAAAGCACCAAATTATTGACAAAAACTTAAAATTACTAGCCTAAAATACTCATTTTATAAATTGCAGGCTATAAATTTGCTAAAAGCATGCATGTGAATTGGTATTTTGAAGAAGTTTCATAATGCATTTTTTTCAAAGTGTCATTTATATTGCCGGATCCAATAGTAAAGATTAAAACGGGCTAATACGCATACATATATGCATCTGAAATGGCTCCTCTTATAAAGGTTAAGGTCATTAATAAGGTCTAGGGTCAATTTGGCACAGCAAATCAACCAAAAGGGCCCAGGTGGATTAAATAACAAAGTGGACACTGCAACTTAAGACAGGTTTCCAAGTTGTTCTTCACTGTTGCTAAATGGAAAGGTCCATTTTTCAAAGGTCAAGGTCATATTGGGTCATGTGACAGTCTCCTGTGCTATCTCCAAGTTCAACTAAGGCAAATGACAATAAATGATCATGCAAATGTGGGTTTACCACATGAAATACTTTTCAACAAAGTTGCTGCATTTAACCCAATCAAGTGACCACTACTGTGGTCTACGGAAACTTGCGAAAGGGCCATTTTTACCATAGTTTGTCAATTACAAGAAGAAATACTCAAAAAAAGCTTCAGCATAACAATGAAAAATACAAATGTATGTGATATAGGAACCCGTAAGCTTTTGATATATGAAATGATGCATCCAGTATAGCCTCATAGTGCAGTAGTGGAACTCACATGCTTCCCAGCCCAATATGTAGTGCAAAACTGAGCCAGCCATCTCCCCTACCAACTAAGAAGGCTCTTTTTCTGTAGTCTTAATGATTTTTGTCTTAAAAAGGTGGACTTTTTGAAGCTGAAATCATTATAGGACTCACTGAAACCAAAACAATGCATCAAAAACATATTACAGGTCACATGCATAGCAGCCAAGGTATCCAACAAAACAGGCCTGATGTTCTTCTTTAGGGCCCAGACCTGTAAATGTTTTTCCATAGACCTCCATTATAGCTTTTGAGTAAGCTGTGGTCCACACAACTCTTCAAGCACAATGAGGCTGCCGTAGAATTACAGATTGGACCTAGTTCAACCAATAAACAAATATGAGATACCATGGTGACCACCATGTTTTACCACTTTTTGGCCCCTGAAGGTGGGCACCCTACATGAGAGGAAATTTTCATTGAAAAAAATACCAAAATGCAAGGTCCTTTTTTCTAAGCCACACCAGTAAACTTAATCAACAAAAGCAATGAGAAGTTGTTTCAAAAAGTACAGCAAAGATATACCCGTCTAATAAATACAATATATTTCCTAGTTTTATTATTGACCAATCATGAAACACCTTACAACTTAAAAATATTGTGCTGAGCTTCCACCCACCTTTTGAGCCAATCAGTGCCCTTTTTACATTTACAGGTCTGTGGCCTAAAGACATAACCCATTTTAGATAAAAGACCAACAAAACCATTTAATTCAAAGCATTAAACATTTTAAAGCACATTTATATTGTTTGTTTGCATTATATACCCCAAAGATATTCTTGGGAACCCTTTAAACAGCCCTACCCCCTACATATGTTACTTGAAAAATCATTGTATAGCAAAATAATGAAAAAGGGAAAGTGAACATATTAATTTTCTTATATCTCTGTTATTATATATCAGAAATGCCTCAAACTTCTCTCATATAAGCTTATAACACCACCTTACAATAAACTATACATAGAAGGTGCATGTGCTTTACCATCATTAGTCTAATGTGGAGTTACCCCACCCACCCCCACTGACAAGGCAAAAATTACATGCTCCTAGCTATGGGGCATAGAATCCTTTCTTTACACATAAAATCAACTTCTAATCACTTAAAAAACTCATTTGTACAAAAAAGAGCAATTTCTGCTAATTTAGATGAAAAAAGCTAATATTATGTAACAGTCAGAGGTGGGGAAGAGCAAAGCTTTCTTCCATGCAGAGGGACTATGCTCACGGGCATGGCATTTGGACTACTTACATTTCACCGAAGGCCTAGGGGGAGAATAAAACTACTTCAGCCAGGATGCTGCAAGGTCAAGGTCAGTGAAATGGAGATTTTAAGGTCATAGAGGTCAAAGGTCAAGGTCACTTTGCAGTTTTATTGGCCAAAAAGGTACCCATTCTACTATTTATGACCTATTTCTCTTAAATGAGGTAAAATGGCCAGAGAAAAGCACCAAATTATTGACAAAAACTTAAAATTACTAGCCTAAAATACTCATTTTATAAATTGCAGGCTATAAATTTGCTAAAAGCATGCATGTGAATTGGTATTTTGAAGAAGTTTCATAATGCATTTTTTTCAAAGTGTCATTTATATTGCCGGATCCAATAGTAAAGATTAAAACGGGCTAATACGCATACATATATGCATCTGAAATGGCTCCTCTTATAAAGGTTAAGGTCATTAATAAGGTCTAGGGTCAATTTGGCACAGCAAATCAACCAAAAGGGCCCAGGTGGATTAAATAACAAAGTGGACACTGCAACTTAAGACAGGTTTCCAAGTTGTTCTTCACTGTTGCTAAATGGAAAGGTCCATTTTTCAAAGGTCAAGGTCATATTGGGTCATGTGACAGTCTCCTGTGCTATCTCCAAGTTCAACTAAGGCAAATGACAATAAATGATCATGCAAATGTGGGTTTACCACATGAAATACTTTTCAACAAAGTTGCTGCATTTAACCCAATCAAGTGACCACTACTGTGGTCTACGGAAACTTGCGAAAGGGCCATTTTTACCATAGTTTGTCAATTACAAGAAGAAATACTCAAAAAAAGCTTCAGCATAACAATGAAAAATACAAATGTATGTGATATAGGAACCCGTAAGCTTTTGATATATGAAATGATGCATCCAGTATAGCCTCATAGTGCAGTAGTGGAACTCACATGCTTCCCAGCCCAATATGTAGTGCAAAACTGAGCCAGCCATCTCCCCTACCAACTAAGAAGGCTCTTTTTCTGTAGTCTTAATGATTTTTGTCTTAAAAAGGTGGACTTTTTGAAGCTGAAATCATTATAGGACTCACTGAAACCAAAACAATGCATCAAAAACATATTACAGGTCACATGCATAGCAGCCAAGGTATCCAACAAAACAGGCCTGATGTTCTTCTTTAGGGCCCAGACCTGTAAATGTTTTTCCATAGACCTCCATTATAGCTTTTGAGTAAGCTGTGGTCCACACAACTCTTCAAGCACAATGAGGCTGCCGTAGAATTACAGATTGGACCTAGTTCAACCAATAAACAAATATGAGATACCATGGTGACCACCATGTTTTACCACTTTTTGGCCCCTGAAGGTGGGCACCCTACATGAGAGGAAATTTTCATTGAAAAAAATACCAAAATGCAAGGTCCTTTTTTCTAAGCCACACCAGTAAACTTAATCAACAAAAGCAATGAGAAGTTGTTTCAAAAAGTACAGCAAAGATATACCCGTCTAATAAATACAATATATTTCCTAGTTTTATTATTGACCAATCATGAAACACCTTACAACTTAAAAATATTGTGCTGAGCTTCCACCCACCTTTTGAGCCAATCAGTGCCCTTTTTACATTTACAGGTCTGTGGCCTAAAGACATAACCCATTTTAGATAAAAGACCAACAAAACCATTTAATTCAAAGCATTAAACATTTTAAAGCACATTTATATTGTTTGTTTGCATTATATACCCCAAAGATATTCTTGGGAACCCTTTAAACAGCCCTACCCCCTACATATGTTACTTGAAAAATCATTGTATAGCAAAATAATGAAAAAGGGAAAGTGAACATATTAATTTTCTTATATCTCTGTTATTATATATCAGAAATGCCTCAAACTTCTCTCATATAAGCTTATAACACCACCTTACAATAAACTATACATAGAAGGTGCATGTGCTTTACCATCATTAGTCTAATGTGGAGTTACCCCACCCACCCCCACTGACAAGGCAAAAATTACATGCTCCTAGCTATGGGGCATAGAATCCTTTCTTTACACATAAAATCAACTTCTAATCACTTAAAAAACTCATTTGTACAAAAAAGAGCAATTTCTGCTAATTTAGATGAAAAAAGCTAATATTATGTAACAGTCAGAGGTGGGGAAGAGCAAAGCTTTCTTCCATGCAGAGGGACTATGCTCACCGGCATGGCATTTGGACTACTTACATTTCACCGAAGGCCTAGGGGGAGAATAAAACTACTTCAGCCAGGATGCTGCAAGGTCAAGGTCAGTGAAATGGAGATTTTAAGGTCATAGAGGTCAAAGGTCAAGGTCACTTTGCAGTTTTATTGGCCAAAAAGGTACCCATTCTACTATTTATGACCTATTTCTCTTAAATGAGGTAAAATGGCCAGAGAAAAGCACCAAATTATTGACAAAAACTTAAAATTACTAGCCTAAAATACTCATTTTATAAATTGCAGGCTATAAATTTGCTAAAAGCATGCATGTGAATTGGTATTTTGAAGAAGTTTCATAATGCATTTTTTTCAAAGTGTCATTTATATTGCCGGATCCAATAGTAAAGATTAAAACGGGCTAATACGCATACATATATGCATCTGAAATGGCTCCTCTTATAAAGGTTAAGGTCATTAATAAGGTCTAGGGTCAATTTGGCACAGCAAATCAACCAAAAGGGCCCAGGTGGATTAAATAACAAAGTGGACACTGCAACTTAAGACAGGTTTCCAAGTTGTTCTTCACTGTTGCTAAATGGAAAGGTCCATTTTTCAAAGGTCAAGGTCATATTGGGTCATGTGACAGTCTCCTGTGCTATCTCCAAGTTCAACTAAGGCAAATGACAATAAATGATCATGCAAATGTGGGTTTACCACATGAAATACTTTTCAACAAAGTTGCTGCATTTAACCCAATCAAGTGACCACTACTGTGGTCTACGGAAACTTGCGAAAGGGCCATTTTTACCATAGTTTGTCAATTACAAGAAGAAATACTCAAAAAAAGCTTCAGCATAACAATGAAAAATACAAATGTATGTGATATAGGAACCCGTAAGCTTTTGATATATGAAATGATGCATCCAGTATAGCCTCATAGTGCAGTAGTGGAACTCACATGCTTCCCAGCCCAATATGTAGTGCAAAACTGAGCCAGCCATCTCCCCTACCAACTAAGAAGGCTCTTTTTCTGTAGTCTTAATGATTTTTGTCTTAAAAAGGTGGACTTTTTGAAGCTGAAATCATTATAGGACTCACTGAAACCAAAACAATGCATCAAAAACATATTACAGGTCACATGCATAGCAGCCAAGGTATCCAACAAAACAGGCCTGATGTTCTTCTTTAGGGCCCAGACCTGTAAATGTTTTTCCATAGACCTCCATTATAGCTTTTGAGTAAGCTGTGGTCCACACAACTCTTCAAGCACAATGAGGCTGCCGTAGAATTACAGATTGGACCTAGTTCAACCAATAAACAAATATGAGATACCATGGTGACCACCATGTTTTACCACTTTTTGGCCCCTGAAGGTGGGCACCCTACATGAGAGGAAATTTTCATTGAAAAAAATACCAAAATGCAAGGTCCTTTTTTCTAAGCCACACCAGTAAACTTAATCAACAAAAGCAATGAGAAGTTGTTTCAAAAAGTACAGCAAAGATATACCCGTCTAATAAATACAATATATTTCCTAGTTTTATTATTGACCAATCATGAAACACCTTACAACTTAAAAATATTGTGCTGAGCTTCCACCCACCTTTTGAGCCAATCAGTGCCCTTTTTACATTTACAGGTCTGTGGCCTAAAGACATAACCCATTTTAGATAAAAGACCAACAAAACCATTTAATTCAAAGCATTAAACATTTTAAAGCACATTTATATTGTTTGTTTGCATTATATACCCCAAAGATATTCTTGGGAACCCTTTAAACAGCCCTACCCCCTACATATGTTACTTGAAAAATCATTGTATAGCAAAATAATGAAAAAGGGAAAGTGAACATATTAATTTTCTTATATCTCTGTTATTATATATCAGAAATGCCTCAAACTTCTCTCATATAAGCTTATAACACCACCTTACAATAAACTATACATAGAAGGTGCATGTGCTTTACCATCATTAGTCTAATGTGGAGTTACCCCACCCACCCCCACTGACAAGGCAAAAATTACATGCTCCTAGCTATGGGGCATAGAATCCTTTCTTTACACATAAAATCAACTTCTAATCACTTAAAAAACTCATTTGTACAAAAAAGAGCAATTTCTGCTAATTTAGATGAAAAAAGCTAATATTATGTAACAGTCAGAGGTGGGGAAGAGCAAAGCTTTCTTCCATGCAGAGGGACTATGCTCACCGGCATGGCATTTGGACTACTTACATTTCACCGAAGGCCTAGGGGGAGAATAAAACTACTTCAGCCAGGATGCTGCAAGGTCAAGGTCAGTGAAATGGAGATTTTAAGGTCATAGAGGTCAAAGGTCAAGGTCACTTTGCAGTTTTATTGGCCAAAAAGGTACCCATTCTACTATTTATGACCTATTTCTCTTAAATGAGGTAAAATGGCCAGAGAAAAGCACCAAATTATTGACAAAAACTTAAAATTACTAGCCTAAAATACTCATTTTATAAATTGCAGGCTATAAATTTGCTAAAAGCATGCATGTGAATTGGTATTTTGAAGAAGTTTCATAATGCATTTTTTTCAAAGTGTCATTTATATTGCCGGATCCAATAGTAAAGATTAAAACGGGCTAATACGCATACATATATGCATCTGAAATGGCTCCTCTTATAAAGGTTAAGGTCATTAATAAGGTCTAGGGTCAATTTGGCACAGCAAATCAACCAAAAGGGCCCAGGTGGATTAAATAACAAAGTGGACACTGCAACTTAAGACAGGTTTCCAAGTTGTTCTTCACTGTTGCTAAATGGAAAGGTCCATTTTTCAAAGGTCAAGGTCATATTGGGTCATGTGACAGTCTCCTGTGCTATCTCCAAGTTCAACTAAGGCAAATGACAATAAATGATCATGCAAATGTGGGTTTACCACATGAAATACTTTTCAACAAAGTTGCTGCATTTAACCCAATCAAGTGACCACTACTGTGGTCTACGGAAACTTGCGAAAGGGCCATTTTTACCATAGTTTGTCAATTACAAGAAGAAATACTCAAAAAAAGCTTCAGCATAACAATGAAAAATACAAATGTATGTGATATAGGAACCCGTAAGCTTTTGATATATGAAATGATGCATCCAGTATAGCCTCATAGTGCAGTAGTGGAACTCACATGCTTCCCAGCCCAATATGTAGTGCAAAACTGAGCCAGCCATCTCCCCTACCAACTAAGAAGGCTCTTTTTCTGTAGTCTTAATGATTTTTGTCTTAAAAAGGTGGACTTTTTGAAGCTGAAATCATTATAGGACTCACTGAAACCAAAACAATGCATCAAAAACATATTACAGGTCACATGCATAGCAGCCAAGGTATCCAACAAAACAGGCCTGATGTTCTTCTTTAGGGCCCAGACCTGTAAATGTTTTTCCATAGACCTCCATTATAGCTTTTGAGTAAGCTGTGGTCCACACAACTCTTCAAGCACAATGAGGCTGCCGTAGAATTACAGATTGGACCTAGTTCAACCAATAAACAAATATGAGATACCATGGTGACCACCATGTTTTACCACTTTTTGGCCCCTGAAGGTGGGCACCCTACATGAGAGGAAATTTTCATTGAAAAAAATACCAAAATGCAAGGTCCTTTTTTCTAAGCCACACCAGTAAACTTAATCAACAAAAGCAATGAGAAGTTGTTTCAAAAAGTACAGCAAAGATATACCCGTCTAATAAATACAATATATTTCCTAGTTTTATTATTGACCAATCATGAAACACCTTACAACTTAAAAATATTGTGCTGAGCTTCCACCCACCTTTTGAGCCAATCAGTGCCCTTTTTACATTTACAGGTCTGTGGCCTAAAGACATAACCCATTTTAGATAAAAGACCAACAAAACCATTTAATTCAAAGCATTAAACATTTTAAAGCACATTTATATTGTTTGTTTGCATTATATACCCCAAAGATATTCTTGGGAACCCTTTAAACAGCCCTACCCCCTACATATGTTACTTGAAAAATCATTGTATAGCAAAATAATGAAAAAGGGAAAGTGAACATATTAATTTTCTTATATCTCTGTTATTATATATCAGAAATGCCTCAAACTTCTCTCATATAAGCTTATAACACCACCTTACAATAAACTATACATAGAAGGTGCATGTGCTTTACCATCATTAGTCTAATGTGGAGTTACCCCACCCACCCCCACTGACAAGGCAAAAATTACATGCTCCTAGCTATGGGGCATAGAATCCTTTCTTTACACATAAAATCAACTTCTAATCACTTAAAAAACTCATTTGTACAAAAAAGAGCAATTTCTGCTAATTTAGATGAAAAAAGCTAATATTATGTAACAGTCAGAGGTGGGGAAGAGCAAAGCTTTCTTCCATGCAGAGGGACTATGCTCACCGGCATGGCATTTGGACTACTTACATTTCACCGAAGGCCTAGGGGGAGAATAAAACTACTTCAGCCAGGATGCTGCAAGGTCAAGGTCAGTGAAATGGAGATTTTAAGGTCATAGAGGTCAAAGGTCAAGGTCACTTTGCAGTTTTATTGGCCAAAAAGGTACCCATTCTACTATTTATGACCTATTTCTCTTAAATGAGGTAAAATGGCCAGAGAAAAGCACCAAATTATTGACAAAAACTTAAAATTACTAGCCTAAAATACTCATTTTATAAATTGCAGGCTATAAATTTGCTAAAAGCATGCATGTGAATTGGTATTTTGAAGAAGTTTCATAATGCATTTTTTTCAAAGTGTCATTTATATTGCCGGATCCAATAGTAAAGATTAAAACGGGCTAATACGCATACATATATGCATCTGAAATGGCTCCTCTTATAAAGGTTAAGGTCATTAATAAGGTCTAGGGTCAATTTGGCACAGCAAATCAACCAAAAGGGCCCAGGTGGATTAAATAACAAAGTGGACACTGCAACTTAAGACAGGTTTCCAAGTTGTTCTTCACTGTTGCTAAATGGAAAGGTCCATTTTTCAAAGGTCAAGGTCATATTGGGTCATGTGACAGTCTCCTGTGCTATCTCCAAGTTCAACTAAGGCAAATGACAATAAATGATCATGCAAATGTGGGTTTACCACATGAAATACTTTTCAACAAAGTTGCTGCATTTAACCCAATCAAGTGACCACTACTGTGGTCTACGGAAACTTGCGAAAGGGCCATTTTTACCATAGTTTGTCAATTACAAGAAGAAATACTCAAAAAAAGCTTCAGCATAACAATGAAAAATACAAATGTATGTGATATAGGAACCCGTAAGCTTTTGATATATGAAATGATGCATCCAGTATAGCCTCATAGTGCAGTAGTGGAACTCACATGCTTCCCAGCCCAATATGTAGTGCAAAACTGAGCCAGCCATCTCCCCTACCAACTAAGAAGGCTCTTTTTCTGTAGTCTTAATGATTTTTGTCTTAAAAAGGTGGACTTTTTGAAGCTGAAATCATTATAGGACTCACTGAAACCAAAACAATGCATCAAAAACATATTACAGGTCACATGCATAGCAGCCAAGGTATCCAACAAAACAGGCCTGATGTTCTTCTTTAGGGCCCAGACCTGTAAATGTTTTTCCATAGACCTCCATTATAGCTTTTGAGTAAGCTGTGGTCCACACAACTCTTCAAGCACAATGAGGCTGCCGTAGAATTACAGATTGGACCTAGTTCAACCAATAAACAAATATGAGATACCATGGTGACCACCATGTTTTACCACTTTTTGGCCCCTGAAGGTGGGCACCCTACATGAGAGGAAATTTTCATTGAAAAAAATACCAAAATGCAAGGTCCTTTTTTCTAAGCCACACCAGTAAACTTAATCAACAAAAGCAATGAGAAGTTGTTTCAAAAAGTACAGCAAAGATATACCCGTCTAATAAATACAATATATTTCCTAGTTTTATTATTGACCAATCATGAAACACCTTACAACTTAAAAATATTGTGCTGAGCTTCCACCCACCTTTTGAGCCAATCAGTGCCCTTTTTACATTTACAGGTCTGTGGCCTAAAGACATAACCCATTTTAGATAAAAGACCAACAAAACCATTTAATTCAAAGCATTAAACATTTTAAAGCACATTTATATTGTTTGTTTGCATTATATACCCCAAAGATATTCTTGGGAACCCTTTAAACAGCCCTACCCCCTACATATGTTACTTGAAAAATCATTGTATAGCAAAATAATGAAAAAGGGAAAGTGAACATATTAATTTTCTTATATCTCTGTTATTATATATCAGAAATGCCTCAAACTTCTCTCATATAAGCTTATAACACCACCTTACAATAAACTATACATAGAAGGTGCATGTGCTTTACCATCATTAGTCTAATGTGGAGTTACCCCACCCACCCCCACTGACAAGGCAAAAATTACATGCTCCTAGCTATGGGGCATAGAATCCTTTCTTTACACATAAAATCAACTTCTAATCACTTAAAAAACTCATTTGTACAAAAAAGAGCAATTTCTGCTAATTTAGATGAAAAAAGCTAATATTATGTAACAGTCAGAGGTGGGGAAGAGCAAAGCTTTCTTCCATGCAGAGGGACTATGCTCACCGGCATGGCATTTGGACTACTTACATTTCACCGAAGGCCTAGGGGGAGAATAAAACTACTTCAGCCAGGATGCTGCAAGGTCAAGGTCAGTGAAATGGAGATTTTAAGGTCATAGAGGTCAAAGGTCAAGGTCACTTTGCAGTTTTATTGGCCAAAAAGGTACCCATTCTACTATTTATGACCTATTTCTCTTAAATGAGGTAAAATGGCCAGAGAAAAGCACCAAATTATTGACAAAAACTTAAAATTACTAGCCTAAAATACTCATTTTATAAATTGCAGGCTATAAATTTGCTAAAAGCATGCATGTGAATTGGTATTTTGAAGAAGTTTCATAATGCATTTTTTTCAAAGTGTCATTTATATTGCCGGATCCAATAGTAAAGATTAAAACGGGCTAATACGCATACATATATGCATCTGAAATGGCTCCTCTTATAAAGGTTAAGGTCATTAATAAGGTCTAGGGTCAATTTGGCACAGCAAATCAACCAAAAGGGCCCAGGTGGATTAAATAACAAAGTGGACACTGCAACTTAAGACAGGTTTCCAAGTTGTTCTTCACTGTTGCTAAATGGAAAGGTCCATTTTTCAAAGGTCAAGGTCATATTGGGTCATGTGACAGTCTCCTGTGCTATCTCCAAGTTCAACTAAGGCAAATGACAATAAATGATCATGCAAATGTGGGTTTACCACATGAAATACTTTTCAACAAAGTTGCTGCATTTAACCCAATCAAGTGACCACTACTGTGGTCTACGGAAACTTGCGAAAGGGCCATTTTTACCATAGTTTGTCAATTACAAGAAGAAATACTCAAAAAAAGCTTCAGCATAACAATGAAAAATACAAATGTATGTGATATAGGAACCCGTAAGCTTTTGATATATGAAATGATGCATCCAGTATAGCCTCATAGTGCAGTAGTGGAACTCACATGCTTCCCAGCCCAATATGTAGTGCAAAACTGAGCCAGCCATCTCCCCTACCAACTAAGAAGGCTCTTTTTCTGTAGTCTTAATGATTTTTGTCTTAAAAAGGTGGACTTTTTGAAGCTGAAATCATTATAGGACTCACTGAAACCAAAACAATGCATCAAAAACATATTACAGGTCACATGCATAGCAGCCAAGGTATCCAACAAAACAGGCCTGATGTTCTTCTTTAGGGCCCAGACCTGTAAATGTTTTTCCATAGACCTCCATTATAGCTTTTGAGTAAGCTGTGGTCCACACAACTCTTCAAGCACAATGAGGCTGCCGTAGAATTACAGATTGGACCTAGTTCAACCAATAAACAAATATGAGATACCATGGTGACCACCATGTTTTACCACTTTTTGGCCCCTGAAGGTGGGCACCCTACATGAGAGGAAATTTTCATTGAAAAAAATACCAAAATGCAAGGTCCTTTTTTCTAAGCCACACCAGTAAACTTAATCAACAAAAGCAATGAGAAGTTGTTTCAAAAAGTACAGCAAAGATATACCCGTCTAATAAATACAATATATTTCCTAGTTTTATTATTGACCAATCATGAAACACCTTACAACTTAAAAATATTGTGCTGAGCTTCCACCCACCTTTTGAGCCAATCAGTGCCCTTTTTACATTTACAGGTCTGTGGCCTAAAGACATAACCCATTTTAGATAAAAGACCAACAAAACCATTTAATTCAAAGCATTAAACATTTTAAAGCACATTTATATTGTTTGTTTGCATTATATACCCCAAAGATATTCTTGGGAACCCTTTAAACAGCCCTACCCCCTACATATGTTACTTGAAAAATCATTGTATAGCAAAATAATGAAAAAGGGAAAGTGAACATATTAATTTTCTTATATCTCTGTTATTATATATCAGAAATGCCTCAAACTTCTCTCATATAAGCTTATAACACCACCTTACAATAAACTATACATAGAAGGTGCATGTGCTTTACCATCATTAGTCTAATGTGGAGTTACCCCACCCACCCCCACTGACAAGGCAAAAATTACATGCTCCTAGCTATGGGGCATAGAATCCTTTCTTTACACATAAAATCAACTTCTAATCACTTAAAAAACTCATTTGTACAAAAAAGAGCAATTTCTGCTAATTTAGATGAAAAAAGCTAATATTATGTAACAGTCAGAGGTGGGGAAGAGCAAAGCTTTCTTCCATGCAGAGGGACTATGCTCACCGGCATGGCATTTGGACTACTTACATTTCACCGAAGGCCTAGGGGGAGAATAAAACTACTTCAGCCAGGATGCTGCAAGGTCAAGGTCAGTGAAATGGAGATTTTAAGGTCATAGAGGTCAAAGGTCAAGGTCACTTTGCAGTTTTATTGGCCAAAAAGGTACCCATTCTACTATTTATGACCTATTTCTCTTAAATGAGGTAAAATGGCCAGAGAAAAGCACCAAATTATTGACAAAAACTTAAAATTACTAGCCTAAAATACTCATTTTATAAATTGCAGGCTATAAATTTGCTAAAAGCATGCATGTGAATTGGTATTTTGAAGAAGTTTCATAATGCATTTTTTTCAAAGTGTCATTTATATTGCCGGATCCAATAGTAAAGATTAAAACGGGCTAATACGCATACATATATGCATCTGAAATGGCTCCTCTTATAAAGGTTAAGGTCATTAATAAGGTCTAGGGTCAATTTGGCACAGCAAATCAACCAAAAGGGCCCAGGTGGATTAAATAACAAAGTGGACACTGCAACTTAAGACAGGTTTCCAAGTTGTTCTTCACTGTTGCTAAATGGAAAGGTCCATTTTTCAAAGGTCAAGGTCATATTGGGTCATGTGACAGTCTCCTGTGCTATCTCCAAGTTCAACTAAGGCAAATGACAATAAATGATCATGCAAATGTGGGTTTACCACATGAAATACTTTTCAACAAAGTTGCTGCATTTAACCCAATCAAGTGACCACTACTGTGGTCTACGGAAACTTGCGAAAGGGCCATTTTTACCATAGTTTGTCAATTACAAGAAGAAATACTCAAAAAAAGCTTCAGCATAACAATGAAAAATACAAATGTATGTGATATAGGAACCCGTAAGCTTTTGATATATGAAATGATGCATCCAGTATAGCCTCATAGTGCAGTAGTGGAACTCACATGCTTCCCAGCCCAATATGTAGTGCAAAACTGAGCCAGCCATCTCCCCTACCAACTAAGAAGGCTCTTTTTCTGTAGTCTTAATGATTTTTGTCTTAAAAAGGTGGACTTTTTGAAGCTGAAATCATTATAGGACTCACTGAAACCAAAACAATGCATCAAAAACATATTACAGGTCACATGCATAGCAGCCAAGGTATCCAACAAAACAGGCCTGATGTTCTTCTTTAGGGCCCAGACCTGTAAATGTTTTTCCATAGACCTCCATTATAGCTTTTGAGTAAGCTGTGGTCCACACAACTCTTCAAGCACAATGAGGCTGCCGTAGAATTACAGATTGGACCTAGTTCAACCAATAAACAAATATGAGATACCATGGTGACCACCATGTTTTACCACTTTTTGGCCCCTGAAGGTGGGCACCCTACATGAGAGGAAATTTTCATTGAAAAAAATACCAAAATGCAAGGTCCTTTTTTCTAAGCCACACCAGTAAACTTAATCAACAAAAGCAATGAGAAGTTGTTTCAAAAAGTACAGCAAAGATATACCCGTCTAATAAATACAATATATTTCCTAGTTTTATTATTGACCAATCATGAAACACCTTACAACTTAAAAATATTGTGCTGAGCTTCCACCCACCTTTTGAGCCAATCAGTGCCCTTTTTACATTTACAGGTCTGTGGCCTAAAGACATAACCCATTTTAGATAAAAGACCAACAAAACCATTTAATTCAAAGCATTAAACATTTTAAAGCACATTTATATTGTTTGTTTGCATTATATACCCCAAAGATATTCTTGGGAACCCTTTAAACAGCCCTACCCCCTACATATGTTACTTGAAAAATCATTGTATAGCAAAATAATGAAAAAGGGAAAGTGAACATATTAATTTTCTTATATCTCTGTTATTATATATCAGAAATGCCTCAAACTTCTCTCATATAAGCTTATAACACCACCTTACAATAAACTATACATAGAAGGTGCATGTGCTTTACCATCATTAGTCTAATGTGGAGTTACCCCACCCACCCCCACTGACAAGGCAAAAATTACATGCTCCTAGCTATGGGGCATAGAATCCTTTCTTTACACATAAAATCAACTTCTAATCACTTAAAAAACTCATTTGTACAAAAAAGAGCAATTTCTGCTAATTTAGATGAAAAAAGCTAATATTATGTAACAGTCAGAGGTGGGGAAGAGCAAAGCTTTCTTCCATGCAGAGGGACTATGCTCACCGGCATGGCATTTGGACTACTTACATTTCACCGAAGGCCTAGGGGGAGAATAAAACTACTTCAGCCAGGATGCTGCAAGGTCAAGGTCAGTGAAATGGAGATTTTAAGGTCATAGAGGTCAAAGGTCAAGGTCACTTTGCAGTTTTATTGGCCAAAAAGGTACCCATTCTACTATTTATGACCTATTTCTCTTAAATGAGGTAAAATGGCCAGAGAAAAGCACCAAATTATTGACAAAAACTTAAAATTACTAGCCTAAAATACTCATTTTATAAATTGCAGGCTATAAATTTGCTAAAAGCATGCATGTGAATTGGTATTTTGAAGAAGTTTCATAATGCATTTTTTTCAAAGTGTCATTTATATTGCCGGATCCAATAGTAAAGATTAAAACGGGCTAATACGCATACATATATGCATCTGAAATGGCTCCTCTTATAAAGGTTAAGGTCATTAATAAGGTCTAGGGTCAATTTGGCACAGCAAATCAACCAAAAGGGCCCAGGTGGATTAAATAACAAAGTGGACACTGCAACTTAAGACAGGTTTCCAAGTTGTTCTTCACTGTTGCTAAATGGAAAGGTCCATTTTTCAAAGGTCAAGGTCATATTGGGTCATGTGACAGTCTCCTGTGCTATCTCCAAGTTCAACTAAGGCAAATGACAATAAATGATCATGCAAATGTGGGTTTACCACATGAAATACTTTTCAACAAAGTTGCTGCATTTAACCCAATCAAGTGACCACTACTGTGGTCTACGGAAACTTGCGAAAGGGCCATTTTTACCATAGTTTGTCAATTACAAGAAGAAATACTCAAAAAAAGCTTCAGCATAACAATGAAAAATACAAATGTATGTGATATAGGAACCCGTAAGCTTTTGATATATGAAATGATGCATCCAGTATAGCCTCATAGTGCAGTAGTGGAACTCACATGCTTCCCAGCCCAATATGTAGTGCAAAACTGAGCCAGCCATCTCCCCTACCAACTAAGAAGGCTCTTTTTCTGTAGTCTTAATGATTTTTGTCTTAAAAAGGTGGACTTTTTGAAGCTGAAATCATTATAGGACTCACTGAAACCAAAACAATGCATCAAAAACATATTACAGGTCACATGCATAGCAGCCAAGGTATCCAACAAAACAGGCCTGATGTTCTTCTTTAGGGCCCAGACCTGTAAATGTTTTTCCATAGACCTCCATTATAGCTTTTGAGTAAGCTGTGGTCCACACAACTCTTCAAGCACAATGAGGCTGCCGTAGAATTACAGATTGGACCTAGTTCAACCAATAAACAAATATGAGATACCATGGTGACCACCATGTTTTACCACTTTTTGGCCCCTGAAGGTGGGCACCCTACATGAGAGGAAATTTTCATTGAAAAAAATACCAAAATGCAAGGTCCTTTTTTCTAAGCCACACCAGTAAACTTAATCAACAAAAGCAATGAGAAGTTGTTTCAAAAAGTACAGCAAAGATATACCCGTCTAATAAATACAATATATTTCCTAGTTTTATTATTGACCAATCATGAAACACCTTACAACTTAAAAATATTGTGCTGAGCTTCCACCCACCTTTTGAGCCAATCAGTGCCCTTTTTACATTTACAGGTCTGTGGCCTAAAGACATAACCCATTTTAGATAAAAGACCAACAAAACCATTTAATTCAAAGCATTAAACATTTTAAAGCACATTTATATTGTTTGTTTGCATTATATACCCCAAAGATATTCTTGGGAACCCTTTAAACAGCCCTACCCCCTACATATGTTACTTGAAAAATCATTGTATAGCAAAATAATGAAAAAGGGAAAGTGAACATATTAATTTTCTTATATCTCTGTTATTATATATCAGAAATGCCTCAAACTTCTCTCATATAAGCTTATAACACCACCTTACAATAAACTATACATAGAAGGTGCATGTGCTTTACCATCATTAGTCTAATGTGGAGTTACCCCACCCACCCCCACTGACAAGGCAAAAATTACATGCTCCTAGCTATGGGGCATAGAATCCTTTCTTTACACATAAAATCAACTTCTAATCACTTAAAAAACTCATTTGTACAAAAAAGAGCAATTTCTGCTAATTTAGATGAAAAAAGCTAATATTATGTAACAGTCAGAGGTGGGGAAGAGCAAAGCTTTCTTCCATGCAGAGGGACTATGCTCACCGGCATGGCATTTGGACTACTTACATTTCACCGAAGGCCTAGGGGGAGAATAAAACTACTTCAGCCAGGATGCTGCAAGGTCAAGGTCAGTGAAATGGAGATTTTAAGGTCATAGAGGTCAAAGGTCAAGGTCACTTTGCAGTTTTATTGGCCAAAAAGGTACCCATTCTACTATTTATGACCTATTTCTCTTAAATGAGGTAAAATGGCCAGAGAAAAGCACCAAATTATTGACAAAAACTTAAAATTACTAGCCTAAAATACTCATTTTATAAATTGCAGGCTATAAATTTGCTAAAAGCATGCATGTGAATTGGTATTTTGAAGAAGTTTCATAATGCATTTTTTTCAAAGTGTCATTTATATTGCCGGATCCAATAGTAAAGATTAAAACGGGCTAATACGCATACATATATGCATCTGAAATGGCTCCTCTTATAAAGGTTAAGGTCATTAATAAGGTCTAGGGTCAATTTGGCACAGCAAATCAACCAAAAGGGCCCAGGTGGATTAAATAACAAAGTGGACACTGCAACTTAAGACAGGTTTCCAAGTTGTTCTTCACTGTTGCTAAATGGAAAGGTCCATTTTTCAAAGGTCAAGGTCATATTGGGTCATGTGACAGTCTCCTGTGCTATCTCCAAGTTCAACTAAGGCAAATGACAATAAATGATCATGCAAATGTGGGTTTACCACATGAAATACTTTTCAACAAAGTTGCTGCATTTAACCCAATCAAGTGACCACTACTGTGGTCTACGGAAACTTGCGAAAGGGCCATTTTTACCATAGTTTGTCAATTACAAGAAGAAATACTCAAAAAAAGCTTCAGCATAACAATGAAAAATACAAATGTATGTGATATAGGAACCCGTAAGCTTTTGATATATGAAATGATGCATCCAGTATAGCCTCATAGTGCAGTAGTGGAACTCACATGCTTCCCAGCCCAATATGTAGTGCAAAACTGAGCCAGCCATCTCCCCTACCAACTAAGAAGGCTCTTTTTCTGTAGTCTTAATGATTTTTGTCTTAAAAAGGTGGACTTTTTGAAGCTGAAATCATTATAGGACTCACTGAAACCAAAACAATGCATCAAAAACATATTACAGGTCACATGCATAGCAGCCAAGGTATCCAACAAAACAGGCCTGATGTTCTTCTTTAGGGCCCAGACCTGTAAATGTTTTTCCATAGACCTCCATTATAGCTTTTGAGTAAGCTGTGGTCCACACAACTCTTCAAGCACAATGAGGCTGCCGTAGAATTACAGATTGGACCTAGTTCAACCAATAAACAAATATGAGATACCATGGTGACCACCATGTTTTACCACTTTTTGGCCCCTGAAGGTGGGCACCCTACATGAGAGGAAATTTTCATTGAAAAAAATACCAAAATGCAAGGTCCTTTTTTCTAAGCCACACCAGTAAACTTAATCAACAAAAGCAATGAGAAGTTGTTTCAAAAAGTACAGCAAAGATATACCCGTCTAATAAATACAATATATTTCCTAGTTTTATTATTGACCAATCATGAAACACCTTACAACTTAAAAATATTGTGCTGAGCTTCCACCCACCTTTTGAGCCAATCAGTGCCCTTTTTACATTTACAGGTCTGTGGCCTAAAGACATAACCCATTTTAGATAAAAGACCAACAAAACCATTTAATTCAAAGCATTAAACATTTTAAAGCACATTTATATTGTTTGTTTGCATTATATACCCCAAAGATATTCTTGGGAACCCTTTAAACAGCCCTACCCCCTACATATGTTACTTGAAAAATCATTGTATAGCAAAATAATGAAAAAGGGAAAGTGAACATATTAATTTTCTTATATCTCTGTTATTATATATCAGAAATGCCTCAAACTTCTCTCATATAAGCTTATAACACCACCTTACAATAAACTATACATAGAAGGTGCATGTGCTTTACCATCATTAGTCTAATGTGGAGTTACCCCACCCACCCCCACTGACAAGGCAAAAATTACATGCTCCTAGCTATGGGGCATAGAATCCTTTCTTTACACATAAAATCAACTTCTAATCACTTAAAAAACTCATTTGTACAAAAAAGAGCAATTTCTGCTAATTTAGATGAAAAAAGCTAATATTATGTAACAGTCAGAGGTGGGGAAGAGCAAAGCTTTCTTCCATGCAGAGGGACTATGCTCACCGGCATGGCATTTGGACTACTTACATTTCACCGAAGGCCTAGGGGGAGAATAAAACTACTTCAGCCAGGATGCTGCAAGGTCAAGGTCAGTGAAATGGAGATTTTAAGGTCATAGAGGTCAAAGGTCAAGGTCACTTTGCAGTTTTATTGGCCAAAAAGGTACCCATTCTACTATTTATGACCTATTTCTCTTAAATGAGGTAAAATGGCCAGAGAAAAGCACCAAATTATTGACAAAAACTTAAAATTACTAGCCTAAAATACTCATTTTATAAATTGCAGGCTATAAATTTGCTAAAAGCATGCATGTGAATTGGTATTTTGAAGAAGTTTCATAATGCATTTTTTTCAAAGTGTCATTTATATTGCCGGATCCAATAGTAAAGATTAAAACGGGCTAATACGCATACATATATGCATCTGAAATGGCTCCTCTTATAAAGGTTAAGGTCATTAATAAGGTCTAGGGTCAATTTGGCACAGCAAATCAACCAAAAGGGCCCAGGTGGATTAAATAACAAAGTGGACACTGCAACTTAAGACAGGTTTCCAAGTTGTTCTTCACTGTTGCTAAATGGAAAGGTCCATTTTTCAAAGGTCAAGGTCATATTGGGTCATGTGACAGTCTCCTGTGCTATCTCCAAGTTCAACTAAGGCAAATGACAATAAATGATCATGCAAATGTGGGTTTACCACATGAAATACTTTTCAACAAAGTTGCTGCATTTAACCCAATCAAGTGACCACTACTGTGGTCTACGGAAACTTGCGAAAGGGCCATTTTTACCATAGTTTGTCAATTACAAGAAGAAATACTCAAAAAAAGCTTCAGCATAACAATGAAAAATACAAATGTATGTGATATAGGAACCCGTAAGCTTTTGATATATGAAATGATGCATCCAGTATAGCCTCATAGTGCAGTAGTGGAACTCACATGCTTCCCAGCCCAATATGTAGTGCAAAACTGAGCCAGCCATCTCCCCTACCAACTAAGAAGGCTCTTTTTCTGTAGTCTTAATGATTTTTGTCTTAAAAAGGTGGACTTTTTGAAGCTGAAATCATTATAGGACTCACTGAAACCAAAACAATGCATCAAAAACATATTACAGGTCACATGCATAGCAGCCAAGGTATCCAACAAAACAGGCCTGATGTTCTTCTTTAGGGCCCAGACCTGTAAATGTTTTTCCATAGACCTCCATTATAGCTTTTGAGTAAGCTGTGGTCCACACAACTCTTCAAGCACAATGAGGCTGCCGTAGAATTACAGATTGGACCTAGTTCAACCAATAAACAAATATGAGATACCATGGTGACCACCATGTTTTACCACTTTTTGGCCCCTGAAGGTGGGCACCCTACATGAGAGGAAATTTTCATTGAAAAAAATACCAAAATGCAAGGTCCTTTTTTCTAAGCCACACCAGTAAACTTAATCAACAAAAGCAATGAGAAGTTGTTTCAAAAAGTACAGCAAAGATATACCCGTCTAATAAATACAATATATTTCCTAGTTTTATTATTGACCAATCATGAAACACCTTACAACTTAAAAATATTGTGCTGAGCTTCCACCCACCTTTTGAGCCAATCAGTGCCCTTTTTACATTTACAGGTCTGTGGCCTAAAGACATAACCCATTTTAGATAAAAGACCAACAAAACCATTTAATTCAAAGCATTAAACATTTTAAAGCACATTTATATTGTTTGTTTGCATTATATACCCCAAAGATATTCTTGGGAACCCTTTAAACAGCCCTACCCCCTACATATGTTACTTGAAAAATCATTGTATAGCAAAATAATGAAAAAGGGAAAGTGAACATATTAATTTTCTTATATCTCTGTTATTATATATCAGAAATGCCTCAAACTTCTCTCATATAAGCTTATAACACCACCTTACAATAAACTATACATAGAAGGTGCATGTGCTTTACCATCATTAGTCTAATGTGGAGTTACCCCACCCACCCCCACTGACAAGGCAAAAATTACATGCTCCTAGCTATGGGGCATAGAATCCTTTCTTTACACATAAAATCAACTTCTAATCACTTAAAAAACTCATTTGTACAAAAAAGAGCAATTTCTGCTAATTTAGATGAAAAAAGCTAATATTATGTAACAGTCAGAGGTGGGGAAGAGCAAAGCTTTCTTCCATGCAGAGGGACTATGCTCACCGGCATGGCATTTGGACTACTTACATTTCACCGAAGGCCTAGGGGGAGAATAAAACTACTTCAGCCAGGATGCTGCAAGGTCAAGGTCAGTGAAATGGAGATTTTAAGGTCATAGAGGTCAAAGGTCAAGGTCACTTTGCAGTTTTATTGGCCAAAAAGGTACCCATTCTACTATTTATGACCTATTTCTCTTAAATGAGGTAAAATGGCCAGAGAAAAGCACCAAATTATTGACAAAAACTTAAAATTACTAGCCTAAAATACTCATTTTATAAATTGCAGGCTATAAATTTGCTAAAAGCATGCATGTGAATTGGTATTTTGAAGAAGTTTCATAATGCATTTTTTTCAAAGTGTCATTTATATTGCCGGATCCAATAGTAAAGATTAAAACGGGCTAATACGCATACATATATGCATCTGAAATGGCTCCTCTTATAAAGGTTAAGGTCATTAATAAGGTCTAGGGTCAATTTGGCACAGCAAATCAACCAAAAGGGCCCAGGTGGATTAAATAACAAAGTGGACACTGCAACTTAAGACAGGTTTCCAAGTTGTTCTTCACTGTTGCTAAATGGAAAGGTCCATTTTTCAAAGGTCAAGGTCATATTGGGTCATGTGACAGTCTCCTGTGCTATCTCCAAGTTCAACTAAGGCAAATGACAATAAATGATCATGCAAATGTGGGTTTACCACATGAAATACTTTTCAACAAAGTTGCTGCATTTAACCCAATCAAGTGACCACTACTGTGGTCTACGGAAACTTGCGAAAGGGCCATTTTTACCATAGTTTGTCAATTACAAGAAGAAATACTCAAAAAAAGCTTCAGCATAACAATGAAAAATACAAATGTATGTGATATAGGAACCCGTAAGCTTTTGATATATGAAATGATGCATCCAGTATAGCCTCATAGTGCAGTAGTGGAACTCACATGCTTCCCAGCCCAATATGTAGTGCAAAACTGAGCCAGCCATCTCCCCTACCAACTAAGAAGGCTCTTTTTCTGTAGTCTTAATGATTTTTGTCTTAAAAAGGTGGACTTTTTGAAGCTGAAATCATTATAGGACTCACTGAAACCAAAACAATGCATCAAAAACATATTACAGGTCACATGCATAGCAGCCAAGGTATCCAACAAAACAGGCCTGATGTTCTTCT
This sequence comes from Loripinus fragilis, assembly GCA_964019695.1. NCBI lineage: Eukaryota > Metazoa > Mollusca > Bivalvia > Lucinida > Lucinidae > Loripinus > Loripinus fragilis. The sequence continues at coordinate 31,563,295 of OZ026521.1, forward strand.
TTAGGGCCCAGACCTGTAAATGTTTTTCCATAGACCTCCATTATAGCTTTTGAGTAAGCTGTGGTCCACACAACTCTTCAAGCACAATGAGGCTGCCGTAGAATTACAGATTGGACCTAGTTCAACCAATAAACAAATATGAGATACCATGGTGACCACCATGTTTTACCACTTTTTGGCCCCTGAAGGTGGGCACCCTACATGAGAGGAAATTTTCATTGAAAAAAATACCAAAATGCAAGGTCCTTTTTTCTAAGCCACACCAGTAAACTTAATCAACAAAAGCAATGAGAAGTTGTTTCAAAAAGTACAGCAAAGATATACCCGTCTAATAAATACAATATATTTCCTAGTTTTATTATTGACCAATCATGAAACACCTTACAACTTAAAAATATTGTGCTGAGCTTCCACCCACCTTTTGAGCCAATCAGTGCCCTTTTTACATTTACAGGTCTGTGGCCTAAAGACATAACCCATTTTAGATAAAAGACCAACAAAACCATTTAATTCAAAGCATTAAACATTTTAAAGCACATTTATATTGTTTGTTTGCATTATATACCCCAAAGATATTCTTGGGAACCCTTTAAACAGCCCTACCCCCTACATATGTTACTTGAAAAATCATTGTATAGCAAAATAATGAAAAAGGGAAAGTGAACATATTAATTTTCTTATATCTCTGTTATTATATATCAGAAATGCCTCAAACTTCTCTCATATAAGCTTATAACACCACCTTACAATAAACTATACATAGAAGGTGCATGTGCTTTACCATCATTAGTCTAATGTGGAGTTACCCCACCCACCCCCACTGACAAGGCAAAAATTACATGCTCCTAGCTATGGGGCATAGAATCCTTTCTTTACACATAAAATCAACTTCTAATCACTTAAAAAACTCATTTGTACAAAAAAGAGCAATTTCTGCTAATTTAGATGAAAAAAGCTAATATTATGTAACAGTCAGAGGTGGGGAAGAGCAAAGCTTTCTTCCATGCAGAGGGACTATGCTCACCGGCATGGCATTTGGACTACTTACATTTCACCGAAGGCCTAGGGGGAGAATAAAACTACTTCAGCCAGGATGCTGCAAGGTCAAGGTCAGTGAAATGGAGATTTTAAGGTCATAGAGGTCAAAGGTCAAGGTCACTTTGCAGTTTTATTGGCCAAAAAGGTACCCATTCTACTATTTATGACCTATTTCTCTTAAATGAGGTAAAATGGCCAGAGAAAAGCACCAAATTATTGACAAAAACTTAAAATTACTAGCCTAAAATACTCATTTTATAAATTGCAGGCTATAAATTTGCTAAAAGCATGCATGTGAATTGGTATTTTGAAGAAGTTTCATAATGCATTTTTTTCAAAGTGTCATTTATATTGCCGGATCCAATAGTAAAGATTAAAACGGGCTAATACGCATACATATATGCATCTGAAATGGCTCCTCTTATAAAGGTTAAGGTCATTAATAAGGTCTAGGGTCAATTTGGCACAGCAAATCAACCAAAAGGGCCCAGGTGGATTAAATAACAAAGTGGACACTGCAACTTAAGACAGGTTTCCAAGTTGTTCTTCACTGTTGCTAAATGGAAAGGTCCATTTTTCAAAGGTCAAGGTCATATTGGGTCATGTGACAGTCTCCTGTGCTATCTCCAAGTTCAACTAAGGCAAATGACAATAAATGATCATGCAAATGTGGGTTTACCACATGAAATACTTTTCAACAAAGTTGCTGCATTTAACCCAATCAAGTGACCACTACTGTGGTCTACGGAAACTTGCGAAAGGGCCATTTTTACCATAGTTTGTCAATTACAAGAAGAAATACTCAAAAAAAGCTTCAGCATAACAATGAAAAATACAAATGTATGTGATATAGGAACCCGTAAGCTTTTGATATATGAAATGATGCATCCAGTATAGCCTCATAGTGCAGTAGTGGAACTCACATGCTTCCCAGCCCAATATGTAGTGCAAAACTGAGCCAGCCATCTCCCCTACCAACTAAGAAGGCTCTTTTTCTGTAGTCTTAATGATTTTTGTCTTAAAAAGGTGGACTTTTTGAAGCTGAAATCATTATAGGACTCACTGAAACCAAAACAATGCATCAAAAACATATTACAGGTCACATGCATAGCAGCCAAGGTATCCAACAAAACAGGCCTGATGTTCTTCTTTAGGGCCCAGACCTGTAAATGTTTTTCCATAGACCTCCATTATAGCTTTTGAGTAAGCTGTGGTCCACACAACTCTTCAAGCACAATGAGGCTGCCGTAGAATTACAGATTGGACCTAGTTCAACCAATAAACAAATATGAGATACCATGGTGACCACCATGTTTTACCACTTTTTGGCCCCTGAAGGTGGGCACCCTACATGAGAGGAAATTTTCATTGAAAAAAATACCAAAATGCAAGGTCCTTTTTTCTAAGCCACACCAGTAAACTTAATCAACAAAAGCAATGAGAAGTTGTTTCAAAAAGTACAGCAAAGATATACCCGTCTAATAAATACAATATATTTCCTAGTTTTATTATTGACCAATCATGAAACACCTTACAACTTAAAAATATTGTGCTGAGCTTCCACCCACCTTTTGAGCCAATCAGTGCCCTTTTTACATTTACAGGTCTGTGGCCTAAAGACATAACCCATTTTAGATAAAAGACCAACAAAACCATTTAATTCAAAGCATTAAACATTTTAAAGCACATTTATATTGTTTGTTTGCATTATATACCCCAAAGATATTCTTGGGAACCCTTTAAACAGCCCTACCCCCTACATATGTTACTTGAAAAATCATTGTATAGCAAAATAATGAAAAAGGGAAAGTGAACATATTAATTTTCTTATATCTCTGTTATTATATATCAGAAATGCCTCAAACTTCTCTCATATAAGCTTATAACACCACCTTACAATAAACTATACATAGAAGGTGCATGTGCTTTACCATCATTAGTCTAATGTGGAGTTACCCCACCCACCCCCACTGACAAGGCAAAAATTACATGCTCCTAGCTATGGGGCATAGAATCCTTTCTTTACACATAAAATCAACTTCTAATCACTTAAAAAACTCATTTGTACAAAAAAGAGCAATTTCTGCTAATTTAGATGAAAAAAGCTAATATTATGTAACAGTCAGAGGTGGGGAAGAGCAAAGCTTTCTTCCATGCAGAGGGACTATGCTCACCGGCATGGCATTTGGACTACTTACATTTCACCGAAGGCCTAGGGGGAGAATAAAACTACTTCAGCCAGGATGCTGCAAGGTCAAGGTCAGTGAAATGGAGATTTTAAGGTCATAGAGGTCAAAGGTCAAGGTCACTTTGCAGTTTTATTGGCCAAAAAGGTACCCATTCTACTATTTATGACCTATTTCTCTTAAATGAGGTAAAATGGCCAGAGAAAAGCACCAAATTATTGACAAAAACTTAAAATTACTAGCCTAAAATACTCATTTTATAAATTGCAGGCTATAAATTTGCTAAAAGCATGCATGTGAATTGGTATTTTGAAGAAGTTTCATAATGCATTTTTTTCAAAGTGTCATTTATATTGCCGGATCCAATAGTAAAGATTAAAACGGGCTAATACGCATACATATATGCATCTGAAATGGCTCCTCTTATAAAGGTTAAGGTCATTAATAAGGTCTAGGGTCAATTTGGCACAGCAAATCAACCAAAAGGGCCCAGGTGGATTAAATAACAAAGTGGACACTGCAACTTAAGACAGGTTTCCAAGTTGTTCTTCACTGTTGCTAAATGGAAAGGTCCATTTTTCAAAGGTCAAGGTCATATTGGGTCATGTGACAGTCTCCTGTGCTATCTCCAAGTTCAACTAAGGCAAATGACAATAAATGATCATGCAAATGTGGGTTTACCACATGAAATACTTTTCAACAAAGTTGCTGCATTTAACCCAATCAAGTGACCACTACTGTGGTCTACGGAAACTTGCGAAAGGGCCATTTTTACCATAGTTTGTCAATTACAAGAAGAAATACTCAAAAAAAGCTTCAGCATAACAATGAAAAATACAAATGTATGTGATATAGGAACCCGTAAGCTTTTGATATATGAAATGATGCATCCAGTATAGCCTCATAGTGCAGTAGTGGAACTCACATGCTTCCCAGCCCAATATGTAGTGCAAAACTGAGCCAGCCATCTCCCCTACCAACTAAGAAGGCTCTTTTTCTGTAGTCTTAATGATTTTTGTCTTAAAAAGGTGGACTTTTTGAAGCTGAAATCATTATAGGACTCACTGAAACCAAAACAATGCATCAAAAACATATTACAGGTCACATGCATAGCAGCCAAGGTATCCAACAAAACAGGCCTGATGTTCTTCTTTAGGGCCCAGACCTGTAAATGTTTTTCCATAGACCTCCATTATAGCTTTTGAGTAAGCTGTGGTCCACACAACTCTTCAAGCACAATGAGGCTGCCGTAGAATTACAGATTGGACCTAGTTCAACCAATAAACAAATATGAGATACCATGGTGACCACCATGTTTTACCACTTTTTGGCCCCTGAAGGTGGGCACCCTACATGAGAGGAAATTTTCATTGAAAAAAATACCAAAATGCAAGGTCCTTTTTTCTAAGCCACACCAGTAAACTTAATCAACAAAAGCAATGAGAAGTTGTTTCAAAAAGTACAGCAAAGATATACCCGTCTAATAAATACAATATATTTCCTAGTTTTATTATTGACCAATCATGAAACACCTTACAACTTAAAAATATTGTGCTGAGCTTCCACCCACCTTTTGAGCCAATCAGTGCCCTTTTTACATTTACAGGTCTGTGGCCTAAAGACATAACCCATTTTAGATAAAAGACCAACAAAACCATTTAATTCAAAGCATTAAACATTTTAAAGCACATTTATATTGTTTGTTTGCATTATATACCCCAAAGATATTCTTGGGAACCCTTTAAACAGCCCTACCCCCTACATATGTTACTTGAAAAATCATTGTATAGCAAAATAATGAAAAAGGGAAAGTGAACATATTAATTTTCTTATATCTCTGTTATTATATATCAGAAATGCCTCAAAATTTTTGCACCTTATTTCGACATGTACCAATTGTCGACACCTTACAAAAGCCCAGAAATCTCAGTTTTAGCCAAATATTAAAAAGATATGGCTCATTTTTTCTTCAAAAGCTTGTACTTGAGCTTATTTCATATCTCTAGGCATAATATCATGTCAATAGGGACCCAAGCATCTCAAAAACCCCAAAATAGAAATTTGCTCCAACTGCCAGATCGCTCAGAACAGGCGCGAGACCACAATTAATTTTACTATATAATTTAATCATTCATTAAAGCACCTCCTATTATACATAATGAAGCTGGCTTTTTTCTGAAGCTTTTCCCCACTCAAACATGGCCTGGGAGTCATTCTAATCACTGACTAGATAGGGCAAGTTCGGCTCGTTTTGGAACCACAGGAGTTTAGACAAACCCTATGTGACACAGCAGTCGTGTTGGCTATCTTAACAGTATTTTACTTAGGTGTGCAGAGGCCTCAATTTTCCTAGAATTACAAGTTACCGGGACAGAAGCAACATTTTCTGAAAGCTTATTCATTGGGCAGTTCAGACATACCCAATAACAAGGATGCTCACATGAATTGGTAGATTTACAGCCCACTAAAAGGGGAACTATTTGCGCAAAATAACATCCTTATTCTATACAACCAATCAAGGGACATAATTGTGGTCTGATTCCATACTATCGACGAACGTAGATGAAAAATCGTTGGAAACAGGGTTTTCGATTGCCATTTGTCGACCGATTTTTCGATTGCCATTTGTCGCCCGACTGGCGTCAAATGACAATCAAAAACACGACTTCCATATACATAAAACAACATGTATTTTTAACATGTTATATATTTGTAACGTTACTTATAAAAACAGATAGCTGACCATTTCTGTAAAATCGAATGTTTAATTAGATCTTTCTGCAACTATTTGCAGTACGACTTTAACTTTTCTTTAGTTCAATAAATGTACCTGGGTGACGTCCTTTTCAGAAACAGATGGACAATCGGATTGTAAACTAGCTGTTACTCGTTTAGAGTTTGGGTACAAATTTTTTTTAAACAGATTAAGTTTAGTAGTTTTAAAGTTGTGATTTTTGTTCTTTTATCTATAATAGAGGCCCTCCCAGGAGGTACCTATTCCCTTGTTTTTCTTAAATATTGACTTGTCTCCATGTTTCATGTTTTATTTATTTCCCCGTTATCTAACAATTTTGTCCCCCTCAATTTGGCATTTTCCCTTTCCCTAGAATAAAATGGCTTGCACAAATACACCCTAACTCGTGAGAGGGCCTCATTGTTAAGGCATACAGAGAAGTCTTCTCTCAATTTCATGATAAAAATGTTCCCTGCTAGCACGTTATTAAAGTTCTTTACCATCGGATGACGTACTTGGAATTTGACAGAGGAGGACTGAACATGGGAGTTGAACACTCATTTCATTATATTCTCGTACTGCTCATGATATTTTAAGTTAATTACCAAATACATTGCAAAGAGAGAGAGAGAGACAGACAGACAGACACAGAGAGAGACAAAGACAGAGAGAGTCAGAGAAAGAGAGAAAGAGAGAGTAGAGAAAGAGAGAGTAGAGGAAGAGATAGTAGAGAAAAAGCGAGAGAGGGAGTGCGAGAAGAGAAAGAGCGAGTAGAGGTCGAGATAGTAGAGAAAGAGCGAGTAGAGGAAGTGTGAGTAGAGGGGTGCGAGTAGTTGGAGTAGAGGGAGTGCGAGTAGAGAAGGACTGCGAGTAGAGAAGGAGTGCGAGTAGAGAAGTGCGAGTAGAGAAAAAAGACTACAGGAGTGCGAGTAGAGATGGAGTGCGAGTAGAGAAGTGGGAGTAGAGAAGGAGTGCGAGTAGATAAGAAGTGCGAGTATTTAAGGAGTGCGAGTAGAGAAGGCATGCGAGTAAAGAGAAGTGCGAGTAGAGAAGGAGTGCGAGTGGAGAAGAGGTGCGAGTGGAGAATGAGTGCGAGCAGAGAAAAGAGAGTACAGAAGATGTGCGAGTAGAGAAAGAGTGAGAGTATAGAAGAGAGAGTAGAGAAGGAGTGCGAGTAGAGAAGAGCGAGTAGAATAGGACTGCGAGAAGAGAAGGATTGCGAGTAGAGAAGAAGACAGAATAGAGAGGAGAGACTAAAGGAGTGCGAGTAGAGGAGGAGTGGGAGTAAGAGAAGGAGTGCGAGTAGAGAAGGAGTGTGAGTAGAAAGGGAGTGCGAGTAGAGAAAGAGTGCGAGTAAAGAAGAAGTGCGAGTAGAGAAGCAGTGAGAGTAGAGACGGAGTGCAAGTAGAGAAGGAGTGCGAGTAGAGAAAAGACAGGGGAGGAATGCGAGTAGAGAAAGAGGGAGTAGAGAAGGAGTGCGAGTAGAGAAAGAGTGCGAGTAGAGAAGGAGTGCGAGTAGAGAAGTGCGAGTAGAGAAAAGAGACTACAGGAGTGCGAGTAGAGAAGGAGTGCGAGTAGAGAAGAGGGAGTAGAGAAGGAGTGCGAGTAGATAAGAAGTACGAGTATTTAAGGAGTGCGAATAGAGAAGGCATGCGAGTAGAGAAGGAGTGCGAGTAGAGAAGGAGTGCGAGTAGAGAAAGAGTGCGAGTAGAGAAGAGAGAGAGAGTAAAGAAAAAGTGCGAGCAGGGAAAGAGAAAGAAGAGAAGGTGTTCGAGAAGAGAAGAGAGACTAGAGAAGGAGTGCAAGTAGATAAAGAGTGCGAGCAGAGAAAGAGTGCGAGCAGAGAAGGAGTGCGAGTAGAGAAGGGTGCGAGTAGAGAAAGAGAGAGTAGAGAAATAATGCAAGTATAGAAAGAGAGAGTAGAAAAGAGTGCTAGTAGAGAAAGAGATGGTAGAGAAAGAGTGCGAGTAGGGAAAGAGAGAGTAGAGAATGAGTGCGAGTAGATAATAAGTTTGAGTAGAGAAGGAGTGCGAGTTGAGAAGAGGTGCGAGTGGCGAATGAGTGCGAGAAGAGAAGAGAGAGTAGAGAAGGAGTGCAAGTACAAGAAAAGTGCGAGTAGAGAAGGAGTGCGAGTAGAGAAGGAGTGCGAGTAGAGAAGGAGTACGAGTAGAGAAGGAGTGCGAGTTGAGAAGAGGTGCGAGTGGAGAATGAGTGCAAGAAGAGAAGAGAGAGTAGAGAAGGAGTGCAAGTACAGAAAGAGTGCGAGTAGAGAAGGAGTGCGAGTAGAGAAGGAGTGCGAGTAGAGAAGATAGAGAGTAGAGAAAGTGCAAGTAGAGAAGGAGTAAGAGAAGAGAGAGTAGAGAAGGAGTGCGAGTAGAGAAAGAGTGCGAGTAGAGAAGGAGTGCGAGTAGAGAAGAGAGACTAAAGGAGTGTGAGTAGAGAAGAGAGAGTAGAGAAGGAGTGCGAGTAGAGAAAGAGAAAGAAAAGAAGGTGTTCGAGTCGAGAAGAGAGACTAGAATAGGAGTGCTAGTAGAGAAAGAGTGCGAGCAGAGAAGGAGTGCGAGTAGAGAAAGAGTGCGAGAAGAGAAGGAGTGCGAGTGAAGAAAGAGAGAGTAAAGAAAGAGTGCTAGTAGAGAAAGAGAGGGTAGAGAAAGAGTTTGCATAGAGAAAGGGAGAGTAGAGAAGTAGAGAAGGAGTGCGAGTAGATAAGAAATGCGAGTAGAGAAGGAATGTGAGTAGAGAAGGAGTGTGTGTAGAGAAGGAAGAAGAGAGAGTAAAGAAGGGGTGCGAATAGAGAAGGAGTGCGAGTGGAGAAGGAGTGCGAGTGGAGAAGGAGTGTGAGTAGAGAAATAGAGAGTAGATAAGAAGTGCAAGTAGAGAAAGAGTGCAAGTAGAGAAAGAGTGCGAGCAGAGAAGAAGTGCGAGTAGAGAAGAGAGACAGGAGGAGTGCGAGTAGAGAAGAAGTGCGAGTAGTGCGAGTAGAGAAGAGAGAGTTGAGAAGGAGTGCAATTAGAAAAAGAGAAAGAAGAGAAGGTGTTCGAGTAGAGAAGAGAGACTAGAGAAGGAGTGCTAGTAGAGAAGGAGTGCGAGTAGAGAAGGAGTGCGAGTAGAGAACGAGTGCGAGTAGAGAAGGAGTGCGAGTAGAGAAAGAGAGAGTAAAGAAAGAGTGCGAGTAGAGAAAGAGAGAGTAGAGAAAGAGTGCGAGTAGAGAAAGAGAGGGTAGAGAAGGAGTGCGAGTAAAGAAGGTGTGCGTAGAGAGAGAGAAAGAGAGAGAGGGAGAGTAGAGAGAAGAGCAAATAGAGAGGAGAGCCACTAGAGATAGAGAGAGAGAGAGAGAGATTGCATTGCTACTTGATCCGTCACCTTCACAAAAAAGTATGTGTCCTTTTCATAGTATAATGCTTTGGCATGTTACTGCCAGATTGTGTCACCCTCTATAAAAATTGTATAAATAAATAAATAAATAAATAAATAAATAAATAAATAAATAAATTAATTAATTAATTAATTAATTAATTAATGTGATGCAAAGGGCTGGATAGATATGGTAGGCCAAAACAAACTAATGCACAAAAACACCCATACAATTTTGAACAAAAACTCCAACAAATTGGTTTATTTAAGCTTGGTTCTCCTTTGATATGTTCCCCGTCAATCGAACCACTTGTTTTTATAAAGTGTTTGATTGTTACACTTTTGTTTCCGTATGCGAGAGCTTGTTTAATGAGCATAATCAATTTGCCCTTGTCCGAAATCAATGTTAACATGCACATGCCTTCCCTCCGACAGCTACCCAACATACCTCCGAACGGAAAGCTACCCATAAACATGATACCACCATCATAAAATTGCAAATAAATAAGTGTTTTACAAGTATTTTTGAATTGTATTTGACTGATTCATTCCAAAGAGAGGTTATACATTCCAGCGGTGGCTTTGAATCAAGTAAAAATAAAATAATAGACATGAATATTAACTGATGAATTCGAAATATTCGTCCAAATTACTGCATTTCCGAATTCAAATGCGATTTAAACTCGAACAGATTAAGTTCCAAAACATGTAATGTTTTCAGAGATATCATCATTCTGTATACTTTCGACCTATATGTTATCCTTATCCCTCAAAACAAATCTAAATGAAATAAAATCGTCTCAATACAGACCATGTCCAACCCAAAAATACTTTGTTTACCTCCGATAGCCAACACCCTCCGAGATCTAGACATGCGGGTAACCTGGGTGGTTAGGCAAGAAGTCAAAGATATAGACACCTCAGTAGCTGCAAAATATACTCATGAATAAACAAAAATAGATAATTTGCTTATCAAAAAACACTAGAATAGAACTTTTTCAATACTTGAATTTGGGAACAAGTTTAGAAGTCTTGGATAAATAGCAGTTGAGATATGAGTAATTTTGTATGTACACTCTATTATTTTTTTCTCTACTTTTTTCTCATTTCTAATATTTTAATTAATAATATTGAATACAATGTTCAGATAATTTGCATATAGGACCAATAAGTATACATGTTATGTCTGAGCACTAAATTGGTACCACTGCTGGTAGTCTATGATAGTAAGCAGCTGAGATGTAGAACAGGTACACTCCCTCCCCCTTAATTTTCTTTTATGATTGTTCGCTTATTTCTAACAGTTCCATTAATATTCATGAATATGCAAATTCAATGCATGTATATCTGACCATTGGATAAAAATAGTAAGTGAGTATGATCAGGAAATACCACAATCACAAACTGCAGACAAACCAGTGGCATCGTGAGAAGAACCACACAACAATCACAAGACACCAGGAAGACAAACAAATCAAAGCAACCAGCCCTCTCTTCCCCATCGTGATGATTGCAAAACTAGAATGGACACAAAGTAACGCACAACAAAACATAGAACAATTACAGAATCCCACAACAGGAGTAACAATCAACAACAACAGAACCACCGCCTCAGAACGGGCAGCAGCAAAAGCCACTGGGGGCTTAAATGAATTTTCAGCTTATTTGTTTTGCTAGAGTATGTTCTAATGTTGAGGACCTCAACAACAGAAACTTAATTTTAACTGCTAAGTTATTTAAACAAGGTTATAGATATCATAAAATTCGAAAAGCAGTTTCTAAATTTTACCACAGACACTCAGAGTTAATTGTTAAATACAACATTGGGTTAAAAACTCTTCTGCAACGAGGCATATCAGAACCTATATTTTATGGTGATTTAGTTTATAAATTCAAACGAATTGTTGGAAAACATAATTTTAGTGATCAATTCAAAAAGATAGTAAAACGTTATATAAGGGTTGGATATAACTTGGATATCATGCGACAGTCTGCATGCCTAGTTTTAAACCCAATCACGGTTTATAGCTAAGGTTTCCTCTTTAATTGCACGACGGTGGGTCAGGCCTCAGACTCTATGACGGCTTTGACGTAAAGCTTCAATCGGTGGGTAAGTGCCTGATGCTTATCTGTAGCTGGACCCACCGTGGCTAAACTTGAGGTTTTCTTTTACTCTGACTATCTGTGAGTCGTGAGCCCTTTTCTTTGTTTCATCATGGTGTGTTAATTTGATTAGAGTGTTTCTCCATGATGATACATTGCATTAGTAAGATGGCCTCCATGCGAGCTGAACATTTTTTGTACTTCAACAACAGCAGAATCTAGGGCAAAGATTTGTTACAAGTAAAATGCATTTAAGCCCCCTGGTGGCTTAGGCTGCTGTCCATTCTGGGGCGATGGTTCTGTTGTTGTTGACTTTTTGTTTATTGTTACTCCAATTGTGGGAGTCTGTGATTGTTCTGTGATTTGTTGTACGTTACTATGCATCCATTCTAGTATGCAATCATCTTGGTGGGGAAGAGAGAGCTGGTTGCTTTGTTTGTAGAAAATAGAAGTTTGAGGATTTTTCTTACTTTATGAATAATAGAATAAAGACGGACTTACCTTTGAAAACAATTCATTTTTCATAAAAATGGAAAACATTGCAAATTGATATTCCTATACTGTTTCCCGTAATGATTTGTTTGAAAAATGGTAAATTTGCGACTTTCGTTTTTGGAAGTTTTCAACTCAAATTGTCAACATTTTAAATGTTCTTCGTCAGTTATCTCTGAAAATAACCATGCGTAACCGGGAAACATTGTTCTAGTGTATTCCAAAGTATTAATCAAATCGAAATTCAAGTTTTCAAGAAAATGCAAAAACAAAAGTGTATGCGTTAAAAGATTCCTTAGGTGCAGTTTCAAAAGACCATATTTCCATGAATAATGGAGATAACTTCATAAAATTTGCAGGATAACTTCTTAACACTTCGTAGATTAAGTGTGTGTAATTAACTAAATTTTGACGACTTCGTAATTAATGCTGGTTTTCATAGATTGTGGCTCATATATATTTGACCTTGACCTTTGACTATTTGCAGGAAACAACTCTGTCAAAAATACAAGACGAGCTTGTGTTACTAGACGTAAAACAGATTTTAAGTATATTTGACCTTGACATTTGATCCCAAGGTCATATCAATGATTTGTAACCTTTGTTGTAATGATCACACCATAAGCAATAATCTTTCTAAATACGAACACCCTCCGTCAAAATATTGAAAGAGGAGTTCCTGTTACAAGCTATAAAGCTATAAATCTAATTTAAAGTATATTTGACCTTGACATTTGACTCCAAGGTCAAAGCAGTGATCTGAAACCTTTGTTGTAATTTACACACCATCGGTAATTATTGTGCCAAATATGAACACCCTCAGTAAAACAGGGCTGGACCCAGAGGGGCTGTTTACGGGGGGGGGGGGCATTTCAAGCCGGAGGCTTGAACCGAGCGGCGCAAGCCGTGAGCGGGGGGAGAGTATGAGAGGGGTGGAACCCCCCACTCATTGGATGGGGTCCGGGGAAGCTCCTCCGGATTTTTTTTAAATCTATGTCACTGAGAATGCATTTCAGGCCATATTGGAGCCCTTTTTTCCATATTCTATAACCTCAATTTTAAGTAAGGCTAGACACTCAAACCCCAGGGGGGGGGGGGGGGGGGGTACTCTGATATTTTCATACATACGTAGGCGCGGGCTATTTTCTTGGGGTTCAAAATTTTGAATTTTGATATTTTTGGGGGTTTCAGAAAAATGAACATTCTTTTGGGTATGAAGATTTTGTGGATATTTTTGGGGGTCATCACAAAATTGGGCTATATTTAGGTGTCATTTCTATTTATTTTAGGGTCTTTCCTTAAGGTCAAGGTACAGATTGGGGGATATTTTTCGGGTTGCAAAAATTTGGAATATGTTTTTGGGGTGCTTGAAATTCCTGATATTTATTTTGGGGTGAACGGTTGATGCTGGGCCCGAGCCTACGTATGAAGAAAAAATGAGAGTCCCCCAGGGACTCAAACGCCTTGTTCCTAACTATTATTTTGTATTTTCTTGTCGTCCTCTTGGAGTTTGGTAAGGTTCCCGTGTGGGGGGGGGCATAGCAGTTGCAATGCAAGTCTGAGTCAGTCAGCCCAACGTTCAATTGTCAGACAGCAGAGCCCTTGTGAGGGGGTGGGGGCTTAAAATTTGAAAAAAAATAAATGCTAGAAAAACTATGAAGTCCACACCTAAGAAAAAATTGGGCATAGGTTCCCCTGTATTTTGTACTTTTTCATTCACCCCAACCCAATAACATAGGCCAAGCGCGGCAGCAGCCTATGGACTAGGGCTCTCTTTTAAATTCTCTGAGTCTGGTCGGGGGAGGGGGGCATAGCTATTACTTATTAGCTGCGTCTACTACATGGGCTTTGCAATGAAAGCATCAAAGGAATGGAAGATAAGTGCCCCCCCACCCCTCACCCACCCCAAATTTCCGAGCTTTATGTTTGGGACTGGGAGGGGGCACAAAAGTGTTTTATCCTCTGCGGCCAGACTACAGGAGATTTAAAATCCCATCATTTACAAGTCCGCGTCACACTCACAGCCCTGTCTGTGCTCCCACGGCCACCCTTTCTTTTGTGGATAATCCATTATCATATTAGTATGCATTACCGTATATACTTGCAATATCATTTAATGCGTAAAAAAAGTTTTTTAAGGGCACTCACGGCCTCTTCGGGGGGGGGGGGGGCACGTGCCCCCAGCCCCCCCCCCCCCTTATGTCCGGCACTGTTAAATGAAAATGTGATGCCTTATGAGATGTAAGACAGATTTTAAACGTATTTGACTTTGACCTTTGATTCCAAGGTTATATCAGCGATCTATTTCGTTCGCCGGTTGTAATCTAAACCCCCTGGGGGGTACTCTGACATCTTTTGGGGGTTAAAAATTTTGAATTTCAATATTTTAGGGGGGGTTTCAGAAAATAAATATTTTTTGGGGTATGAAGATTTTGTGAATATTTTTTGGGGTCATCACAAAATTGGACTATATTTCGAGGCTATTTCTATGCATTTTAGTGTCTTTTCTTAAGGTCATTGTACAGAATGGGGATATCTTTTGGGGTTGCTAAAATTTCAAATATTTTTTGGGGTGCTTGAAATTCCTGATTTTTTGGGGGGTGAAGGGTAGATGCTGGGCCCGAGCCTACGTATGTAGAAAAATTGAGAGAAATCCCTCCCTGGGATCTTCACATGATATGTTATTACTGTGCCAAACATGAACATCCTCAGTCAAAAAATGAAAGAGGGAATTGCATTTACCTATAGATAAAGTATATGTAACCTTGACCGTTTAAACAAAGTTATATTGGACTGTTTGTGAATTAAAACCTTTGTTGTGATCTGCACACTATAAGCAATCATTTACCGGGCCGCGTAGCGCAGTCGGTAACGTGTCTGGCTACAGATGCGTGTCTGATTGCAGATCCAGGGGTCGCAAGTTCGATCCCGGCCCGGTACCATACTTTCGTGGAGATTGATCATGAAATAATTTCTACGGTCATTCTCCTCCTTCCGCTGATTTATTCAAGAAGGGTTGTTGTCAGTTACAAGCGAAAGTATGTGCACAAATTACTGGTTAACCGCTTGCTCAAGCCTGCCCAGGAAAAAGTGTGGTTAAGTGAACTGACCGTCCCGCAATGACCATAGTGGTGACATGGGACGTAAAGCAACAAAAACAAACATTGTGATAAAAATATGACCGCCCTTCATTAGAAAATGAAGGATGAGCTCGCATTTGGAGCAATGTAGATGTGTACACGGATGCTTGACGTTATTCCCTCTTTTCTATACTTGTATACCGCACGTTCAAATGAGCATACGCGTAAATTCGTAACCTAATTGGTCTGAGCATACTAATTCCTTTTTTCTCAGAAGACCGTCTTGGTACTAGCAGTAGCAAGTAGTGTAAACCCTCATGAAATGATGCATCATGCGGCATTTCTTCTGGGTCTTCACTGTTTGCCAAATTACATATTTAATGTGAAAAATGGTGCGAGGCTAGAAGCATAAACCCATAGTTTCATACTCTATGTTTGATAGCAGCGACGGCTCTGACGAGACTGCGCGTATGCGCAAACTCGTCTGATTATTCTCTGCTCGTCGATGGGATAAGTACCAACATTTCAGACATTATGCGAGTTTCTAACGAGAAAAAGAGCTATATAGTCTCTGGTCTCTGGAAGAATTAAATGAAATTTTGAATGCCTCTGTAAGAACAAAAATGCCATCATCCAACAAAGTTATGCCGCATGATCAAATGCACTGGTTAAAGACACTGATTTTCACACATTTGTGGTTCATTAAGGCTGTTGCCAGTGATCAACATAATTACGCCAATAATGTTAAGATTTACGTTTGAGCGGAAATCATACCGTGACAGAGTATGAAATGAGCGGCAAACCATACAGTCAGAGCGGATTAAAAAATCATACAAATGAGCGAATTTTCCAGGTAATGACCTGTTTATGGAAATTCATACAAATGAGCGAATTTTTCAGGTGACGACCAGTTTATGACCCCTTCCGTTCGCAATATAGTAATATTACCAAAACTTCAAGAAAAACGAAAATTGTTGGATGGGTGGTGTAGAATTGCGCATGGAACGATTCTGCCGCATTATTTGTTCTTTTGTTTTTTGATGGGATTTCAGCCCACATTTCTACATCAGAAGGACACAAGAAGTGGAACTCAAACGAATGTTTCAGCTCTTTGCGTATTTCATTACTATTGTCATTGTACTGTAGTCTTGACTGAAGCCAAAAGTCTGTATTTTTCTTCACCAAGGCTGTCCCAGATGGAATAATTTTACTCATTGAACTGTCTGTCCTAAGTCTTGCTATGCAAGATCTGTTGGTACACCGCTAGGAAATATCACTTGACTTCAAAATGTTGTCAATACGAAAGACATAACTTTCATATAAATTAAACTCAGATTGGGGGCGCATTATGGGATAATCGGTAGCTGTTAGGTGATTGAGTGTTACGAGGCTGACCACCATCGTATCGGCGTGAGAGTCATTACCTGCTCATTACTTGCCTGGTAATTACATGGAAAAGGCGCTCTTTTGAATGATTAAATCATCCACTCTTTTGCCTTCTGTTTCTCCGCTCTTTCGTAAAAAATATCTGTCTTTTCGTATAATACATACAGATTAATAGAAACTGCATAATCATGTACAGAGATAATGTCAGAAACATACATGCGCGTGCATGTCGATGCATACATGCGCGTGTCATTATCTTTAAATTTCCCATGAAAATGATATAATTTGGCCCCATCGAGACCAAATTATTTTATTTTCATAGGATATCTAAAAAACGGGGGGCATGGAGGGGGTTCGAGAACCCAATGAACCCAAACTAGATCCGCCACTGCTTACTATTCTGGTTGCATCATACATGAGCATGCAACTCGTATGTACTTTAAAAAATGTATAGACCGAGTTGTCTTATGAATTTGGGCCGAGTTGTCTTATAAATTCGGACCGAGTTGGCATGGCCCGAGATTTATGTGGGCCGAGTTGGCATGGGCCGAGTTGGTTTGGGGCCGAGTTGTCCGTAATTCAATAGGCCCACTTCGAATGGAACTATCGTTCCTACTATAGTAACTGAAGTTTGATTCGAACATCGATATGCGCTACTATTGTGACGTCACGAACCTACTAGAGATCAACGGTGGGTCAGAGCACCGTTACTCTAGTAGCTTGTCTGGTTCCTTCCTCTAGACCTATACAGCAAGGTGGTTTCCATAATCTGTCAGTGGTCTCAAAATGATTTTTTACAAAATACATCCTAGCTGAGCTCTAATTGCAGTCCCATTTTCATTTGTAATTATTAATTACTCGGATCCAATAAACATATATAGGTCCGAGTTAATTAGAGTAGGCTGTGCAGTTTATACACACCCTATTTTTCTACGATGAAGAATTGAAGCGGGGCATACAGGACGTATTCGCTCAAAACCCTTATGTATTTTAATGAATAGATCTTTTGAAGAGGGAATATTCCCTGATATTTGGAAGATTGCTAATGTTATTCCCATATTTAAAAAGGGAGATAAATCTCAGCCATCTAACTACCGACCAGTTGCATTATTGAGCTGTATTGGTAAACTGCAAGAAAAGATTGTTTTTAAAAATATATATAACTTTTTACTTGACAATAATCTTCTATACAAGTATCAATCTGGCTTCTTACCTCACCACTCAACAGTTTTTCAGTTAATTGATATCTTTCATAATATATGCCAGGCCTTTGATAATAATATGTTCTCTTGCATTGTGTTCTGTGATGTGTCAAAGGCATTTGATAGAGTCTGGCATAAGGGTCTTTTATTTAAGCTACGGCAAAATGGAATTGAAGGGAAACTTTTAGAATGGTTAAGCAGTTATTAAA
The DNA here is from genome assembly GCA_964019695.1 of Loripinus fragilis. Classification (NCBI taxonomy): domain Eukaryota; kingdom Metazoa; phylum Mollusca; class Bivalvia; order Lucinida; family Lucinidae; genus Loripinus; species Loripinus fragilis. Next base: position 31,581,079 of record OZ026521.1, read on the forward strand.
GTCAAAGAAAGCAGAAAGTTGGTCTAAAGTCTTGCTTTTCATGTTTAAAATCTATCTTTGCGGGTGTGCCGCAGGGGTCTGTTCTTGGACCTCTTTTATTTTTGGTATACATAAATGATATAGCTGAACATCTTCTTAGTTTGACAAGGCTGTTTGCAGATGATAGCTCACTTTTCTATTCTGCAGCACACATTGATGACATAGCTGGTATAATTAACCATGATATGCAGTTGTTGTTAAACTGGGCTAGACAGTGGCTAGTAACATTTAATCCCCTGAAAACTGAAGCTGTTTTATTTACTCTTAAAAAGATTAATATCTTACCACAACTTGTTTTTGATAACATTCCAATTAATTTCATAGATAGCCACAAACATCTTGGTGTTACCTTCAGTAGTACAGGGCAGTGGCATTCTCATATTGAAAATATTGTCCTATCGGCGACAAAGATTTTGGGAATAATGCGTAAACTAAAATACACCATTAGTAGAAATGCTCTCAACCAAATGTATATGTCCTTTCTTTTACCAGTTGTAGAATATGCTTCAGTTGTATGGGATGGATGCTCTGAACAGGACTCACATACTTTACAAAAAATCCAAAATGAAGCCGCCCGCCTTGTTACAGGATTAACTAGATCTGTGTCATTAGAAAACTTGTTCAAAGAATGTGGATGGACAACTTCGTCAAAAAGAAGGCAGCAGCATAAACTCTCTTTCATGTATAAAGTAAATAATGGCATTGTACCTTCATATATACAAGATTTAATTCCTCCCTTAGTTAGTGAAATTTCAAATTACCCTCTGAGAAATAATAGAAATATATCGGTGCCCTTCAATAGAACTAGTATCTCACAAAAATCATGTATTCCTTCTTCCATTAGACTTTGGAATTCCCTTGAAGATGATTTAAAAAATCTATCAACATTACAAACCTTTAAAAAACATATTACTTTAAGTTTCAATAACTCATGTGTTCCTTCTCACTTTACTATAGGAAATAGATACATTTCTATATTGCATGCACGACTTCGAAATAATTGCAGCAACCTTAATAATGACCTTTTTAGAAATCATCTCCGTGATAATCCTTTATGTGATTTGTGTGGCATGATAGAGGGCGCCATCCACTTCTTCTTTCATTGTAGAAAGTTTACAATGGAACGGCAGGTTTTTAATGACACAGTTAGAGTTTTCCAACCATTAAGTATTGATATGATTCTATGTGGTAATTTAAATTTGAATTTGGAAAACAATATAGTCTTGTTCAGAGCTGTCCACAGATATATACATGCTACTAAGCGTTTTAAAAACAGTTGACTCTTTGCTTGAAGCTTTCCTAGAAACATGTTTTGTATATTAATAAGTATACTTATGACCAATTTGTTCTATTCCCAAGTTGAAGGGGTTCCTGGCAGTCATACTATTTTTTCTTGTTTTTTTTTTATTGTTTTTTTTTTGTTTTGTATTGTTTTCCTTTAATTATCCAATATTAATTACTTACTTATTTTTTTATCTACTATTCTGATGTTCGATTTTTTATTCTTTCATATATATCTATTTTCATTAATCTATTTATTTCCTTATTTATTAATTTATTTATTTATTTATTTATTTATTTAATATATTAATTATTTTTATTATTTATTTATTTATTATTTATTTATTATTTCTTTTATATTTTTTTGCTTATTTATTTAATTATTTACTTATTTATTTATTCTGATATAGTCTTGTTTATGTTACTATCTGTTTTGCTTTGATTACACCTTGATAAGTTAACATATGCGTTTGTATATATAGCCATGTTTATAAGCTATTGTGTATATATAGAATGTAGGGGAAGGGTCGAAACTAATGTTGTGAGAACTTGTGACCCAACCCCATTGCTGTAAATATTTTGGCAATAAAATATGTTTAAACTATTCGCCCAAGAATACCCGAGATAGTGTTTGGCAATATGAATAGATACAGGAGGGTCTGGATGAGGTGTAAGATTAGTGAATAATGGCCCTTTTTATAATGAATAGTGAATAATGAGCCCAAAAATAATGAATAGTGAATAATGAGGGCCTAAAAATTAATGATAATCCTATTTTTAATGAATTGAAGAAAAAAATACTGAATAGTGAATACTCAAATTTCTTTGCCACCTTTCTTATTGTAATGAATAATTGGTCTTATTTTTATGAATAACCCAAAATTTTCATGAGATGAATAATGGGCTAAATTTCAAATGAATAGTGAATACCAGACCCCCCCCCCCCCCCCCCCCCCCCCATCCAGACCCTCAGCTCTTACACTTTCACATGGGGACGTTTTACTTACGGAGTCCCACGGAAACTATCGATAGTCAACGAAATTTCTGGAAGTATTCCAAATTGAACACAATCGAAAACCCCGGATGTGGACGTCATAGTGCTAAATATCAAAACTGAAAATAGGGTCGAACTTATGAATCAAATTATTAGTTGTTACTGAACTATTTACTTTATTGTCTGTGATAAGCTTGTACATAATAAACTTTTGTCTTTCGTGTATAATGACAACTCCAGCCAGACGGCGACTAATGAGAGATTTTAGAAGGTAAACGGCGACAATATTTGTTCCGAAAAAAAATGGCTGCCAAAATATTGGAAATGCGTATTTCAACGGATAGTGTTTGGCTTTGTATTACGACTGATTTAGCTTAATAATTTTATTGAAATCTTTGATTGATATATTTCAGATTACAAGAAGACCCTCCAGCAGGTGTGAGTGGCGCTCCAACAGAAAACAATATAATGTTATGGAATGCTGTTATATTTGGGTATGAATCAAAATATTGAATGAGTCATTTTTGTTTGTCTGGTGGTTTGTTCATATTAAGTAGCTATCTATCTTTTGATGCTGGCACAATCCAATCTGATCATTATGCCAGGGAGTGCAAAACCTCTATCAAATTTGGAATTTTGAAGAAAAAAACAAAACAAAAAATAAGAAAAATCTTTCGCCTGAGTTTTTGACTAAATGACGAGTGCCCTAAATTCCTGAGTAGTCTGGGAATTGACCACCGAAGGAGAATGACTATTCCACTGAGAAAGACAATTCCACTGAGGAATAGTTCGGGGGAAAATGAGTTCTTCAGGGAATCACTGTTGTGATGCCCTTGTGAAAGCCTTAAGAAAAAGTGTGGCAACAACCATACTGAAATGTATCTGGTAAGCCTAGCATGACATAAGGCTGAAGAAAGGAGGTAGCAAAAGCATTTTGAAAAAATATAAAAGATGCTTCATGCCCTTGGCAGTACAGAAGTACAGGACATTCTTTAATATAGTGGACCTATGTGGAATCCTGCCTTATAAGAGGATGTATCCACACGAATGTGGTATAAAAATAAATTTGACATCATAACTACGCAGAAAGCTATATCCTTTTATAAGGTGAATACTTCATAAGGGTCAAAGCCATTTTTCTTCATCGTGCATCCATGTACATGAGCATTTCCAACACTTGCGCCAGCCTCTGGGCAGTCTTGAAAACCAACATTTTTGTTGTTGTTGTTGTTGATTCTTCTGCCAATATAACACTGGCTGTATCCTCTTGGTGCTTCTTTGAACTATGCTTTCTCTAGGTGCAAAACTCTAAGTGAAATAGGTCTTCGAGCGAGTTATATTTTTGTTTTCTTTTGATAAAATTTAAATTAATTGAATAATATATAATAAATTCTTATGATTAGTTTCTTTTTTGTATATAATTATAGCTGTATGAATTCTAGTTAATGAGTCTTCCTGTAGATCTCAGGAACGTGCCGAATGCTGTCTTTAACTCCAAATTAATAGCCCTGCATATTCCATCTATATTTCCTGTCAAGACTTTAAGGTTGATATCTGTCTGGATTATTGTGTTTCTGGCTAGGATTTCCTCTATTTCTCTTTCAAGAACCTGTCGTTGTGAATCATACTTTTGACACTTGAATATGTAATGGTCAATTGTTTCTTTTTCTGAGCATAAGTCACAGTTAGGGGATTTATTTTTGTCAATTTTTGATGTTAAGTAGTTTAAACCAACTTGACCAGTAATGAGTTGATTTATAATGGCTTCAACCTTTCTATCTCCAATGCTAGGCTGTGATTTCCCTACTTCTGTAATAACATCTTGTAATGTGTCAGATTTGGGGGAATTGACATAAATCTTCTGCCATTTTTCTGTAACTTCTTGTTTCATCAATGTTAGTAGTATTGACCTGTCTGCTACCCCTTCAAAAAAGTCTTCTTTTTTCCCTATCATTTCTTTTGCCGCATTTTTGGCTAAACAATCTGCCAATTCATTGCCTTTAAAATCTTTATGGCCAGGAATCCAATGAACAAACAAGCTGTGACCGTTATTTTGAAGGGTTGAAGATATTTGTCTGATATTTAAAATAACATCAACGTTGTGTTTTGGAATTTCTGTACCAAACGCTGAGATGATGGCAGGTTGACAGTCCACAAATATATGTATTGAATGTTTAAGGTTCTGTTGTTCTACCAGATGTTGTAATGCTGTTTGAATGCCTATTAGTTCACCTATGTAATTGTTACCATTTGAGCATACTGGTTTAGAGATGCAGATGGGTTCTTCTTCCAATCCATTGTAGTAGATCACTGCTCCTGCCCCTGTCGGACCAGGATTGCCAAGTGCCGAGCCATCAGTGAATGCTGCTACACAACTGGGGTCTAGACCATCTAGTATTCCTTTAATGTTTTCTTCTTGTAAGGCTTTGTCACTTTCAAATTCTTTCCAGTTGCATTGTAGGTCAGTGTTTCTGCATAATCCCATTGTGTCTTTGGTGTACTGGAACTCCTTAGCCACATTCTCTAGATTGAATTTACCTTTCATTTCAGTGAATGCAGAAATAAGCAGATTAATTGTTGTTTTTTTCCCTTTTACATTTTGATTATTAATGCTTGTTTCAAATTCTTCTTTGATCGGTTCTTTGTCGTTTTTGCTTTGAATTCTAAGTAGTTCTTCTGCTTGTCTCAGTTTCAAGTGAAGGTGTAACGGGTTGCAATTCGTTAAAATTTCAATAGCTTCTGTGCTGGAGTTAGCTAAGCATCCTGTTGCTTTCAGTAAAGCTGCCCTGTGAACTGAAGTCAACTCTTTTCATACTTTGTCTGTTACTGTTGATAAGGCTGCTATACCATAATCCATAGTAGGTAAAACTAGTGACTTGTAAAGTCTAACAAAGATACTTTGAGAACAACCACTATTATTGTTGATGAAATGTTCAATACATTTTAGAGCTTTAAAGCCTTTATTTTTTCTCTCCTGAATATGTAGGTTGAAATCAAGATTTTCGTCAACTATTATGCCAAGAACCTTCTTGTGTTGAACTTGCTTTATTTCTTTGTCATTGATATTCATTTTTACTTTGGGTGTAGGTGTGTTAGGAGGTGGAAAAACCATCACTTCTGTCTTCTCGGGGGATATTTCCATGTTCCATTTGGGACACCAGACAGTTATGACATTTTTTTGAGAAAAGAAAAAGGAAAGTCAGGGACCAAGCTGGCCCAGAATTTTAGGGAGAAGTGACTTCTCCCTGCAGGAAAATTAGAGAAGTGACAGTCAGATAGGGAGAAGTTATAGCGCAAAATTACGGCATTTTCTGTCAATTTAAAAGCAAATTAGCCATTACACATACTATTGCGATTTAAGGAAAGGAGAAACACAATGCAGTGGTAGAAGATTGTCTGATAATGTCACCACAGCTTGCATTTGTGTGGTGACAGAATGAAAATGAGTCTCCCTTAAAAAAAAATTTTTTTTTTTAGGGAGACTCCCACTTCTCCTTGGGTCCCATTTAGGGCGAAATTTCGGCCCCTATGGCGACTATTTCGCCCTAGTCGCCCCCTAGCTTGATCCCTGAAAGTGTTGATTATATCTTAGAAGTTTGCCGTACCCATTTCTGATTTTTATGTTTTATTTATATTTTCAGACCACATGATACTCCTTTTGAAGATGGCACTTTTAAACTTACTATAGAATTTACAGAAGAATATCCAAATAAACCTCCTACTGTTAGATTTGTTTCAAAAATGTTTCATCCAAATGGTAAGTACAATGTTCAGGCGCAGGCTGATCTGAGGCTTTGCTTGTCGCACATACCACATTGTTGGAAATCTCATGTCGCCGCTCATAATCTTTATGTATGCTTCATGTTTAATACATGAAATTTTAAAATAGGGAAAGCAGGTAGGAAAGTGTTTTAATTTTGTTAAAAGTTTTTACATGGCTAAATGGGTAACAATATGGCTGAACTGGGAAATCTAAAAAATGATTTTAAAAAATGTAGCCAGGGGCAAAATAGTTGACACAGTCGGGTAACCTGAAATACTCAACTGTTTATTTTGGACCTGTAAAGTTTTTTTATTCTATCTTATTTCTCAATCAAAGCATATGTTGTGGGAACTCAAAAGAACCATCTCTATGAGATGGTCCATTTGAGCACCCAAAACATATGTTTAAACTGATGGGTTAGAAAATATTTTGCATTCAAAAACTTTGCATATTGACATTAGGACCTATGAAATGATGTTGCTATGTACAGATGACACTTGATGACCCAGAAATCCAGATACCATAGGAAAAAATTGGGATCAGTTGGAATCAGATCTGAAGCATACATAAAAGTCATGTAGGTCCAGATAAGGAATTTTTTTTGAGCCTAAATTGTAATTAATTTCTTTCCGATCACTTTAAAAATGTGTTTTGGGTGCATTCAAATTGAGGAAATTAAAGAAACACATAATTCCAAGATTAATTTCAATCTTCTGATATATTAAAGAATTTAGAAAGGGACCAGAGTCTGGTAAATCAACATTACAGAAATAGGTATTGTTGCATTATATAGCTTGAATAGCAAATTTAAGATGATGAAGCTTAGAAGAACATGCAAGTAACAAATACAAGTGGCAATGGCTTTTTAAATGGTAATTGCCATTAATCCATTTAATACGAAATATCTGTAAATTTTATATAATAACTAAAAAAAATAAAGAGGGGGAGAGGTGTAAAAATAAAGGAGAAAGTGTGGTGACCACTCGTCGTTTATTCTTTTTGCTTTTCAGTATAAATGCGGATTGCAGTATATTTTTAGATATTTTACAAACTTACAAACTTGTTGTTTTTGCTTTTCAGTATATGCGGATGGCAGTATATGTTTAGATATTTTACAAAATAGATGGAGTCCTACATATGATGTTTCAGCAATTTTAACTTCTATACAGGTAAGATATAGATTTCCCATAAACTCCATAGGGCCGGTTAAGCATAAAATTTCAGCGTAAAATTCCTATTACTTTCTCATCAGTTTAAACATGTGTTTTGGGTGCTCAAAAGAACCACCTCATCCAAATGTTTTTTTAGTACCCACAACATATGTTTTAGTTGAAAAATAAGACAATTATTTTTCTGTTACTATTCAAAAGTTATACCATTAACCATTTGCATACTTACAATTATTATCTGCTGATATAAATTGCATCTACAGTAAAACCTGTGTAAAACTACCACTAAAAATAGACAAAACAAAGATCTTAGTGACAAATGGTAGCTTAATCATGTTAATGAAGGTCAAAAGTATTGCAGAATGCTCCCCTTGGAGCATTCTGCAATACTTTTGACCTGCATAAAGCGATAATTGGTCTGGAAAAACAATTTTCTTTTTTTTTTTTGAGAGTGGCTGTTTTACACAGGTTTTACTGTACTGTTTTAGGTGATTGTCATATGGTTCTTGTTTCTGTTTCTTTATTTCTTCTGTCTGTTGGGTTTTGTCCTTTTATGTCCTCTTCAGTTGTGTTTGGCATTTGAGCCAGTACAGAAGATTTTGGTACTTATTACATTGCAGAGATGTGAAGGCTCATCTGAGCCTGCTAATATTCAGTCTCGGGATAGATATCCCACCTCCCATCCTAAAGTATGTAATGTGTTTTAGGCTCGGAACAAAATTTAGGCCACTTACCCCACTGGGTAAGTCAGGCATTCAAATGAGACTTGGGAGCGCAGTGGCTCAGTGGTAGAATGCTTGACTCGAGACCGAAGGGCCGCGGGTTCGAGCCTCACCGGCGTCACTGCGTTGTGTCCTTGAGCAAGAACATTTATCCTAGCTTAGTACTGGTTCAACCCAGGAAGACCCATCCCTATATAACTGAAAGATTGTTGATGGGACGTTAAGAATAAAATCAAATCAAACAAACAAACAAATCAAATGAGACTTGTATCTAGCCCTTTGAGCATATGTAAAAAGTGCCCAAACCTCATATGCTAGCCAATTTAATTTTTTCTTTTTTTTCCCTTTTTTTTTTTGTTTTGCTTTTGTATTAATTCTATTGCACTCAGAATAAAATAGCATTCTCATTCTTGTCACAAAAGGGGACAGTCTGAAAGAATAGGGGCTCCGCAATCTTCAACATACTTGCGTTTTATTTATTTTTATAATTCAACACAGGTAAGTTATTTTTCTGCCTATTTTCATCATCATCACCATCATCATTCCACTTATTTTGAATGGAAGTTCATATGTGTTAAGAATTGTGATTCATAACCTATGTGTTGGCTTTTAAGAGACCATGTTAGTGTTCATAGGCTAATTTTTGACATGGATGTGATATATTGTATTCTATCTAAAAAGTGTGCTGTGCGCTATTTCAAAACAGTGTAGATCCAGATCAGTTTGCTTCTGATGATCTACGCTATTTTACATATCCATGGTGAGTCCATATAATATTGAAATTGCACTACTGGTATGGCTGGAAATCAGAAGTTGACACAGCTTTCACAACTCAAAAGAGCTGTTTATATGCTTATAAGAGCCTATGAGCTTAAAAGGTCATATAAATCGTGGCCATATTAAAGAACTATACTCAGAAAAACAATTGAAGGATATTTAGATTCAGTCCCATCTCTAACATTTAATACAATAAAAAACTAAACTAATTATGCATGCATTTCATAGTTCCAGATATCTGCAATCAAAATGTATGTTTGATTTAAGTCACGCTTCAGTGATTGAAGTACAGTACATGTCCAAATGGTGCAACCCTCTATACTGAAAAGTCACAAGCATTCAAAAATGATTGAAACACATTTTTATCGTTTATATTCCATAATGGCTTGCAGCAAAATCATTGCTGGCTCTCAGCCAAAGGTATGACACCTAATTATGTAGATTTTGTGAGTGTTTTACTTCCAATTTCTTGTCATATTGGCTGGGGTATGCCATATCTGTGCATTTTTGTTGACGAAGTTGTCACGTTATTAGGTGCAATTACTGATAAACGGGTGTGAACACTTGTCTGTGGTCAGAATTAAAACAAAAGTAATGACCAGGTAAAGGTTGCAGCAAAAAATATAAACGCTAATTTTTTTGCTTGTGAACTTTGGGTAAAGAGGGTTGGTACATTTGGTGTGGTACTGTATCGTAACTAATGACCCGTGAATTTTATTTTGCATTCTGCTGAAATGCATATTGGTAGTTCTATCAGATACGTAAATGCCTTGTATGGAAATTATGTTCTCAACTGTTATATAGTCATAAGAATTTTAATATCCTTCAATTGTTTTTCTGAGTATATTTACTGAAAATGTTCTAATATTTGAACACATGTTTCCATTCAAACTGCTCACAAAGGATCCAGAGTTCATAATTTTAAAACATTTGCTGTATCTAAATAGGTCATTAATATTAGGTTAAAGGCACTGTACATGTAAGTGTTAAAAAGGAATTTTTCATCCAACACATGATTAAAGTAAGTGGATGAAAGAAATATAATAAGAAACCCAACAGTCCTGCTATTACAACACATGGGTGAAAGTTTTCAGGATTATTCCTGAATTCAGGATTTTGAGGTTGTCTTTCCACAGAAAGTCAACCTCAAAATGCTGAATTCAGGAGATTATAATATCTTCTCTGGTCAATTTTAGTCTGTCTAAAGACAATTGACCTTTTAACTCGAAACTGTGAATATTTAGTGGGCATACTGCAAGTTTTGAAGGTCTGATTTTCGAAACTTCAGGATTTTGAAAATTTTGAACTTTAACCCATGTAAAACATAAGGCTAGTCCAACAGCAAACAGCGAGTGCTATGAAATAGTCTGGTCTGGATCTTCATTGTTTGCCTAGGCTTTAATTTCAGGAAACCCAAGTGCTTGAAATAAATTGAGAACAGGTCTGCTCCAAATTGCACTGCATTTTAATGAAGTGGCAAATTGAAAAAAATAACACATCAGACACAACACATGTGTTGAGTCCAGAAGTCGGTGCTATCCATGCAAAAAGTGTACAATAAAGTAAAATCTGTGTAAAAGGGCCGATCAAAAATAGATAAAACAAAAACAAAGACCTAAATAACGATTGGTAGCTTAATGAAGGTCAAAAGTATTGCAGAATGCAATACTTTTGACCTGCATTAAGGGATATTATTGGTCTTAAAACCAATTTTTGGTCTTTTTGAGGTTGGCCATTTTACACCGGTTTCACACAGGTTTTACTGTACAATTTACATAGAGGATCTTAGAATGAGTGCTCATGCATTATTTTTTTAATTAGTTGAAGAAAAGCGCTTTCGGAGCATTTTATCACTATTTTTGCAACAAGTTTGATCAATTCATTAATACAGGAGCAGAATGTTACATGTAGATTCTATTTATCATGTAGCATTAAAAAAAATGAAATATACATTTTTTGCATGAAAAGGTTAAGATTTTGTCATTGTGTACGCATCGTTGTTATGAATGTCATTACATAATGTCACAAAATAGGTAAACCACTAGTAGTTAGTGTTTTATCGATTTTAATATGTGACAGTCTATCGCTCCCAGACACGACATCATACATGTACAGATCAACCAGTTTTGTAGTAACCCATTTAGTAAAGATCTACCTGTTTATTAAGAGGCAAATCAACGAAAAGTTGAAAATAGCCGGATAAGGGTTACTATTTAAGCATTTAGTCTGAGAAAAATGTTGCGAATTTTTAAGATTAATCCATTAAAAGATCTTATTTTCTACAACAAACCTTTCTTTATATTTCTAGTCTCTACTACATGACCCTAACCCAAATAGCCCGGCGAACAATGAGGCAGCACAGTTATATAGAGAAAACCGGCGGGAGTATGAGAAAAAAGTTGCTTCTATAGTTCAAGAGAGTTGGAATGATGATGATGACGAAGATGCATAGCATTTGCTATAATATGACTATTATTTAATGAATATATAAAAAATTGAGATGTTTTAAATATGGATTTTGTCTTCAATCATGAGCTTTGAAAATTACAGTGACTTGAGTATTGCAGCATGTGTGGGAGCTTTCAGGAATTTTCCTGAATTCAGGATTTTGAGGCTGACTTTCTATGGAAAGTCCGCCTCAAATTTCTAATTATGACTATTTAAACTTGAAATTGTTAGTATATTGTTTTAAGCTTGAAATTGTTAATATTATGGAGGTATTCTGCAAGGTTTCTGATTTGAATGTCAAAGTGTCAGGTTTTTGGAAAATTTTAACTTTCACACACATAAGTGTCTGCGAGCCTGCCTTTGAGTGCAGTATACTTGTCCCAAAGCTCAAGACCTAGTTATCATTGGTCTAGATAAAAAAAAGTTTTGAGGGTAACAAAAATGTAAATATTTTCTTACTCATCAGTTAACATATGTTTTAGGTGCTCAGAAGATTTGTCTCATTGAGATGGTTCTTTTGAGTACTCACAACATATGTTTTGGTTGAGAAATAAGAAAACTAATTTTCAATAATTCACTCGTTTATATAGGCCAAAGTTATGCATTGCATTCAATGTTGGAGCTAAAAGATAACTTTCAGGGAAATAATTTTATGATCTTATAATGTAAACCTTCCACCTCATCTAGAGACGCCTTTTAAGGCTTTGGAAACAGAGTAGACCCAGATCAGGGTCTACTCCGTTTGCTTATGGAAATATATCTGATCCTGACAAGAAATTTCTTTGTTCTATGCACCAACATGAAAGTTTATTTATATATGATTATTCATAGTGGGTGGAGCCTAGCATGAATATTCATGAACATGATGAAGGAAAGGGTTAAGGGTAAAATCCATATTTAAAAGATCTTGTTAAAAATAGTAAGATCTGGGAAAGAAAAGAATGTGTTATGGCTTTGTCTGGGTGTGATTGGAAACAATAGGCTGTAGTTAGACATTTTATACTATATATACATGTGAATGATGATGTTTTTCTAATTGAAATGAAATCATTTGTTTATTACTCATTGGAAGCATTTCAGTTCAAGGCGCTTCCAATGAGTACCCACGAAATACCATAGGCTTAGATAAAGAAAATTTTTGAGCATAAAATTGTAAATATTTTCTTACCCATTGGTATTAACATATGTTTTGGGTGCTCAAAAGAACCGTCTCATTGAGACAGTTCTTTTGAGTACCCACAACAAATGTTTTTGGTTGAGAAATAAGAAAATTATTTTTCGTTACACACTCTAAACTAAAATCCTGAAATACTTTCTAACGATTCAGTAACCCCTTACTCTTGTTAAATGCATATATATTGATGAGTCAATATGAACAGAATTTTTTTTTACAATCGGGGACAGAGGTCTTATAAATTGGGTATATCCTGAAAAATCATGTTTCTATAATTTTTTTATTGGATGAGTCTAAGCAATGATTATGTTGATCAGATTGCAGTTTGAAATGGTTAACTTAGCCTTGATATCATTTAGGCCAAATAAAAAAATAAGTGTGTTTCGGGTAACAAGTCTGAAAGTCTAGCTAAGGTAGGCACACAAATTTTTATTTTTTTTTTTTCTGGAAATTTTTTTTTATGCATTTTGAAAGGCAAAATGCCTTTCAAAATGCACAAAAAATTTTTTCAAGAAAACCTGAAAAAAAATTCTAGGTTTCACCAGTAAATGTAAGGTAGGTTCGGGTTACCCTGAACACAGATATTTTTATTTGGCCCTATTAATCACAGACAAAGCCATACCATGTTGTTTGTCCACATAGATCATGCTTTTATTGAATGTGAGAACCTTTATTTGTGTACGTGTGGTGTTCACATTATGGTCATATTTGTAAATACTATTGTAGATAAATAGTTGAAAAAATTGATGTGAATGTTGTGAGAAAACCAGTCAAAACTTAGAAAAAAGACTTTGTTTTAACCGCAGATTATGAGGCCAAGTTCATGGGATTTTAGTACTTATCATACATGTATGTATGCTAGCACTGAAGGCTCCTGTGAGCCTGTGCACATGCACAGACTCATCAGAGTCTTTGCCACTTGAACACACAAACTAAGTACAGGCCTCAAGAATGCATAAAATTAATTTTCTTATTCCTCGACCAAAAATATGCTGTGGGTGCTCAAAAGAACCGTCTCAATGAGACATGTTTTAACTGATGGATAAGAAAATATCACAATTTTATGCCCCTGATTTTTCGCTTAACATGACCTATGTATGAAAGTAGAGGAAGACTTTGACCAAAAGTTTGACCTCTTGTCCCATTTGATGGCTGCTGATGCACGTTAACATTAATCCTAGCTTAGTACTGGTTTGACACAGGAACACCTGTCCCTACATAACTGAAAGATTGTTGAGGGGACATAAAGAATCAAATCAAACAAAACAAAACCAATGCACGTTTTGATAGCTGCACATGCACATTTTCACAGATGCGATAAGTAACAGTCTCTTATGAACTGGCTTCCCTCATGCAAAATTTGCTGTTGTAGTTTTCCTGTTTAGGGGCATGGGGTTGTGGTGCTCATGGAAATTAAGAGACCTCCCATGAGTATTCATTGCATGTGCTCTTCTGAAGAAGAGCTACAGTAAAACCTGTGTAAAACAGCCACTCTCAAAAAGACCAAAAATGTTTTTCAAGACCGATTATTGCTTAATGCAGGTCAAAAGTATTGCATTCTGCAATACTTTCAACCTTCATTAAGCTACCATTTGTCATTCAGATCTTTGTTTTGTCTTTTTGAGTGGCCATTTTACACTGGTTTTACTATATCATCGTTTTCTTCCTAAATAATGAGATACCTTACTCCTAAAAATATTTGCTCTGATGGCAGAGCACAGTGGCTCATTTGGTAGAGAGTTAAGACTGGGGATCAAAGGGTTGCTAGACTCGTTGCTGGAGGAGTCATTGTGCTGTGTCCTTGAGCAAGACTGCTGCTTAGTACTGGTTCGGCCCAGGAAGACAGGATGACTGAAAAATTGTTGACTGGGACGTAAAGCATCAAAAACAAGCAACTATTTGCCCTGGAATTTGAGCAAGACCATCTGAATGATTGATGAGGTGGTTTAAGGATTGTAACTGTGTGTCAAAGACAGTAGTATCAGATCAGACTGCTCTTGTAGAGCAGTCTGATCTGGGTCTACACCTTCTGCTCAGTCTTTGCCTTCAAATACTTACGGTTAATTAATATGGATTGTTACACATTTTTCATTGGCTATACATAAGACCTTGAGTGTGTGTGTTTATGTTTAACATCCCACCAACAGCTAAGGTCATATGGAGACAGGGTCACAGCTTGAAGTCTCTAGTGAAGCCAAGCTTCAAGTCCACAACCCCTGGTTTACAAAGTGTGTGGTTTATCCACAACACTTCAGTCACTCCAAAGGCCTTCAGAACTGTGAGATACAGCCTTAAAGTGTTAATTGCTGACTGGTACTTAACCAAAGTTTAGATTAACCCTATATTTACCGCACTCAAATCTGATTTCCAGTTTAATGCAAGTTTCAAGTACTTCACTGATTTACTATGTTTAACCCTTTTTCATTCTGATGGATTATCCCATACATACTGATACAATACGTATGGAATTGTCCATTTAGTATTTTAAGGGATTGTCAGTCAATTTTTTTTTATAAAATGACCGATTTCTGTCCCTGAAGAATGTTTATTCTAATCTTGGTAAAAAATTTGGACCCTGATACAAGGCCACATTTCATCTGGGTCTTCACTGTTTGCCAAAGTACACCATTTCTGGTTTCCAGAATGAAAAGGGTTGAACTATGTATCTGGATAAGTGATATGTTATATTTTTATTATAGCTTGACTATGTAGGGCATGGTATTAGAGTGATAATTTCACTTTGCAGGGTAAGATATTTTGTGTGACCTGCGTTAATGTTGGCAAGTCTTGCGTTTTATCTTTTTTCCCAGCTTGTTTAATAAATCAATAATACATGAGCACTCCTGTAACATCGTCTACATGTATGTATCAGATTATCCAATCATGATTAAAATTCTAGGGCTTGATGTTTGATAGTGAAGCAGTAGTGAAATGTTTAAATTGTCTGATCTTTGAATTATACTTGTGCTTTTCCAGTCCTTGTTGGATGAACCGAACCCAAACAGTCCAGCAAATAATCTCGCCGCACAGTTGTATCAAGAAAATAGGCGAGAGTATGAAAAGAAAGTGAAAGCAATTGTTGAAGAGAGTTGGATATTCCATGGGGAGATTTCGCCTTAAGATTTTAAGAAAGCTTTTACTTTATACTCTTGGACCAGCTGTACAAAAGTTAGTCAGCTTAACTGTTCATGATGATCAGTGAATGAACACCTGAAGATGTTCATTGCTAAAAGAACATCTTAGCCTGCTACGAAAAAATGCATCTGTAAATTTCTGGCTGATTGTGTCTGCTGCATGTTAATGCTTGTCAAGGACTGATTTCGGCATATAAACTGTGGGCCCAGATCATACGCGCAGTTTGATCAGAGCCTTTGCTAGTCGCTTGAATATTTTTTGACTGTTAAGCTACTGACTGAACATCATTTGGAATTTCTAAGCGGGCTGCACAGGCTCTGAGTATACACATGTCAAAATGCCACTTTGTTGGAAATTACATGCCTGGCTCATTTCATACATGTATGTGCTGGCCCATATATTTTCTTTGTTCTTAAACATCAAACTGTTATGCAAAAAGCTCCACACTGTTATATTGTACAGCATGGTATTGTATGTGTCACAAAATAGCCTAGGTAGTTGGTTTAATCTGTACGTGCTTACAGTAAATGTTTGAAAGTTTTGAATTAACTCTTCCCTTGCTTAGTGCTAGTGTTGTCTACTGGTCTACTGATAATCTATGCAAACAGTATGGACCCAGATCAGGCCTGACAAAATGTCAAGCCTAATCTTGGCCCATACTATTTGACTGATGGTACATGTATTCCTAAAAAAGCTTTTTGAAAAGGATATTTTTTTGGGGAAAAATCAGCAGATGGCCAAAAAAGCATGCAAAATTTTCCAGCAAGCAAAGATGCAAGCCAACGTTATTCAGAGCTTGTAACCAAAAGTTTAGTTGAGAATACTGTAGAACCAAAAGCCTGACTTGCAGACAATAACTCATCCATATAATTCTCCCATTACATGTTAACTCTGTATGGTGGGTGGGTAATTTTTCATGGTTTTGTTGTTGTCTGCTGACTTTTTTCAAAATTACTTTTTTGAAAAAAAACTCTCAGGAACACTATCTGAGAGTCAAACAGTTTGGATCTAGATCAGGACCAACATTCTGTCCTGATCTAGGTCCAAACTGTTTGCAATGATTATCAGCCGACGACAAAAGTTGCCGCTTGCAAGGAAAGAGTTAAAAGGTTAATTACATATTTAAAAATCTTGTGTTTGTAAGAAATTGGAACTTTGAAAACATTTACCATTATTGCCTGTGATTCTTTTTTGTGCAATCGAGATGGAGTTAAGAACTTGATGAGGAATGCTATATTCTTGTTTTTGATAGGCTGTTGGCAGTTACATATACCTGTTCGGCCTTTATGCACTCAGAACCATAAGGGTCCACATTAGTTATGGGTCGTTTATTTTAGCATTTTTTGAAGACAGCCTTTCTTTATGTCTGCTGCGTTGGAGAGCCTTTATTTTTAACCCTTGTTCTGCTGAATATATTTTTCTAGGTTTTGTTTGATTTGAAACAAGTTGAGATCAATGCTTTCATAATGGCTGAATGAAGCTATCTGATTCATTCTACGTTATATAAAAGGATATATGGACATTCTGCAGGACAAGAGCATTAGGCTGCATGTTGAATGGGAATCACAAAATCCCTTTCTTTAGGCCTCTGTGGGAATGACTTGTTGATATGATTAAGTTATTTCAATTAATGAAAAAGAACGGATCAACTTTTTGTTCATAATCTGTTTTAAAGGTCTTGCGAACCTTCAAAAAAACTTTTTTTTTAAACTCCTATTGATTGAAAAGCCAGTAATGAGAGAAACAGAATGTTGAAAGCCCCATCAAAAAATTCAAAATAGTTACAATGTTATGAAGGTTTTAAAATTTAATTAGATGAAAATATGCAAGAGGCTCATATGACGTCATTTGAGCTTTTTGAAATATTAAATTTGATATATTTCATTTATTTTAACATTATTTAATATTTTATTTGCTGAAAATGATTCAATATGATAAAATACAACATTTGCATATAAAAGCTCTATTGTGCTGTCTTTAATTGCCTAGAAATCACACTTCATAAAATTTTACATTTTGAAAAAATCATCTTGAAACAATAATGTGGACGGAGCTTATATGCTAGTTTGCACAATTATAAAACTTGCATAACTTTTGACTCTGTTGGAATTTTAGATGCATTTTTCAGCATTCTGGTTTTCTCATCACTGTCATTTAAATCCTGAAGAGTTTCAAAAATGTTTTTGAAGATTACAAGACCTTTGAGGGGATGTCCTACTTAACTTGTCACATCATTGACCTTCAAGTAAGTGTTGCTGATGCAAAATTACCGTAACTTATGTTCGAAATTTTGGCGCATCTATTTAGTTCCCATCTTAGCAGTCTTCAATGGATATTACATGTATGTGATTAAAAGACATGTTTATTGAAAAATCTTGACAGAGAATTTCCTTGAGTTCATTTTATGGTCATTTTTTGCGAAAAAATGTCCTTGTACATGCTTTTATTTTGAGTTTATTGATAGATTGACTATTCAGTTCTGTTTTTTGTGCTGCAGTATGCTTTATAAATATGAAGTCGAGTGTGCAATTATTAGTTGTTGTGTTTGGCTGCTTAACCCTTTACTCCATAGGCTTTTCTTAGACCATGCCATCATTTTCTATTTTAAGACAACATTCAAAAATAGAGGAAAATATTAAAGTTTTGAATTCTTTTGAAAATATTATAGAAAATGGAGCATTGCTCCAAAAGAGCAAATGCTCCATATTCCATAATATTTTCAAATACATGATATGTGTCAAAAGGCTTTATTATGGAGTAAAGGGTTGAGTCATTTTTCTTCCTTTTTTTCTGAAATAAGAGAACAGTATTTTAAAATATCTCAAAACATTTGACATTGAAGAATTATTATATTGGTTGAAAAAAGGTGTTCTAACACTTTTCTACTTGTACTTTAATCCCAATTTTCAGTGAAACAGGCCTGAAGTCAAGAGTGCATGACAAGAAAATAATTTTCTTATTTTTCAACCCAAACATATGTTGTGGGTACTCAAAAGAACCGTCTCTTTTGAGCACCCAAAACAGATGTAAAAAATGATGGGTAAGAAAATCTTTACAATTGTACACTGAAAGATTTTGTTTATCTTAATCTGGTGAATTGATAAAAAAGTTGCTGATTTTTGACAAAAGAGTCCCAGTAATGGTGCTTTTCCCCCCATTAAAAATGGCAGTTAATATTTTAATGCGGCAATTAATATTAGCGGATCCAGAAAGGTTTGTCAGAGGGGGTCCAACTCTGGCATTTTTTCAGTTGATGAGAAGCTAGAGAATCCAAATACTGCTAAAAGCATTTCGCTGGCGGGCCGATGGTGGCCCAACATTGAATGCTGGCTTGGTAGCCATTGGACTTTTCAGGGGGTCTGGAACCCCTGTGCCCCCTCTGGATACGCGCATGGAGTGAATGTGCAAGCAGCAGTATATCTTTCAACCCTATTGCCTTCAGAAGATACCAGGCCCTGTAGAACAGTGGGTAGCAAGTCAGGCTGCAGATCATGGGGCTGTGCCTGGTCCCATAACTTTCTTAGAGATTGATTGTTAATTAATTTCTAGGGTCATACACCTCCATCCTCAAGAAGGGTTGTTGTCAGTTACAAGCGAAAGATTGTGCACAAAGTACTTGTTAACCTCTTAGTAAAGCTTGCCAAGGAATAAAGTGTGGTTAGGTGAACTGACCATCTCGACATGACCATAGCTGTTTACTTGGATGCAAAACCACAAACCAAACAAACAAAAGCATTCAGAACTGCTTGTACTGTTTGTATTAAGATAAGGAACTGCTGAAATGGTAGACATACCTTTAATCAAAATAGAGTGTTTCACAAAATAAATCTATAGCAATTTCCATTTCCCCCAGCCCAAATTGGGCTGGTTATTGCAATTTACATAGTAGGGTATTTGTCCTTGAATTTAGGCAGAGTTTATGTGAGTCTTGATTGCCTATGATTGCCAATAGGTCAACATAATGATAGTAGGGCAAAGGAAATATAGCTATTTGCCTTTTACCTATATTACCTGTACCAAGAGATAATATTCAGTTATGTCATTTGATTGCGGTGTATTTTAACTAAAATGTATTTTCATTAATGATGTAAGACTTGAGAAATCGGTCCTTATTACACACTAGCATTGAAGATTTTGGTGGTTGCATAATAACAGGCCCCCAGATAAGAGTGCGTAACTGAAAATTATTTTATTATTTTCTTACCCATTTAATTTAAACATATGTTGTGGCTACTCAAAAGAACTGTCTCAATGAGATGGTTCTTTTGAGCACCCAAAACAATGGGTAAGAAAATATTTCAAATTTAAGCAAATAAAATTTCCTTATCTGGACCTATGCATATGTCTAGAAAGCAAAAAAATAAACAAAAAAAAAGTATTCTTTTCTCATTTCAGCACATGTTTTGGATGCTTAATGACTCATTAATAGGGTTCTTTTTAGCACCCAAAACAAATGTTAAAAATAATGGACGAGAAAATATACACTATTTGAGCCGTGACATGTGATTTCCAACAATGTGGCATTTTGACATGTGTAGACTCAAGACTAGCCTATGCAGCCTCCTTTTAAGGTAAGAAACTCCAAATTCTGTTCGGCCAGTAGCTAAAAGAGTCATAGAATATGCAAGCGGCTAGCAATGGCTCTGATCAGACTGCACGTATGCGCTGATCTGAGGCTTTGCTGGTCGTACATACCACATTGTTGAAAATCCCATACCACGGCTCATTTTATGTTCAAAAAGTTTCCTTATCTGACCTATGTTACAATGAAAACTGGTTTCTCAGTAAATATTCAGGTTTCATGTACGAATTAAAGAGGATCTTACATATTAAAGTGCACATGTTTTATTGAATTTATTAAACAAGTTGAGGAAAAGAGACAAAATGTGAGGCTTGCCGAGCATTTTTCGGAACAAGTTTAATAAATTCAATAATATAGGAGCACGAATGTTAATTCTATCACATGACATTAAAATTGCTTAAAAATCACAGTTTTGGCATGAAATCTTTTATGCAATGTTATAATGGAACATTACTAAATCTGTAAACCACTAGTGGTCTATAGATTTTATTGCATGGCGTGATATCACTCCCAGAGTCGACGTCATGTGATAAATAACCATACAGTTAACTTCCGGTGATATAAGAATGTGGGGTCTATATAGGGTCTTCAATGTCAGTGTGTCAGGCACCGATTTCAAATTGCTCATTTGCGTTTTTGATGATAGACATATTTTTTTCTTCATTTGGTAATACTATATTTTCTCCTTTCCATATGTAAATTTTAGAATAACTAGAATTGTTATTAAGTTGTTTGTTTGTTTATCATGATAAATAAATATGTTTCCTGAAACACAATTGAATAAATATCTCATTGTCAGAAACTTGGCTTATCTTATTGCTGAAGGAGTATCTCATCGCCTGTTTACGCTACTACGGCTCGCTCCCACATTCGATTTAACTTTTGTCCTGTCAAACCAGAGGCGAGTTCAACAACGCGAGTGCTCTCGGGCGCTTGTTGTTCTGGTACCTATCTTTACTCCAAATGTGTAAAGCCTGGCATCAGTATGATGAGCGCCTACGAGCACTGGCATTGTTGAACTCGCCTCAGGGTGTCTCATCTTTCTTATTTGCAGTTCTCTTATGTTGATGCCACTTTGTAACTCATCTATATTATTCTGAACCACACCATTTTTCAATTGCATTCTCAAATTTTACACGCAAACACCCACACTCGGCCAAAAACCTTGGAGTGTTGTGTCGATGTACACATTAAGACCTTTTCGGCACTATTTTTCATTGTCCTCATCGGTGGCAATCAGTATTTTCTCGTGATAGACATCGTCATCAAAGTAATCCGTATCATCAATGTCCTGATCTGTATAGTGAGATTCTGCTGCTCGGTGCATGTACCCGTTGTAAGATATGCATCCGCGTTTACATACTTCATACACTGTAAACATGATTGCATTGAATGGAACTATCTGAAAGTAATTAAAAGACAGAATCAAGAATTAGTTTACTTACATAGGTCCAGTTGTGCAAAATTTTTGAGCGTAAATTTGCAATTATTTTCTTACCCAGCAATCTAAACATAAGTTTTGGGTGATTAAAAGAACCGTTCTTTTGAGTACCCACAACATGTTTTGGTTGAGAAATGAGAAAATTAAGTTTTTGTTATGCTATCCGCATTAAAGTCCTGAAGTAATTAATAGACGGAATCACAAATGAAAAAAGTCAATAAGCAATGCTTATTAGATCCCCCCCCCCCCCCCCCCCCCTCCGCACAGTAAGGGTCAATGAAAAATCTTAGTTTTGGCAAAAGATATTTCAAACCAGCAGACCCTAGTTAAATAAAAAAAAATCAGTCATTCTGTCTAAAACAAGATTTTAGTAGAATCTGTGCAAATGATCTTAAAGCTTGCAATCTGGAACATTTTGTTAAGATCAAATGCTCAAAATGATTCACACCTAAGAGCTCTATATATCAAAACTTATATTGGAAAAATAGTCTAAGTTCTCATAGCTGTCAATTTGTCAATTTTTTTTTTCAACCAAACTCTTTCATGCATATGTTCAATATGTCTACATTGTAGTGGCAAAGTTCAATATGTCTACATTGTAGCGGCAAAGTATCAAATTGCTCCATCAAAAGCTGTGATAGGAGTTGATCGGCCCATAAAGGCACTATCCATGCATATACAAAAGCCATATAAGTGAAAAATTGTAGTTCTCATAGCTGTCAATTTGTCAAAAATTATTTTTTTTGAACCAAACTACTTCATGCATATGTTCAATGTGTCTACATTGTATAGGCAATGTATCAAATTGTTCCATCAAAAGCTGTGGTAGGAGTTGATCCGCCTGTGTATGGACTATAATAGCATAAGCATAAAATCCTATTCAAAAAGTCATTTAGAACTACAAAGGGAAATAACTCTAATAGAATTGGCCCCTTGCCCTTACTTTTTTGTTTAAAGTATTTGTCTGGCATATATGAACATGTTTGCAAGGTTTGATGAAAAATCCAGCAATGGCTCTTCAAGATATTAAGGAAACAAAACGTTACGGATAGATGCACGCACGGACAACGTGAAAACAGTATACCCACCACAAACAAAGTTTGCGGGGGGGTATAATTAGTTTGCTTAAAACTAATTTTTATAAGGACATCTGTATTAACTTGAGCAGTTATGATCGGTTTGGTATCGTCATAGAGTACTCAATAGGATCAGACTCAAAATAAAGCGCAATGATTGTCTGCTTGCGGACACAAGCAGCCAATCCTTGCGCTTTATTTTGAGTCTGAGAATGAACTCAAGTTTTATCAGCTCGACGTGTCCGCAAGCAGCCAATCATTGTGCTTTATTTTGAGTCTGAGAATGAACAAAAGTTTTATCAGCTCGACGTGTCCGCAAGCAGCCAATCATTGTGCTTTATTTTGAGTCTGAGAATGAAATCAAGTTTTATAACCTCTAGGCCAGGGCTGATTTGTCAAGTGCACATATTCCTTTAAAATGCCTTTACAGCTCCTCCTCGAATGTTAAAATTGAACAGTGAAGTTTTACAATTGTTTATGTCAATTAAATTCTATATTTTTTACTTACCCTGAGAATGGCAGGGAAAAAGCCATGCCACAATGCTTGTACTCTCAGTTGTTTAACAATAGTTCTGTAACAATCAATCGCACCACTGAACTTTATATTGACTCCCCCATTGTTTGGAAGACCCTTACTCTGAGCCTGAAAAATGTCAGAATAATCATTGATAAAATTGTCGCTGCCATCATTATATCATGTTTAAACAGGCTTAGTAAAAACCCATACGTATCTTCAAACTGTTTTTAGGGGCATAGCTTCATATTTTCATGAAATTGCAAAGTTCTTAGTTCTGTCGACATATTTCATTTGATTGAAATGGTCCCCAATTTGGGCCCTTATTTTTTGAATGTTGACGCCATACTGTTAAAAACGGCTACCGTACTAAACAATTGGGTAAGTCTTACATTCAGAGACTGCAAGTTAAAGCGTACTTTTAACGATGATACCTGAAGATTGGTTAAAAGGTCATTGAATAATCAGGTCTCAGGTCAACGTTGTCAGACAAAACAAACTTTGTAACATTTTGCAAGCATTTCATTTCTTCTCGAAAGGTTGATACTAACAATCAGCACGATAATGGCTAAAACTGTTTCAAAGTCATCTAATCTTAACATTTTGCATCTAAAAGCACTATGGAAAGACAAAACACAAATACAAGATATTGATACACGTGTGTCACAGATTCTTTTAGCAAATATGGCATTTTTTTTTATTTGGATAGAGCTTGAAAAGATTGAATATAAGTTAAAACAAGCAATATTTTGATGAACATAAGCTCAAACATTTTTTATCTACAACTAGTGAAAATTGCAAGTGGACCTGCTTTTTTGTTAGTTTGGTATATTTAACATTTCACATTGTGAAAAAAATATAATTATATTTTTTTAAATTTACATTACTTACTAAAAGTAGGTTCCAGTATTCCATTGTTTGCTTACAAGTAATTCGCGTGACTGCAATTCAGGAGATTGCACCATGCCATGAATACAAGGTTTACAAGATTTCAAAATAAATATGACATTTATTTCATAAATGACACTCAGGCTCTCCTGTGATATAGGTGACTGAACAATCATAGACTAAAGCAATCGTGCTAAACGCCTCTGAACAACACTAAACAAACGTTGATAAAACCAATGTTGATGAGCCGTTGTCATAATTGTGCTATTGCCCAAAGGGTCAATTGAATTATGCCCCAAAATTAAATTGAGGAATGGCCTTTTCTGTGTGTATTTGTGTGATGGTATGTGTCCCCGACTCCGAGTCCAGGCCATACATGTATTGTCTCACAAACAAGAACGCCCACTCGTTGACTCGTTTATAGAAGTGCCGAAAGGTGAGCTTTTGTGATCAGTTTTCGTCCGTCGTTTGTCGACTCGTGCATATACTTTTTTCTAAACAGCATTTAAAATATTTTTTCTCAAATGTGCCCCTATTATGACCTAACCAAAATTGCACAAATGGTTTTGCTCTGCTTAACAAAATGGCTCTAAGATGAAAACAAAACACACACACACACACACACACACACACACACACACACACACACACACACACACACACACACACACTTGAACGTCAGCACCTAATTCTAAATAATTTCACATGTTTTTCATAAAGTTTGTTAATGTGGTTCTGCTTTAAAAAAAGTGGTTCTGCTCGAATGAAGCTAATGGCTACCAAAGCTAAAACAGAAATAAACATTTAAATGTATTTTTCCAGAGCCACTGGTCAAAATTTGAGATAATTTCACACAAATGTTAGGCTTAATATAATACTCTCTACCGAAATAAGACAAATGTCTTTGGTCAGCTGAACATAACCACCGACAGAGCTTAGAATCGAAAAGCCTTAAAGTTATTTCACAGAAATGTTCATCATAATTGCATGAATGATTTAACTAAACTAAACAAAAATGGCAGCCATTTAGGTAAAATATTCCTGCCAATGTCATCTTCTGAACCACTGACTAAATTCAAACTAATTTCACACAAATATTCTTCATAATGCATTCCTTCTAAATTGCACAACTGGTTGCGTTCCACTGAACAAAGTGGCCAGCATAGTTAAAAAGAAATAAGCGTTATCTCCAGGACCACTGGTAAAACTTTGAAATAATTTCACTGAATGTTTCCAATTACGTCATCTGTTTAAATTGCACAAACGGTTCTGCTCCGTTGAACAAAATTGCCACCAAACGACATCTCCTAAATCAATGGTCCAAAATGAATATAATTTCACACAAAAGTTCCTCATAATGTCCTCTAAATAAATTGCACAAACGGTTCTGTTCTTTCAAATAAAATTGCCACCAGAGCTAACAATCGAACACATCTTTGATCATCTTTTTTATTGTTAAAAATCACACAAATGTTCTCAATAGTTGAGTGCGCTCTTCCAAAAATTGCACAAATGATTCTTCGTATTCCACTGAACAAAATGACGCTAGAGAGCAAATAATTGAAATTCCTAGCCTTCTACCCAAATTGCATGCCTGCTTCAAAATAAAATGTTTTACATAGAACCAACAGCCTTTTGAGTATTTACTAGGCTCCAGATAAAAGGGTTACCTGCATTTTCCTCCTAATCGTGTCGAAGGGGTGACTCACACATAGCGACACGACTGACGCAAGAACCCCTTGTAGAAAGGCATCGGAAGCGTCCTGTCGTAAGTAGGGGCGGTACCAATACACTCGGATAAGTTCGTAGGTGCAGAAGAGAGAAATTGCTGATGGCATCGTCGCTGAAATAAATTCGTAAGTCGAACATATTTTAAGTAATAGACTGGCCCCTACGGAAGCCCTGGAGGGACATTTTTACTTATTACTTATTACTTACTACTTATTACTTATCACTTATTACTTATTACTTACTACTTATTACTTATTACTTACTACTTATTACTTATCATATCATTTATCACCCCTATAACGGCGGGAAACTCCAAATATACATTCCCTGTAACAGCCGTAGCTGTAGTAGTAGTAGTAGTAGTTGTAGTAGCAGTATATTTGTAGTGGATGTTGCTGTTTTCGCTGTCATAGTAGTAGTAGTAGTAGTAGTAGTAGTAGTAGTTGTAGTAGTAGTATATGTGTAGTTGGTGTTGCTGGTTTTGCTGTAGAAGTAGTAGTCGTAGTAGTAGTAGTAGCAGTAGTAGTAGTAGCAGTAGCAGTAGTAGTAGTAGTAGTAGTAGTAGTAGTAGTAGCAGTAGTAGCAGTAGCAGTAGTAGTAGTAGCAGTAGTAGTAGTAGTAGTAGTAGTAGTAGCAGTAGTAGTAGTAGCAGTAGCAGTAGCAGTAGTAGCAGTAGTAGTAGTAGTAGTAGTAGTAGTAGTAGTAGTAGTAGTAGTAGTAGTAGTAGTAGTAGCAGCAGGAGTAGTGTTGTAGTAGTAGGAGTAGTAGTAGCAGTAGTAGTAATAGTAGCAGCAGTAGTAGTGTAGTAGTACTAGTAGTTATGGTAGTAGCAGCAGTAGTATAAGTGGTGGTAGTGATTATTGTTGTTGTTGTAGTAGTAGTAGAAGTAGTAATATATTTGTTTAATTTGATTATAAATGTTCCATCAACAGTCTTTCATTTATATTGGGACGGGTATTCCTTGGTTGAACCTGTACTAAGCTAGGATACCTTAGTCTTGCTCAAGGACCACAACGTAGTGACGCCTGTGAGGCTCAAACCCGTGGCTTCTCGGTCTCGAGGCGAGCACTCTACCACTGAGCCATTGCGCTCCAGGGTAGTAATATAAGTGGTGGTAATGATTGTAGTAGTTGTAGTAGTAGTAGTAGTAGTAGTAGTAGTAGTAGTAGTAGTAGTAGTAGTAGACGAAGTACTACAGCTACTATTACTACTTATTTGTTATTACTTACTACTTATTTGTTATTACTTACTACTTATTAGTTATTACTTACTACTTATTAGTTATTACTTACTACTTATTAGTTATTACTTACTACTTATTAGTTATTACTTACTACTTATTAGTTATTACTTACTACTTATTAGTTATTACTTACTACTTATTAGTTACTACTTACTACTTTTTTGGTAGTAGTAGTGGTAGTAGTAGTAGTAGTAGTAGTAGTAGTAGTAGTACCACCACTTCTACTACTACTTCTACTACTACTACTACTACTACTACTACTACTACTACTACTACTAGGGAGCGCAGTGGCTCATTTATAGATTGCTTGACTCGTTACCGAGGGGCCACGGGTTCGAGCCTCACCAGCGTCACTGCGTTGCTTTCCATGAGCAAGACACATTTATCCTAGCTTAGTACTGGTTCAACCCAGGAAGACCCGTCCCATTTTAACTGAAAGATTGTTGATGGGACATAAAGAATCAAATCAAACAAACAAACAAACTACTTCTACTACTACTACAATCATTACCACCACTAATATTAATACTACTACTACTGCAACAACAACAACTTCTACTACTGCTAAGTACTACTACTACTACTACTTCTACTACTACTGCAACAACTACTGCTACTATTACTACTACTACTACTACTACTACTACTACTACTACTTCTACTACTACAATCATTACCACCACTAATATTTACCTACTACTACTACTTTTACTGCTGCTAGTACTACTACTACTACTACTACTACTACTACTACTACTACTACTACTACTACTACTACTACTACAGCTTACCGCTATTACATGGAATGTACAATGGAGTTTCCCGCCATTATACGGGTGATATAATGATATGATAAGTTTTGTTTGCTTGTTTGTTTGTTTTGTTGCTTTACGTCCCAAGTCAACAGCTATTGTCATTGCGGGATGGTCAGTTCACCTAACCACATATTTTCCTGGGCAAGCTCGAACAAGCTGTTAACCAGTACTTCGTGCACATAATTTCACTTATAACTGACAACAACCCTTCTTGAATGATTCAGCGGAAGGGAGGAGGATGACCGTAGAAATTGTTCCATGATCAATCTCCACAAAAGTATGGAACCGGGCCGGGATCGAACTTGCGACCCCTGGATCTGCAATCAGACTCACATCTGTTGCCAGACACGTTACTGACTGCGCTACGCGGCCCGGTGATATGATAAGTAATAAGTAGTAAGTAATAAGTGAAAAGTAGTAAGTAATAAGTAATAAGTGATAAGTAATAAGTAGTAAGTAATAAGTGATAATTAATAAGTTAAAATGTCCCTCCAGGGCTTCCGTAGGCCCCAGTCTCTAATGTCATTTTTTGTAGTAAAACTGATAATCTCTCTAAGATAGCAATTATTTAACTTTACTTGGAGTAGTTCTCGGCTTGGACAGCAGAGTCCGCTAAATTTGACTATCAGAGAGGATAGAATATCTATAAGATTATTTCTTTCATTGTTAAACATAATTTTAAATGTAATTATATACATTTAGTGGACTGATGCCAGTCGGACCATCTAATTCAATCTGGATATTAACCTTAATGCGCCAATTGCAACAGAAGTCGTCTGCTTTTCTCGTCTGTTGAAAAGTTTAAGAAGCCACTATGGCAAACAGTGTGGACCCAGATCAGACTGTTCCTTTAGAAGCAGTCTGTTCTGGGTCCACGCTGTTTGCTTCTTTACTTAATTCGTCAGTAATGTTAGGCAATTATTTGCAGCAGACGACTTCAGCAGACGACATTTCCAGATGCATTTTTTCTCGGCGCTTTAAGGGTTAAAGCGCATCCAAAAATTGCAGATAAGAAACCAATTTCATCCCTGAAATATTTGCCTTTTGTGTTATTTTGTATTATGCCTCTTGCCGTCTGCTGATTGTTTTCAAAAATCAACTTTTTCGAAAAATTAATTAAGGAAAACCCTATCAGAGTGTCAAACAGTTTGGAACAAGGTAAGGGTCGACGTTTTGTCGGGGCTGATCTGGCTTTAAACTGCAAAAGTAATCAGCAGACGACACTAGTAATCAAAGAGCTAAGAAGCCTAAAAAGTGCAGCAGCGTCGCTGCT
This sequence comes from Loripinus fragilis, assembly GCA_964019695.1. NCBI lineage: Eukaryota > Metazoa > Mollusca > Bivalvia > Lucinida > Lucinidae > Loripinus > Loripinus fragilis. Next base: position 31,610,144 of record OZ026521.1, read on the forward strand.
TAATCGAACAGACATCACGACGGCACTTAAGCCGAAGGAAGAATATCAAAAGCCGACTTCAGACCGACATCGATGTCATTTTAAAGGTCAAATGCAAACCCAGCAAACATTTAATACATCATTCAAAATGAATTATAACGTTTTACGCCAGAAATGAGATTTCAAAGTATCAATAGAATCTAACATTCGTGCTCTTGTATTATTGAATTTATATATTTCTCGTTGCGAAAAAAGAGATAAAATGCTCGGCAAGCCTCGCATTTTATCTCTTTTCCCCAACTCGTTTAATAAATTCAATAACTGACATGAGCACTCATGTAAGATCCTCTATGTATGTAATACAGTATATTAATGTGTTAGGAGATGAACTAAATAAGCGTTAGCTTCCTTTATAATGTTTGTAATTATCGTATTTATATGTATCTATTTAAGAAATAAATATGTTTAAACCAAAATGACGTTTCGCTGGTGGACCGCTGAAACTCCTCGAAACCAAGTTCACATGTCGACGCTTACCTGTTAACGTCGGTGCCAGCCCACGGTACAAGACTCTCCATCCTTCAGTCGACCTGATGGTCGAGAAAGCATGCCTATAATTCTTATATGCCGATGTCTTTTTCTTCCATGGCTGAACGATCATTCTAGTTTTAAGCATGTCCATTGGGTAGGTGCAAACAGTTGCTGTCATTCCGGTCAGTGCGCCAGTGACCAAAGCCCCCATAGGTGTTAGCCGACCATGTTCGTCCGACAAGCACGACTTTATTTCGTGGTAAGCACCGAATCGCACGAGTTCGTAGGGAAATATCTTCATACAAGCCATCTTATTGCCCTTGAAGAGGGATCTCCATCCTTCCACTATGTACATCGTTTTCCAGAGACGTAACAACCCACCGTTGGTGTGAGTGTGTATTGCTAGTGGCGTGCCAACTTGATATAATACCTTCGCTACGTCAAGTGGTGCTGTTAGCGTGCGTGAGGAGATTCCGCACATGGAGCCACATATACAGTCTTGAAGTAATGATATTCTCTTGTCAGTACCAGACATTATTGCTTCAGAGTTGCCCTTGTGAAATGCTAGTTCTCGTTTGCTTTCAAAACATGTACACACCGTCGCTCTGGAGACGTGATAACCGACGTTCATTCAAGTCACGTCAGCAACGTCAAAACAACGAGAGCATCCCGACACGTAAGCGACGTCGAAACGAGGGTTGGGAGAAGTGGGGGATGGATGGGGTGAACATTTACAAGCTACAAAAAGTCAAAGGATTAGGACAAAGGCTTGAAGCCTATATTCATCATCTCCTAACTCTTCAATATGAGCGAACTTGGCTGAAAGGTTAAAGGTCAACCTTGACCATAGCCATTGTTACATTAGGTTAAACATATCAAGTGAGAATAATGACTTTGGCTCCAATAGTTTTCAAAAAATCAACTTTCCAAAAAGTGTCCAATTTAAATGCATTAGGAAGCAAAGACCTTGACGTTCAGGTCATGGTCAACGAAAAAAAAACTTGGAAGGCCCACATCACCAATGCTACAATCAAGTCTCAAGAACATCGGCCTTCTGGTTCTGGTGTAGAAGGTATTAAAGGGTTTTTACTATACTTTTATGTAGTCATCTTGGTCATGTGACCAGGACCATTTGAACTAACTTTGGTTCCCCCATCCTATAAGGAGTCTCCATATGAAATTTGAGCCAAGTGGTCTCAGATGAGATGTTTGAAAATGTTGACGGACGCCAGAGTCATTGGTACACTGTTGGCTCACCCATGGGTGAGCCATCCTCTCACGTGAGCTAACGGCAAGGAGTTTGTGTTTTGGACAAAACACATAAAAATGTATTTGTTTCTGTCCTTTGTCTCCAAAGTCATATTAGTCATACAAAGAAATGGGGCCTTGCGGACTGAATTTTAAATTTAAAGTATTTTCAATGCACTTTGACTTAAATGTCAAACCCTTCACTAATAGGACCACGAGACCCTGCGTTGCTCACCTAGATCCGGCAGGTCCAGAATTGTAATTTATTGTAACAAAAGGGTCACAAGGCCCTAGATCGATCACCTGAGTCCTGACTTGGTGTTTAAATCATATCATTACAGTTCTGGCAGTAATATTCCATCGAAACGGACTTTTGTGCATTTTTGGTAGAATGCATTATTGGTTGAATTTGGACCAGTGATTATGGAGATGTTTTCATTTAAAGTTATTCCTTTTTTAACCCTGGTGGCCATTTTGTTCACTAGAGCGCACCCATTTGTGCAATTTTGATAGGTCATAATGGGGGACATTTCTATGAAATTATTTTGAATTTGTGTCAGCAGTTAAGGAGGAGCTGTCCTTTAAAGGTTTATGCTATTTTAGCTCTTATTGTCATTTTGTTCAGTGTACCAGCACCGTCTGTGCAATTTTAGAAAATGGCGTTATAGAGAACATTAAAATTTTGTGTGAAAATATTATGAATTTTGGCGAGTGGTTTAAAGTCTTATCTGTAGCTCTGGTTGCCATTTTTGGGAAGCTTCACTTCCAAGGTACAAGTCACTGCCTTCTAACTTAACTTCTACAAAATGTACATTACATTAACACTGGTCCCCTTCGTGATTTATGACATTCTAGGCACTCTTTGATTTATAAGGACTACTCCAATGTGAGCTTTCGTAATCGGTCCATGTGCGGATCCAGAAAAGAACATCTAGCGATAAGGCGTATATTTTCCCTAGTTGACATGATTACAAACACCAAATTTTCAAATAGCCCTAATGTTTTTGAAATTGGTGTAGTTTAGCAGTAAAATATGCATAGTAGGCAGCAAAATACGTTTCAAAGCGATTCACCATTTACAATGCCGTGAAAACGTGCACTTTCTACTCCCACCCCTCTTTTTAAGTCTTTATACTGGGTGCCGTTTAGGCCAAATTTTGAGTAAATGCATTGCTAGTTTTAAAAAAGTAAAAGTGCTAAAATGTTAAGGATAGGAGTGCTCTTCATTTCCCAAACCTTACCGTATTCCTTCTGCGCATGCGTACGGAATACACCCGAAATTGTGGCGTTTGAATGAAAGAGCACAGTTCTTATGAAGTTTGGTGAAATTCATCCCAGTGGTTTAGGAGGTGCTGTTTAAAGCCACATTGTTGACTAACGGACGGATGAAAGACAACGCCAGTCAGGAGTTTGAAGACAGTTGGCTAAACAATTTGACAGAACTTTGAATGTGTACTATCGATATATATATACAAGAGGGCCAAGTGGCCATAAATCGCTCACCTGAGTTTAAGTGCCTTGTGGTCACCTGCTGGGAAAGGGCTGACCTCTTGGCTCTCGTTTGTGGTGTCCAACTTTGAGTTTGTCACTTTCCCATTGGTATCCTGGGTCAGGTGTAGTTCTTGATTGTATTGATTCCTGATCTTTGCACCCTTACTTACTTTGTTTAAAGTATACATATAGGAATCTGTTGAAAGCTGACAATAGCCCTGAGGACACCTGGGGCGGGGCCACTTTGGCATAAGGGGCTTTATTTGAACCAACTTGGTAGAGGTCTACTAGGTGATGCTATATACCAAATATCAAGGCTCTAAGCCTAATTGTTTAAGACAAGATTTTTTCATGTTTTCCCTATATAGACCTATGTAAAACATGTGACCCCCAGGATGAGCCATTTAGGCGTCAGGGGCATAATTTGAACACACTTGGTAGAGGTTCACTAGGTGATGCTTCTTTCCAAATATCAAGGCTCTATGCCTAGTGTTTCAGACAAGAGGATTTTTCCCTCTATACGTATAAGCCTATGTAAAACATGTGACCCCTGGGGTGGGGCCATTTTTGGCCCCTGGTGCATAATTTGAACTAACTTGGTAGAGGTCCACTAGGTAATGCAACATACCAAATATCAAGGCTCTAGGCCATATGGTTTCAGATAAGAAGATTTTTTCATTCTTTCCCTACATAAGCCAATGTAAAACATGTGACCCCAGGTGGCGGGCCATTTTGGCCCCAGGGGTATAATTTGAACAAACTTGGTAGAGGTTCACCAGGAGATGCTATATACCAAATAACAATACTCTAGGTCTTGTGGTTTCAGAGAAGATTTTCCCATGTTTTCACCTTGAAAATCTATTTTTAACCTGTGTAACCTAGATATGCAATGGACCCGAACCATTTGAACAATTTTTAACGAGGACCATATAAGGATCATTCCTACCAAATTTGGTCAAAATCCAGCTAGTAGTTTAGGAATTGTCCTTTGAAGCAATTGTTATGCCCCCGCCATGACAATGGCCAGGGCATTAAGTGTTACCCATGTCCTTCCAAACTTACATACTCCAAACGACGTCCGCTCTCTAAGTCGAAAAACTTTTGATCAGAATTTTATGAAACTTGGTCACATTGTTAAGTACCATGCTGACTTTTTCAAGCTCGATAATGGTCCATATCACACCATGCTTTCAGTTGTTATGCCCCTTTGTTTATGAAAATTCACCATTTGAAACGATGTCGGTTCTCTAAAGCAAATATTTTTTATCAGAATTTTACGAAACTTGGTCACATTGTTTAGTACCATGATGTCTTCTTCAGGTTCAATAATGGTCCATATCGCACCATGCTTTCAGCAGTTATGGCCCTTTGTTTATGAAAATTCACCATTTGAAACGATGTCCGCTCTCAGTCAAATATTTTGATTAGAATTTTATGAAACTTGGTCATATTGTTTAGTACCATGATGTCTTCTTCAAGTTCAAAAATGGTCCGTATCGCACCATGCTTTCAGTAGTTATGGCCCTTTGTTTATGAAAATTCACCATATGAAACAATGTCCACTCTCTAAGTCAAATATTTTTTTTTCAGAATTTAATGAAACTTGGTCACATTGTTAAGTACCATGATGTCTTCTTCAAGTTCAAAAATGGTCCATATCGCAGCATGCTTTCAGTTGTTATGGCCCTTTGTTTATGAAAATTCACCATATGAAAAAATGTCCTCTTTCTAAGTCAAATATTTTTTATTTCACAATTTAATGAAACTTGGTCACATTGTTAAGTACCATGATGTCTTCTTCAAGTTAAATAATGGTCCATATCGCAGCATGCTTTCAGTAGTTATGGCCCTTTGTTTATGAAAATTCACCATTTGTCCCCTCTCTAAGTCGAATGTTTTTGATCACAATTTAATGAAACTTGGTCACATTGTTTAGCTCCTTGATGTTTTCTTCAGGTTCAATAATGGTCCATATTGCAGCATGCTTTCAGTTGTTATGGCCCTTTGTTTATGAAAATTCACCATTTGAAACAATGTCCCCTCTCTAAGTCGAATATTTTTGATCAGAATTTTATGAAACTTGGTCACATTGTTTAGTGCCACGATGTCTTCTTCAAGTTTGATAATGGTCTATATGGCACCATGCTTTCAGTAGTTATGGCCCTTTGTTTATGAAAATTCACCATTTGAAACAATGTCCTCTCTCTTAGTCAAATATTTTTTTTTTATCAGAATTTAATGAAACTTGGTCACATTGTTAAGTGCCATGATGTCTTCTTCAAGTTCAATAATGGTCCATATCGCAGCATGCTTTCAGTTGTTTGGCCCTTTGTTTATGAAAATTCACCATTTGAAAGAATGTCCTCTCTTCAAGTCAAATACTTTTGATCAGAATTTTATGAAGCTTGGCCATATTGTTTAGTACCTTGATGTCTTCTTCAAGTTCAATAATGGTCCATATCGCAGCATGCTTTCAGTTGTTATGGCCCTTGTTTATGAAAATTCACCATTTGAAACGATGTCCTCTCTCGAAGTCAAATACTTTTGATCAGAATTTTATGAAGCTTGGTCACATTGTTTAGTACCATGATGTCTTCTTCAAGTTCAATAACGGTCCATATCGCAGCATGCTTTCAGTTGTTATGGCCCTTTGTTTATGAAAATTCACCATTTGAAACAATGTCCTCTCTCTAAGTCAAATACTTTTGATCAGAATTTTATGAAGCTTGGTCACATTGTTTAGTACCATGATGTCTTCTTCAAGTTCAATAATGGTCCATATCGCAGCATGCAATCAGTTGTTATGGCCCTTTGTTTATGAAAATTCACCATTTGAAACGATGTCCTCTTTCTAAGTCAAATACTTTTGATCAGAATTTTATCATAAAGCTTGGTCACATTATTTAGTACCATGATGTCTTCTTCAAGTTCATTAATGGTCCATATCGCAGCATGCTTTCAGTTGTTATGGCCCTTTGTTTATGAAAATTCACCATTTGAAAGGATGTCCTCTCGCTAAGTTGAATACTTTTGATCAGAATTTTATGAAACTTGGTCATATTGTTTAGTACCATGATGATATCGCACCAGGCTTTCAAGAGTTATGGCCCTTTGTTTATGAAAATTCACTGTTTTAAACGACATCTGCTCTCTAACTCGAATATTTTTTATCAGAATTTTATGAAACTTGGTCACATTGTTTAGTACCATGATGTCTTCTTCAAGATCGATAATGGTCCATATTGCACCATGCTTTCAGCAGTTATGGCCCTTTGTTTATGAAAATTCACTGTTTTAAATGATGTCCGTTCTCTAAGTCGAAAAGTTTTGATCAGAATTTAATGAAACTTTGTCACATTATTTAGTACCATGATGTCTTTTTCAAGTTTGATAATGGTCTATATGGCACCATGCTTTAAGGAGTTATTGCTCTTAGTTATGAAAACTTGTCAGTTGAAAGGACGTCTGCTCTCTAAGATGAATAGTTTTGATTATAATTCTATGAAACTTGGTCACATTATTAAGTACCATAATGTCTTCAAGTTTAAGAACGGCCCATATCGCATCATGCCTTCAGGAGTTATTGCCCTTTGTTAATGACAATTCCCTATTTATGCGAATTTGGCAATAGCGGGGACATCTGTGTCCTATGGACACATTTCTAGCTGACCAATAGTTTACCATTGGCTCATGGTGAGCTATTGTGATCGTCAGAGGTCTGTCGTGTGTTTGCGTCATGACACACACTGGAATCCAACCATCACAATAGCTCACCATGAGCCAATGGCTAAGGTCAGCTAATAATTAGATGAGCATCATAGTGGTATTGGATAGTGGTATTGGCTTGTCTCGTTTCTCTCAATATGTTCTGCAGTGCAAAATGCTTTCAAACATCATTATCCACTTGGCACACAAAGTATAATGACACAAGAACATGACTGGAATCAACGAAATGGGACTGATGTTAATGTCATCACATGATTCAGCCGCAACATGTGATTTCCGACAATGTGGCATTTTGACAAGTGTTGACTCAGACGTGCCTGGGCAGCCTCCTTTTAATCCTAGAAATGATGTTCAGTCTGAGTAGCTTAACACTCATAGAATATTCAAGCGACTAGCAAAGGCTCTGATCAGACTGCGCGTATGCGCAGGCTGATCAGAGGCTTTGCTGGTCACATATACCACATTGTTTGAAATCTCATGTCGCGGCTCATATTTTTTTGCCATCATGTAGAGACATATGCATGCCTTGCATTTATAATAAACACAGACTTTCTTTGCAAAATAGTTTAATTCTTTTAAACATTTGTTCAGAATTATTTCATTCCACACATTTTCTTCAAAAATAAAGACAATGACATACAAAAATCTTTCCCCTTAATTGTTCAAACTGCTGACATTTCTAGCTTTAAAGTTTATCACATAAGAATATATTTAGATACAGTCTAAACCTGGTGGCAATGTTTTCAACTGACCAAGTTCTATTTTGATAGAGGACCACCTAGTGACAAAATCTACGAAATTCTCTTGAAATTTATCATTTTTTTTTTTCTGATACCATTTGAGCTGCGACATGTGATTTCCAACAATATGGCATTTTGACAAGTGTAGACTCAGTCGAGCCTGTGCAGCCTCCTTTTAAGCTTAGAAACTCCAAATGATGTTCGGTCAGTAGCTTAACACTCCTAGAATATTCCATACCACTTTGTTGGAAATATGGGAGCGCAGTGGCTCAGTGGTAGAGTGCTTGACTCGAGACCGAAGGGCCGCGGGTTCGAGCCTCACCGGCGTCACTGCGTTGTGGTCCTTGAGCAAGACACATTTATCCTAGCTTAGTACTGTTTCAACCCAGGAAGACCCATCCCTATATAACTGAAAGATTGTTGATGGGACGTAAACTATCAAATCAAATCAAAAACTTTGTTGGAAATCTCATGTCAAGGCTCATTTATAGTTTCAAATCAGCGTATAGGCACAGGTATCATACCGCTTTCTGACTGCGGAGAATTTGCGGCTAGTCTTGTCGAGGGGGTCATTTCTTTTATGGTGGAGGGGAGGGCTGGTTCAGTAAAAGGGTAAAAAAAACATATATTTATTATCTATATCCAATTCAAATCCATTGTATTAACACAACCAAACACTCGTTCATGTGCTTAGAATATCGCAAACCTTGCCAACTCTACTGTTGGACCACATAATATGGTTTAAAACGGTGGAAATTATTTTGAAAGGCAAAAATTGCTTTCAGTCGATCGAACTGAGAAAATCCTAAAATAACATTCCATTTAACATTGATATCTTAAAAGCCAGGTTATCGATAGCAATTTTGCAAAAAATAATATAGTAATTGCTCTTAGCATTTACTAGAAAATGTCATATAAACATGGTGCCTATGCTCAAAAATGTTGATCTTATCCGCGGACGTTGGTGTACCTGTTCGCGGGGCGCACCAAGATTTTGCTAGTCTAACTGAGGTGAATACTTACGGAAAATGCTAATACTGAAACGCGGATGATACGGTGTTGAACCCTAGTACTGTCCTCGAAATTGTAATAGATAAATTTCTTAAAATGCAATAATCTGAATCAACATCATTGGCGTAGCTACCATTACGCAGTTACGCACGTGCGTAATAAAAATTGTAACATTCAAGAGAGGTCACCTAATGTGGTAATAGTGATTTTTCATGCTATAAGGAACTGCTCATAAAAGAAAGAATTCGCTCCCTCTGTGAGCAAATTATTTCCTTTAAGAGAAATTCCCATTTTGAAAATGGACACAATTGATTTTTTTTATTTAATCAAGCAAACCTCAGTCTAAATTCAGCAAATATATGATACCTATATGGAAATACGCTTTTCATGATATACTGAAAAGCGTAAGTCCATATACATGTAGGTATCATATATTTGCTGAATTTAGACTGAAATTTACTTGAATTAAATAAAAGAATCAACTCAAAATAAAATATTTTGTCAGTATCCCGATCCTTCCCCTAAATGTTTGAAAATATGGCCAAACAATATATTTGTGCTTGTAGTTGCTCCATGTTGGAGAAGAAAGTCAAACTTTTAGGTTCGCAACACTATAATTTGATTTCTATGATCAATTTAATACAAATGGAGTTCCCATCATGCATCCCTTATGTTGGTCTTAATATTGTTTTGAACATAAGCAGCACTTCAGTTAAAATTGTGTAAGAGTAACATAACTTTCTTATTTCTCAACCAAAGCATATGCTGTGGGTACTCAAAAGAACCGTCGCGATGAAACGGTTCTTTTAAGCACCAAAACACAGGCTAACAGGAGAAGAGAGGACGTACTGGAAATGTAACGACAACGAATGCTGAGGATGAGCGGTTACTGTTTCAGAGGAATGTCAAGTAACAAAAGACCATTCTTGTTTCCCTGACTCTGCACTGATTGAGGCAAAGAAAGGCTACTGCAGGGTAAAAGTTTTCAAGCGACTAGCAAAGGCTCTGATCAGCCTGCGCATATGCGCAGGCTGATCTGTGTCTTTGCTGGTCGGACATACCTCATTGAAATAATCAAAACATAATTCACGCAAGAACTTTTGTTATTATAGTAAATGTAAGTAGAATAAAATCGGGATAAGCTTCTGTTAAAAATCATTTTAAAAACATGATAATAGAATAGAATAATAAAATAAAAGTGATCCGACTTATCTCTGGGGAGTTAGATAGACACTGCTTTCCCTCACGAAATATAGAGGACCTACCAACAGTTTTCTTTCATCTTTTCCTGTTTTGAGCTACTCCCGGATGAGTCGTCATACAATACATTAGATCTACTGCGTTTGTGTTTCTTTGCAATACGCAATATTGTGATCAAGAATAAAGTAATTGCAGCCTTCTGATTTTATTTAAACTGAATCGGAAATTTAATATTGGTGAGGCTCTCCCAGGTGTTTTGGGGACAGGGAAAATGGCATTTATTTCACGTAAACGGGGAAAGTAAGGCCAACTTTTGATGGAAATAAAACAGAAGAACAAAGATAATAATGGGAAACGAATTTTCGATGGGGGCAGGGGAACACGCCCCTCTATTTCAGGGGAACATGGGAACATTTACCCCAACCACTTTGGGAGGGCCTCGCGAATGTATCGTCTGTTAAACACACCAAAGCATAACGAATATAGTATTGAGGCCCCCAGGAGGTCTATGCTCCCTTGATCCCTGAAAATAATGCATTGATTTCCCAAAATTCCTCAGCTCCCTGAAAGTGTTTTTCCTTTGCTCCCCAAATCCTTAAAATTAATTCAGCTTCTACCAAATCCCCAAAAATATAAGCCAATTCTCCCTAAAATGCATTTTTTCTTTCCATAGTATTAAATTCATATGCCTAAAACAATGAAGCTATACACGATCGATGACTAAATATTCACTTAATGTATTTACGTATATACATGTAAAGATAAGGCTTAGCCATGATACATGATATGTAATTAGTTTAATGAAATAAACACTTGTGCTAGGGTGTTCCGGGGACGTGCTCCCCCTAAAAAATGATAAAATGGTGCGATTTGGTGCATTCTGCATGAGTGTTCCAAAGTATGTTATTATCAACTTTTAGGATAATAAATCAACAACACCCCAAATTTTGTGCCATATTTTTCTCCATGATAAATCAAGATGCGCACGTTAGTACAAAAATGAATACAATCACATATTACATTGGGGGTCTGGGTGAAATAGCTCCCCCCCCCCCCCCCCCCCCCCCCCCCCCCCCGAAAGCAAAAGAAATTTAAAAGAAGTGGATGCTTTTCCATTCCATGTAATGATGTGAAATTCAGATTTGTGCTAGGGGGGGGGGGTTTTGGGGGGGTCCGGGGGTAACTCAAAGATTTTTTTTATTATAATGGTGCAAGCTGGCGCCATCTGAGTGTTTCAAAATACATTATTATCAAACTAAAAAATAACAATTTTAAGGATAATAAATTAGCAATAGTAAAAAGTATTCACAAATACCAAGGCAGAGTAGCATGTTAGAGCTCAAAAGTAAATACATTTAGATTTTCCAAGGGGGGTTTTGTTATGGGGGCTTCCCCTTCGAAGCCGAAGAATTAAAAAAAAAATCAAATGAAATGAAGGCTTTTCCTTTAAGGTAAGAGTTCATAAGTTTATTTTTTACTTTTTTGCAGGGCTCCCAAAATCCCCAAAACTATAAGTTTGTTCCTAAAATAATTACCAGTGCAGCCCAGCTCCCTGAAAATAAATAGCCCTTCTCCCCAGCTCCCCTAAAACCCTGGGGCCCCAGTATTTATTTCAAGATAAAGGCGCGCAGCAAGGCAGAAGCAAGTATGCATGGGCTTCAACATCACATGGGCCTCGATGCGAAAATCTCAAAGAACAATAAAGGCACTGGTCTTTTCGCGCAGTCTGATCAGCGTCTTTGTTATTCGCAATCATTTCTGAAAAGTAAAGTAATAAGGTCAAATATCTTAATTCTTCAACCCTCTGACTATGAACCTAATTTTGTTTGATTTGATTCTTAATTTACCTCCCAGTCAACAATTTTTCAGATATATCGGGACGTGTCTTTCTGGGTTGAACCAATACTAAAACAAGGATTAATGTGTCTTGTTCAAGGACACAACACAGTGCGACGCCCCTGACATATAAATATTGTCTGCAACTGATTTCTATCTCCGAGATGTCCTCTTTCGTCCACTGAGAACAACATAATTAGGCAAGCCCTAATACAATAGAAGCAACAATAAAAAATGGACGGACGCCAAAAGATACGCCGCCATAGGACATCCGCGGATCCAGACGCCCCCCCCCCCCTTGAAATATCACAAAAATGTAGGGTTTCTCAGCAATTCTGGTCCGGATCCCCTGAAAAAATCACAGTTATCATTCTAGCATTCAATGATGGGCCAGCAGCATCGGCTCGTCAGCGAAACGCCATTTGACGCCATTCAAATGGCGTTTCGCTGGCGGACCGACGATGGCCCGCTTATAGTGGTATCTGGATCCTACCTCTCGTCATCATTCAAAAACAAGCAAAGGAAAAAACCGTTATAGTTGGACCCCTCTGACAAAAACTGTCTGGATCCGCACATGTAGGAAGGACAGTAGCATATTCCTCTGTTGTCTACAATGCATATAACTTGCAACAAATATTCCCCCAAAATTCTGTTGTTGTTATCAATAACTTACCCCGAAGAACAAGATACGCAGCTCAGGAGGGGGGGTAATCTAATATTTTCATACACACGTAGGCTCAGGCCATTTTTAGGGGTTCAAAAATTTCAAATTCAGTATGTTTTGGGGTTTTAAGAGAAATGAATATTTTTGGGGGTATGAAGATTTTGTGGATATTTGGGGATTTATCACATAATTGGACTATATTTAAGGTCATTTCTATGCATTTTAGGGTCTTTTCATTCAGTCACAGTACATAATGGGGGATATTTTTTGGGGGTGCTAAAACTTCAAATATTTTTGGGGTACTTGAAATTCTTGATATTTTTTGGGTGAACGGTAGATGCTGGGCCTGACCAAACGTATGAAGAAAAATGAGAGTTACTCCCCCCTCCCCTCAACCCAGGGACATGCAACTTTTATGTAACAAGTATACGCTTTTACAAAGACGCTCAGTCTACGCAGTTGTTCCGGCTGGCTGACTGATTGATTGACTGAGAAGCAAACAGACAGACAGCTATATTTTGGTGCATACTTCTCTAAAAACAATGGTCAGCTTTCGGCTGAGGGGGGTGGGGGGTTCGGTCCACTTTTGTTTCAAAATTTTGATTTTCATTTTTTTTTTTCTTTTTTTTTTTTTGGGGGGGGGGGGGGGGGGTCAGAAAAATAAATAATATGTTTTCTGGTATGATGATATTATAAAAAAGTTTTTGGACTTTTTGGGGAGTCATTTCTATACATTTTAGGGTTTTTCTTAAGGTCAAGGTACAGTATTGGAAAATGTGTTTGGGGTCGCTAAATTTCAAATATTTTTGGGTATGCCTGATATTCCTTATATTTTTGGGGGAAAAGAGTAGATGCTGGGTACAGGCCTACGTATTTAGAAAAAAATGAAAGTATCCCCAGTGGGGCCAGGCACTCTTACCACCTGAGCTACGAGATAATCTAGCAAAACTGGCCTACAAAACAAGTAAAAAGAGCAAAGAACCGATACAGCAAGACAGACAGTCATAGGCGAGTGGACAGACAAGTATGCAGGCAGGCAGACGACTAGATTATGCTGCTCACAGCCTTCAGAACATTGGACAGGCGCTCTAACTACCTGAGCCACTAGACACATGTAAGCTGGTTTAACGAGCATACAAGTAAAAGAACCAATGCATATAGACGGGCGGACTGATTAACGGGCAGACAGACAAACAGCTAGATTTTCCTGCTCACAACCTTTGGCACTTTGGTCAGGCGATCTTACTACCGTAAATACTAGATTATTTAGCTAAATGAGCATTCAGAGAAATGAAAAGAGCGAAACCCAATGGTTTCATTCTGATTTAACCGTAATTGGTCCAGTGGTTTCAGCACACTAGTGCACCTACCTATCTTTTGTCATAGATGATTCTGATAGTTTTTTTTAGTTTTAGGATTTCCGCGGAAAAGAAAGCATATTGCAGAACCCCGCGGCCATGAACAACGCTGACAATGGTCACATCCGCGGTAAGATTAGGAGCATGCTCTCACCCTGTGGTTCAGATTCGCATCAAACTCGCAATAGAACCAGTATCGGCTGTCCCTGCTGGTAGAAACCAACAGACTATCAAAATGTTAGTGCCTTTGAGCCCATAATTGGTTCTTGTCGCTTTAATTAATGTGTGAAAAAAACGGTTCTAAAAAGCCCTACCCCGCGGCCAGATAACAAAACCCCGCGGACGCTATAGCATTTTTTCACGCACCTCCGTGGTTAAGACTTGCAACCGTTGAAGGGGTAGGGGCAGAAATCCCGTTCTCATAAACAATTGACACTTATTTAAGACGAATCAGTAACATACAGGTACAAACGAGTAAACGTCGTTTCACCAAAAACGCAAAAATTATAGAAACCATTTCTGTAAAAAGGTTTAATTGTCAATCAATCCCAAAGTATCCCGATTTCAAGGACTCGTTCATGATGTGTTTGCATTTTACTCGCATATTTTAAGTACTGTAATGCCTCAGCCATGATGTGTTGTTAGGGTGACTATTCAAGAAAACATATATGCCTTTAAACGACTCTAACAAGTTTTCGTAAATAAGTTTTTACTATTTCAAATGAGAGCCCCTTCCTTCAATTTCAGTATATTTATTCTCCGCGAAAAGACTAGTCGAAAAATATCCGCGTCCAAGAATTCGGTATGATACCTGTGATAGGGGCACTGGTGGGTAACTATTTTAAGCAGATGAACAACCAGGCATTTATTTAGCTTGGAAGGTCACCTAGCATAGAGACACCTTTTCACACTTTTACAAACAGGGCAGCTCCAGATCAGGCAGCTCTTGTAAGACTCCCTGATCAGGGTCTACTCTGTTTGCTTATGGAAATATGATATATCTGATCCTACACTAGTGGAACTCCAAGTAATTTGTTCGTTCTATGTAACTACATGAAAATTTATTTATCAAATTATTCATAGTGGATGGAGCCTAGCATGAATATTCATGAAGGAAAGGGTTAATATAAGTATATAAGGGAGACCAGCCATCCCCCTGGAACATTTTTGGGTACCCATTACTACATGACTTATATTGACTGATTTTGTTTTGTTTAATTTGATTTGTTACATCCCATCAACAATCTTTCAGTTATAAAGGGACGGGTCTTCCTGGGTTAAACCAGTACTAAGCTAGGATTAATGTTCTTGCTCAAGGACACAACGCAGTGACACCAGTGAGGTTCGAACCCAGGGCCCCTCGGTCTCGAGTCAAGTACTCTTCCATTGAGCCACTGTGCTCCCATTTATATTGACTGACCCCAGGGGCATACTTCAAGTACAATGTGATGAGGAGAGCTACTTAACTACACCTCTAGATGGTTTAAAGCATTTCACATACTAAATAACACTGTTGTTTGTCACAAAAATAATTGGCAAACAATCAGGACCCGAGGTTGTAAAACTTTTTTCATGCTCAACTCAACTGAGCATGAAATTTCAACTGCTAAAAAACTAAAATGCTGAAAAATAAGCTTTTCTTGCTTCAAACTCTCAGATGTTGTATATATCATGCTAAATCATGTTAAAATGCCAACAATTACTGGCATTTTTGCATTTATGAGCACGAAAAAAATAATTCATGCTCAGTTGAGCATGAAAAAAGTTTTATAACGTCGAGGCCAGACACTCAAACATCTTTGGTTCATAAATATATACATGCATACTTTTTACAAATACATAAATAATCAACTTTTACTGTACTTCCAAGATTTCAATGCACATCGTTTTTCTTTTATAAAATGTATGCCTTTAATAATTATAATTTTGGCTAAAATTTTGCTTATGGATTAACATCTCCTAATGCACCATTGCATATATTAGTATTTATAATAGGAGAACAAGTCTGAAATCTCTTAGAAAATAAAATTTGGGGTGTGAATGTTTTAATTTTTACAGTAGCATCCTTCTTGCAAAAATGTAATGCAAACAACTTTATTTCATCTTATTAAACAGTATAATAATCCACTGCTGCACAACTAAAAACCAGTGAGCTATACAAAGTGTTTTATTTATACCCTGTGAATGTTTTAATTTTTACAGTAGCATCCTTCTTGCAAAAATGTAATGCAAACAACTTTATTTCATCTTATTAAACAGTATAATAATCCACTGCTGCACAACTAAAAACCAGTGAGCTATACAAAGTGTTTTATTTATACCCACAAGGTGCCTTTGTTTTGTTTGATTCTTTATATCCCAGTCAACAATTTTTCAGTTAGTCAGGACGGGTCTTCCAGGGCTTGCTCAAGCTAATGTGTCTTGCTCAAGGACACAACTTTGGGATGCTGGTGAGGCTTGAGCCCGCAACCCCCAGATCTCGAGACAAGCACTCTACCACTGAGCCACTAAGGTGCTTTTGTGGAAAAGTAACAAATGCAAACGCACAAATTCCATCCAATCACAGCCTTTTCAACATACATGTACTATTTTCTAACAAAAATATCAATAATTAGGCTGTGTACAAAAGGTTTATTCTGTCATTAAAACTGACAAAAAATTAATCACCAAAAATCTGTCCACTGGAATCCTGGAAGCAGAGCAGTTTAAGATGATCTTTTCTTTGATTGACATGAGAATCTATGATCAACTTGGAGTAAATAAGGATGGCACATCTTAACACTTGTCATGTTGAATATTTTTATGTACTACACCACATGGAAACTACAACGAATTTTTAATATTTTTTTCCCAAACAAATGAACACTGAAAGATCTAGAAATTGGCCCCTAAAAGAATTATTTTCTTTGCCTGAGGCTTACCTGAGGCAAATAACTATGAAAACAGGTACCCCACCCATTTTTAAATATCTTTTAACTCTTTGCCTACGTACTAGTTTTTTTTGTCGTCTGCTGATTTTTTCAAAGTCATTTTTCTTCTAAAAATTCTTATAGGAATACCATCAGTGTCAAACAGTTTGGACACAGATCAGGCACAACATTTTGTGGAGCGTGATCTGGATCCAAACTGTTTGCAAAAGTTATAAGCAGGTGACAGTAGTAGGTAATGAGTTAAACTAAATGAAATATTTTCATGAAAACTCCATAGGTGGGTATATTTTGTTGAGGACATGTGTCTCATATGAGGAAGATAACTATACTGTCCTTTCATCCATCTGTGAACAGTTAGCAAATAATGCTATATAATTCAATAACTATACTCAGAAAAACAATTGAAGCATATCAATATTCTTTCGACTTTTAACATAACATTTTATAAAATAATTTTCAATTAAAGTATTACATATTTTATCTTATAGAACTACCACTATGCAATTCAGCAAAATGCAAAATGAAATTTACCGGTCATTGGTTACGATACAGTACGACTAATGTACCAATACTCTCTACCCAAAGTTCACAAGCAATAAATTTAGTGCTTATTTCCTTTTTGCTGCAACCTTTACCTGGTCATTGCTTATGTTCTAATTCTGACCTCTGACAAATGTTTACACCCATTTATCACCCATTCCCCCTTAATAACAGGACAACAAAAATGCACAGATATGGCATACACAACCCAATATGACAACAAATTGGCAAAAAAACACCGACGACTGCAAAATTAGGTGCCATACTTTTGAGGAAGAGCCAGCAATGATTTTGGAGCCAGTCATTTTGGAATACAAACAATATTTACGGGTTTCATTCATTTTTGAATGTTTGTGACTTTTCGGTATAGAGGGTTGCATTATTTGGACTTGTATGGTACTTAAACCATTGAAGCGTGACTGAAATTAAGCATCCATTTTGATTGCAGCTATCTAGAACTGTGAAATCAATGCATAATTAGTTTAGTTTTTTATTGTATTGAATGTTAGAGATGGGACTGAATCTAAATATCCTTCAATTAATTTTCTGAGTATATTTGAAATTTTTTGATAATTTTCCCTAAACAGATGGACACTGACAAGATCTATATAGATCTATATAGAAAACTGTATCAGGATTCATACAGGCAAGATTGTGTAAAATTCAAGGACTTTTCAATGACTTCTAAAAGACTTTTCTACTGTTTTCAAGGACTGAAAACTTAAGAAAAATACTGATTTACACGTTAAAATTCTACTTCGGAAATGCTAGAGTCCATTACTAAAGATATTAGTTTAAGAAAATTGGTATAAAATTGTAACTTTATTTGGTGCAGCATATGCTGCACCAAATAAAGGCATCACAATTTGATACTGATTTCAAGGGTAACAACCTACGTCATAGTATTGATGTTGCAAACACGTAGTACGGCGCCATCTTTGATTTACAAGGTCAGTTTTCCCCTTCGTAAAATTAAACAAATGAGTGTCTGTACAAACTAAGCAGTGCAGGCGGTGCCTAACATCACACTTGAACAGAATATATAACGGTCACGCCCCGATATGCCGTTGCCTTTGTAATCATTCACCCACAAGAATCGAAGCGGGAGACACGTGGATAATTTTAGCAGTCACCCACTTCGATTTTTGTGGGTGAATGTTTACAAAGGCAACGGCATTTCTGGACGTGACCATTGTATATTCTGTTCAAGTGTGATGTTAGGCACCGCCTGCACTGCTTAGTTTTGACAGACACTAATTTGTACGACATTTACGAAGGGAAAAACTTACCTTGCAAATCAAAGATGGCGTCATACTACGTGTTTACAACACCCATTCTATGACGTAGGTTGTTACCCCTGGATTTAGGTCTCCAAAAACACTGTTGAATCCTCCTGTAAATGGTAAAATTCAACGACTTTTCAAGGCCTTTGAGCATTTTTCAAGTACTATTTAAGGCAAACTTAATTTTCAAAGACTTTTCAAGACAGTCCTGTATATTCAAGTACTATTCAAGCCTGTGCGAACCCTGTGTATGCACACAGTGCACTTATTGGGTAAAGTATGGTAGTCATGAAAAATACAAAACAAATATAAAGTAGAAAGACAAGACAGAGACATACAGTCCGGTTCCTTTATAAATTTATGTTTGGGGTCCATATCAATGGACTGTGTTGTAAGTGAATCATGTTATAACGAAACAATTTTACAAAGAAATCACAGGAAAATGACCATTTTATGGTCATTTTCCAATAATAATTTTGTAAAATTCAACAGTAAAGAAATGGAGCCACAACAAGACTGTGTTATATCCAAATCTGTGTTATAATGATATGTGTTATAAAGGGACTGAACTATACATGTAAATATAGTGGAATTCCACAGAATATTGAACATAAGTAATATAATACCAATCTTAATCAAAACTGGAGTGTACATATCAAATAAATTGCAACAGAACATTTTATTTGGATTTACAAAAATTTGATGCAAGAAAAATAGAAGTTCAAATGAATATGATAGATGCTACAAGTACAAAATACATTTCAATTTATTCATAAAAACATGCTAAATTTACATTACATATTTGTCTACTGGGTAACTTTGCATGCTTTTTGTCATCTGCTGTTTTTTTTTTTTTTTAAATAATTTTTTTTTTTAAAATTCTTTCAGGTATACCATCAGAGTGTCAAAACAATTTGGACATTTTGTCGGGCCTGACCTGGGTCCAAACTGTTTGCAAAGGCTATCAGCAGACGACACTAGCAGGCAAAAAGTAAAGTTGTATTTTTTTTTTTTTAATAAAATTGTTTAAAAACTGATTCTAGCTAGAGTCAATAAAAAGGATTTTAAGCACTGCTTATTAGAGGCCCCAGCACAGTTTTGCTTAAGAAAGAGAAGTCCTCCCAAGCATACAAAAATTAATTCTGCCTGAAAATTATTAAGGTAGTCTGACTTAAGATATGAATGTGTAATTGAAATTTATTGATCTTATTTCTCAACCAAAACATATGATGTGGGTACTCAAAAGAACCTTCTCAATGAGATGGTTCTTTGAGCACCCCAAAAACATGTTTTAACAGAAGGATAAGAAACTAATAACAATGCTCAAAATATCTCTTATAAATTATGAGATATTCTCCCAGCAAGGTACGTATGCATGATGGATGGGCGGACAAATGAAGCACAACACAGTAAGCTCCCTGACTTTTGTTTTATTTTGATGCTTACGTCCCAGTCAACAGCTATGGTCATGTCAGAATGGTCAGTTCACCTAACCACACTTTTTTCCTGGGCAAGCTTGACTAAGCGGTTAACCAGTACTTTATGCACATACTTCCACTTGTAACTGACAACAACCCTTCTTGAATCAGCGGAAGGGAGGAGAATGGTCATAGAAATTATTTCATGATCAATCTCCACGAACGTATGGGACCGGACACGGATAGAACTCACAATACCTGGATATGCAGACAGACACGTTACCGACTGCGCTCTGTGGCCAGTCCCTAACTTTTGTGAAATTTGGGGCACATTATATCTAGCATTTATGCAATGATGTAGGATATGTTTGGAACAATATTCAATCAAACATTTACAATGCCCCAAAATACGATGGAGAAGTTCAACATTTATCTTATTTCTCAGACAAAGCATATGTTGTGGGTACTCAAAAGAGTTGTCTCTACAAAGCGGTCCTTTTGAGCATCCAAAACATATTTTAGCTGAAAGCTCAACCATTATCCAGTATCTAGACCAACTGTTTTCGAAATGATATGGGTATATGTGCATTAGTCTTTCAAAGTTCTAGTCCTCTGATAGAAAACAGGGTGGAACCAGATAAGCTGACTTTTTCAGAAGCCAGCTGATCGTGTTCCACACAATTTTTCATCTACATGATCAATCCATATTGATAATGAAAATGCATAACCAGATTGATTGAAGCATTCATTGGCTCATTGACATCATTTAGAAATTAACATAGTATAAACAACACAAAAAGTACCAAGTGTGTGCTTATAAGAGCATGTGTGGTAATTAGGTTGAACATAGTATGATTTATGAAATGTTATAGAATATGTCTAAAATATCATTAATTAAGAAATAGATCAGCTCCAGCAGTGAATTGTTGAGTAATAATTCACTGTTTGGAGGTCAGTTGTAAAGAAGATCAAATCATGAGCGCGCAGCGCGAATGATTTATCTTTGTACAACTGACTGACAAACAGTGAATTATTACTCAACAATTCACGCACTGGAGCTGATCTATTTCGATTCTAACACACAATAAACGACGAAAACACATTCGAAGTCTTCAGCTTCTTTCAACTTTTCGCCATTGCACTGAAGAACTCCCGCCAATACTTAGACTACGTCGCATACGTTTACATGTAATTGTAACGTCTTTCGAGCGTAAAAACGACTTTACACCGTCTAACGCCATGACTGATGTCATTTATCAGTGACGTCAGCTATCACACACTTTAGCTGTGAATTATGTCCGATATATCACAGTTTGTTACCGTTGGCTCTATAGGCGAGGTGTGTTAGAATTCAACATTAAAACTTGGTGTTCAAGTATTATTCCCTGAGTGGAAAAAAGTTTAATATCAGTAATTTGACAATCAGAATGTTGACCATGAACATACTTATTGACTAATATACATTGCTTTTGTAAAAAATATTGGCCGGATAAGGATGAACATACTCGTGGTCATTCATTTTGGCTGTATATTGCATTTTTGAACAGTACATTGTATGAAAATATTGGGCTAATTGTTGGATGGAAACGTTCACGTAAAATCTTCCAAAATAACTCCACAAATAATGGTACTTATCCAAAAGGTCAGAAGTTTGTGGCACTGATGAATTCCTAAACTTAACCCATTTAATCCTAGTGTCCTTTTTGCGGACATAGGCAAACAGTGCAGTAGACTGCACTGTTTGCCTATGTCCCACAAAAAGGAAACTAGGATTATATGGGTTAAGTTTAGGAATTCATCTGATATGCTACCAACTTGCCTAAGCAAACTGTCTTTTCAGACTTATAACCGAGCCATGTTTTTACCACCATGCAAATAATCTAAGTATTTCTATCTCTTCCTCTCATAATACATATTATTCCACAGTGGATTCAGACTGATACACCATCATTTCTTTACTACTGTATGCCCAGCTAGCAATGTCACCATCTATGAGGTTCCATCAACAAATTGATCCATTTCAATGGCAAGAGGTAAAGTCCTTCCAGGCCTCCAGATAAGAGTGCGTAACTGAGAATAATTTTCTTATTTTTCAACCAAAACATATGTTGTGGGTACTCAAAAGAACCGTCTCAATGAGACGGTTCTTTTGAGCACCCAAAACGCATGTTTAAACTGATGGATAAGAAAATAATTGCAATTTTACGCAAATTATTTTTGCTTAACTGGCCCTATGGTCCTTCACAACTCTGTATTCTCGTTGCTTACACCATTCTTGTTCAGTAGCAATTCATCAGCAACAGAAGTGTCAGCATCTCACTTCTTTCCTACTGTATGCCCAGCTAGCAATGTCACCATCTATCAGGTTCCATCAACAAATTGGTCCATTTCTATGGCAAGAGGTAGTAGTGTCCTTCACAGACCTTCAGATCAGAGTGCGTAACTGAAAATTATTTTTCTTATTTCTCAACCAAAACATATGTTGTGGGCACTCAAAAGAACCGTCTCGATGAGACGCTCCTTTTGAGCACCCAAAACACATGTTTTAACTGATGGATAAGAAAATAATAGCAATTTTATGCAAATTATTTGGCCCTATGGTCCTTCACAACTCTGTATTCTCGTTGCTTACACCATTCTTGTTAAGTAGCAATTCATCGGCAACAGAAGTGTCTGCATCTGTAATGCACAAAGAGGAACATTGTAGGTTTGTGAATATGTAAAATTTGGTCCTAACATTATGGCCTCTTCGGAAGAAAACCTGTTTTCAGGGTTTCTGACCATGTAAGACTGAAACCAGCCTGCTTAGCTACAACAACTAGCTAGAATATTGAAATTGTGCGTGGAGCCAGTGAAGTCATTATACTTTCTAGAAAGCAAATAACAAAGGAGCTGGTCAGAGATATTTCAACGAAACCAATAACTCTTGCATGTTTATTTTTCAAATTATTCCCCTTGTAACTTAACTAAATGCAATTTTTTGTCCGCTCTGTAAGTTGAACACTGTTAAAGCTATTTGGTTGAAACTTCATACACTTCTAGAGCACGGTGAGACAATGAACCATAACTCTGCTTTGGATATTTTGGAGTTATTTCCCTTTGATCATTTGCAATGCTATTTCGTGTCTGCTCTATAACTTGATTTCCCTTAGAGGTATTTCAACGAATCTTCATACATTTGTAAAGCACATTCATACACCATGTCATGCACAAGAACCACAACTCTGCTTTGGATATCTTTTTAGTTATTTCCCTTTTATCATTTGCAATGCTATTTCGTGTCCGCTCTATAACTTGATTACCCTTAGAGGTAGTTCAACGAAACTTCATACATTTGTAAAGCACATTCAGACAACGTGTCATGTACAAGAACCATAACTCTTGCATGCATATTTTTCAAATTATACCCATTGTAAAATAACTAAATGCAATTTTGTGATTTTTTTTTATTCCTTAAAGGGAGAGACATCTCTTTTTTCGTGAAAAACAATTCTAGTTTTGTTCCATTTGTTGATTTTTCATTGTTTGAATAAACATTTTTTAAAAAAAGGTATTTTATGATTTAACTTTACATTTCATGTTCAGAGAATATATATACATTTCAAAATACAAAATACTTCATAAAAGTATTCGAATAAGTTTTTTATTAACAGTTGCTAAAACTTGTGAGAAAGTACTTAGGTTGAACATGACTTCAAGACTTAAAGTGAAAGTGGAAAATTTTCATTTATAGGTAAAAAGTCATATAACATAACAGTTATTGACTTCAATTTCAGTAGACAATAGGATTTATTTACCTTAAAAAGTGATATTCACCTCGGCCTTGCAGCCTCAGTGAATATCACTTTTTTTGGTTGATAAATCAAGTCAATAATTGTATAGTGTCGTATAACTGACCAGAAATGTGTGCTGAAATGCTATCTACATGTATATTCAAAATTCCTTTTTTCTTATTTCTCAACTAAAACATACGTTGTGGGTTCTAAAAGGATATATCTCAATGAGATGGTTCTGTAGAACAACCACAACACATGTTTAACCCATTTAAGGCGAATGAACTTCCAGTCTCTATCAGTAGGACACGTCTATTTCAAATTTTAGGGGAGTTCGGTGGTATTTTTCATTTTTAATTCAAATTTTACTAGGTAATTCTGTGAGCAAACAGAGGAGATCCTGATCAGATGTGCATTTGCAGTGTCTGATCTGGGTCTGCGCTGTTTGCCTACATGCAACAAAAAAGACCTAAGGCTTATATGGGTTAGAATTATGGTTAAGAAAATAATCACATTCTGACTTAGCAGAAAAAAAATCCTAATCCTTGACATATGATGACATGTATTTAACTCTTTGTCAATTAGTGTCATCTGCTGATTACCTCTGCAAACTGTTTGGACCCAAATCAGACCAGACAAAATGTCGGGCCTGATCTGGATCCAAACAGTTTGACACTGATGGCATTCCTGAAAGAATTTTTCGAAAAAGCTGATTTTGAAAAAAATCAGAAGACGACAAAAAAGCATGAAGCAGATGGCAAAAAAGCATGAAGCAGACGACAAAAAAGCATGAAAAGTGACCCAGTAGGCAAAAAGTTAATTATAATACCTGATTGCTTCTCTCCTTTGCTGACGGTCGAACTCAACGGGCTTTGTCTATGGCGGAAAAATATGGCATTTATTGCAGCATACAGTACAAGGACAAACAGGGCAAGAAAGCTGTAGAAACGGAAAGTCCAGACTTCCCCAAGGCCGGTTTCAGGATCAAACAACTTGCCCGTAACCAAACTACCAATGCCCTTACCTGAAAACAAGAAAAATGGTGGAAACCAAATGCAATACCATGTCCCTTGACAAGAGTGAGCAATCAAATATTATTTTTCTTATTTCTCAACCAAAACTGCAGAAAAATCCATGGATTATAAAATTGACTTATATTAAATTTTGAAGAAATACGTAAAATGACTTCAGCAATGTAAAATTCCTGGATTTTAATTATAAAAATGTTATCTATTATGATTTATTACTTATTTATTAATGTTTTATTTAAGTTTTCCTAATATCCGTATATTGTTGATAATTTTCCCCAATATTAGCTAGGGGTAAAAATGAGACGGTTCTTTTGAGTACCAAAAATATATATTAAAACGGATGGATAAGAAAATTTTCACATTTTTACTGTCAACTTTTTTGTTTATCTAGACATATGCAGAAACTTACCAAAACCAAAGTACAATCCACCAATGAGGCCTTGCACTGTAGCTGACATACCGGCAGGTGATATAATACTAGCATAGGCAGAGGCGGCAGCATACATTAATCCAAAACATACGCCATGTAACAGCTCTATTGGTAACACATACCAGGCATTTGTCAAGAAAGAATAGCCTAAAAATCTCACAAAATAAACAAATAAGGCTAAATATAGACATGGAATGTGTCCAGTTACTTTGATGATTTTACCCGCAAGGAACAAAACGATAATTTCACCCAAACAGTTACAAACTAAACATAGTCCCAGCGTCACCTGACTACTGCCGAGATCTTGTAAGTACCAGAAGAGAAATGCCTCCACTACGGAATTAAATATTCCAAAGAAAGTCATGACTAGCATAAATATGACAACCTCGGGGTAAAAGAATAATTTAGTGATATGTTTGAATATCTGACTGCATTGTAAGGATTCAGAAAATTGGAGTAAACATGTCACAACGGCAGATAAAGCACAAAGACCAACAAATATGTAGAATGACACAGAATAGTCTATTTCATGCCCAGGATTTCTCTTACTGAGCATGTCCATGATGAATGTTGATGTTATTGCAAATACAGCAAAGCCTATCGTTCCCCAGAGCCTCTGTCTGCCCCAGCGGCCTCGCTTCTCTCCCAGAATGTCATAGGCAATAGCATCTACAAGACTTAATACAGGCGCGAAAAAGATATTGCAGAATAGGAATATCACAAAAAATATCCAAAATGTTCTGCTTAATTTTGAAGTAACGGAAAAACAATCTAGATGGTATTTCTTATCACATTTGATAAAGCAATCAAACACAGCATCACCACTACAGGTGGCCTGCCAAAAATGTTGGTCCATGTAGGTCACATTCTTCAGATCAAAATTTTGACATACCTGGTTATTGTACGTTTGATTTTGTCCAATTACTTCATTTTTGATCACTTTAGTAACATCTTCAATTACAAATTTGACATCGGGATTATGTTCGCTGTTATTCCACAAACCATCACAAGTGTCAATATCGTAGGGGCCAACATTCTTTGTGAAACACATGTGAAGGCGAGGCATAGTTGCTAAGCTTAAACTACAGTGTGCCTCACATCGAACATTGCTAATGTTGTGTTTAAATGGTTCAAGATTTGTAAATCTGGATAAACTAAATTCACAGAATTCCTCAACATGAGCATGAGATCCGTTATCATGATACACATAGTCACAATCTCGGATATACGAATCTAGCTGGTTACACTCAAGCTGTGTTCGAACACTCGCCTTCACGTCATTTGTCAGCGTTTTCCCTGGTGTTACTAGAAGAAGTCCATAGCAAAGACCCGTCAATAATATACAAACCATTAAAACAACCTTATGATGTCTTGTTTTATCTGCTAAGGCACCCACCAACGGACGGGTGAAGAACGAGATGAACGGCATGACGCCATAAATAATTCCAGCTTCCGTGGAAGAAAGTCCCAGCTGTTTCATGTACACAGGTATAAATGGCAGAAGATCTCCAATGGCTGTAAAAAATAAGTTTAGCTCTTTGAAATGACAACTATGACTGCAGCAAACAACAAATTTTGTGATTTTTTCCTTAACCCTTAAAACTCCCAGAAAAAAATGCATCTGAAAATGTCGTCTGCTGAAGTTGTCTGCTGCAAATAATTGCCTACATTACTCACGAATTAAGTATAGAAGCAAACAGTGTGGACCCAGAACAGACTGCTCCTATAGGAGCAGTCTGATCTGGGTCCACACTGTTTGCTATAGAGGATACTTAAACATTTCAGCAGATGAGAATAGCAGACGACTTTGTTGTGATTAGCACATTAAGGGTTAATTTGCTGGACACAATAAGGCTTGATACTTCATGTGAATCACATGCCGGTAGATCTGGAGTAATAAGCCTTATTAAGCTTCTAAAACTTGAGCAGTGACAAAAAGTTGAAGAAGCATTTTAAGTGATGCTTTTAGACTTTACCCTTTCTTGACAGGGCCCTTACCCCTTTACTTTGATAGTGTAGATATAGATGTGATGGTGGTAGAATGCAGAATCTCAGCCTATGCAGCTTTCGGAGACAGAGAAAATACAGCCCACATCCCCCAACACATATGCTCATATTTGACCTATTTGGTTCCTTTTTTTTTTTATTATTTGATTTGTTATGTCCAAGTCAACAATCTTTCAGTTATCTTGGGACGTGTCTTCCTGGGTTGAACCAGTACTAAGCTAGGATTAATGTGTCTTACTCAAGGACACAACGCAGTGACATTCGAATCAGCATCCCTTCTGTCTCGAGTCAAGCACTCTTCCACTGAGCTCCCTCTATTTGGTTCCGCTTTGACATTGAAAAGTAGGGCAAGGTCACCCAAAACCTAATCAAGTCTTCAACATGCCCCAATGTTACATCCATGCAAATTTATATCTGATCCAGTCACTAGTTCTGTAGTTCATGAGATATCTTATACACAAAAAAGCATCATGTAAACACCCATGTTTGACCTATTTAGCTCTGCTGTGACCTAGAAAAATATGTGCATTAGGCAAAGCAGGCCTCCAGATAAGAGAGCGTAATGATTTTTTTATTTTATTTCTTAATCAAAACATATGTTGTGGGTACTTTAAAGAACTGTCTCAATGAGATGGTTCTTTTGAGCACCCAAAACAGATGTTTAAACTGATGGATAAGAAAATAATCGCAATTTTACGTTGAATCTTTTTGCTTTACTGGGCCTATCGCAAGGTCAACAAAACTTTGTCATGGGTTCATCGTGCCCCATTGTTACATATCCATGCCAACATAGTTCATGAGATATGAGCCGCTACATGTGATTTCCAACAATATGTCATTTTGACATGAATAGACTCATACAAGCCTGCGCCGCCTCCTTTCAAGCTTTGGAACTCAAAAAGATGTTATTCATAGAATATTCAAGCGACTAGCAAAGGCTCTGATCAGACTGCGCGTATGCGCAGGCTGGTCTGAGCCTTTGCTGGCCGCACATACCACATTGTTGGAAATCTCATGTCGCGGCTCAATTATCTTGGACACATGAAAGGGTCATGCCAATGCTAAAACTTGACCTATTTAGCTCCTCTGTACCTAGAAATTTAAGGCAAGGTCGAGTCTTCCTTATGCTCCAATTTTATATACCCATGGAAATTTGGCTCCAATCTAGTGGAATCCACCCACAAGTTCATGAAATATCTTGCATACAAGATCGCCACGCCAACACCAACACTGATGCCTACCAAAAAACAATATGTCTCCTTCCCCTCTAGTGGGGGGACATTATTTGGAAATTCAAACCTGTCATCCCTCCACATATAAAATGGACCACCCAAACTGCTTTGCACCAAGCTGGATGGCAGATTCCATCTGTCCAGAATCATATTTGTATGCAAGTAATAATTCGTCTGTTTTAAAGAATAAAGTTGCAGCAGACGGCATTTGGAAGCTTCAATAACAAACAGTATGGACCCATATCAGATATGGAACAGACTGATCTGGGTCCATAATGTTTGAATGTCTTGTTACAGTAATGTGAAAAATTGCATCAGAGGACATTTTCTGCTGGCAGTTAAAAATGTACATGTACAAATGTACATGATATTACGCAGCTATCTTTTATTGTTACAAATCTAGATTTTGTCTGAAACTTTATAGATCTACAAGCATAATCTGTGTGCTGCAAGGCTTAATTGTCTTGACTCTTTGCCTACTGGGTAATTTTGCATGCTTTTTTGTTGTCTGCTGATTTTTTTCGAAATCAACATTTTCGAAAAATTTCTCAGGAATACAATCAGAGTGTCAAACAGTTTGGATCCAGATCAGGCCAGACACTTTGTCGGGCCTGATCTGGGTCCAAACTGTTTGCAAAGGTAATCAGCAGACAACACTAGTAGGCAAAATGATTTAATTCTTCTCTGGTTGTCTAATCGAGCAGCATTTTCTTGTTGCTATTTAACATAACTTTTTTTGGGCCATGCAGTCATGACTTTTGTTATCTTTTCTCTCAACTGCTTACATTCTTCGGTTATTTATATTGCAAACAATATGGACCCAGATCAGACAGCCCTCATCAGGGCTTACCCTGGCTCAGAATTTATTGTGCCATCATTTTAGCCAAATGGAAAAAGTTGGAGACAAATGAAATTAACTTTAGCCAAGGTATTAGCCAGAAAGAAGTATCAATAAGTTGTTTTGTATTTAACTCTTTGCCCGCAAGGGGTGACTTTTGTTGTCTGCTGATAACCTTTGCAAACAGTTTGGACCCAGATCAGGCCCGACAAAATGTCAGGCCTGATCTGGATCCAAACTGTTTGACACCCTGATGGTATTGAAAACATCCAGCATCCAAAGAGTAATATATGGCACACTAATAAAGTTTGAGGGAATAATAAAAGCAATATTGGAACATCCAAAAGCTGTTCAAAATGCACTTTTTCGCAAATATGTAATTTTTGAACCACCTAGACTGCTCTTTTAGCCAATGACTTATATTTGTAGCCACTATACATTTTAGTAACAAATGGCGACCATGGCTAATGGCAGGGTGAGCCCTGCCCTCATGGTTCATATTGTTTGCTTCCATGATAAAATCTAGTCTGAATCAGAAGTGCAATTGAAGCAGCAGATGTAAAAGGCAGACAACATTTTCAGGACAAAAAAATAGTGGCGGGTTAGGGGTTAAAGTTTTGGAATGTTATTCTATAAGTGAAAAATGCATGCTCATCTTACCCCCAAAAGGTAAAAGATGTTGACAAGGATAGTCCTGAGCCAAATAATTGCCTTACCAAATAACCGGACCCCCTGTACTCTGCATCCGCCCATGATACTAAACATTAGGCCTGGTTTGGATACAATCTGTTCTATATTCTGATAGTATTGCTGACAGATTTTCTTTTGAAAAGCTCAATTTTTCCAAAAATCAGCAGATGACAGAAAACATTCAAAATTACCCATAATAGTGCATAGAGTTAAATAATTATAAGTCAGGACACCAACACCAGGCAAAAGTGTGCAACTGAATATGAGCAGCAACATGTGATTTCCAACAATGTGGCATTTTGACAAGTGTAGACTCAGATGAGCCTTGCAGCATCCTGTTAGGCTTAGAAATTCCAAACTATGTTCAGTCAGTAGCCTAACACTCATAGAATATTCAAGCGGCTAGCAAAGGCTCTGATCAGACTGTGCCTATGCGCAGGCTGATCTGAGGCTATGCTGGTCGCACATACCACATTGTTGGAAATCTCATGTCGCAGTTCATATTATTTTTCTTATTTCTCAACCTAAACATATATTGTGGGTACTCAAAAGAAGAGTTCTTTTAAGTGCCCTCGGTCAACACATGTTTCAACTGATAGATGAGGAAAAAATAACAATTTTACGCTAGAAAATTTGCTTGACTATGTAATTTTTCATGCTTTTTTGTCGGCTGCTGACTTTTTCAATCTTTTTTTTTATTCTTTAAGGAACGCTATCAGAGTGTCAAAGAGTTTGGATCCAGAGCAGGACCTACATTTTCGGTTCTGATCTGGGTCCAAACTGTTTGCAAAGGTTATCAGCAGTTGTTTGTTTGTTTGATTTGATTCTTTACGTCCCATCAACAATCTTTCAGTTACACAGGGACGGGTCTTCCTGGGTTTAACCAGTAATAAGCTAGGATATATGTGTCTTGCTCAAGGGCCACAATGTAGTGACGCTGGTGAGGCTCAAACCCGCGGCCCCTCGGTCTCGAGTCAAGCACTCTACCACTGAGCCACTGCACTCCCTATCAGCAGTTGTCATTAACTGCTGCTAGCAAGGGACGACTTTTAAAACTTGACTTATGAACAAGTGTATATACCTGCTAAGAAGGTGAAATAAATGCCTTTAACTGGCAGTAGCTGCTTGTTCACAGAATACCAAGACTCCATACTGTTAGCTCTGTCCTTGTTGAATTTCTGTAAGATACAAGTCTTTAGATATTAATTACTGCCTGACAGAAAACAAATTGTACACAGGACTTTAGTTAAGAGTGCGCAACGAAAATTCAATTTTCTTATTTCTCAACCAAAACATATGTTGTGAGTACTCAAAACAACCATCTCAATGAGACGGTGCTTTTGAGCACCCAAAACATATGTTAAAATTGATGGGTAAGAAAATATTTACAATTTTGCGCTGAAAATTTTTGTTTATGTAAACCTGTGGTACATGTAGTACCAAATAAGCAAACATGCTGCATACTGTACAGGGATTTCCCAACCTTTCTAAAGTTGGGGCCAGGGGCCAGTTGAATTGGGGAAAATAGCATTTGAGCCATCAGAATTGGGAAAAGTTCATTCTGTTTAAATGAACAAGATCTACATTTTAAATTGATTTCAAACCATAGTAAATCAGAGTAGGCCTTAACATTTAAATTACTCATGACAATTTGCATCAAAAGGTGAATGTAAACATCTGTAACTTTCTCAAATTATTTGTCTGCTTTTCATGAAATTTTCACCAAAATGTACATAATAGGAGTTTTATTCATCATTTTGTGAAGTTTCTGCTCAATTTTTAGAAAATGTAACTAATGGCGGACAGCAACTTCAAACATATGCCTACTTTAAATATTCATAAAAAATTAACCAATCGTCCTACAAGAAAAATTTTGACCTTGCAATAATGAGGATAAATATAGAAATGATATCATTAAAAAAATCGGGCATTTCCGGCGGCCATGTGACTGGTGCTTGAAGACTGGTCAACTTCTAAGCTGTGTATCTCCGTTATTTACTGACAGGACCTCATAGGACCTACGGCAAAATGTTCGCCAGGGCTTCCCCAAAAATTATAGTGTAATTTTTGTAATCGAAATATATGCGCTTTTTTGCGATTCTGCTATTTTTAACGTTACGGTAAATGTTCTAAAATTACGAACACTAAAAAATAATTATTTTTTCCGCTGTTCGTGATTTTAGAAATTATATTTCAAAAAAAGTGCTAGTGTTCGTAATTTTAGAATGTGGTCTTTATCATGAGCAAAATCGGTATATATGCATGTAAAAATGTGGTAGAAACGTGTTGAAAACACGGAGATATGATTCTGCGCTATCTACGGTACAAATTTTTCTTTTCGACACCGCTAAATTCTTGCGGACTGAGACAGTAAAATGTCCAGCGTGTGCGGTAATTGCCAAGTCGGGAGCCAGGCACGTGCATGTTATGTCACTCAATTTACTTACAAGTCGTAAAAGTCCACTTGTTTAACCTCGGACTACCGATGAATCGCTACACTATCTTCTTCCTTCAGAAAACCAAAATGCTTTCGCTTGCTCTCCATCTGCGCAAATGCCGTTTATAATGTAATACAGTCACTCAAGGACATATCGTCGATCGGATTTTTTTGCTAAGATATACATGGAACTTTGAAATACGTAGACGAGTTCTCGGAGTTAAAAAAACTGACGAAATTCGAAAAGAACACACACATATCTCTCTCTCTCTCTCCTTGTCGATCTGTCGATGCACTCTGCTTTTCCCGAAAGGATGTGCATATACCAGTCTCTCTCTCTTTCTCTCTCTATTTAAGTTTGCAAAAACGGTTTGGATCCAGATCAGACCCGATGGAATTCAGGAAATAATGTTTCGTCAATTAAAAAATTTGTGCCTGATGCGATAGAAAGTAAGCAAAGTGTCGTACAAAAGCCGATGCGCACGATAAAATGGTTTTTCAGTATATCTCAATAAGTGTATACAATGTCCGGTCCCATGCGCGGACCCAGAGGGGGACAGGGGGTCCAGAACCCCCCCTCCCCCTGGAAAATCACAAAAATATGGATTTTCTTTGCAATACTGAACCGGATCCCCTGAAATTCTCAAAACTACCAAGCCAGCATTCAACGTTGGGCCATCATCGGCACGCCAGCGAAACGCCATTTAAAGGCGCTTCGCTGGCGGGCCGATGATGGCCCGCTTTTAGTGATATTTGGATCCTCTTTCCCTTAAAAAAGAAGGAAAAAAGGCGTTATCAGAGTTCGGATCCAGATCAGATCCGATAGAAATCCGGAAATAATGTTTCATCAATTTAAACATTTGGGCATGCGATAGAAAGCATGCAAAGCATCAATACTGTCGAATATCCGACTTTGTCGTGCAAAAGCCGATGCGCACGAGAGGCATCTCCAAGTATCATTTTCAGCACAGATACATGAAATTTTTCGAGATTACAAGAGAATCGTATGCAAGAGCTAGTCTCTCTCTCTCTCTCGCTCTCTCTCTCTCTACCACCTGTTATCAAAGTTTGCAAATAGTTTGGATGCAGAAGATCTCCGACGTCTTGCCAAACCAAATCAGGGGCAGAATTAATCATGTTAGCGAATGTCCGACTTTGCGTCCGATGCCTCGAAATAATATAATTGAGCCGTGACATGAGATTTCCAACAATGTGGTGTGTGAGATCAGCAAAGCCTCAGATCAGCCTGTGCATATGCACAGTCTGATCAGAGCTTTTGCTAGTCGCGTGAATATTCTGTGAGTGTTAAGCTACTGACTGAACATCGTTTGGAGTTTGTAGGCTTAAAAGCAGACTGCACAGGCTCGTCTGAGTCTACGCTCGTAAAAATGCCACATTGTTGGAAATCACTCAATTTATGAGCCGTTGCGTACGATACGCTGGGTACATTCATATCTCAAAGGAAAAATTCAGACAAGTACCACAAATCTAGTTTTTCATGCATGCCATGCGCCGGTTCATGCTCGGGTTCATTGAAATTGTTTTTGTTTTCATGCAAACCCATGAAAAGGAGACACATCTAGGCAATTATGTTTTGTGTGCTAAGTCCGCTTTCGTGTGCCAAAGCCGCCACGTGCTACCCGAGTCTTAAAACAACAACAACACGTGGTCTGATAGTCGGCTTCTTTGATCTCAAACATGTCCGTGAACCATTACCCTGTCCCTTTGTCTGCGGCTGATACTATTAGCAGTGCCGGACGCAGGATGGGGCCTGGGAGGCACCCCCCCCCCCAAGAGGCTGTGACAAACTAAAGTAGCAGACAGTTTGGGCCCAGATCTGGCCCGCCAAAATGTTTAATGTTTTGTTCTAGAAACAGGTGCTGATGAGACTGTGCGGTGCGCAGGCCGATCTTCGCATGTAACTATGTCTACAGACGTGTGGTAAATAAAGCGAATTCCATCTCAAGGGCTTTACTGTTTTTTTTAATTCACAGCCACTTAGTGGGGCTATATTACCCAAAATTAAGGCATGCACCTTCATCTACATTCCTTCTGTGTGTATTTGGGCAGTTAAGGCGCTGGCGATTTTCCGCGGACGCGCAGGCTCGTCTGAGCTTTGCGACAGGTACCATAATCTCATGAACTGGCTTATTTCATGAAATTAAATATATGTAAATATTAAATTCATCAAGATGCAGAATCGTGCTACAATCAATTTATTTCTTGGTACATGTATGTGCGTCTGTGCATACATTATACCGGTAATGCACTCGTAGGACCTTCCATGTGCAGTTTCGTGAGGACAAACAGACACGCAGCAATCGGCTAAACAGTTTGTTAAAATGTTCCATTTTGAGAAATTTGATGTTTTTGATCGATAGGAATAGCCATTATTACATGTACTTAGAAAACCGCCGACAAGTGTTTTAAAGACAACGTACGTAGATACAGCATGCCCACTCCATTTTGAAATTGGGGGTACATGTACCCCTTGCTTTTCAAATTGGGGGTACAAGCCAATTTTTGGGGGTACACACCTAGTTCAATGACTACACGTGTGCAAACCGAAACCAGTTGAGACGAATTTTTATTATGTTGCTCATTTATTGCCTGATTTAGGTTGTTTGGCCTCCGATGCGTTTTCCTGTACTATATGCTTTGGTGCAGTTGCATTTTTTTCAATTTGATCCTCTCTGCAATTCCCGGATTCGTGCGCTTTTCCCTTTAGAAAGTATGTTTTAATGCTTTTTTGCGCAATGCCCGCCCGAATACTTGATACTGATGCGGCTTTTACCAGGCGGTCGACTATGATTGGACAAGAAAAGCATGTGGCCTTGTGTGATTGGTCGGAATCGGTCATGTTATTGTTTTCAGCTTAAGATTTTTGCCGATTCTAAATTTAAAACAAAATTTGGAATTTTTGGGGTTATATTTGGAACTCGTTACCCTACGATTACCATCGTGAATTTCCGCAAGTTACGGACGATGCCGATCTGAATTTAGTAACAAAAGCTGGAAATTTGTAAGCTATTTTAGGAAATCATCAATGAAGCAGCACATTCAGGAAACAGAAGTTATACGTGCATCAAATTTACTGTACGTTTATGCGCGTATGTATCAGATGATCCATGCGTGCAGACCAGTTTCTGTACGTGTTTTACGTACTGCAGTACGTGAATGGGCATGCTGAGATATCTAGAATTTTTATTTGGCTAGAGTCTTCATTCACTTTAAACTTCGTTAGTGAGCCAGACCCTGACGAGATGGTGCAAACACACATGCTCTCCTGAGCCTTCGCCGATCACATCTGTCATAAGTACCAGCAGGGTCTTTACCAGCTCATATGGTGATTTCATGCTCGGGTCCGAGCTGTGCTCAAGAAAATAGCACACGCATAGAATGATAGAAGTGCCCTCCGTGTCGCATGCGGCTTGGGCATATTGCCGAACTGGGAAATCCTTTAAAAGGGAGGGGAGGGTAGGGGGTGTCAGTCGGATCACCTGAGAATCACACATAATCTAATGTGCAAGTTCTTGCAGGCAAAACATACGATGGCTTTATTTTCCGCATTGGATGTCTCTGTGAGAAAAAAACAACACATGCGACTTGCACGAGTTTCTCTGCATTTTGCACGAAACCGAATGACCCCTTGTGTTGCAAATCACTGTACTTCAACTTATTTCATTCTCTCTCTCCTAAGTGATCGTCTGGCTGGTGTTTTAGAGAAAAAAACGAGTACGTGTCACCTAGCACACTATTGAGAATTGCTTCCGCGTGTGTCAACATGCATAATTCACGTATAATTAGCTGAATCCCCGGGCTTAATCGCGGCCTGGTGGTCAATGTTTGGTCAGTAATAAATAATGATCTCAGCCATTTGGGTGAATAGGGTTAGTCAAAGCAGTTTCGGAATTGTTGCAGGAACTTGTCGGTGCATCAAGTTCGTCAATGCTGGTGACCTTGAATAATGTATAACGTCGCGCACTGGCATGCGAAATAGAACGTCACGTGCCAGATTACCCATCTAAGTAGAATGGAACCTTCCAAATGTCGCTACCGCTCATGCGCTGTATGGTAGAAGTATACCGAACACAGATGGGACAAACAGATAAACGGACATCGATTTTCCACCGAAAATAACGTGTGTTCGTAATTTTAGAAATTCACTTTTCCGAAAAAGGGCAGTGTTCGATTTTTTAGGATGTTTTAAAAATTATTTGCGGCGATAATTTTAGGTGTTCGTAATTTTAGAGTGTTCGAAATTTTAGAACATTTACCATACTATAATACGTAAATAACATTGCGAGTATCGGGAAAATGACCAATGCGCAGAGATGTGTATTGCGTCAATACACAATTCAGGTAAACAAATTGGTTGATTTTGACAGACAGATATAGGGTGTGCAACGACACTTTTTTTGGCCCCGCCCCCTGGGGAGGGGCCAAAAGGTCAAATGTAATTAAATATCATTAAATTTAAATTACAAAGTCAATTTCAAAGATTTTTAAACCAAGCTTTGAGTGTCTTCTCACAAACGAAAGATATAAAACATATCAGACGGGATTTTCATACAGTAGCCTGGGTCATGCCCCAGGGGTCTGACTTGGGGG
The DNA here is from genome assembly GCA_964019695.1 of Loripinus fragilis. Lineage (NCBI taxonomy): Eukaryota > Metazoa > Mollusca > Bivalvia > Lucinida > Lucinidae > Loripinus > Loripinus fragilis. Next base: position 31,647,148 of record OZ026521.1, read on the forward strand.
TACCGTGGGGGGTTGAGTGCTCCAAAAAATTTTTTTTCCCGAAATTCATTCAGATTTGGTGTGTGAGTAACTTACATCAATGGCACATGCAAGGCACATTTTTTTGGGTCCCCGCCCCCTGGGGCCCTGGGGAGGGGCCAAAAGGTCAAATATCATTAAATCTCAATCACAAAGTCAATTTCAAAGATTTTTAAACCAAACTTTGTGTGTCTTCTCACAATTGAAAGATATAAAACATATTAGACAGGATTTTCATTCCGTTGCATGGGTCATACCCAAGGGGTGGTACTTGGTGGTACCGTGGGGGTTTGGGGGGGGGGGGGGTCCAAAAACTGTTTTTTCCAAACTCAACCAGATTTTGTGTGTGAGTTACTTACATGAATGGCACATGCAACGGCACAATTTTTTGGTCCCCGCCTCCTGGGGCCTTGGGAGGGGCCAAAAGGTCATATATCATTAAATCTCAAATACAAAGTCAATTTCAAAGATTTTTAAACTAAACTTTGTGTGTCTTCAGACAAATGCAAGATATAAAACATATTAGACGGGATTTTCATTCGGTCCCCTGGGCCATGCATGCCCCAGGGTTTGGGACTTGGGGGTCAAAAATTTAATTTTCTGAACATGGTTTCCCATGGTCATGTGGAATATCAAATTAAAGGGGATGAGCAGTAGACCAGGATACACTGAAAATTTTTACCCTAGGATCAAACTGGTGACCTTGAGATGGGGTCAAAGGATCAAATACCATGAGATATCTTTGAGAGTGTGGGGATTTGAGATGGCGCGCCATCGAATGAGTTCTAGTTTTATTTGAGAACGGATTTTGATAATTCAAGCAGCATTGTCTTTCTGAAGAATTGCACTTTATGCACCAGTCATTTGTATCCACTGCTCCCCAACCTGCGGGGATGGACGGGGATAATGATTTTTCACTTTCATAGCCCTGGTATAAGCCCCACCCTATGGGGACAAACTGATGTTAACAATCCTGCTCTTTGCCCCGCCCTACACAGCAGAAAATCCCATCGAGGTAATTGTCCCAATATGAGAACCCCGGGCCCCCCGCACTAAACCCGGCACTGCGGGGACATTCAAAAAGTAATTGCCCTGCACCTTAACCAGGCTATTCTACGACTATCCCTGTAGGTGGGGGTCATGGTTACAAATGACTGGTGCATTAAGACTATATATGTACTTTTTAATTAGAAATATTGCATTTGCTAAAAATGGTTTGTTATTACTAGTATTGGGATAGTTGAAAACACTATCATGGTTGTACTATCAAGGCAGTAACTGTCATTATCCATTGACCATGAAGTTTAATGAAACAAGGCCCTGGTTCGAAACGCACAAGGTCCGAAAAAAAGCCAGGTCGAAAATTATAGCGATCATTTGCCGTTCACCAGTGCCGAAATTACGCAATAATTGAAATCCTCAGTTTTTCCCAAATGTGTTAATCTACCGTCTGACCTTTTAAAGAAATAGAATTACTGACTTACGGCTAATTTGTGGTTAAATTGGTTACCTAATTGGACCGGTGCGCGAAAACTGTTTTAATTGAAGACCGCTTATATCTTTAACAATTTCATCAATTGATAAATATCAATAAAAAACGGTTGCCGGATTTTCGAACGTCAAATAGCCAAGAAATTAATTATAAATTTAATTTAGTTAAAATGGTGCAGAAAAAAGGATGAGAAAGTATTAAAAGCAAATATTATTCTCAGAGATGTAAGGGGTTAATTGTAAAGTCCGAATCGTAAAGAAAATACGTGAACAGTGTTTTGCGGTCATCCTATTTACCGAAAAGAAGTGATGAAACAAAGTGATCTGTCTGTGAGTCTGTCTATCTGATTTTTTTTTTTCGTGTATTATTGAATTTATTAAACGAGTTGGGGAAATAGATAAAATCTCGAAGCAATATACACGGAGAGGAAACTCCAATACATTTAGGGGAAATTTTTACCTATGCATTATCGAGTCGAAAATCCAGGTAAGTGCTGGCTAAAATTCGATACTTAACCGATCGTAATAAAAGAAATGGATACATGCATGTGTACTTATTGATTTAGTTCTGACATCTTCGGACATCAAATAAAAGCATAATAAAGAATGTAACTGTAATGTTCTTATTTTTTGCTTTAATTTGATACCTTACACGATAGGGTTGCTTTAAAAAAAACATATTGAAAACAATATACCACAGCGCGAAGCCAATATTTGTATTTGTTTTCATTTGTTGTTCTTTTCAAAGAATTTTGTTCTCTTTATTTTCATGAAAATGCTGATAAAAAAACATTGTACAAATTTGTTTTGGGTCACAAACGTTATCCACGCTTTGAAGCTTTAATTAAGCCTAATTGGGTTGTAAGATCGCCGCACATTCCTTAAAATCACATTGATTAATTTATTCTTATACAACGTAACTGCTTTTATTTAAAGGGTTAATCCCTGAATGCCTGCTTTTATCAAAGAAGGTGAAACAAAAATACCAAAATCTATGTCCCTAAATCCAATCCTTCATCATCCCAGTCGAGAAAATATTCCTTCCCGTATGACATTTTAATCGAAATTCAAACAGCATTACGATACTTTTTCAAGATGGCAAGAAAATAGAAAAATAAACAATCTATAACTAAGTTTGTTTCTAACTCGGATGGTCGTGTTGTGTCAATGAGAAAGACACATTTACTTCCCAAAAAGAACCATATCACTGTCCTGACATGACTGAAAAATTGGTTTGTGGGACGTTCAGCAAATAAAAAAAAAGAAACGACGAAGCGAAACGTGACTAAACTAATGTTCTCAAGCGTTAGACGTTAGATATTTGATTTATACTTAATGTCGTTTAAATTTCGATGCAAAAATCTCAATATGTGTTATGGACTTGGCGTCAGAACCTTTTGTTTTTATTTCCTGGCAAAAAACCCCAAAACAAAACAGGCTGATCAACCTTCACAGACGCGTCTTTGCATGTTCGCACGACGGTTGAAACGCTAGAAACAATATGCATTGTTTATCTAGACAGTAATAAACAAAGACATGTATCAGTCTGCGCTGCTCAGCTTTTATTACAAGCAAGCCCCTCCCCCACCCCCACTAAAAATCAAAATAATATAGGGTTTCCTAGCAAGACAGGTCCGAATCCCCTGAACCAAATCACAAAGTTACCAAGCCAGCATTCAATGTTGGGCCATCATCATTGGATATGGCGGATATATATGGCGGATCGCTGGCGGGCCGATGATGGTCCGCTTATAGTGGTATTTGGATCTTCTCTCGTCACTACTCTCGTCAATTTAAAAGAAAAGTCAAAGTTGCCCCCCCCCCCCCCCCCCCCGAGACTTCTGGATCCGCGCGTGAAATTGAAGGATTCATCCGTGAAAACCTGCTGTTATCAATAAGATGAAACAAAATCATTGACAACTAGGGCTGCAACGATACAGTTACCTCACGATACGATACATATCACGATATTTGCCTTAAGATACGATACATATCACTATACATTTTTGACAACTTTACAACCTTAGAAATAACATAGATTTATGACATTAGGATAAGTAAATGCTCAAATATTAACCCTTGTCATGCTGGATGTTTTGTGTTCTACACAGTAACACTCTTCCCCAGTTTTTTTCAAATTCTTTTAAAATATTCCACTTATTAGCATGTATTTACAAGCAGAGCTGAAAACTGTGTAGATTTAAATCAGCTGGATTCTCAAAAGCCAGCTGATCTTGATAGATCTACACTGTTTCAAAACAGGATATATCAAGAGTTTAGCATGCAAAAGAGTTTACTGATTAAAACAGAACAATTAAAAGAGAAAATGGTAACACTCCTTTGTACAAATTTTTTTTTTTTTAAAATTCATTTCATATATATAACACTTAGTGCTGTATTGTTAGCGTATCGTGAAATGACCTCACGATACCATACGCGTATCGTCAGAAAACATATCATGATACGATATAATTTCAGTGAATCGTTGCAGTTCTATTGACAGCGGTGTGTACCTACGCTATTTTTTTTAAATGCGCAACTTATTTTGTGTTGAAATGTCTTACCCTATTTTCGGTGTGGTAGACAGTTTTTGCATTCTTATATCTCTACTTGAGCCTCGCTGTAAAGTTTTCGTTTTCAGAGAGAGAGAGAGAGAGAGAGAGAGAGAGAGAGAGATCAGGCATATGATGTCAAAACAACGTCGGATCAACGTCGATGCGACATCATGACGTCGCTTCCACATTGGTACAACATTGTTTTAAGGTTGTATGCCCACTGAGAGAGAGAGAGAGAGAGAGAGAGAGAGAGAGAGAGAGAGAGAGAGGGAACGTCCAGCTGTTGGAAAAATGACACCTTCGTGACACATTCTTGGGGTTCTTTGAAATATGATAAAGGATTAATTTAACCCTTAGGGGCTCAATTATTTATTTGTGTAGGTACCTGGCAGTGTGTCAATATCTGGTCATACAAGATGGATAATTATTGTCTCAATGAACATGTAAATTTGGAATTATACAAAAACTATGTAGTAAATTAATATTCAAAACATACGCTGCCCCCTTTCCCGTTCGCCGCCTTCTGGGGTGGGGATGTAACAAAAAATAAACATGCTGATCAACCTGCACTGATGCGCCTTTGCATGTTCGCATGACGTTAGAAACTAGTGCAGTATACAAGGACGCTGACCAGTCTGTGCGGATGTACGTTTGCTTTGCATGCGGATTGAAACTCTAAAAGCAAGATGCATTTTTATCCAGAGCTGTATTTACTTTTGACAAAAATTTGGAAAAAATATACAAAATTAATGGTGGCCTTACTGCATACTGTTTGATTTTTTTGCGAATCCAAATATACACCAAAACACAGGAAAATTTATGTATTTTTTGAAACAGGCGTGAAAAATTGACATATTTACCATCGTATGTCTGCTTTTGGTACACACAAATCGGTACTGCATAAACAGAGAAAAACAGAGTTTTCCTCCATTTTGTCAATTTTTCTTTCGTAATTACGGGCAAACGACATGATATGGTGATAAATAACGAACTGTGGCACACACCGACGGCTATCAGCTTCAAATATATGAAAGATTTACAAACATTGAAAGCTTGAAATGGCCGCAATATGTACTACAATATGACTAGTTGGAACTAAAAACAAAAATATGGTACACACGTTTATCCATTTCTTTTATAGCGATGTGTAAAGTTAGCCAGCACTTACCTGGATTTTCGACTCGATAACGCGTATATAAAAATTTTGGAGATAGGTCTCCGGTGTATATTGCTTCGAGATAAAATGTAAGTAAGTAAGTAAGTAAGTTTATTTCTACTTTAACCATGACATGGTCATGTGTAGTATATATATCAATACATAAATACAAAACTCATACGCACAGCGGAAGGTCATTGGTGTACTAACCCCCAAAGTTTCAATTGCAAAAAGGTTAAAAATAGTAAGTGAGTATGATCAGGAAATACCACAATCACAAACTGCAGACAACCCCGTGGCACCGCCAGGAAGAGCCGCCCAACCATCACGAGACACCAGGAAGACAAATTAAGCAAAGCAATCAGCTCTCTCTTCCCCATCAAGATGATTGCAATACTAGAATGGACATAAAGCAACGTACAACAATACATAGAACAATTACAGACTCCCACAATGAGAGTAACAATAAACAAAAAGTCAACAACAACAGAACCACCGCCTTAGAACGGACAGCAGCCTAAGCCACTGGGGGGCTTAAATGCATTTTACTGGTACCAAATCTTCGCCCTAGATTCTGCTGTTGTTGAAGTACAAGAAATATTCAGCTCGCATGGAGGCCATCTAACTAATGCAATGTATCATCATGGAAAACACTCTAATCAAATTAACTCTCCATGATGAAACAAAGAAAAGGGCTCATGACTCACAGATAGTCAGAGCTAAAGAAAACCTCAAGTTGAGCCACGGTGGGTCCAGCTACAGATAAGCATCAGGCACCAACCCACCGATTAAAGCTTTAGGTCAGAGCCGTCATAGAGTCTGAGGCCTGACCCACCGTCGTGCAATTAAAGAGGAAACCATAGCTATAAACAATGATTGGGTTTAAAACTAGGCATGCAGACTGTCGCATGATATCCAAATTATATCCAACCCTTATATAACGTTTTACTATCTTTTTGAATTGATCACTGAAATTAGCTTTTCCAACAATTCGTTTGAATTTATAGACTAAATCACCATAAAATATAGCTTCTGATATGCCTTGTTGCAGAAGAGTTTTTAACCCAATGTTGAATTTAACAATTAACTCTGATTGTCTGTAGTAGAATTTAGAAAATGCTTTTCGAATTTTATGATATCTATAACCTTGTTTTAATAATTTAGCAGTTAAAAATAAGTTTCTGTTGTTGAAGTCATCAACATTAGAGCACACTCTAGCAAAACGAATAAGCTGAGAAATATATACACCATAGGAAGGAGAGCGAGGAACATCTCCATCAAGAAATGGGAAATTTACTATTTCAAAATTAAAATCATCCCGTTTATCATAAATTTTAGAAGAAACTATGCCATTTGTTATTGACAAGTTCAAGTCCAAAAACGGAGCTTCAGTATCAGAAGAATTCGCCTTATTTAACTGAAGTTCAGTGGGATATATCTGACCTACCATTTGTTCAAAATATGGATTATCAATATTAAGTAAGTCATCTAAATATCTGGAGGTAGAGTTAAAAGCTTCAATAATATCAGCTTGATTATTGTCTGACAGAGATAACATAAAGTCTCTCTCATAACAAAACAAAAACAAATCTGCAACAAGAGGAGCACAATTAGTACCCATTGGAATACCGACAATTTGTCTATATAATTTTGAGCCAAATCTTATAAATATATTGTCCAAAAGATAATGGAGCGCGTCACACATTTTCTGACATGACCACAATTTATATCGTTTAGGCTGTTCAGAAGTAAAAAAGGCATTTTTATCATTACAAGCCAAATAAAGTGAGCCCTCTCTGTTAAATGTTTGTTCAATTAATTCTGTTAGTTTTTCTTTTATTAGATTATGAGGCAATGTAGTATAGAGAGTAGAGAAATCATATGTAGACAAACCAGAAGCTAGAAAACCTCTAGACTTCAATTTATTAAGAATTTCACCTGAATTTTTAATAGACCAAAATAAATTTTAACCGTTTCTTTCATAAACTGTTGTGCAATATTTAATGACATGGTTTTTAATCGCAGTGAGGCAAGAAGTCAAAAGAATAGACAACTCAGTAGTTGTACATGCACTAGAATTAGCAATAAAACGTGACTTATAGGGTCGTTTATGAAGTTTAGGTAACCAGTATAATGTAGGAAGCTTGCTATGGTCCTCATCAACAAACAACCTAAACTTAGCTGCCATATGGCATCGATGCCTATCAACGATAGACGTCTCATCAAGCCTGTTATGTTCATATGTTAAGCCTGTATTGCAAACAACACGAACTCTGGTCTAAAAGCTCACTAAGGATCAGTCCGATCAGGGACCGCACTGTTTGCTTCGATTATCAAATTTAGTAAAGTGCCTTCAAACATGTATATATGCAATTCATATCTGTCATATCTACAGAAGCAAATGACACTTTCAGTATAAAAAATATTATTGCCATGATAAGGATTGACATTTGATATGCGAACACACAAGTTGCTCATACTGAGTGCAACCATCTCTATGAGATTTTCCACTGGGCAGAAAAGCAAATGTTTCCCAATATAGATATGATGGACAATACAATATCCAAGGCTATGCATATGATGCCATTTACAGTATAGTGGGTTCAAATGGCTCCATCGCATCCAACAATTCAGAAAAACAGTAAGTGGGAGATACACATGTGACAAAAAACATGAAAACATAACATATATAAATTTTGTGCCTATTGAACATATCTAATCTTAAAAGCCTTGAAAATATATAATGAAAGATTACTTAATATTCTCTTATTTGTAGTTGACATTAATTCTTTAAGTTTTTGGATATTAGGTCATTTCCAATAATACTTTTTATATACTGATTTCTCAAATCGTTTTATAAGCTACACTCTAGCAAAAAATGAAATTCAACCTCAAGTTTGTTACATGTTATACATTTTCTCTCATTTATCGGTATTCTATTTGGCAAAGCCCATCTTCCTACCTCAATTTCTAATCTATGTGATGAAGTTCTTAATTTTGTCATAGCAACTCTAAGTTTTTTAACCTTAACAAAATCCAAGTAAAACTGATGTTCAAAAGAAGAAAATAATGAATAAAAGTTAGCTCTGCTTGATTCTGCAAGTCTGCTGGTCCATCCTTGGGAAAATTATCTAATAATCTTTGTTTAAAACACATAAAACACATTCTTATTTCCAACCCTCTGATTCACCCAAACTTCATAAAACCCCAGTGTTGATAATAATTGCTTAACTCTAGATGCCAAATTTAGACCATTTGGCTTATTTTCAATATCATTCATCATTAGTTGGTAAGCTAGTTTGATATATTTGTTTTCCTCTGCTTCTAGTATTTTTAAACCAAAAATTTGTAACCAAAAAATACCTTGTTTTGTTATGGTGCCCTACCCAGCTCTCCATATACAAAATCATTCTGACTTGACCTTTTTATCCCTTAAATCTTCTTACAAAACTGCAGGTGCACTCTCTCCTGTTGTACAGGTTTTGAAAATCCCCAAATTTCTCCCCTATAAGTCAAAATGGGAGTAATTAATTTGTCAAAAAGCTCCAAAGTATGTTTAGGAGAGATGTCAGTAAATTTATATAGATACTGGTTTAATTTAAAGATTGCTTAAAGAGCTTGTCCTGATAAAATGTGTGGCTTGCCCAGCATTTTGTCACTTTTTGCAACACGTTTAATAAATTCAATAATACAGGAGTACGAATGCTAGATTCTATTTATCACAATGACATTAAAATTAGTGTGCAATCATTAATGTCTAATCTTTGGCGTGAAAACGTTAGGGTTTGCCATATATATGTGACGTTGTTAAAAGTGTCATCTCATAACGTTACCCGGAAATCTGTAAACCACAATTATTGCATAAAAAGCAGAGTCTTAATTGCATCTCAGAATTAACACTACCATAGACAAATCGCAGTCTCGCCACAGCCTTATCTGCATGCGATCGATGTTGATTTTAATTATTTTATTGCATACGATATGCGAGCAACCAAAGCGCAATTGCACAGTTTTGCCAGAGCCTCTGCTACTCAGATTCAAAACATAAGTACATTTAGTAGACGCAGAGATGTAATAGACCTTTTTTTATTGTATGTGCTAGCAACCAAAGCTCAGACGAGTCTGCACATTTGCGCAATCACCAGAGCCTTTGCTACTCCCATTCAAAACATAAGTACATTTAGAAGACGTAGACACAACAGTGTTTCTTTTATTGTATGTGCGAGCAATGAAAGCTCAGATGCGCAGTTGCGTAGTATCGCCAGAACCTTTGCTACCCAGTCAAAACATAAGTTAATTCAGTTGAAGACGTAGACTTTGACATGAGTAATTTTAATGCCTTAGGCTACTCACATTCTATTCTAATTATTGCACATTTCAGATAGCGTCAAAAAATGCACTGCGCAAAGTGCAAATGCATGCTGGTGCAATTAGCAAGTTAGTGTATGGTTCTGCGTGTGCATGGGCGATAATCTCCCCGTACACACGCCCATACAATAAACGTTGTCTTTTGCTTGCATTCATGTTAAGGTCAAAAATGTGTTTGTAGGGTCGGTATATGAGTGAGGCATAAATAGACACTGAAAGTTACCTTTGGAAATAACAAAAAAATTCGCTTCTCTTTTATTTATCTCTATCACAATAAAATGCTAAGGGTCAAGCAAATAAATAGGTAGGGACATTACATTAGCATTTGATACTTAGGCCTATTGTGTTTGTGAGCAGCGCCAATAGCCGACTAAAATTCAGTCACATTGGGATCTTGCACTGCTCGCACACACAACGTAGGGAAGGAAGTGACAAAAATGTCTCTAGTCCCACCAGATAGCTGCGCATATTTGGAAGAATTAATTATCGCATATGCGAAAAAAACATAAATCTCCCGAGCTGGTATACAACTGTTACACCAAACAACAACATGCTTATGCAGATGCGTCTACGCATCAGAATTGGCTTACAAAAAGATTTCAGAATTTTAAACAATGAGCTTCAATGAACAATTGCAAAGGGACTTTCAAGTTTGATCAGCTGTGTTCATTACAAAATTTTCTTGGAGAAAGCACACGAAAAAAAGTTATTCAGACCCCCAGAAAAGAATGCTTAACGCAATAAATTTTGTTTCTTTACCGACAAACATGACGTCATTTCAGTGCTATAGTGTTCTAAGTGACATTTAGGTCAAAAATGAGGTATGCATACCGTTGGAAAGGGGTTCAATGTTATATCTACTGGTGAAGGTTTCATTTGCCTATCTCCTCCCAGTAAGCTTAAAATCGTTTGCGTTTCTGTTCTATCTACAATAAGACGATTTCGTTCAGTGCTATAGTGTTCTAAGTGATTTTCATCCAATGACCAATGATGATTATGTCACGTGACTGGGTGAGTCCAGTGTCATACTGTTCTATCTACATAAATTCACTTCTCTTAGAGAAATTGGTAAAATTTGAAGTTACCGCCCTTACATAAATTTAAATTTCCTAAATTGAAATGGTTTGTCGGTCTTATGACAAACTAATGGCTATATCTGCTTATTTTAGGTCCAAATAATCCGCTTGGTCAAAGATATAGCACAAGTTGATCCATAAACAGAATAATATGCTGTAGAAACAGATTACCTCCCTTACACATATCTAAACCGCTTTAATTGAAATAATTTATCAGATCAGTCTAAAATATTATATAAATTGACCCCATTGGCAGAAAAATTAACTGTAGAAACAGATTACCTCCCTTGCATAAATTTTAATGGCATTATCTGTGCTTTTTGTTACTGTTATGCCAAATAAATAACTAAATCTGCTACTTTAAGGTACAAATAATCATTTCTGTTCAGACTAGTATATGAATTGACTCCATAACCAGAATAATAAGCTGTAGGAAAATATAAAACACTATAGCACTGAACGCAGAACACGATTTTTAGGGCTTATTGTTCTATCTGCAAACTATAAAAAATCCATATTACTGTAAAAATTTCTTCAAACCAAGGTCATTTACACTATATGTATACTTTTAACGCTCTGGTATGATTCAAAGGTCTGTGATAAATAAGGCATCAAAAATCAGGATGCTAAAACTTTCAAACTCATTTTTCTCAAAACTTGTGCAATGGTAGATAGGATAGAACACTATAGCACTGAAGCGACGATGAGTCTTGGGTACTGAAAAGAACCGTCTCAACGTTCCGATGAGACGGTTATTTTGAGCACACACAACACATGTTTGAACTAATGGATTGGATAATAATCACAGTTTTACGCCCAAAACGTTACCTAAAATTATCTCCGTCGCCAAAGCTCGAAATCTGACAGTAGGCTTCTATAAGTTGCGTTTTATTGCTAATTCTAGTGCATGTACAACTACTGAGTTGTCTATTCTTTTGACTTCTTGCCTCACTGCGATTAAAAATCATGTAATCAAAAATTGCACAACAGTTTATGAAAGAAACAGTAAAAATGTATTTTGGTCTATTAAAATTCAGGTGAAATTCTTAATAAATTGAAGTCTAGAGGTTTTCTAGCATCTGGTTTGTCTACATATGATTTCTCTACTCTCTATACTACATTGCCTCATAATCTAATCAAAGAAAAACTAACAGAATTAATTGAACAAACGTTTATTAGAGAGGGCTCACTTTATTTGGCTTGCAATGATAAAAATGCCTTTTTTTACTTCTGAACAACCTAAACGATATAAATTGTGGTCATGTAAGAAAATGTGTGACGCGCTCCATTATCTTTTGGACAATATATTTATAAGGTTTGGCTCAAAATTATATAGACAAATTGTAGGTATTCCTAAGGGTACTAATTGTGCTCCTCTTGTTGCAGATTTGTTTTTGTTTTGTTATGAGAGAGACTTTATGTTGTCTCTGTCAGACAATAATCAATCTGGTATTATTGAAGCTTTTAACTCACCCTCCAGATAATTAGATGACTTACTTAATATTGATAATCCTTATTTTGAACAAATGGTAGGTCAGATAAATCCCACTGAACTTCAGTTGAATAAGACGAATTCTTCTGATACTTAAGCTCCGTTTTTGGACTTGAACTTGTCAATAACAAATGGCATAGTTTCTTTTAAAATTTATGATAAACGGGATGATTTTAGTTTTGAAATAGTAAATTTCTCATTTCTTGATGGAGATGTTCCTCGCGCTCCTTCCTATGGTGTATATATTTCTCAGCTTATTCGTTTTGCTAGAGTGTGCTCTAATGTTGATGACTTCAACAACAGAAACTTATTTTTAACTGCTTAATTATTAAAACAAGGTTATAGATGTCATAAAATTCGAAAAGCATTTTCTAAATTCTACCACAGACACTCAGAGTTAATTGTTAAATACAACATTGGGTTAAAAACTCTTCGGCAACAAGGCATATCAGAACCTATATTTTATGGTGATTTAGTTTATAAATTCAAACGAATTGTTGGAAAACCTTATTTTAGTGATCAATTCATAAAGATAGTAAAACGTTATATAAGGGTTGGATATAACTTGGATATCATGCGACAGTCTTCATGCCTAGTTTAAAACCCAATCACGGTTCATAGCTATGGTTTCCTCTTTAATTGCACGACGGTGGGTCAGGCCACAGACTCTATGACGGCTCTGACGTAAAGCTTTAATCAGTGGGTTGGTGTCTGATGCTTATCTGTAGCTGAACCTACCGTGGCTCAACTTGAGGTTTTCTTTAGCTCTGACTATCTGTGAGTCATGAGCCCTTTTCTTTGTTTCATCATGGTGTGTTAATTTGATTAGAGTGTTTCTCCATGATGATACATTGCATTAGTTAGATGGCCTCCATGCGAGCTGAACATTTCTTATACTTCAACAACAGCAGAATCTAGGGTGAAGATTTGGTACCAGTAAAATGCATTTAAGCCCCCCGATGGCTTAGGCTGCAGTTCATTCTAAGGCCATGGTTCTGTTGTTGCTGACTTTTTGTTTATTGTTACTCCCATTGTGTAAGTCTGTAATTGTTCTATGTTTTTTTTCCATTCTAGTATTGCAATCATCTTGATGGGGAAGGGAGAGCTGGTTGCTTTGCTTAATTTGTCTTCCTGGTTGAGCGGCTCTTCCTCACCATGCCACGGGGTTGTCTGCGGTTTGTGATTGTGGTATTTCCTGATCATACTCACTTACTTTTTTTTTCTCGTTTCACTTGCATATATATGTCAACATATACATGATGTACATGGGATATGTACATTGGAGATGATGGTTTTAGTTATGTTGAATGTCATGCATGTTTTTTTCTGAATGCATCTTGATGGTATTCTTTAGAATCGCACTTTATATGTGATAAGAAAAAGACAATTATGGTTTAAATATCGTCACATCTCAGTCTTCTGAGTTACATTGTAAGTGCTGCTAATTGTGGAAAACTCAAAACCTCCTAACCTATTGCGTGCTAGGATAATTTTGCACGCTTTTTGTGGCCTGTGAAATCTTTCTGAATTAACTTTAGGCAGCAAAATTTGAATCAGGATCCGACTGTCCTGATCTGGGTATAGTGTGTTTGCTAAGGTTATCAGCTTGCGTCACTGGCATCTCGGACCCAGTATACACGGACTGGTAACTACCATACAGGTATATGTGTATATTGGAAATACGTTGTCGAGGCTTAGCGGCGAGTTTTGACAAAAACTGACGTGGGATGAAGAATAAATAATCATATCTCCATTATTTCTTTCCATACCTGTGATTTTTCTTCAAAAAGCATTGGTTCTATATAGTATCTTAAGACTGTATTGTTATATTTATTGAAAGTTAATCCGTCTGTATGAACATCAGCAAGAAACCAAGGTACCCTTTATAGCTATTTTAGGCACTTTTAGCCAAAATTCGTCAGAAATCAACATAAAAGATGATAAAACTTTAATTTTATTTACTGTGAACTGTAATATTTCAACTTTGCATGCCGAGAATAAGTTCTTATAATCTCGGATATGTTCATAATCAATTTTATAGGCTATAGTACTGAGAATAGCGCTGAAACAAAGCCTCGACAGCATAACTTTATTTTTCAGTGACCAGTCCATTGGATAATGGGATCAAGGTCCAAGCTAGCATGTGAGGAGTTAATGAGTGCTTTGGAGACTATTAAATTGGGTTCGTCCGTCTGTCCGTAGAAGCAATGAGGGGGTACAGTCAAAGAAAATCAAGACAAAGTTCCTACGTTGTACTGGTTACCTAAACTCCATAAAAACCCTAATAAGCAAGATTTATTGCTAATTCTAGTTCTTGTACGACAACAGAACTTTCTAAACTGTTAACCTCGTGTCTTACAGCTGTTAAAAACATGTTATCAAGTACTGTGAAAAGGTATATGAGATATCCAGTAAAAACCTATTTTGGTCTATTAAAAATTCAGATGAAATTTTAGATACACCAAAAGCTAAAAATTTCAATGCGACCAGTTTGTCTACTTATGATTTTTCTACTCTTTACACTACGATACCTCATAATTTAATTAAAGATAAACTTATTGATCTTATTGAAAGAACCTTCCAGAGAGAAGGCTCTCCTTACCTTGCATGTAATGACAGAAATGCATTTTTACTTCGCAAAAACCTAAAAATATAATGCATGGTCATGTCAAAATGTATGTGATGCACTGACCTTTTTGTTGGACAACATTTTTATTTGATTTGGCACTAAAAACTGTATAGACGAGTAGTTGGGATTCCTATGGGCACTAATTGTGCTCCCCTGGTTGCAGATATATTCCTGTTTTGTTATGAGAGAGACTTTATGATGTCTCTTTCTGATGATAAGCAGGCTGGTGTTATTGATGCGTTTAACACTACATCCAGATATTTGGGCACCATTTTAAACATTAATAATATTTATTTTGACAATATGGTAAGTCAAATTTACCCTTCATAGCTCCAACTTAATAATTCCAATACCTCTAATACCAAAGCTGCTTTTTTAGACTTGCATTTGTCTATTTCTTATAATATTATTTCTACCAAAATTTATAATAAACGTGACGACTTGAGATTGTCAATTTCCTATTTTTAGATGGTGATGTTCCTAGCTCTACATCCTATGGAGTCTATATCTCTCAACTCATTCGTTTTGCTAGAGCATCTAGCTATATATATATTGCTGACTTCAACACTCGCAATAAAATGTTAACTCAGGAACTTCTTAGGCAGGGCTATCGGTATCATAAGCTTCGCAAACTTTTTCTAAATTTTATAGACAATACTATGGTTTGATATCTTAATTCCAAGTTGGACTTTAATGTCTCTTGTGTCAAGGACTTTCTGAACCTGAACTTTATGGTGACTTGGTGTGTAAATTGAAGAAGATTGTTGGGTCTAATAACTTTTCAGCGCAGTTCATTAAAATAAATTTCCCATTATAAAAAGATTGGCTATAACATTAATGTATTGCAACAGACCGCATGCTTGGTGGTAAACCCGATCACGGTTGGCAACTTTGCTTTCCTCTTTATTTGCATACCGGTGGGTCGGACTCTATGACTCTATGACCGTTCCGACTTAAAGACTTATCTATTGATGAGATGGTAGGGGCCTGATGCTTTGGGTGTATGTCGGGCCCACAGGGGTTTACCTGTTGGATTTCTTTTGCTCCAGTATTCAGTTTTATTTACTGTTGAGTCCTTACTTTTGCTTAATCTCCTTTTTATATCTTGATTCATATGTTCTAGGAGATGTTGCATTAATAAGTTAGGGGTCTTTCATGCAAACCAAACATCTATGTGTCTTTGATCCACATCTGAACTAAGGGTGAGGTTTGTGCACCGTTAAACTGGTTTAAGCCCTCCGGTAAAATATTTTACTCGCCGTTCTAAGGCGGTAATTCTTTTGGGGATCGTTTATGTTTTTTCTGTCTTGTGTTTGCTATGCCTTTGTGCGCATCTGTTTATATGTGCCTTGTGGTCACCTGCTGGAAAAGGGCTGACCTATTGGCTCTCGTTTGTGGTGTCTACCTGTGAGTTTGTCACTTTCCCATTGGTATCCTGGGTTAGGTGTGGTACTTGTTTGTATTGATTCCTGCTCTTTGCACCCTTACTTACTTTTTTGTGAGCGCAACTCCTCCTACAGTTTTAGTTCGATCATTTTTGAAACTTTTTGCAGGTATTTTGTTCTTGGTCTCAAGATGTGCATGTCGTCAACTTTTCAACTTGTGAACTTAGTCATTTTTCGCCATCTCAGATACAATGAAGAGTTACTTTGAGAGCTCCTCCTACAATTTTGTTCCAATCTTTTTGAGACTTTGCAGATGTTTTGTACATGGTCTGAAGATGTGCATGTAGTTTGGGCATATTCATATTTTTTTTTCAACTTATGAACTTTTTTTTGGCATTTCGAACAATGAGTGTATACTTTATGAGTGCAACTCCTCCTTCATTTTTATTCTAATCTTTTTTGAAACGTTGCAGGTGTTTTGTAAATGGTCTAAAGATGTGCATGTTGAAAATCAACTTGATTGGTGCACTTGTATACATTAATACCAACATTCCATGCGAAGTGGAGAAATAAGAATTGACGATTGGGAATGGTTTATCATTACTTAGCCTACCCCAGTCATTAAAGACTATACTGAGCAAAACTTCTAAACTGCCACTCGATATTTTCTCATATATCTTTACATATACGAAACATACATGGCTACAATTTACACTCAATATGGAAAAATCAAATAAACAGAACCTGTCAAAATTTCATTTATATAAATTGAGATTAAGATGCTCAATTGATAGACTGTATAAAGGCACCATCGCATTTCATTTTCACACAAACGCTAAAATTTTAACTCATCGCTTAAAATTTGAGTATTCCAGGGACCTAAAGTGAAAAAACACCAACTTTATGGTGTCATAAATGGACATTATTGAACATTTTTGGGTTTCCCTTATATTAAGTCGGAATTTTCAGGTAATCCAGAATGTTCCTATGGAAGCCCATATGACATTTTAACAACACAAGAATGCTTAATGGAGATGACATGTTTTTGTCTACAATATTATTGAAATTTTCTGATGCTGTAAATGGATATTACTGAATACTATAGTGTTTATTTTGTAATAAAGTAGCAATGTTCATGCAATTTAGTTCTCCTATGGAGGCACATTATGGCCTAAAAGAACAAAGAAATGTGTTTATGATGATGAAATGTTTTTGTCTACAGTATTTTTGAAACATCCGTCACCCATTAACTGTGTACTGCACATCAATCTTGACACTTCCGACGTTCCAATGCAGCATTTGTACATCACCGAACCAAAGTATTGTGGACTATACAGGACATTTTATGGCATACGCAATACTCATTTTTGTCGATTTTTCTTGTTATACGAGTGCAAAAATGAAAAATGACTGACGGGTTGTGGTGTAAACTTTCGGCTCTATCAAAGCATGTCAAACCTTTTGATATCTTATGAATCAGATTCAGCGAAGCCCCGTTTTCGATTGAACCCACAGCCCAACCCCTCTACTTTATACTCATACAACCCAAACGTTGGCATTTTTTTGTGATAAAATAAAGTTGTGGGATAGTTGTCAATGAAAATACGAGTATACTCACAGTGAAAAATATTTAGTATCGTGCGTCACATGCAAAACCGGTATTAAAGTACTCTAACGTTACGCATACATGAATATCCTTATTGAATCAAAATTTGTTATTTTCTATTGACGGATACATGTGCCCAAATATACTGTGCCAAATATCATTTCAAATAGTTTAATAATAAATGAGCTATATTGAAATAATGTTTTATGTTAACTGGCGGTTTAGAAGTTTCGTTCAGTATATTTAAAAAAAAAAAATAAACCACTGACAATTGAAAGAATAAAGCCTGGACCAGAAGACTTTGAATTAAAGAGAAGTGACAGTATTTTCTGGAGCTGCACCATGGGTTTTACATACTAATGAGCCAGCACATTGAGATTTTGGTACTCATCACATTTTTGAGCATCAAATGCCCTGATAAGCCTGCGCTAATGCACAGTCTAATCAGAGGCTTTTGCACACATAAAATAAGTACTAACATACCATGTACTGGCCCAAATAAATCATAAATGTGTTAATTTGCAATTAAGCCATGTATTTTTAGCTCATCTGAGCAGAAGGCTCAAGGTGAAATATTGTGATCGGTCGTTGTCCATCCTTCCGTCCGTCCGTAAAATTTTCTTTAACAACATCTCGTCCTGAACCACTGGTTCTAATTTCATATAACTTCACATGAATGTTCCCCATTATGCCTTCTTTCAAATTTGCATAAATGGTTCTGCTCCACCAAACAGGAGGGCCAGCAGAGCTCCAAATAAGAAATCTTTTAAGCAATATCTGCTCCTGAACCACTGACCCAAATTCAAAATAATTTCACAGAATTGTCCCTCATAATACCCTCTACCAAAATTGCACAAATAGTTACACTCCGCAGAACAAAAGGGCTGACAGATATCCAGATAAGAAATACCTATAAACGGCATTTCCTCCTGAACCACCGGTCAAAATTCAAAATAATTTCACAGAGTTGTTCCTCATGATACCTTCTACCAAAATTACACAAATGGTTTGGGTCTGCTGAACATAGGGGCTGTCAGAGATCTAGATAAGAAGTGCTTTAAACGACATCTCCCTTTGAACCACTGGTCCAAATTCCATATAACTTCCCATGAATATTCTCCATGATGCCCTTTCAAAATTGCATAAATGGGTCTGCTGCAATACAATACAATACAATACAATACAACAATACAACAGACTTTATTGATATAGATAGCTCAGGCCATTCGCAGATGGCATTAGAGCATTTAAAACATGTTCCACTGTAATACATGGTTGACGTCTAATTCCAAAAAGCAAAAAGATACATGTAATAAATGTTACATTACAGCATAAGAGAGAGAGACGGTTTGGCCGGCGGGTAGGCAGTCATATCATATATCATATCATAATCGGATTTTTGATTAACGTGCAGGTGCAGGGGCATCATCCACATCAGTGGGCCCCTTTCCAGGTAACTGGCTAGCTGCACGCATAGCAGATCTCACACCTGATCTCCAGGTGCTCCTTTCTTGAGGGTCAACTGTGGTGAGCTTCCACTCACGGCAGTCTTTCTCTGTCAGTTTCTTCCATGTTTGCTTGGGCCTCCCTGCCCCCCGCTTGCCATCAATCTGCATATCATATGCTGTTCTGATTGAACCACTCGAACGCGCCACATGCCCAAACCAGCGAAGCCTTCTCTCTCTCAAAATGAGGTCGAGGTCCTCAAGCTGAAGCTTTGCCAGTAGCTCGCTTGACCTTACCCTGGCCACATCCTCTGGCTTGATACTGCAGATCTGTCTGATCATGGCCCTATCATTGCGTTGCAAGCGCTGCAGGTTCGTCTTGGTAAGTGGCCAAGTTTCACTGGCATGGAGCATGGCGCTCCGCACGCAAGAGCTGTACACATGGCCACGGGTCTTATAAGAGAGGTGGCGGGATGTGAGAACTGGTAGTAGCTCCCTAAACTTCTTCCAGGCGGTTTTCACACGAGTAGTGACCGCCATTTCACAGCCTTTACCAGCAGAAAGCATGTCACCTAGGTAGCAGAAGGATGCTACTACCTCAAGCTTATCAGGTCCAACCTGGACTTCACTCTGTGGTCTGCCGTCAATAGGGCGAGCATTTCCCATGCACCATGCACACCTATAATCAGGATTTGGTGTCAGTCTTTGTAGCCCACTGCATTTCTTATGCACCCAAAGTTTGCAGCCATTGCAGTAGATGCTGTTGTTGCCTACTCCTGTACGACAGACAGCGCATGGGTATTCGCCTGAACTCTGCAAGAGGTCCAGGCCTGTACCACAGATCATGACTTTTGTCTTTCCTGCATTCACCCTCAATCCCTTCTTCTCCATGGCTTCTTTCCATATCAAGAGCCTCCTGACACATTCCTCTAGGGAGTCAGCAATGATGACAAGATCATCTGCATATAGGTCCTCCCAGGGAACACCAGCCCGAAACTCACGTGACAAGGCCTCCAGCACAATGATGAAGAGCAAGGGACTGAGTACAGATCCCTGATGTACCCCGACCTTCACCTCAAACTCTTTGCTGAAACCCTCGCCAACAAGAACCCGGCTTCGTGCATTAGCGTACATTTCCTGGACTAACCGCACAATCCATTCCTCAATGTCTAGCTTTCTCAGGGCCCACCAGATAACCTTCCGAGGGACACGGTCAAATGCTTTCTCTAGGTCCACGAAGGCCATATAAAGCCTCTTGTTCACTGCTAAGTATTTCTCCTGCAGCTGCCGGACCACGAAGATTGCATCTGTAGTGCCTCTTCCTGGGACAAAGCCAAACTGGGAGTCGTCGATAGACACCACCTGTCTTATGAGACCATCGACAATCCTCTCTAGGATCTTCATGGCCTGCTCAGTCAGCTTGAGGCCTCGATAGTTGCCTCTATCCAAAGCATCACCCTTGCCCTTGTAAAGGCAGACAATGAAACTTTCCTCCCAGTCAGTTGGGACCTTGCCATCACGGATAATCGCAGTAGCAAGATCTCGGATATATGGATATATACGCAGTAGCAGTGTCGGGATATATGGAAGTGTTTGTTATTTGAAGGCTATATGTAGGCATTGTCATCGAGAATGGCTACACCCATACACACGCTTGCATGCATGTCATAGCCATTCTCCATACCAATGGTTTGACATCATGGTTCTTCGTACTGCTTGGTTGAGTAAGGTGCGGCAGAAATTCTGCTTAACCTGTGGGGCATAATTTGGGCCTGGTATTTACTCAGGGGAGAGCACAGCGGTAGAAAAATATCAAACGTCGCAC
The DNA here is from genome assembly GCA_964019695.1 of Loripinus fragilis. NCBI lineage: Eukaryota > Metazoa > Mollusca > Bivalvia > Lucinida > Lucinidae > Loripinus > Loripinus fragilis. Next base: position 31,668,194 of record OZ026521.1, read on the forward strand.
AGGGTTCCAGCTTATTTAGTCTTCGTCGAAGGGGCGCTGCCTCAACTAGGTTTCACCCGGTCACAACATCGCCCCAGCACCAAGATTGATGCGATCACAAAAAGCAATTTTCTGCTAATGCTCTTCCCCGATCATGCTGCTCGATTCCCAAATATTGTATAATAATAGCTGTCAGTATTAAAGCACCACGACAATAGCAGCGACAGCAACAACAGAACAAAAACACGATATGATAATAATAATAATAATGGTAATAATAATACATAGGGCCAGTTAAGCAAAATATTTCAACTTAAAATTGCTATATTTTCCAATCAATCAGTTTGAAAACACCAAACAGGAGGACTGCCAGAGCTCCAGATAAAAATCTTTTAAACGATATATTCTCCCGAACCACTGACCCAAATTCAAAATAATTTTACAGAATTGTTCCTCACAATGCACTCTACCAAAACTTCACAAATGGTTCCACTCCACTGATCAGTAATTCTCAAGTGAGCGAACCAGAGCCCAAGGGCCCTCTTGGTTACATTTCAGACTATGCAGGCTACTCATAAAGTTGACTGAGACATAAAGAAGTTCTTAACAGAACGGTCTGGAGGTAGCAGAAGGAAGCATGATTGACTCTCAGTCTAATATGATATGTTAAAACTTGAACGGAAATTAAAATAGATCTGTGATATTTGTTGTCTTTTAGAAAATTATTTGAAAAAGGAGAAAATAGTGTAGTTCAATGTTTAGTTTTACACCAAGCTCATGAAGCATTTTGCTAACACTTCTAGTGTTTTGCACTGGTATGCAAAACGTGACGGGGCTTTCGAATTCCGGCAAAGGCAAAGTTATTTTGGAAGAAACTAGCATATGTGTTGACCCCGACCCATGATCTATCATATCAACGGGAGGGGAGGGAGGAGTGGGGAGTGTTTACGCGAAAATCGGTTTCTTTCGTAATTTAGGTAAAGCATGGTTTTAGTACGTTTCGGGCAGTATACATTGAAGTGTGGTTTTTGCAGACATCAACTTCCGGTTTGTGAAAAAAAAGTGAAAAAGATGAATCTTGTCAATTGTTTTCTCGAAATCTTCAGCCATTTAATTATCTTCATTGTGGTAATTAACCCCGGCTTATCAGATACTGTTATTTCATCGGAAAATGACAGTCTTGATAATTTTAAAATCGAAGGAAAAGTGGAGGTGGTGTCGACCAGTGACAAAGACTGGATTGGGAACACGCAGATATTGGTCGAAGGCGGAGAATATGTAGCACATTTGAGGTAAGACTAGCTACTATCAAGCAAAATACAAATTAGCCATGTCTGGTAAAAATCTTGCAAATCTGGGATCTTAATTTGCTCAAAGACGCCAGGTCCTTTCCAGTTTTTTGTTTTGTTTTTTTCTTCAAAATTTCAAATACGCACTCCCTGGCGTGATGATCGCATGCGATCATGCCAGTAGAAAGAAAAGAAAAAAGTGTTCTTTTGCTCACAGAATAATCAGAATATGAGAACCCAGGAACTGCAGTAAGGCTCTTGTTGGCTGACGCAGCTAAATCTGTTTTGTTCCAGCTATCTTTTTGATAGGAAATACGTGTTCTTATGTCAAGGCCTACACATATTAGTCTGCTTATTTTCTTTTTTCAGGAGTGATGGTAGCTTTGTAATAAATGGAGTTGCTTCAGGGTCTTACGTTGTGGAAGTTTCAAATCCTGACTATATCTTTGAGGCCAGCAGAGTGGATATCACTGCAAAAGGTATCCAAGTTACATTACACAGTAGGGAGCTCAGTGGTAAAGTGCTTGACTCGCAACCAAGGGGCCGTGGGTTCGAGCCTCACTGGCTTCACTGTGTCATGTCCTTGAGCAAGAACATTAACCCTAGCTTAGTACTGGTTCAACCCAGGAAGACCTGTTCCTTTATAATGAAAGATTGTTGATGGGATGTAAAGAATCTAATCAAACAAAAAAACAAAACATTACACAGTCAGATATTACACTTTTTGTTTCTACAAGTCCAAAGCAGGCCTGCGGACGTGCCTGACCTGGTATAATTAAACAGTATTGGACAAGTGAAAAATTCTGTGGCACTTGCCCAAAGACAAGTTGCCAATTAATATTCGAAACATGTGTATTAACACAACCTGTGCAAGATCAGGATCTGCATCAAAGCTGTTTGACACTTCGAGTTCCTGAAAGCTGTGACATGACACAACCAACAAAATGAGTGTGCACTATAGGTTTAGATAAACAAAATGTTTGAGCGCAAAATTGTAAATATTTTCTTACTTATCAGTTTTAACATATATTTTTGAGTACCCACAACATATGTTTTAGTTGAGAAATCAGGAAATTAAATGTTTTGGTATGCACACTTAACTAAAGGCCTAGTGCACCCAGTGAAGACTCTTTGCTATGCATTGGGTAACTACGGAGCTAGGGCTGCGACGAGTATCGAAGTTCTCAGATATTCACGGATCAGACAAGAAAATGGAGTACGAATATTCGTCACTGCCAAAATCGTTTGATCCTCATCCTTTTTCCTTCAAAAAAAACAACTGAACAAGAAGTTTTCACAATATGGGCAATTGAAGTTTTCCCTATGATAATCATTAATGTTTCTCATTTAAATACCTTTGTTTCTCACAGGTTAGTGACGTGTCTTACACTCTTTCGGTAATTAACATCCTTATTTACAGTAAAGTATTCCAAATTCTGCTGATAATTATATTCCAATATATTTTGTTTAAACACATTAAGTAACACCTCAGTGACCTCACTGGTACATGCACTAATAAACAGGGCCAAAAGTATCATCGGATGTGGATTATCAAATAGATTTCAAAGGGTTGCTTTTGATGCTTTGAAGTTTTTATTTGTCCATAACTGATTACGTGACCCAGATCATGTTGTCTGTGTGTGAAATTCAAAACAAAGGAAAAGGGCCTTATATGGAAATCAGCATACTTCTGTCAGAATATATCTGGTTATCCAAGTTCATGAAAGTATAAAATCAATTTTATGAATTATGTTGCATGCCTTGACAGATATGAGTGGAAATGCAGTCTTATCTTTTTGATAAATAACTATACGTGTGGTACTTCTGGTTTATAAGAAAGGGCTGATTTACTAAGTAAATAGACCTAAAATTCTGTCTTTCATAACGGGATTCTTATCATTTATCAACCAGTGACTCGTAGTTTGATCTGTGAATAGTAACTCATGAATCATTGATCAGATTGGATTGCCACTGGCCTAACTATCCTATACGGAGCCAATATGGCCATGCTTTTTTCATGCGGACAGCAAATGTCCTGAACAGACACAGCTGATATGCCTCTGTTGATCTGGCAGGCAGAGCTCTCGGAAACGCAGAATTACGCTTATTGGGATGCAAACTTTTTGCCTGGGATGCATGGTTTTCACCAGGCGGGAATTCCGTGTACGCATGTTTTTTTAAGTCGGCCAGTAGCTGAGTGATATGTCAAAAGCCCTTTAATATTATCAATCGCGGGACAGACTTTTCGAGCCGCGGGAGACGCCTGTCTCTGTTGACCAATCGTATGACTCGGAATGCAGTGAAGAGCAATCCTGAGAGGTGATTGACAGGATTACCGATGCGGGGACAGTGTGATTATTAAAGTAATTACGCAAGGATTATCGGATAATTGTTTTAAACAGATGCGCTACCGATTTACCGTCAATTAAATGGAGAAAAACTAATAGGGTATTACTTGCTTGTCAATTTACTGACTTCCGAATTCGACTGATAAGGGATGCAAGAGAAAACTTTGTTAACATAGAAAAAATAATAAGTCTACGGATTTGCATTTCTTCATTTGTTCATTGCTACGGCAAACAAAGAGAATTGTTGAAAAAAAATCAGTACATGGGCCAGCCGTATACGATAACGTCCGAATGACAAAAGTTCTAAATGAACCAGCCGTACGAAATATATCATCGGCGGTTCAAGTGTCAGATGAAAAAACACAAACAAATCACTTTCCGCAAGTAAAATCGTTCATTCTAAAATCATAAAAGCCATTTGAAATGGCTAAGTAATGTTAGTCTATTCATCATATTCATATGCAATCGCCGTAGACACTAGCATGATGCGTTTTTTAGAAGAAAAAAAAGACTTCCATCTGCATCAGACTAATCAAAACAGAGGACTGCTATCTATCTATCTATCTATCTATCTATCTATCTATCTATCTATCTATCTATCTATCTATCTATCTATCTATCTATCTATCTATCTATCTATCTGTCTGTCTGTCTGTCTGTCTGTCTGTCTGTCTGTCTGTCTGTCTGTCTGTCTTGTCAATAAATAAAACAAGTACCAACAGTTAAATTAAAAATGTGTGTTCAGGTTACACGAAATTTAAAAGTATAGCAAAATATTTTTTTTGTTAAGTAGGAACAATCCATTAATGCTTAAAGGGTTAAAATCAGTCGATCTAAGAATTATTGAAATTTATCACTTCCTGCTAAAGTGGAAAAGATATACGGTATGCAGGAATCGATGGGACTCCAACTGTTTTGGAGTTGGACTCCCACTTTTTCCAGTGGGACTCCTACTTTTTGCCAGGTGGGAGTCCTGAACTCCTGTTTTTGAAAATCCTAGTGAGAGCTCTGTGACAGGGTTGGCAGGCAACATTTTCACGACAAAAATATTGGCAGGATATTAAGGTTTAAAGTTTATATGAGCAGGTATCCACTGTTAGGTACAAACTGGCATGTGTGTATAGTGAAGCAGGAGACAAAAATATTTCAATATTGCATTTGTCCTGCAGGACGAATGACTTACAAATTTCACTTGTCCTGCAAAACACATGCACTTGTCTTGTCCTTTAAAAGTGTATGCAATAAAGAACATAAGGGAGTATTATGTAATGACTTCCTTGAGTTATAATATTCTTTCTAGATTTCATTCATAATTACGAGCAGATGAGTGGAATTTTTGTCCCCTGTGAAGTGTCAGATCACATCTGTACAGTCTGATCAGAGACTTAGTTTTCCGCCTGAAGAAGCTTGGTTACCCATAGACTGCCTTTTCAAAGACTCTGATCAGACTGCCCTGATCTGAGTCTTCGATGGGTGCACATGCCAACTTTAACCCTTTGTATTCCGGAAACCCCTAAAAGAGTACTTTTACAAGCTGAAAACCCTGATGAAATGTCGCATGATGCGGCATTTCATCAGGGTCTACACTGTTTGTAAAGGTAAAAAAGATTTTCAGGCAAAAACTACAGCATTTTTTAAAATTATAACCTGACACCCCTAGATATGTACAATGGACTGTCCCAAGTTTATTGTATCAAACCAGAAGGAAGCATCCATTAGTGAACAAAGGGTTAATTTTGCTGGACACCGGCTCAATTATACATAATTTTTGAAAATTATAACCTGACAGCCCTAGATATGTACAATGGACTGTCCCAAAGTTTTTGTATCGAACCAGAAGGAAGAATCCATTAGTATACAAAGGGTTAATTTTGCTGGACACCGGCTCAATTATTATTATTACAGGTAAAATGAGAGCCAGAAGAGTGAACTATTTACAACCATCCGTAGTTAAAACAATGCACTACCCACTAGAGTTCAGAGAAAGAAGAAAAGCAAACTATTTCCAAATTAGAGAGCAGTGGAAAATAACAGATTTCTTATTTAACCCAATGGTAGGTCCTGATTTATTTTTAGTTATTTATTTTTGTCATGTCTTGGCTTGAATATATGTACCTTAGAAAGGTGAGTCTTTATGAACATCAGCAAGTAACCTAGGTACCCTTTTTAGCTATTTTCGGCACTTTTAGCCAAAAATCGTCAGAAATCAACATAAAAAGATGAGAAAACTTCAATTCTTTTTCCTGTAACTCGTAATATTTCAGCTTCGCATACAGGGAGTAACCTCTTATAATCTTGTGTATGTTCAGAATCAATTTTATTGGCTGTAGAACTTAGCGCTAAAATAAAGCCTCAACAACATAAATTTGTATTTCCGTCAGTGACCAGTCTGTTTATACTGAGTCTGAGATACAATGCATCATTTTATTAAAGTAGGTAAGGGTGCAAAGATCAGGAATCGATACAATCAAGTACCACACCTGACCCAGGATACCAATGGGAAAGTGACAAACTCACAGCAGACACCACAAACGAGAGCCAAGAGGTCAGCCCTTTCCCAGCAGGTGACCACAAAGCACATATAAACAGACGTGCACAAAGACATAGCAAACACAAGACAGAACAAAAACATAAAAGATCCACAAAAGAAGTACCGCCTTGGAACGGTCGGTAAAATATTTTACTGGAGGGCTTAAACCGGTTTAACGGCGCCAACCTCACCCTTAAATTGGCCTTAATTCAGATGTGGATCAAGACACATAGTTATTTGTCATATGAGGTTTGAAATGATTTAATAAATCATTGCAAAGCAGAGCTTTGTTGAGATATAGCAAAGTTCTTTGAAAATTTGGGATCTGGCCAAAATTGTGAGAAAAAATCAGGGAACCTGCTGATGTTGGAAAAATATCAACAAAAACATACATTTTTGTAACAGTTGTGAACAATTCCACAAAATCAAAGAATTTAGGTTGTTTTCAAACAAATACATCCATTAACCCTTTTCATTCTGGATACAGGTTGCTTGGGCAAACAGTGAAGACCCATATGAAATGCTGCACAAGGCAGCATTTCATTAGGGTCTTCATTGTTTGCTTAGATTTTAAAAATCTTGAAGGGCAGAAAAATGTTAATTCTATAAATATATTAACCTGCGACCCCTTAAAGTTCAAAATGGAGGAGGGTTTAAGTATTCTGTTAGCCTTCTTACATTTGTATGTCTTTCTGCAAATTGAATGTATACAGGAGTCAGGAAAATGTGAGTCGGTCTTGAAAAATAAAAGTTCTACAATTTACATGGAATTGGAAAAAGGTTGCTGGATTAGTTGGGATTAGGACAGAGTTTAGGCCCTTAGAGAAAAACAGAATTTCCCCTGAAAACCTTAAAGAGGAATGCAATGTTGAAATCAATTTCTCTGCAGTTGACATGCAATTCTTTAAAAAAAACTAGGCAATCTGTCACAAATCAGATTGAAATTGAATGAAAAATAAGAAATCACCTTAGCATGTGTACCAAAGCCATTCATACAGCAGATGCAACAGATCCCAATAAACTTTGGACTTCCTATGACCCCTTTCATCACGAACTATCCAGCAGAAATCTTAAAGAGACTGAATGCAATCTTATGTAACTTTATAACATGGGCACACTCGTGTGAGGAGTTGTACTTCTATTTCCAAGCCTAAACAACGTCCATAAATGAATTATTTGATCGCTCATATCAGCTGATCCTGGATATATCTTTAACTCTCGACACTTAAGCCAGATCCATCCATTTCCTACTGAAACACTTTACCAGTACAAAGACTTTGACAAGCGACCTTGCTACACCTGAATGTTCAAACATTCTAGAAACTTTTATTGTCATAAATGTGTATCTGTTAACTTACAATTTTAAATGTTTATGTCTACTAGCTTAAAACATCTATTTTTAGAAACTGCAACAATCAGGTCATGTGACAAACACACAACCGTTTTTTCTTACATGTACTTCAGGGACTGAAATCTTAATATTTTTATGCTGACAAAGGTATCTGCGATACCAAAACATGTAGATCTTTCAATAAAAAGTCACCATAACAGTGGCTGGTTGTTAGTTCTGTTTACCCCTTTTATCCCAGAAAAATTAGAAAGTTGCAGATATTTGTATGGTAGAGAATGGGAAGCAATGGAGGTTGGCCATTTTAGGCTGTGTGACTTAAGAATGACTTAAGCCAAAGTCATTGCACTTACAAGGTGTGTTTGACTTATTAAATGAGAATGACTATGAACCTCTCAGCCAAGGTCTATCTAATTGGTCTATGGTTGTTACTGACTTTCTTGTAACCATATATGAGCCACAACATAAGATTTCCAACAATGTGGTATGTGCGACCAGCAAATGCTCAGATCAGCCTGCGTATATGCGCAGTCTGATCAGAGCCTTTGCTAGTCGCTTGAATATTCTATGACTTTTAAGCTACTGACTGAACATCATTTGGAACTTCTAGGCTTAAAAGAAGGCTGCACAGGCTCGTCTGAGTCTACACATGTCAAAATGCCACATTGTTGGAAATCACATGTCATGGCTCATATATAACTTTCTTGCCTCAAATATATAAATTCCAACTAAGAATGAACACTCTTTGTTGTTGCAGGTTTTAACAATGGTATTACCACTGTTTTTACTGATGTTTCTCCCCAAGTTGATGAATGCTGCTGATCCAGATGCTCAAAAGGTAACTTGATTCAGGGGACAAAAATACCACTTGTCCGGTAGTATTTAACAGTGAAATCTAGAAAGAAAGAGTAATTCTTCCCAAAGCACTCGTCCTACAGGACGAGTGCTTTGGATAGAACTACTGGAGGAAGTCATATTACTGTTCTTTATTGTATGTGCTGTTAAAGGACAAGTGCATGTGTTTGCAGGACAAGTGACAATTGTAAGTCACTCGTCCTGCAAGACAAGTGTAATATTGAAATATTTTTGTCCCCTGTAATTTTATTTATTTTTCCTTATTTAACCCCAAAATTCAGACACTTTCGTGGCTTTAGATAAGTGTGTTTAATAAAAACTTTATTTTCCACAAAAAACTTAATTTTCTACAACATATGCTGTGGGTACTCAAAAGAATGGTCTTTGCTTAAACTGAAAGATCAGCAAATTATTACAACTTCATGTCCATGAATTCTGCTTATCAGGACATATTTACTGTAGTTGGTTGTACATTATTCGTAAAGTCTCCCAAACAAAGTGGGGAGACTTATAAAAGAAATAGGGAGGACTTATTGTTTTTGCTCCATTTCTTCTTCTTTCCATCCAAATTTTGTCCAGCCGAGATCTCAGTAACCACTAGACAGATTGTTCTGAAATTAGGGGATATGGTAGATATTGAAAGAGTGTATTTAATATGCACCTTGGTTCTTTGTTTCAATTTTAATATATCTCATTACAGGAGATGCAGACACAGATGAAAGCATTGAATGATAAGTCCAACTTGCCTGATATGTCAGAGATGTTAGCAGGATGGCTGGGAGGGGGCTCAAAGAAATCCGGTTCAAAAGCTGGAAAACGAAAATCCTAGTACTGTGGATAATATGCAACTAGAAGATGTGCCAAGTTTTGCCTGGGTTGTTTGGAAAACCTGAAATTGTGGGTTGGTGCCTGATGCTTATCTGTAGCTGGACCCACCGTGGCTCAACTTGAGGTTTTCTTTAGCTCTGACGTTCTTTGAGTCATGAGCCCTTTTCTTTGTTTCATCATGGTGTGTTAATTTGATTAGAGTGTTTCTCCATGATGATACATTGCATTAGTTAGATAGCCTCCATGCGAGCTGAACATTTCTTGTACTTCAACAACAGCAGAATCTAGGGCGAAGATTTGGTACCAGTAAAATGCATTTAAGCCCCCCGGTGGCTTAGGCTGCTGTCCGTTCTAAGGCGGTGGTTCTGTTGTTGTTGACTTTTTGTTTATTGTTACTCCCATTGTGGGAGTCTGTAATTGTTCTATGTTTTGTTGTATGTTACTTTATGTCCGTTCTAGTATTGCAATCATCTTGATGGGGAAGAGAGAGCTGGTTGCTTTGCTTAATTTGTCTTCCTGGTGTCTCGTGATGGTTGAGCGGCTCTTCCTCGCGGTGCCAAGGGGTTGTCTGCAGTTTGTGATTGAGGTGTTTCCTGATCATACTCACTTACTATTATTGTAGGCACTACTCCAGTACTAGGGACAAATTCATAGGTTCAGATAAACCGACATTTGACAGAAAAAATAAGATAATTTTCTTATCCATCCATCAAGGCATATGTTTTGGGTGCTCAAAAGAATCATCTCTGTGAGATGGGTCTTTTGAGTACCTATAACATATGTTTTGGGTGCTCAAAAGAACCATCGCACATATGTTAATCTGTAACATATGTTTTGGTTGAGAAGTAAGAAAACTATTTTATAATCAACACCTTATCTGGAAGAATGAAGCTTCCAGATTTAAAACCTAGTGTATTCAAAATTTGGAGGTATAGCATAGGATTTTTTATGAGGTGTGTCTGAGTAGGGCTCTAAAATGTGATTTCCAACAATTAATTTGTCAGATGATATACCTACCCAAATGACCATTTTGAAAACGTTTATCCCCATTTAAATTCACTGGTAAGCGTTTTTCCAATAGGAAAACATCAGCTAGCAGATGCCAGCTGTTTAAGACATCATGCCAGCCAATGAAACCCATCTTCACCAAATTACGTCTAGTTTCCGACAGTATTGCAGAATATACTGGCACAACTTTTAACTCTTCAAGAGCCTGTAAAATGCATCTGAAAATGTTGTCTAATGCATATGTTTGTTAACAGTACTGGCTAATGTAAATATGGGGGCAAACTGTGTTGATCCAAATCAGACTGGAGCAGTCTGATCTGGGTCCACAATGATTGACCAAGAGGCTTATAAAATATTTCAGCAGACAACAACTTTTGTTGTGATTGGCACTTTAAATTTTTAATGTTATCCAATCAGATGCTACATCACGTTGGGTTGCAAGTTCTGTCCCAGTTGGTCGCATACTTTCCCGGAAATTGATCATGAAATAATTTCTATGGCCATTCTCCTCCCTTCCGCTTATTTAAGAAGGGTTGTTGTCAACTACAAGTGAAAGTATGTGCATGAAGTACTTGTTAACCACTTAGTCAAAGTTGCCCAGGAAAAAATGTGGTCAGGTGAACTGACCTTCCCGACATGACCATAGCTTTTGACTGGGACGTTAAGAATCAAACCAAAAACTGAAACATTGGAAATTATGGGAGCAACAAGGCTCCAAACAAGCCAGCTCATGAGATTTTAAAAATGTGAGGGGCAAAGGCACAGGCAAGCCTGCACAAAGGCTCAGTCTTGCCAGGGCCTTCACCTCTCATACACACTATTTGAAAGCTAAGACCAAAATTTAGGCCTCCAGCCCAACTAGCTAGCTGTTCATATATCTTTTACTGACTCTTTCCTTGCTAGCGGCGACTTTTGTCATCTGCTGATAAACTTTGCAAACAGTTTGGATCCAGTCCAGGACCGACATTCTGTCGGTCCTGGTCTGGATCCTAACTGTTTGTCTCTCTGATAGTGTTTCTAAAAGAAGTTTTTTTTTTTAAAGAAGTAGCAGATGACAACGAAAGCATAAAAAATTACCCAGCATGGGAATTGTCAAAGAGCAAAATAACCCATATGTGATGAGTACTGAAAAGTCAAGTGATGGCTCAATTATTTTGTATATTATTTTATTTATTGAGTTTGAATAATCAGAAATTCAAGCTGGTCACAGGAGAGGCTGGAGTTAACCCTTTTCATTCTGGATACCAGAAATTTGGCAAACAGTGAAGACCCAGATGAAATGCTGCATAAGGCGGCATTTCATCAGGGTGTGCACTGTTTACTAAGATACAATCTTCAGGGCCAGAAATACATCATTTTACAGAATAATAGACCAGCAACTCCTTAAAATACAAAATGGACTATTCCATACATACTGTATCAATATATATGGGATAATCCATCAGAATGAAAAGGGTTAATATGAATTAAGTTAGTTTTCATATGTATGGTCGTAAATGTAAATTCCAATCCACATGGTCTTACATTTGGATAGAGTTACACCTGTGAAAAACAGCCGCTCTTGAAAAGACAGAAAATTGGTTTTCAAGACCAAATATCACTTAATGCTGGTCAAAAGTATTGCAGAATGCTCCGAGGGAAGCATTCTTCAATACTTTTGACTTCATTAAGCTACCATTTGTCATTAAGATCTTTGTTTTGTCTATTTTTGAGTGTGTGTTTTACACAGGTTTTACTGTATTTTGTTTTTGTGTATAAATTACATGTATATATGTTTTGTATAGAAAAAAGACCCACACATGAGTGGTGTTTTCAACCTTAAAAGTTGACCAACAGTCACATTTGAGCTGTGACATGAGGTTTCCAACTTTGTGGTATTTGCAACCAGCAAAGGCTTAGATCAGCCTGCGCATACAAGCAGTCTGATCATAGCCTTTGCTAGTGCCTTGAATATTCTGTGACTATTAAGCTTCTGACCAAACATCATTTTGAGTTTCTAAGCTTAAAAGGACTTAAGGAGGCTGCACAGGTCCGTCTGAGTCTATTCATTTCAAAATGCCACATTGTTGGAAATCTCATGTCGAGGCACATTTTATATGTATACACTGACCTAGAGGTCGTATTGATGGTGCTGTCAGTCACACATTGGCGTTTTAACCAGACTTAAGTCAGGTGTTTTGAAACTATGTTCTAAAATATTAGAAATGAGTCAGAAATACAACTATACTTGTGACTTAAGTGTTGGAGTATACTTGTAGTTTTCTTTTTATTTATTTATTTCACAAAAGCAAAAGTGTTATTGTGATAAGCGCATGAGACTCCTTCAACACAACTCTTCTGATAGACCCACTTTCCTCATAGGTCAAGATTAAACAACATTTTTGAATGTAAAATTGTAATTATTTTCTTACCCATCAGTTTAAACATATGTTTTAGGTGCTCAAAAGAACTGTCTCACTGAGACAGTTCTTTTGAGTACCCACAACATACGTTTTGGTTGAGAAATAAAAATAATAGTTATAAATAAGCCAGAGAATTTAACTTGTCTGGTGGGCAACCTGAAGACAAATGCAACTTGTCCCCTATAATTTTAACTTGCCCTACATAATTCATTCATAAAAATTTTATAAATTCCTAAAACTGCTGATACGTGAAAAATTTGTGTATTTGAGGCATTACATCCCAATCAACAATTTTTCAGTAATTTTAGGATGACTTCCTGGGTTTAACGGGTACTAAGCAATGAAGATGACATGCCTTGCTCAAGGACACAAAACCACGCTCTAGGTGCTGATTGAATCCATGACCTTGAGTACGAGGCTCTCCCAGCTGAGCTATCAGACGTCAAAAATTGCTAGAAACAAACAGTGTAGTTTCAAGTTGCTTTTAACATGTACAGATATGGCTTAAAATATGCAGACACAATGGCAAACAGTGAAGGCTCTAATTAGACTGCTCTCTATGAGTTCTGATCTGGGTCTGCACTGTTTCCTGGAGAAGTCTGATATGGACCTGCACTGTTGGCCTGGACGTCACATTCTAAAGGTTCATAGTTTTAGACTGTTTAGTTGTTTATAAGCTTGCAGCATGGCAACATCTTATTATTTATTAATTTGTAGTGAACATGGATAGGAAGACTTTAAGAAAGACATGAAATAAAATTATTTTCTGGAATTATTTCAGATTGTCCAGGGGGCAACCTTCTGAGACTTTCAGCTTGCCCCCAGCAAATTCAACCTGTGATTGGTATGTGGGCAATTGCTTATATCTAACACTGAATTAATAATTTTCAATTACACACTTTACTTTGTTCCTCATTGTGATAAGTGTTGCCATTTTAATACTCTAGTAAATAAAGACATTTTTAAATCGGGTCATGCTTTTTATCAATCATTATTGTTTGATTACATGGTTAGTGCACAAGATAATTGAGCCTCGACATGTGATTTCCAACAATGTGGTATTTTGGCAAGTGTAGACTCAGACAAGCCTCTTCAGCCTCCTTTTAAGCTTAGAAACTCCAAATGATGTTCAGTCGGTAGCTTAATATTCATAGAATATTCAGGCAACTTGCAATGGCTCTGATCAGACTGCGCGTACGCGCAGGCTGATCTGAGCCTTTGCTGGTTGCACATACCACCTTGTTGAAAATCTCATGTCGCGGCTCATATATTTATCTAAGGTTCAATCGCAATATTTTCCATATGTTTTATGGAAATTAAACAGAGACTCAAAAGCCTTCTAATGCAGTTAGTACAATATAGTATTGCTGTCCCAGATAGCCAAGTGTATGTGGTAAAAAGTGTACAAGTAAGAGGACACCTTTAACCTTGTTAAATTTGTTAAAAATGTATTCTTTGAAGTTTTTCATGATTTAAAGGGAATTGAGTTAATTATTACTTAAGGAGATTCATGTTAAATTTTGTAACATATTATCGCCAAAGCAAACATTTGCAAATTATTCACTATACATGTATGGTTTTAATTTAAGTTCAGTCAGAAAATGTCTAAAAAATGTATGTATGAAGTAATAAAGAAAAAGAAAAAGTCGAATTTACACGCTAGAGAACCTCTGTACTCGAACAGCGCAGTCATCGTGTGGTGTTCGCAGTCGACGGGTGCACAAAATATACTATTTTGGTTTACTGTGATACATTCTATGAGCCATAACTTTACAGCTTTTAATTTTCACAATTTTTTTTCCATTTGGAATTATTGCTTAGGTATTGTAGTCCATTCTGGCCCAATAAGAGTCTTTAAATTTTTAAACCAGCAGAGTACCAGTCAGTTTCTGGCTAGTCAATTGGATTTTATATGCCTGAAATGTGTTCAATGCCTAATAAATGCGCTATTAAAGTAATCAATTATCATGTTATGTCATCAAATAATAAAGAATACGTATAAGTGGAGGACTAGAAAGTTTGAAATGTTTCTGTTTATTATTTGCGAAGATGCAAGCCATTTTTCTTCTGTACGCAAATTTTGAGTAGTCAAGTGGACTGTCCCATATGTCGAGTGCCTAAATATTTGATTTGTACTCATTCGTCAAGCTGTATCTGGACGCAGTCGATGGGAGCAAGAGCGGTTTTAACAAGGCCAGAGCGATTGAACTGCTGTTTATTTGTCTCCAGTGATGCCAAACCGTCTTGGCAACAATTTCAAAGCAATGCCAATACATAAAACAAACTGTGCGACACTCTCTTATAACCGTTGCAAGGTTCGCTACTTAATTTATCACTGCTGGGAAAGATTGATGTGCATTTTAGAGTATAAAATAACCAGGGTCACTGGCGAGTGATACGTATATCAAGGTTAAAATTTTACGTATTTCATAAAAAAGAAGATATATGCGCTTTACAGAATCATAAAAATCAATGAAACGAGGAGTATGCCCAGGACAACAATGACACTTCATATATCTCTGCTGCATACACTACTGCAAATGTGGTATTGATCATGGTATGGGGTCACAAATAATAGTGTATGTTTGAAGAGTATGCAAAGGACAATTCTTGCATGGGAATTCGTTACGTGAAGCTGTTTGAAGCCGCAAAATTTTGTATGTGGATGTCATATTTAGCCATATGCTTACCATATAGAATAAAAAAAAGAGGCCAATAGATGGCCGATCTGCAAATAAACGGATGGTCGGACAAAAGCTTGAAATGTCAACCCGATCTGGATTAAACTATTTGACACTTCCGGGGAAGAGTCGATATGCTCCGGGGGCTTTGAGACCAGGCTTTATGTCCATCCTAGTTTTGCAATCATCTAGCTTGTCTTCCTGGTGCCACATGATGGTTGTGTGGCTCTTCCTCGCGGTGCCATGGGTTTGTCTTCGTTTTGTAATTGTGGTATGTTCTGATCATACTCACTTACTATTTTTGACAAAACTTGGAGCCTGATCTGGATCCTGTACCAAGTAAGCACCTATTATATTAGAAGTCAGGCAACTTGCGTTTCGATGGCGGGCCAATAGTGGCCCGTGATGGGAAGTTGGCTCGATAAAGCTGTAATCTGGTTATGAGAACAAAATAGTATGCGGAAAAAAGAATCAGCATGCAGAACGTTAATAGTGTGTTTCTGGAAGCATTTCAAAATGAAAATGTCTGAGATTGATCATACAAACAGTTTAGACCCAGATCAGGCTCAGCAAAATGTCTGGCAGGACCCGAAGGAGAAAGGTACGTAAGATTTAAGAAATGTTCAGAACAAAAACACGTTACTCAGCATCTCAGCTCAGCATGCAAAGAGTTAAGACAAAAACGTTGCTATATTCGGAACACGACGATACGTGTTAGGTATATGACGTAACTAAAGACCAAGCAAGCTACTAAGTAATTATGTTTCTCCTAAAAGATACACTTCGGCAAACAGTGAAGGCGCGACAAATTGCCGCAAGCATAATACGACTTTTCATCAGGGTCTGCGCACTTTTCAGAGAAAAGTATTACATTTTGGAAATAAACAAAATCTCTATGGCCGAAAAAAAGCTAATCACAATAAAACGTGTCTGTTTTGTCTTCTGCTGAAACATTTTAGAAATATTTTTTTTGCAAACGGTGTTCGCGCAGTCTGATCTGGGTCAATACTGTTTGCCGCTCTATGGACAGCACAACTATTTAACGGTCGACCTTGGCAGATGATATGCCCAGCCAGTATCCAATCTCGGGCCACTATCGGCCCGCCAGCGAAACGCCGTTCGGATGGCGTTTTGCTTGCGGGCCGATAGTGGCCCGATTTTACGTGCTTACTGGGTATTGACATGCTAATTACAAAGACAAGGACAGCACAGGAGATTTTGGACGAACAACCGAGGCTTATGCGAGCCTGTGTATCCGAGCATCGCTGCTCGCATGCTCAAAGCAGGTATGAAGATGCAATTTCTATCCCAAATACAGGCCTATTTTCATTAGAGAGCTATACATGCATGCATTTAATATAACTTCTCGTGTGCTAACCCATTTATACTGAAAAAGGAAAATATGTAATGTGTTTTAAAGTTCATTGTTAAATAGTCCTCCGAAAAATTTGGGGAGATATTTGCGTTGTCCATCCGCTGATACATTGCCATGTAACATTATGGGGATGAAACCGGTTCTGCGTGTGAATATTAGATTATGATGTGGGTAGCTTGGCCTTACGGGGTTGAAAATTATTGTGGGATTAAACCCATAATTTTACTACGATCATGGGCCATTAGGAGCTCCAGAATGTAGAATATGCCGAACTAACCGTAGAGCATAGATCAACATATGCGATCATATGTTCAGATTTAATAAATGTATGATTAACAAGAAGCATCCTCTATAAAATTGCCAGAAATAACTCAATCTGTCATCAAAGATCGCTTAGCTAGCAATTTCTCATCATAGACTGTGACCGAGGCTGTGTGTGCGTGTGTGTGTGTTGGGGGGGGGGATCTCACTTTTTCTTCATACGTAGGATTAGGCCCAGCATCTACCGTTTGCCGCCAGAAAATATCGGGAATATTTACCATAAGAAAGGACCCTAAAATACATTGAAGAGACACCTAAAAGTAGTCCAATTTTGTCGTGACCCACCCCCCCCCCCCCCCCCTAAAAAAATCCACAAAATCTTCATACTCCCAAAAATATTAATATTTCTGAACCCCCCCCCCCCCCCCCCCCCCCCCTCCCCAAAAAAAACAAAAAATAAAAAAAACAACAACAAATAATGTAATTCAAAAATTCAAACAAAAAAAAATGCCCCGAGCCTACGCATGTATCAAACAATTTTTTTACAGTATCAGCGTAACCCCACCCCCCTTGTGGACCGTAATCGCTTTGTGGCTGTAAATTAGCAATGGAATGCCAACAAATTTACCAAGATGTGAAAATTATTTAGTTCAACGCGTCCTGATGCGTGGACTATCTAAGGATTGTTCCGTTTTCCAGAAGTGAGATACTGGAAATTATACTTACAATTCTAATTAAAGAGCTATTGACTTGTCATCCCCGTGTCGAATCGGCGCGAATTGGTCAATACCATTAAAGTGATTTTGGACTGCCCGGGGAGCTAGTTGATTAGGGCGCTTGACCACACTCTTTATATACAAGTGCCGCCTGCTGATAACTTTAGTAAAACAGTTTGGACCCAGATTAGGTAAAATCAGCAGATGACAAAAAGCATAGAAAATATCCGAGCATGCAACGAGTTAGATCCACTGGCCATGGATTTAATTGGAAGATTGAACACGTCTGAATTTGTAAATGGGGGCATGCCACCTGCTAAGGTGTCATTGCGTTGGTCAGTTACAGAGACTTTCGACTCATCTAGTTGGACTAGAGGTCCAAATTTTGTTTCGAGTCTTTATCTTCATCCATACTTGTGTAAATTCGTAACAAAGGCTAATGCGAGTCTGCACAGGCTTGCCTGGGTTTTCGTTGGTCGAAAATGCAACATGTACCCAAAACACATGTGCTGGCTCAAATATAGCATGGACAACCCGCGACATATGCGTACAGTTCTCTTTTCTCTAATCCAGACGACTGTGTACAGGAGCACCTGATCATTGGGCCAGAACACCCGATATAGAGAAATGTGCGTACAGTATTAAATACTTCAATAACTTTGAAAATGCTCTACCCACAGATTTCAAACTTTTGTGCATTAAAGCCCTGGTATTTAGCGTTTTATCTTAAGCAAGCATAAATTTCAGAATATAAACAAAAAAAAAAATTTCATCCTTTTTTTGGAGAAAAATCACTTTCTTTGTATAAATAAGGCGCTGTAGTGACTCGCTTAACCCACACACGTATTGTTACGCAGATACAAAGCTGTATATATTACTTACAATAATCAGAAAAAAATACATTCAGAAGTGAAATATTAAGATATTTATTACATTTTTCAATAGCAAGGTGCACATTATCACGCCATTTTTTCCACTCGTCGACTGTGACCACCACGCGATGACTGCGCTTTTCGAGTACAGAGGTTCTCTAGCGTGATTTAAGGTAAATAAAAAAAGAACGCACATGGATTCAAACTTGTGTCATTTAAATTTGTAAACTCTGCACCATAATCACTTGACTAGGCCAAATAAAAACCTGTGTTTAGGGAAACCGACTCTACCTAAATTAACTGGTAAAACTTAGATTTTTTTTCAGGTTTTCTGGTAAAAATATATAATTTAATGCATTTTGAAAGGCAAAATGCATTTTTGCCTTTCAAAATGCATAACATATTTTTTTCCAGAAAAAAGATAATTAAAAAAAATATTTTTGCCTACTCTTCCTAAATTTACAGACCCGAAACACACTTATTTTTATATTTGGCCCTATTCTGTACGACTGTATAAGAAGTTTTATTAATTGTATTAAAGGGTTTTACAGTGCCTGCTTAATTCCCGTAAAATGTACTAAAGATACCAAAAATGGGCCGAAGGTAAATATATCTATATATCTCATGCAATAACCGTGTAATTAAGCACCTGTGCCAGGTTTATAAAATCAAAAAATACACTACTTTGAAATATGGACATGGATAAGAAATATTCACCCTTGTCCCGTAAATATTTTTTATCCTGCAAAATGTTGCCTGCTTATCTTGTCTGCTGCATATATTCAAAAACACTGCAGACTTTCTTTAACATGGGAGGGAACAGTATGAACTGTGATCAGACAGCTCCTATCGGATAATCCTGCAGCAATTTTTAAGCGTAATTTCAGATTTTTATTTTTAAGAATAATACAAGGGACTTTTATTAAAGATTTCCCCTGACCTAGTTCCAATGGTTGGAGAGAAACCTATTTTGGAACATTTATTAGTCTTTCTCTACATAGGCCTCTTCAAGGGTGATATACTTCACCCATCGTTTGATGCAGTTATGTAGATCTCTACCGTAGAACTCAGCCGGTTGTGCCTGAAGCCATGCTTTGACTTCGGAAAGGAGGCTGTCATTGTTTGAGGATTGCTTTCATTTGAAAAATGATTTCATGGTTGGAAAGATGGAAGTCATATGGTGCAAGATTGGGAGAGTTAGGAGGGTGAGGAAGGATTATAAGCCGCAGGACCGAGCTTCTGTCTGAGCAACACACGAGTTGTGAACTGGAGAATTGTCCTGCAGGAGTCTAACCACCTCTGGTCAGCTAACCACACCTCTCAGTTATGGTGGATTTTTGCAATTTCTTCAGAAGTAAAGCATAGTATGCCCCAGTTTTTGTTTGATTTGATTCTTTACGTCCCATCAACAATCTTTCAGTTAAACAGGGACGGGTCTTCCTGGGTTGAACCAGTACTAGGCTAGGATAAATGTGTCTTGATTAAGGACCACAACGCAGTGACGCCAGTGAGGCTCGAACACACGGCCCCTCGGTCTCCAGTGAAGCACTCTACCACTGCGCTCCCAGTATGCCCCAGTAATTGTGGTACCCTTAGCCAAGAAATCCACTATCACCTCTCTGCGCTGATTCCAAAATACTGTCAACAGGGTTTTGCCTGCAGAGGGTTGGACACTTGCCGTTTTGGGAGGTGTCGTCATAATGTTTGTTTGTTTGTTTGGTGTTTAACGACACATCAACCCTTGTGGGTCATTAGCATCAAACTGTATTAAATTAAACCTGAATTGGATGGAAAAAGTAAAAATTGTCATTATCGCTGAGCTGTTGTCCCCAGATCCTAGTGATGAACCCATAGTTCGTCCTGTGTAATTAGTCTTATCAAAAAAGTCCTGATTATCTTGATACATGGTCAAAAGAACTTTAGCGCAATTGACCTGTTCTTGCTTCTGTAAAGATGTGAGCAACGGTGGAATACATCAAGCAGACACCTTTCCCATGTGCATATGGTCATAGATGATTTTTTCCACAGACTCCACACTGATCTTGACTCATGGACTAGTTGGTGCCCTGTTACACGGTGACCCTCTAACATGGCGGTCTCAACCTGCTGGCCTGTAGCATCATCAATGGCGGACAGTGGGTGCCCAGGAATTGGAACCATTTACACTGACGTATGACCGCACTTGAACTGGCGATGCCAGTGTTTGACAATGTCATTTGACGGGGCATCTTCCCCATAAACCACTTTCATCTCATCTAAAGCTTCCTTCAGTGTGGAACCTTTCAAAAACAGTTACCTCATGACTGATCTGTACTCAACTGGCTCCATCACTCTACCTTACATTAGAACATCAAAATAATCATCATTTAATGATGATTCTAAGTTGATCTTGACATTGTAAAATCTTTCTTGTGACTTGATGTCATGTGAGCACTTCAGGATCTCATGGTCCTCTGGTTTGCATTTGCAATAAGTACCAACATCTCATGGGTTGGTTTATATTTTGTCATACAGTAAAAACTCGAAAATTCAAATGCCGATTTTTCTAAATACTCGCTTATTCAGAATATTTTTGGGACACACTGGATTCAGATAAGAGAACCTATTTATGAACTATTTGAATATTTTTCTATAAAACATCTTTTTGGTGTGAAAAGAAATGTCTCCCTGAGGCGTTTCTTTTACGCTCCAAAAATGTATGTTTGATAGGAAAACACTTATAATAATCATTTTTGGGGTACATATTTTTATGTCTACCTCCCTATAATTCGAAGTTTCAACTCTTTGAAATAAAACCTCTAGTCCCTAGTACTTCGAATTAACGAGATTCGACTGTATATATCTATTGGACCTCTGGTTAGTTATTCATTTGACTGCCTGTTAATGAGACGTGACTGTGCCTCATTAACCTTGAAGTCAAAGCTCTGTTATTTCTTCTTCAACAGTACGGAGGAAGGGTTCACCAGCTAAGACAGTCTCAGCACCTGCAAGTAACAAATATAGAAATTATGACATGGCTCACTTCATGGTCTAAGACAATACGAATCTCTCTCATGAGTTTGAGGTAGGGATAGAAAACTGTTTAAGGATCAACATTTTACGTGCCATCAAAAGGCTTGCTGAGTGATGACAAACGATGCTCGCTATGAATATTTTTTCCACTCTCAGTGCAGATATTGCGAATACAGTCAATGAACAGTCCACATGGGACAGCCTGTAGGAAATGACATTGGTAAGATAAGAATTTCTAACCCTGGTAGTCTAATCCGTTGTGCAAGAATCTTTTTCATTTAAATTTTGATGGTGACCTATGTTATCATTTTAGTTAGGTTTGACCCAATGTGTGCATAACTGATGTTAGCTCTGGGTGACAGGGTGTACAGTTATTGCGACGAGTCCCTGTCTTAGTTTTATCACTGTTAATATTTATAAACAAATTATTTATCTGCAGTTGTACATTGAAGAAGGGTTGCAGATCAGCGATAAAATGTGACAGTAAATCTATAATAATATTTATGTCATGGTTAGCCTCCCCCAGCCTTAGTGATTCTTTATTGGGTCCATCACTATTTAACCTGGGGGCGCATTTGCTTGCACCCTTTGAAAAACTAAACAAAGGGTTTTTAAGTTATGTGGATAATGAGTCGCTAATCACGCAAGAAACGTGAAGTACATCAACCAGTGGACAGTTGATCAAATGCATATTTGATCATTTGATCAAAAATTATAACAGAATGATTTTACAGCTTAACTATTCATGAAGCATATTTAGACTTTTAATAACTTTGTAAGTTAAGTTAGAACACAGATGGGTGCATTAATATGCAATTATGATATTAATTTCAAGTAAAGATGCATCATTGGGAAACGTGCCTAGGCCTTTTGCTGTCTATTCGTCTATGTCCTTGTTGGTTTTAAAAACACAGATGGGTGCATTAACCCTTTCTAAACAAGTACTTATGCAAACGTTGAAGACCCAGATGAAACATAATGCTGCATTTCATCAGAGTCCAAACTGTAAAAGATATTCCACCAAAGAATACAATATGTTTAGAAAATTATAACCTGACACCCCTAGATATGTATAATGGACTATTCAAAATGTATTGTATCAAACCAGAAGGAATAATCCATTAGTATACAAAGGATTAAATGTAGCTATTATATTATCTTCATTTCACATAAGGATGCATCACTGTGGCCAAATAAAAAAAAATACCTAAATTTGCTGGTATTGCCTAGATTTTTTTCAGGTTTTCTGGAAAAAATATAATATTATGCATTTTGAAAGGCGAAATGCCTTTCAAAATGCATAAAATTATATTTCTTTCCAGAAAAAAAATAATTAAAAAGATATGTGTGCCTACCCTACCTAAAATTTTCAGACCTGTTACCCGAAACAAACTTAATTTTTTTGCCTGATAAACTTACCCCTATCTTTTGCTGTCAATACGTCTCTGTCTTTATTAGGCTTCTTCTGTAGCTTGGATACACAAGTGATGAACGAATAAACAATCAGGACAAGCAAGGACAAAACTGAATAGAAGCGAAATGTCCATCGTTCTCCAAGCCCCATGGTGGGATCAAATAATTTTCCAGTAACTGCACCACCGATTCCTTTCCCTGAAGTTAAATGTGAAAAACAGTATACGGTAAATGTTCTAAAATTACGAACACTAAAAAATAATTATTTTACCGATGTTCGTAATTTTAGAAAATACGTTTACGAAAAAATGCAAGTGTTCGTAATTTTAGAATGTGGGCTTTATCATGAGAAAACGGTATATATGCATGTCAAAATGTGGTAGAAACGTGTTGAAAACACGGAGATATGATTCTGTGCTGTCTCCTAATTTTTCTTTTCTATAAATTTATTAAAACCGCCGCTAAATTCATGCGGACTGAGTCAGTAAAATGTCCAGCGTGTGCGGTATTCGCCATGTCGAGAGCCAGGCACGTGCACATTATGTCACTCAATTTACTTACAGGTCATAAAAGTCAACTGATTTAAACTGTTACTAGTCGGTAAATAGCTATACATAGCTAATGTTATCTCTGTTTGTACTCTCCGACTTTAAATAAAATTTGTCTTATGTCTTATGTCTTAACTGTTCGATAAGCCGGGTCTCCTATGTTCACTCGCCTCGGACTATCGATGAATCACTACACTATTTCGTTCTTCCTTCAGAAAACCAAAACGCTTTCGCTCAGTCATTGTACTCGAGAATTGAAACCGCTACTGAAACATCTCGTACGATCAGATTTTTTGCAAAGATCTACACAAACTTTGAAATACGTAGACGAGTTCTCAGAGTAAAAAAAACTGACGAAATTTAAAAAGAACACACACACACATCTCTCTCTCTCTCTCTCTCTCTCTCTCTACTTGTCGATCCGCCGATGGAATGTTTACTTTGATGTGCCTGCACCAGTTCCTCTCCCTCTCTCTCTCTCTCTCTCTCTCTCTCTCTCCATTTGCAAACACGGTTTGGATCCAGATCTGACCCGAATGGTATTCAGGATAGAATGTTTCGTCACTTTAAAACTGTGTGCATGCGGTAGAAAGTACGCAAAGCGTTACCGATTTGCCGTACAAACGCCGATGCGCACGATAAGTTTGGGTTTTGGGTCCTCATCGGAAGAAGTAGTTGTAACAAGATTGATTGACTGACCCAAACATTGTGTTTCGATATTCTAAGAAACCAAGCCAAAACATAAGATTCGTGTGCAAACACCGTGCAGTCTCTCTACTTTTACGACCGGCTATCAAAGTTTGGATACAGAAGATCGTCCGACGTGCCTGATCAGGGGCAAACATGCATACCAAGAGTTATAATCTTGTCCGACTTTGCGTCCGATGTCACCACACGCTGAAAGAAACATTTCAGGCAAGTACCTTCTATCAGATGCATGCCATGGGCGGATCCAGAGGGGGACAGGGGGTCCGGATCCCCCTGAAAAATCACAAAAATATAGGGTTTCCTAGAAATATTGATCCGGAGCCCCTAAAAATCACAAAGCTACCAAGCCAGCATTCAATGGTGGGCCATTATCGACAATGTCGTTTCACTGATGGGCCGATGGTGGTCCATTTTTAGTGGCATTTCGGTCCTCTCTCACTACCTCCTCTGACAAAATGCTCTGGATCCGCGCATGCATGCAGTGCGTGTGAATCGGCTGGATTGGAATTAAACTGCCGACGGACATAATTCATGCGCGGATCCAGAAAGTTTTGTCAGAGGGGATCCAACTTTGACAACGTTTTTTTAAGTTGATGAGGGGAGGGAGGATCCAAGATCCACTTTAAGCGGGCCATCATCGGCCCGCAAGCGAAACGCCATTAAATGGCGTTTCGCTGGCATGCCGATGATGGGCCAACATTGAATGCTGGCTTCGCAGCTGCGATTTTTCAGGGGATCCGGGCCTGTATTGCTAGAAAAACTCTATATTTTTGTTATTTTTCAGGGGGAGGGTCCGGACCCCCTTTCCCCCCCCCCTCTGGATCCGCACATGTTATTTCATGATATATTGGTACTTACAACGTGCAACAAAGACTCAGACGAACCTGTGCAATTGTGCATTCTCAATACAGCATTGGTGGCTAAGGTGTGTCAAGCATCACCACTTTTATGTTGAATTGTTTAATTGTGTGTCTCACGACTCAAACCACAACTTGGAAGAAAAGGCCCTTTTGTATATAAGCTTACCTAGCAAATTTACTCAGTTGTTTAACGTTGTTGTTTGCATGGCTTTTTTTTAAAGAAACAACATCTACTGCTTCTTGCGAATGCTCAATTTTGACGACCAGGCAGCGTATGACCAGTAAGTGACCTATATATCACTGGTATGACCTAAGTCCTTCATGGTGAACATAAGCTTAGATGTGCGTTTTCTCGCGGTAATTGTAAATCCTAATCCTTGCCCGAGGCATGTCTGTTTAATGTCTGTGACAATTTACTGACCAAGGAAATCCATGTTAATGACCATTGTGGAAGAATTCCGATGGATCGGATGCTTCTTATAAGGTAAAAATTTCGCCAATGAAGGGTTTTAAAAAATATTTGAACACGCTGCAGGTAGCCTGCACTGCTTTCCGTCGATAGTTGCATAGACAGCCTATACCAATAACATACATGAACTTTGTCACGTACGCTAGTGTAGGAAAGTCCGTGCTTTTAATGCGCTCTTGCCTTTGATCTTATCTGAAAGCATGTATCGCACAATTAGCAGACAAAAAGTATAGTATTCCGATCGGCACGTGCCAGATTACCCATTTAAGTGGAATGGAACCTTCCAATTGTCGCTACCGCCCACGCGCTGTACGTTAAAAGTAAACCGAGCACAGATGGGACAAACAGATAAACGGACATCGATTTTCAGTCGAAAATAACTTGTGTTCGTAATTTTAGAAATTCACTTTTCCAAAAAAGGTCAGTGTTCGATTTTTTAGGATGTTTTAAAAAATATTTTCGGCGATAATTTTAAGTGTTCGTAATTTTAGAGTGTTCGAAATTTTAGAACATTTACCGTAACCCGTATAAAATGACCACTCTCAGATAGACCAAAAATTGGTTTTCAAGACCAATTATCGCTTAATGCAGGTCAAATGTATTGCAGAATGCTCATTAAGATCTTTGTTTTGTCTATTTTTGAGTGGCTGTTTATCACAGGTTTTACTGTATTCAACCAAGTTGTCAATATTCAAATATGTGAAAACGTATCAAGTGTTTTTCTTTTAACCACTCAGAATATATCTTCTGATAGGAAATACTGAAAAGAAAACAACCATTTTGGGGATTATATATACTTAGAATAAGTGTCAATGAAACGTTAACTCTATATACACTATCAGTATTTTGAAAAATAAACTAATCTGGATGGCTGTTTTCCAGTTCGTGATTCTGGTTTATTGTAGACACGTTTTGAAATATAAAATGGTTCTGATAGCCCTGAAGCACTTTTCAGGTTTTTTGGAAGTTTAAAACTTCATTTTAAGAAACAAGCATGTTATTTTATACTCGAGAGATTTTCCTTGAAAACGCCATTAAAATGGTTTAAATTGTTGAACTAAACAGAAAGTGGGAATCAAACGTTTAGGACAACCAAAATATTACATTTTCCATGTGTACATTTACATATGTGTATGCTCTTGTTCACCATAATTGAGACATTTCGATGTAATATCAACATGTATTCCATAGGTCAATCACTGTCAGTCTTCATTTCATTAAATTTTTGCATGTCAAAGCAGGAATGAACACAAAGATCAGGAATCGATACAATCAAGTACCACGCCTGACCCAGGATACATTGAAAGTGACAAAAACAAAAGAAAACATCACATATATGAGAGCCAAGAGGTTAGCCATTTCCTGAAAGGTTACCATAAGGCTACAAGAAACAGACATGGCAGTATGGTAAAGACAAACACAAATAACAAAAAATCCACAAAGAAGTACCACCTTGGAACGGTCAGTCAGAAATTTACTGGAGGGCTTAAACTAGTTTCATGGTACAAACTTTACGCTTAATTCTGATGTGGATCAAGGTCTAGGCACATAGACGTTTGGTTTGCATGAAAGATCCCTAACTTATCAACGAATCATCTCTGGTACTTATAAATCAAGATATAAAAAGGGATAAAACAAAGACAAAGACTCAATAGTACATACAACTGAATACCGATGCAAAAGAAAAATCCAACAGCCAAATGCCGGTGGGCCAGACAACAGACGAAGCATCAGGCCCCAACCATCTCATCTAAAGATAAGCCAGAACCGTCATAGAACCTGAGGTCTGACCAGCCAGCATGCAATTAAAGAGGAAAGCAAAGTTGCCAACCTTGATTGGGTTGACCACCCCGGGTGACCACCAAGCATGCAGTTTGTTGCAATACATGAATGGTATAACCTATCTTTTTATGAGAAATTATTTTGATAAACTGCGCTGAAAAATTATTAGTGCCAGTAATTTTCTCTCATTTGTACACTTAGTCGCTTTTCGTGTTATTGCTGCGCCTGCTGCCAGCATTTTTTTTCAGGACCATTATAAGTCAAACGGTTTGGATCCAGATCTGGAACAACATTCTTTTGGTCAAGTTCTGTGCCCAAACTGTTGTTTGCAAATTTTATCAGAAAGGAAAGAGTTAAGGAAAGATAAACTTTGAATCGTGAAAAATAGAGGACCCCCCTACAAATATGTTCTTAAAAGGGTATCCTTTGGAAGCAAAGATTGCACCAAAAAAACTGAAACTAGAGTGTATAGAGTGAAATCAACAAGTGAATGTAGGTGGAAGGTGGTACAATTCTAATCTTCCAAAATGGAATGAAACAAGAATACCCACCAAATCCGAAGTAGAGTCCTCCCATTAAACCTTGGACAGTTGCTGACATTCCAACAGGTGCTATAACGCTAGCGTAGGCAGAGGCGGCAGCATACATCAATCCAAAACATACTCCATGTAACAGTTCTATTGGTAACACATACCAGGCATTTGTCAAGAAAGAATAGCATAAAAATCTCACAAAATATGCTAATAATGCAACATAAAGACATGGAATGTGTCCAACTAAATTTATTATTTTTCCTGACGCGAATAGCATAAGTATCTCTGTTATGGAATTCACTACCAAGCAAAGACCAAATATTAGTTGGCTAGCTCCTAAATCTTCCAAATACCAGAATAAAAAGCCTACGACTGCAAAATGAAACACTGATATAAAAGTAATAACCAACAGGAAGGCAGCGATCTTTGGCATGCATAAGAGCATTTTAATGTTTTCTAGCAATTGCCTTGTCTTTAAACTCTGAGAAGTTTTTACAATAGCAACAATTATTGAACCCAACACACATAACCCTGAATACAGATAAAATGAAAAAGAGTAGTCTGCACCAACTTTTGTTTTTCCTTTTATATACACAATTGACATTGATAGCATGGCAAATAAAGCATAGCCTACAGAACCCCATAATCTCTGATTTCCCCAGAGTGAACGTTTATCTTCCAATATATCATAAGCTATGGAATCAATCAAACTAGAGATAGGTGCAAGGAATATATTAGCTAAGAGGAAAGTACTTGTAAATATCCAAAACGTACTTGCACTATAATCATAGGTATTGCATGTTTCTATATTGTTTTGACATTCTGCTGTGCATCTCAACAGTTCTCTTTCTTGACATAAAGTATCCAATAAACTTTTGTCGAAATGATTCTGAAGACTACTTAAATATGTTTTGCAATTTATGTGAACTGTATTTGAAGATTGTTTTGATATATTATTTAACTTGTTGATGTATGTATACTCAGTTTGCTGATTTGTTTCGATATTTGAATCACTGCTATGTAACTCTGTCTGGCAAATCCATGTTTTAAAGCTCTTGGCAGTTTCGTTTAAGTAACTCTTCTTATTGCATTCACCAGACTCTGTTATTTTCCTACCACAATACAGTATATCACTACATGGTATATTATTTGGGTCATCTTGCTTAATTTTTATATCTGTTAAATACGTGTAGAAAATGCTAGCATTCAAAGCTGTCTCATTCCCCGTTGATAAAATACAACCAGAATGAAGGTTGAGAATATATATTCCTTTAATATCACATCCGAGAGCCATTTCTGTCACTGTATCACACTTGTTAACACGAGATCTCCTTGGGGTTAATAACAGCAAGCTATAGAAAGCAGCATTGAAGATAAGACAGATCATCAGAACCACTTTTGGCTTTCTTGTCTTATCTGCTATCACACCAAAGACTGGAATGATTAAAAATGAAAGGAAAGGCGTGCCACCCAATATGATTCCTGTTTCTGTAGACGATAGACCGAGCTGTTTCATGAACACTGGGATGAAAGGGAATAGTGCACCAATCGCTGAAATAAATTAGGTGAAAACATTCTTTAAACTTTATTATTGATCCTATCTATTTTTTAAATCCAGCTGATTTCCTAAGCTGCATTATGACGAGCATATTGCAGAGTATGCTATTAATATAATCATACCATTCTGAAAGTGGCTAATGACAAAATGATACTATTGTATATGTTCTTTGTATTTTTCATTCAGACTGTTGGATGACAAAACCATTTCAGACCCCAGAGAAAAAGTTTACAACTTACACGTGTTTGATTATTTATATTAGAAAACAAAATATGATTTCTTAGATACATATAAAATATCTAAAGAGAAAAAAACATAGGTAAATGTTTCCTGCATTTCAGTGATGGGTATTTTTTTCTTTAAAAATTATACTGTATATCTCCATTTCAAATATGATGTACAAATTTATATCGACGTGATATGATATAAGAGAGCACAGAGAACATTATTAGTAAAGCTGGAATCTTTTTCTCAGAGCAACTATTTTGAATACGCCTTGAAGTAAAAGTGAAATGGAACTGGGAAGCTAACAGTATATCGATAGACAGACTAACCTAAAATTAAAGTAGGAATACGCTAAAATTTAGCCAGATAGCATGGCTAGGATAACATTAACTACGGTATGAAACCTGATGGGGATGAAATGTGTTATCAGTTTGTATACATGATCAGTGTCATATATCAACATTCTTCATTAATTACATAATACGTTAAATAATACAGTCGTATAAATGACACTTATCGCATATTTGTTAAGTCATTGTGCATTTAAATTTTCTCTTCCAAACATTTTTACGCGATCATGGGGGACTCTGTCGAGCCTGAGAGTGTATAGGCTTGACTCCGCCTCAGGGCTCAGCCTTTGTTAGTCGCCTACATGTAGCTATATGTGACCAGTGCATGTACCAAAACCTCATAAGTTGGCTAAAAGTAAGCACATTATAGAGGTCTCTCCAGGGGGTAAATTGGGAACAATAGGACAAATGCTAATGGGAAATAAAGAGAATATTTTGGGAATAAGGAATTCACATAAGAAGACATTTTTTTTTATTTTGGGGGGACAGGGGAACAAGCCAAATTATTTCATATCGGGGAACATACTTGAGTCGACCAGCCAAATGGAATTCATTAACTAGTTCAGCGCTTTTAATTTACTGTCACAGTATTTTTTTTTTATTAAAAATCGATTCATTATAATATTTATAAGATCTGCGCCACGTTTTTGTTTGTTTGTTTTGCTTCGCAGATCAGCCTGTGAATCCAATACAGACGAATCAGCACCAACCACACGAAGCATGTAAAAGCGGGCCGTTATCGGCCCGCCAGCGAAACGCCATGTAGCTGGCGGGCCGAACAGTGGCCCGCTTTTACATGCTTCCTGGGATATTTTTCCGCTTTTTAAAAAGAAAAATGCTAGCTATATAATTTTTAACACATCGCTTTTTAATATCATTCTAGCTAGTAGATATTTAGCTGAGTAGGTAGGCTACGCATGGGAAAGTTTTCTTTAAACGAATGAAGCCCTTAAAGGGCCAGCCAGACCCAGAGTTTACAAAACTTTTTTCATGATTAACCCAATTGAGCATGGAACTCGTAAGTCTTCATAAACATCAAAATACAAACAATAATGCAATTTTGCTCAGATCAAAATACAACCTATTCATGGTAACTTGTCGTGGTCATTGATTATAAAATGCCAAACAATTGTTGGCATTTAAAATGTATGACTAGGACAAATTTTATAAGCATGCATGAACTAGCTGAGCATGAAAAGTTCTACAACCTCGGGGCTAGCCCTATATATTACATACCTCCTATAAAGATAAAGTAGATAATTTTCACAGGAAGCAAGCGCCTATTCACTGTATACCAATGCTTTTCCATAGCAACGAATCAAAGGTAAGATCAATCACCTGTGTGCAACAATGCAACTGTTTGATGTTAACTCTTTGTCTGCTAGCTCTGCTGATAACCTTTGCAAAGGGTTTGGACCCAGATCAGGACCGACAATTCATGGTCCAAACTGTTGAGCACTCTGATAGTGTTCCTGCAATGATGTTTTGAAAAAGTTAATTTTAAAAAAGCACCGACGACAACGAAAGCGCGAAAAATTATCCAGCATGTAAAGAGTTAACAATATCGAGGGCAGATCAAAAAGTTCTCAGCCTCAGATAGAGAAGTCGATATTGCTTAACTCTTTGCTTACTGATGTCGTCTGCTAGTTTTGACACAGATTAGGCCTGACAAAACGTCAGGCCTGATCTGAACCCAAAATGTTTGATACTCTGATTATATTCCTGAATTTTTTTTTAAAAAAAAAACAACAACAACAATTAAATTTGAAAAAAAAAACAGACGACAAAAAAACATGAAAAATTACCCAGTAGTCAAAGAGTTAATAATTCTGATATACAACAATAATATCAGGTATGATAACTATCCATCAAATCTGACTAGTTTTTTGTGTTAACACAGGCAGCCGATGCCATTTTGATAGAATATGTTATCATCCTAAGCATCAGCTCAGTCTGATCAGATTCTTCACTGCCCTTATAAAGGAAGTTTGGGTCCCTAGTTATCCACCGAGCGCACAACATACTCTGATCAGATTGGACGGATGCCCAGGCTGATCAGAGTCTTCGCTAGGCGCATACTCATTTTGTTGGTTTTGTTCTGATAAAGCCATACTTGTACTGACTGTATGTCTCGACTGTTCTAGGTGAGGCCGAAAACTTTTTTTATCAGCCCTCGAAATATTATAAGTAAATACGATAATTAATATACTGACCCACAAAAAGAAACGCATGATAAGCGTATAGATTAAAAAATCATTATAGTTCTACACTGTAAACAGCAGCAAAGTAGACAGCGGCAAAGTCAGTTTTGCATTTCTTTTGCTGTTGTTTTTGTTTTTCTGCCAACCAAATAAGGGGAAATGTGTTAATCGTCTTTGTCTAAAAGCTGCCGCATCCGTCATAATTATAGCAATTTAACGTTATTTAAGATTCTAACACACCTCGCCTATAGAGCCAACGGTAACAAACTGTGATATATCGCACAATAATTCACTGCTAAAGTGTGTGATAGCTGACGTCACTGGAAAATGACGTCACTCATGGCGTTAGACGGTGTAGCGTCGTTTTTACGCTTGAAAGACGTTACAATTACATGTAAAGGTATGCGACGTAGTCTAAGAATTGGCGGCAGTTCTTCAGTGCAATGGCGGAAAGTTGGAAGAAGCTGAAGACTTCGAATGTGTTTTCGTCGTTTACTGTGTGTTAGAATCGAAATTGATCAGCTCCAGTGCGTGAATTGATGAGTAATAATTCACTGTTTGTCAGTCAGTTGTACGACGATAAATCACTCGCGCTGCGCGCTCGTGATTTGATCTTCTTTACAACTGACCTCCAAACAGTGAATTATTACACAACAATTCACTGCTGGAGCTGATATATTTCTTAAGCAAGAGCCGTCACGTTGGAACTCACATTGGAGCTTATAGCGGGTTATTTAAAATGCTAGTTTTTAAAATATGCAAAATTAGTGCTTTTATACATATAACGCTCCAATCACTGGCAAAATTTAAATCCAAAGCAAGTGTGCATAGAATGTAGTTCCTGTAACAGGATAAGCTAAGTATCCCGTTGCAGGACCAGCACTTTGCATAGAATGAATAGAGGATCTTTCACCAGAGCTCACTTACATGACTTATTAAACGAGTTGGAGAAAAAAGATAAATGCGAGACTTGCCCATAAAGTGTACGCTAGGCTTATGTTCGAAACTTAGAATCTAGAATGTTAGCTACTCAAAAAGGCCATTTTCATGATTTACCAACTTGATAATGTAGATCTAGAAAGGCCACTCAAGTTCATGATTTGCCAACTTGATAATGAGGATACAGAAAGGCCGCTTTCATAATTTGCCAATCCAGAAAGACCGCTTTCATAATTTGTCAACTTGATAATGGAGATTCAGAAAGGCCACTTTCATAATTTGTCAATCCAGAAAGGCCACTTTCATAATTTGCCAATCCAGAAAGGCCGCTTTCATAATTTGCCAATCCAGAGAGGCCCCTTTCATAATTTGCCAATCCAGAAACGCCACTTTCATTATTTACCAATTCAGAAAAGCCGCTTTCATAATTTGCCAATCCAGAGAGGCCACTTTCATAACTTGCCAATCCAGAGAGGCCACTTTCATAATTTGCCAATCCAGAAAGGCCACTTTCATAATTTACCAATCCAGAAAAGTCGCTTTCATAGTTTTTGTCAACTTGATAATGAGGCTCCAGAAAGGCCAGTTTCATAATTTGCCAATCCAGAAAAGCCGCTTTTATAATTTGCCAATCCAGAGAGGCCACTCATAATTTACCAATCCAGAAACGTCACTTTCATAATTTGCCAATCCAGAAAGGCCACTTTCATAATTTGTCAATCCAGAAACGCCGCTTTCATAGTTTTTGTCAACTTGATAATGAGGCTCCAGAAAGGCCAGTTTCATAATTTGCCAATCAAGAAAGGCCGCATTCATATTTTTTGTCAACTTAATAATGAGGCTCCAGAAAGGCCACTTTCATAATTTGCCAACTTGATAATGAGGATCCATGAAGGCCGCTTTCATGATTTGCCAACTTGATAATGAGGATCCAGATAGGCCACTTTAATCATTTGCCAATCAAGAAAATGCCGCTTTCATAATTTGTCAACTTAATAATGCGGATCCAGATAGGCCACTTTCATAATTTGCCAATCCAGAAAGGCCACTTTCATAATTTGTCAACTTGATAATGAGGATCCAAAAAGGCCACTTTCATAATTTGCCAATCCAGAAAGGCCGCTTTCATAATTTGTCAACTTGATAATGAGGATCCAAAAATGCCACTTTCATAATTTGCCAATCCAGAAAGGCCTCTTTCATAATTTGTCAACTTGATAATGCGGATCCAGAAATGCCACTTTCATAATTTGCCAATCCAGAAAGGCCGCTTTCATAATTTGCCAATCCAGAGAGGCCACTTTCATAATTTGCCAATCCAGAAAGGCCACTTTCATAATTTGCCAATGCAGAAAGGCCACTTTCATAATTTGCCAACTAAATAATGTGGATCCTGGATCCAGAATTTACCATCTGTAGCTTATCCAATCAGGTAGCCATGTGATCTCTCGACAACCAGGGCTCATCATTGAAGCCATTTGCTAAAAGTAAACTCTAGGTGGTTCAAAAGTTACTGGCTTGCGAAAAAAAGGCAAAATGTCTTTTATTAATCCATCACTCTTCAGAAATATGTCATAGAAATACGAAGCAATTTCTTATTTTTTCATTTTTTATGATCCTTTTTTTAATTTTTTTTTAGCTAAAACCTTCGCTGAAGTTAAAGCCATTTTACTACAACTTTTTCCAGTTGGCTTAAGTTTTGGCTCTAACAAATTCTGCGCCAGGGTTAGCTTTGACCACATTGATAATCGACTTTTCTTTCTTGGATACAGTATATAAACCACGCCATATGAAAATGGCACTTATATCAGGTGAAGATGAAATTGCACATGATACATGCATTTTCACGTTCGCAAACACAGAGTATGTAATTGAAATGGATTGATGTTCAGACAAAACCAAACAAATAGCTAGCCATTCATGTACAGTGATAATAATAAGTGCTTATAGAGTGGAGCAGAGCATGTACTATAACACGGATGGAAAATATGCGTTTGTGTCATGACAAGGGGCATATGAGCCATGTCTTTGAATAACTACTTTTGTTCTTTAAAGAATAATCAAAGGTGAAGACCCGAACTGTGCATCTGCGCAGTCTGATCAGCGCTATTGCTATTCGCTGCATACGAGTATATAGTATAATACCTGCTTGTCAGTCTTTGCAGCTGGGCAGGTGTGTTTGTGTCTTCTTGCGCAGCCCAAAAGGCATTTTTCCTGCCGTTGCTCATATATATGACGAAAGACTTAATAACATATAGGCGACATATTAATGTAACTAATACTGCATGTTCCCTATACCCGTTACAAAGCATTCAAGTTGTATCCTATGTGGTGATTTCAGATTTTGTATCATCGATAAGATTAAAATGTTGTCTGCTATTGTCTTCTGCTGATAACTTTTGCAAACAGTTTGGACTCAGATTCCTGAAAGATTTTTTTTTTCGAAAAAGTTGATTTTGAAAAAAATCAACAGACTACAAAAAGCATGTTAAATTACCCAGCATGCAGAATCTTACCTTTGTATATTAGTGACTTCTAAAAGCGTTCTTTGGCAATCAGTGAAGACCCAGATGAAATGCCACATGGATCCACACTGTTTGCTAAGACAAAATGATCTTCAGAAAAAGAAATACAAATGTTTGTGTAAACGATAAGCTGTGACCTCTCATTATATACAATGGGTCATCCCAAGTTTACTATATCAAACCAGAAGGATTGATCCATTAGTGCATAAAGGGTTAAATTGTTCCATAATAATACAATAATATAATAATACATGTACAATAATATTACGTTCTAACTAGGATTAAGTCATGTCGGTTGAACCAGTACTAAACAGTCTGGCTCGAGGACCCATACCACTGAGCTACAATGAATGACCGTTTACAGAATAACGTTAGGCAGCAAGAACGGCAATACAATCAAGTGACAAATACAAAATACTTTATTCACTCAGGATTACAACATGTAACCAGCATGAGGCTCATAATCTTACGCATCAATTTTGCAACAACAACAACAACAACAACAACAACAACAACAACAACAACAACAACAACAACAACAGGTCAATTAGATGTGTAGATGGTAAGGGTATCGAAATGTGAGCAGGGGATCAAAATCCAAACCTTTATTCTGGAAATCTAGTATACATGTACCATTTACTATTCATTTCGATACCATTTCGACCATTAAATCTGAAATTTAGAAAAAAAAACTTTTTCGTCTGCTTTGGTGGAATCATGAGTATGCGAGAAGCAACCTAGTATTTGCTAGATAAGCCTCGTGTCTTTGTCCAGATCAGGCCTCATATGGATCCAAACTGCAATATGTGAAAGAACAGGAGCTTGAAGTTCGGTCCTTATATCACCTATATAGCTTCAAAACCAAAAGCTACGGTGTCATTACGTAGTACTGGTCATTACTACGCAATGACATTGTGAGTTTTTGGTTTTGAGGCTATAGGGGTGATTAAAGGATCGAACTTCAAGCTCCTGTGGTGAAAGTAGTTTCGCCCAAATGTACAAATTTCTGGTTGCTTATAAATTTTTCATGGCAAAATAAAAAAAAAAATACCAGAAATACATATATTTGGTCAAAATACTTTCAAATATATATTGTAGTTGGATAACTGTAGTTCTATAGTTTTTATCTAAATTCACCCAGTATGCCACAATATTGCAAACCAAGAAGTAACTCAACATGCTGCCGAGTGCTCTAAACTTAATTTTTTGTTTTTACAGGAAAATTTTGAAAGCAGCATCCCCTTAAACTGGTGCACTGCATATATATAGCCAGCGCACGATAAAACAACAAAATAGCATGTGCACTCAGCTAAGGCCAAGATCAGCCCGGTCTGGCCAGAATCTACACTGTCCACATTAAGAAACAAAATGCCTAAAATTAAATAGAGTGAAGAACATATAGTACTTACATCTCCATACCCTCCTCGTGCATTGGCTGAAATGAACTTTAAACATAGGGTACAAAAATTAAATATTTAAATAAATGCCTAAAGTACATACAAGTATTTGTATAATCTCCTATTATGCGAATCCAGCTTATTTTTGTTTTCACATACACACATAAATAATGAAGATAAAGTAGTTTTCATAATTACCAGACATGCTCTAATCAGCGCTCATCCAAAACATATTCGGTGACTTTAAAAAAATAAAAATAAAAATAAATTGTGGTCAGAATAATCGATTTGCGACCAGCACACAGCAAAATCAGCAACAAGCAAATACTCTAAACTCAGAAGATAACAAAATGTTAGTGAGGCAAAAATGGTTATTTCGAAAGGACAGAGTGCCTGTGCTAACATTAACTTTTAAGCACACGAAAACAAATTTCTTAGCACACTGTGCGCTTATCAATGATAATACGGAAATTTGAGTTGAAACGAGTCACCAAAGGCCATAAGATACAAGTGCATGTCTTCATACCGTTTACACGCAATTACTTTAATTCATTGTTTGTAATATTGTCCCACACCATGACTTGCGCATTATTTACGATAAAATGTTGATTCTATTTCTGTGAATACAGGTGCGAGAGCACTGACATATACTATCAGGAGCATATTAATTTCCTGACCAGCAGCTCCTTGAAATACTGACGTATGGTCTACATAAGTAGTATAGGCCCCACTATAGCGCATTTGACGTCACTTCCGGTCCAAGATGGCGGCCCCCACGACTTCCGATCCAAGATGGCGGCCCCCACGACACCAAGATGGCGGCCCCCACGAAGTCAGATACGAGATGGCGGCCCCTGTGACGCGTTCGGTTACACCTCGGAGGGTGAGTCAACGCCCTAGACCACGAGAAGGTAGCGTCACGTCCTAGAGCGCGGTGTCGTTCTTCTATATACAAGGGTGAGGGGCCTCTCATGTATCGAACGAACACGGATCTGGAGGAGTCTATATTGAGGATTTCCGGGTGGTTTTTTTACGCAGTTCAGAACGAGATCCAGTCTTTAATGGTGTAGCGCGTCGCAGCGCTCGGTTTATCCCGTTCACCGGGTGGACCCTTTTTTTTCAGCACGGTCCTTTCACGTCTTTTGGGCGGGTTCGGCGTTTTCTTCTCCATTGTTTTGCCATCCAATAGCCTCTGGCACTTCTCGTAAGGGACTAGGACTAGCTTTTCCATTATTCTAGCTCCGATTTCAAATGGGCCAACGTTATCTTTAGAAGTGTACGAATAAACTTTTGTTTACCGCCAAGGGCCTCCACCTTTCTTTGGTAACCCAGAGTCCTATCACCCAAGATGTACAGTTGGCGTCTGGAGCGTCTCAGGAGTACTTTTTCCGAAGGCGTCAACACGATCCTAAATTTGATAATATTGTGCGTGATTTCGCTCAATGCTTTGATCTGACCTGGCGTAATCGTTCTTAACAGGGCTTTTCTCTGGGCAGAGTCGGTCTGTCCGAATAATTTTAGAAAATGTCTGTGTTCTTTGAGGAGTCTCATTATGGTCATTCTTACGCGTTAGGGTCTCCTTCTTACGTCAGTCGATACACCAAGGGATCTTGCCCGGGAAACACTCTACTCCTCAAACGGTATTGGTCGTCCCCGTGAGGACTCGTATCCACTATCAAATAACCCTGTTTGGAACCGAGAGCGTCTTCGTAGGCTTTTATGAACCCTTTTACACGGCCCGGGTATAGCTGTCGACCAAGTATACCTACTTGGGAAATGTCTCTCAAATTCTTCATCAACACCAAGTACCACGTATTTAAAGCTATGGTCCTGGCGTGTTTCCCTCTCGGATATAAATTCTGGGTAATTAAAATGACGCTGACGCATTTGTGGTGGGTTCCCTGCGTAAACAATAATTCCATCTCTTTGTCCTCTACCACTCTATGCATGAGATCGTCGATCACGATCAATTTGTGACGGCGGTCCGCGGTGAACTCTTCTAACTCTTCGGAAGAAGGTAATCCTTGTTTACTCCTAAAGTTCTTTAAGGTTCGTTCCATCTCGTCGAATAAGGGTTGGTAAATTCCGTAACAATAGAGAATCTGGCAAGGCGGATCTCTACTATACATGTTCCGAATGTGAGTCAAGAATCGGTAAACCCATCTCGTTTTTCCGCTTCCCGTCTGTCCACTGACGCAAATGCTGGAGCAGGGTTCAAAAGGCAAGGTGCACTTCACTTTTTTAGCTTAGGATTCGGAAGGGCGTATCCTATGCAACTACTCAGTAGACTGATCCAAAGTTCCGTCGAGCCGTTCTGTAGGGATATGTTGGTGATTGACGTGATGATAATGACGTACACGATGAGCATTTGAGAAAAGTACACGATTTCGGCTTTAGGCACTCTAGTCCCTAGTAAGTGCCACCTTTCCTCTGATGATCGAGTCTCGCTGTCTGATTTAGGATAAGGAAAATTTTCCCTCGTATTGGTTTCGATATCGTTCATCTTTTTAGGTGATCCTGCAAACTGCTATTCTTACTACTTTAGATCACTTCTCACGTACGTAGAGTTCCAATTCGATCAGGGTGGGGTAGACCGCGTCATCGATTTGAGTCGTGGTCTTTATACCAGTGATGACCACCTTACCGGTATGAAAACAGCAAAAGTTGACTCTATCTATTTTGAAGTTTAGCGCTGGAAATATTTCCGGTTCGTAGAGAAGGCTTCTTTCTTCAGCTAACCTATATAAGTCTAATCCACCACTTAAGGTATGGCTGGCCGAGACCGTGATGATCTTGACATCTGTGAGGTACACTGGGCATCCATATTTTTGCAACAGCCTGGCATATCTACAAAGTCTCTGTCGACCCTCACGGAAGCTAGATGCTTTTCCATTAGAATTGATGACGCCATTGGCAAACACTAAACAATTGCCACCAATGTTACTATGTTGCCATATAAGGCTGGGAAATGACCTCGGCTCATATCGGCAATTCCTCAAGCGCTGGCACAACGATATCAAGTCTATGGTACAGTTCAAATGAGCGCTACATACAACGTTGGTAATTTTCATGGTGGAGTGAGTTGCAACGGGAATTGTTAACGTATTTATAAGTGTCCTAGTCACGTGACTAATTATAGTCTTTCACGTCTGCTTCCGGTATCCAGCTATCGTATTTCTTGGGCCAATGCAACCAACGCACCAGGACTTCTTTCCGTTTGTTACGTACGCGTTTCTTTAGTATCTTTTCCACCCGGTATTCCGTTGTAGGGTCGATAGTCACGGGTTGTAATTCGGGTTCGTAAAATGTACCTTCGACTCTCTCACCATCCCAGTCCAGTATGGTATAAACGGGTACGCCCTCTCTTCTAAACCGAGTGTCAATCTTGAACAGTTCCCCGGTCCACTTTTGGGAATACTCTCTGTCAATGGGTCCAGTTACCATCATAGAGAATGGGTGTCTAAATGTCATTTCCTTCAATGGTTGTGACTGGTCGGTATATTTCCCACTGCAATGGACATTGCGTTCATGTCTTTGCAATGCATCACGCCTACTATAGGACTGGTTGCAGATCAAACACCTGATCATTTTGTCTCAGTTAGTATTGCTTGTCTACCTTCATACGGGTGTCATCCTTCTTACGATCATTGGATCATTGTTACCACCACCACCACCGACAACACCACCAGCACCGACACCAACCACCACCACCACCACAGACACCACCACCACCCACCACCACCACCACCACCGACACCACCACCACCCACCACCACCACCACCACCACCGACACCTACAACCACCACCACCAAACACCACCACCACCACCACCACATGGTGGACCATTGTTTCCTGACTGTACATTCACTACATCCTCACTGTATCCCACTGTACCCCAACTGAACCCTCACTGTGCCCCAATATACCCTCACTGTACCCCACTGTACTCTCACTGTATCCTCCCTGTACCCTCACTGTATCCCACTGTACCCCAACTGAACCCTCACTGTGCCCCAATGTACCCTCACTGTACCCCCACTGTACTCTCACTGTATCCCTAATGTATCCTCCCTGTATCCTCAATGTATCCTCCTTCTCTCCTCCTCCTCACCCTCTCCTCCTCCCTCCTAATCCCAATGTACCCCAACTGAACCCTCACTGAGCCCCAATGTACCCTCACTGTACCCCACTGTACTCTCACTGTATCCTCCCTGTACCCTCAATGTATCCCACTGTACCCCAACCGAACCCTCACTGTATCCTCACGGTGCCCCAATGTACCCTCACTGTATCCTCACTGTACCCCACTGTACTCTCACTGTATCACCACTGTATCCTCCCTGTACCCTCAATGTATCCTCCTTCCCTCCTCCTCCTCGCCCTCTCCTCATCCCTCCTAATCCCACTGTACCCCGACTGAACCCTCACTGTGCCCCAATGTACCCTCACTGTATCATCACTGTACCCCAATGTACTCTCACTGTATCCCCACTTTATCCTCCCTGTACCCTCACTGTATCCTCCTTCCCCCCTACTCCTCACCCTCTCCTCCTCCCTCCTAGCTCCATTATGAATTTGAACTATCATGATCACTGTTTTTACGGCCATTATACTCGTTGTAGAACGTTCTATCATCGTAGGTTCACCGGTAATTGTGGGTTGACCATGATTTTATAATGATTAAGCATAACAGTTTCGCTTTAAACAACCAGTCGTCAGCATTTACGCTATGTATAGTCTTAAGATGATGTACTATATTTAGCACATCCTTTCTATGGCATATTGGACACTGGAACTTGTATCTATGAGGCATAGTTTTGATCTGTTTTTAAACACCATTTAAAACGAAACTTTATGTATATCAGCTTGCTGGGCAAGCCTTTCCTTTTAAATCGAAACTTTTATAATACAAACGCGAACCTTCCTTTAAAAACGACACTTTTATGTATAACCTGGCAAGCCTTTCCTTTTAAATCTAAACGCTTATAATACAAGTGCGAGCCTTCCTTTTAAAACGACACTTTTATGTTTCAGCTTCCTGGGCAATGCTTTTCACGCGTTCTTATAACGCGAAGATGAATCACGCTATAAAAAAAAAACGTGTGGCGTTCGAAAACACCAGTTTACAAACGTTTGAGCTAAATAGTATCATTTAAACTGTTCAATTTGCATGTTTATTGTTCGACTGTCATATTAGCTATGACTCGATTGCATGCGATGCGCAT
The DNA here is from genome assembly GCA_964019695.1 of Loripinus fragilis. Lineage (NCBI taxonomy): Eukaryota > Metazoa > Mollusca > Bivalvia > Lucinida > Lucinidae > Loripinus > Loripinus fragilis. The sequence goes on from OZ026521.1 coordinate 31,710,432, forward strand.
TATATAGCGAGAGGTTTTTTCTGATTGGTCAATAATTAATCATAGTAATATCGTTATAAATGTATATATCATAAGCCATACATTTCGCAATTCGTCTCTAGACTATGAACAGACGATACGTAAGTTGAATTTAGGGGTTAATTGTCTCATGTACCTACCTGTACACGAGCAGCGAAGGCTCTGGCGAGTCTGCGCTGATGTACCAGCTTGTGTTAAGTCGTTGATGAATACTTTTAAGAAATCTTTATGAGCGTAGGACGCCTAGTCACTGCGAGAGTTAGGAAAGCTCTGTAATGCGATCATGAGTCGACTATTTAATGTCTACATACGATGATGTCATCCAAAATGGCCGTCGCTCATGCGCAAAGAGAGCATTTAATTAAACAACATCTATATCCGTACTTTGTACATTAGTTCTCAGGTAAATATAGACTCTGACAAAGGCGAAGAATGAGTGGTGTATTTATTCACCCTAGACATTTAGCATGAAAAGGGCGAAATCGCCATCGCCGTTCCTAGTACACGCTATAGATACATCAAACGTCTGGTCCGATGGACAGGCTCATCTGCTTGAATAACGCACTCTGATCAGTAAATTCGATGTTGAACAGGGAAGACCCAACGCAATGATACAGCAAAGTCGTCCGTATTGAAAAGGTGGGTTTTCCGTGGGCCTGTCTCAATTCCTCCTGAATTGTAAAATCGATAAGCAATTTCAAAACATGGATCAAAGTGAATGCAGCCGGTCAGATCCGGTCAGCAGCTGATTATATTGCTGAATGAATTGAGACAGGCCCACGGAAAACCCACCTTTTCAATACGGACGACTTTGCTGTATCATTGCGTTGGGTCTTCGCTGTTCAACATCGAATTTACTGATCAGAGTGCGTTATTCAAGCAGATGAGCCTGTCCATCAGACCAGACGTTTGATGTATCTATAGCGTGTACTAGGAACGGCGATGGCGATTTCGCCCTTTTCATGCTAAATGTCTAGGGTGTATAAATACACCACTCATTCTTCGCCTTTGTCAGAGTCTATATTTACCTGAGAACTAATGTACAAAGTACGGATATAGATGTTGTTTAATTAAATGCTCTCTTTGCGCATGGGCGACGGCCATTTTGGATGACATCATCATATGTAGACATTAAATAGTCGACTCATGATCGCATTACAGAGCTTTCCTAACTCTCGCAGTGACTAGGCGTCCTACGCTCATAAAGATTTCTTAAAAGTATTCATCAACGACTTAACACAAGCTGGTACATCAGCGCAGACTCGCCAGAGCCTTCGCTGCTCGTGTACAGGTAGGTACATGAGACAATTAACGCCTAAATTCAACTTACGTATCGTCTGTTCATAGTCTAGAGACGAATTGCGAAATGTATGGCTTATGATATATACATTTATAACGATATTACTATGATTAATTATTGACCAATCAGAAAAAACCTCTCGCTATATAATGCGCATCGCATGCAATCGAGTCATAGCTAATATGACAGTCGAACAATTTAATAAACATGCAAATTGAACAGTTTAAATGATACTATTTAGCTCAAACGTTTGTAAACTGGTGTTTTCGAACGCCACACGTTTTTTTTTATAGCGTGATTCATCTTCGCGTTATAAGAACGCGTGAAAAGCATTGCCCAGGAAGCTGAAACATAAAAGTGTCGTTTTAAAAGGAAGGCTCGCACTTGTATTATAAGCGTTTAGATTTAAAAGGAAAGGCTTGCCAGGTTATACATAAAAGTGTCGTTTTTAAAGGAAGGTTCGCGTTTGTATTATAAAAGTTTCGATTTAAAAGGAAAGGCTTGCCCAGCAAGCTGATATACATAAAGTTTCGTTTTAAATGGTGTTTAAAAACAGATCAAAACTATGCCTCATAGATACAAGTTCCAGTGTCCAATATGCCATAGAAAGGATGTGCTAAATATAGTACATCATCTTAAGACTATACATAGCGTAAATGCTGACGACTGGTTGTTTAAAGCGAAACTGTTATGCTTAATCATTATATAATCATGGTCAACCCACAATTACCGGTGAACCTACGATGATAGAACGTTCTACAACGAGTATAATGGCCGTAAAAACAGTGATCATGATAGTTCAAATTCATAATGGAGCTAGGAGGGAGGAGGAGAGGGTGAGGAGTAGGGGGGAAGGAGGATACAGTGAGGGTACAGGGAGGATAAAGTGGGGATACAGTGAGAGTACATTGGGGTACAGTGATGATACAGTGAGGGTACATTGGGGCACAGTGAGGGTTCAGTCGGGGTACAGTGGGATTAGGAGGGATGAGGAGAGGGCGAGGAGGAGGAGGGAAGGAGGATACATTGAGGGTACAGGGAGGATACAGTGGTGATACAGTGAGAGTACAGTGGGGTACAGTGAGGATACAGTGAGGGTACATTGGGGCACCGTGAGGATACAGTGAGGGTTCGGTTGGGGTACAGTGGGATACATTGAGGGTACAGGGAGGATACAGTGAGAGTACAGTGGGGTACAGTGAGGGTACATTGGGGCTCAGTGAGGGTTCAGTTGGGGTACATTGGGATTAGGAGGGAGGAGGAGAGGGTGAGGAGGAGGAGAGAAGGAGGATACATTGAGGATACAGGGAGGATACATTAGGGATACAGTGAGAGTACAGTGGGGGTACAGTGAGGGTACATTGGGGCACAGTGAGGGTTCAGTTGGGGTACAGTGGGATACAGTGAGGGTACAGGGAGGATACAGTGAGAGTACAGTGGGGTACAGTGAGGATACAGTGAGGGTATATTGGGGCACAGTGAGGGTTCAGTTGGGGTACAGTGGGATACAGTGAGGATGTAGTGAATGTACAGTCAGGAAACAATGGTCCACCATGTGGTGGTGGTGGTGGTGTTTGGTGGTGGTGGTTGTAGGTGTCGGTGGTGGTGGTGGTGGTGGGTGGTGGTGGTGTCGGTGGTGGTGGTGGTGGTGGTGGGTGGTGGTGGTGTCTGTGGTGGTGGTGGTTGGTGTCGGTGCTGGTGGTGTTGTCGGTGGTGGTGGTGGTAACAATGATCCAATGATCGTAAGAAGGATGACACCCGTATGAAGGTAGACAAGCAATACTAACTGAGACAAAATGATCAGGTGTTTGATCTGCAACCAGTCCTATAGTAGGCGTGATGCATTGCAAAGACATGAACGCAATGTCCATTGCAGTGGGAAATATACCGACCAGTCACAACCATTGAAGGAAATGACATTTAGACACCCATTCTCTATGATGGTAACTGGACCCATTGACAGAGAGTATTCCCAAAAGTGGACCGGGGAACTGTTCAAGATTGACACTCGGTTTAGAAGAGAGGGCGTACCCGTTTATACCATACTGGACTGGGATGGTGAGAGAGTCGACGGTACATTTTACGAACCCGAATTACAACCCGTGACTATCGACACTACAACGGAATACCGGGTGGAAAAGATACTAAAGAAACGCGTACGTAACAAACGGAAAGAAGTCCTGGTGCGTTGGTTGCATTGGCCCAAGAAATACGATAGCTGGATACCGGAAGCAGACGTGAAAAACTATAATTAGTCTCGTGACTAGGACACTTATAAATACGTTAACAATTCCCGTTGCAACTCACTCCACCATGAAAATTACCAACGTTGTATGTAGCGCTCATTTGAACTGTACCATAGACTTGATATCGTTGTGCCAGCGCTTGAGGAATTGCCGATATGAGCCGAGGTCATTTCCCAGCCTTATATGGCAACATAGTAACATTGGTGGCAATTGTTTAGTGTTTGCCAATGGCGTCATCAATTCTAATGGAAAAGCATCTAGCTTCCGTGAGGGTCGACAGAGACTTTGTAGATATGCCAGGCTGTTGCAAAAATATGGATGCCCAGTGTACCTCACAGATGTCAAGATCATCACGGTCTCGGCCAGCCATACCTTAAGTGGTGGATTAGACTTATATAGGTTAGCTGAAGAAAGAAGCCTTCTCTACGAACCGGAAATATTTCCAGCGCTAAACTTCAAAATAGATAGAGTCAACTTTTGCTGTTTTCATACCGGTAAGGTGGTCATCACTGGTATAAAGACCACGACTCAAATCGATGACGCGGTCTACCCCACCCTGATCGAATTGGAACTCTACGTACGTGAGAAGTGATCTAAAGTAGTAAGAATAGCAGTTTGCAGGATCACCTAAAAAGATGAACGATATCGAAACCAATACGAGGGAAAATTTTCCTTATCCTAAATCAGACAGCGAGACTCGATCATCAGAGGAAAGGTGGCACTTACTAGGGACTAGAGTGCCTAAAGCCGAAATCGTGTACTTTTCTCAAATGCTCATCGTGTACGTCATTATCATCACGTCAATCACCAACATATCCCTACAGAACGGCTCGACGGAACTTTGGATCAGTCTACTGAGTAGTTGCATAGGATACGCCCTTCCGAATCCTAAGCTAAAAAAGTGAAGTGCACCTTGCCTTTTGAACCCTGCTCCAGCATTTGCGTCAGTGGACAGACGGGAAGCGGAAAAACGAGATGGGTTTACCGATTCTTGACTCACATTCGGAACATGTATAGTAGAGATCCGCCTTGCCAGATTCTCTATTGTTACGGAATTTACCAACCCTTATTCGACGAGATGGAACGAACCTTAAAGAACTTTAGGAGTAAACAAGGATTACCTTCTTCCGAAGAGTTAGAAGAGTTCACCGCGGACCGCCGTCACAAATTGATTGTGATCGACGATCTCATGCATAGAGTGGTAGAGGACAAAGAGATGGAATTATTGTTTACGCAGGGAACCCACCACAAATGCGTCAGCGTCATTTTAATTACCCAGAATTTATATCCGAGAGGGAAACACGCCAGGACCATAGCTTTAAATACGTGGTACTTGGTGTTGATGAAGAATTTGAGAGACGTTTCCCAAGTAGGTATACTTGGTCGACAGCTATACCCGGGCCGTGTAAAAGGGTTCATAAAAGCCTACGAAGACGCTCTCGGTTCCAAACAGGGTTATTTGATAGTGGATACGAGTCCTCACGGGGACGACCAATACCGTTTGAGGAGTAGAGTGTTTCCCGGGCAAGATCCCTTGGTGTATCGACTGACGTAAGAAGGAGACCCTAACGCGTAAGAATGACCATAATGAGACTCCTCAAAGAACACAGACATTTTCTAAAATTATTCGGACAGACCGACTCTGCCCAGAGAAAAGCCCTGTTAAGAACGATTACGCCAGGTCAGATCAAAGCATTGAGCGAAATCGCGCACAATATTATCAAATTTAGGATCGTGTTGACGCCTTCGGAAAAAGTACTCCTGAGACGCTCCAGACGCCAACTGTACATCTTGGGTGATAGGACTCTGGGTTACCAAAGAAAGGTGGAGGCCCTTGGCGGTAAACAAAAGTTTATTCGTACACTTCTAAAGATAACGTTGGCCCATTTGAAATCGGAGCTAGAATAATGGAAAAGCTAGTCCTAGTCCCTTACGAGAAGTACCAGAGGCTATTGGATGGCAAAACAATGGAGAAGAAAACGCCGAACCCGCCCAAAAAACGTGAAAGGACCGTGCTGAAAAAAAAGGGTCCACCCGGTGAACGGGATAAACCGAGCGCTGCGACGCGCTACACCATTAAAGACTGGATCTCGTTCTGAACTGCGTAAAAAAACCACCCGGAAATCCTCAATATAGACTCCTCCAGATCCGTGTTCGTTCGATACATGAGATCGAGGCCCCTCACCCTTGTATATAGAAGAACGACACCGCGCTCTAGGACGTGACGCTACCTTCTCGTGGTCTAGGGCGTTGACTCACCCTCCGAGGTGTAACCGAACGCGTCACAGGGGCCGCCATCTCGTATCTGACTTCGTGGGGGCCGCCATCTTGGTGTCGTGGGGGCCGCCATCTTGGATCGGAAGTCGTGGGGGCCGCCATCTTGGACCGGAAGTGACGTCAAATGCGCTATAGTGGGGCCTATACTATTTACATAAAAGCCTTTGTGTACTTCTCTCTCTCTCTCTCTCTCTCTCTCTCTCTCTCTCAGAGGTCAGTCAGACATTATATCCAGGTTAAATTATCCAGCACCATATAAAACAATTGCGTAGCCGGAACGTTAAAAAAGTTGGCAATCAAAGGCAGACTACTGGATCAAGCAGTGATTCTCTTCAATTGCGCCCTGATCATAATGGGAACTTCTCTTAAAGGAAAGAATTTGCTCCCAGAAAGAGCGAATTCTTTCCTTTAAGAGCAGTTCCTTATGGCATGAGTATCTCTTTTGCAACATTAGGTGACCTCCCTTGAATGCTACTATTTCTATTACGCACGTGCGTGACTGCGCAATGGGAGGCTAGCTATGCCAATGTAAACACTAATGATTAACTAGAATGAGTCAATCGATGGGCGGGCCCATCGCAAAGATCAGCACTTACATTAAATACCACATAGTATGCTCTCTTTTTTAACCTAGACCCTTACCAGCAATCTAAAACCCATGTTGTCATCTATACACCATAGACAACCAGTGTCCCAAATATGAACAATTAATTGTTGACGTTACAAACCATATAGACAGATTTTTATATGTATTTTTGACCTTGACCTTTGAAGTAAATGTCATATCAGGAAACTGAAACCATTGACATCTACACACCTAAGGTGATCAGATGTTTTGTATATTAGACCTTGGCCTTTGACTCATAATGTCGATCCGAAAGCTGTGTTGCATATACCACCCTATTCGCGACCATTATGCCAAATATGAACACTCTCCTTCGAAAAATGTTAGAAGAGTTCGCGTTACGAGCCATAAGAATAAAACTAAGCATATTTGACATTGATCTTTGACTCCACTTTCTTATACTTTAATTGCCATATGCACACCATAAGCCAACATTGTGCCAAATATAAACACCCTCAATCAAAATACATGTATGAATTATGAGTTGGCGTTAAATGCGATATAACATATTTTTAAAAGTTAATTTGACCCTAATCTCTGACTCCAAGGACATAGTGGCTATCAGAAACATTTGTAGTCATCTACACACAGTAAGCAAACTGTGCCATCCATCAAAAGTTTAAGAGGAATTTGCGTTGCGAGCCACAGTATATTTAACCTTGACCTATGACTCCATGGTCGTATTAGCGATCCGAAACCTTCGTTGTCATCTACACTCCATAGCCAATCATTGTTCCAAATTTAAACAACCACCATCAATAAAATAAGTAAAAAAGGGGTTTGCGTTACGATCCATAAAACAGATTTTATATATACACTCAGTGGCCATAAGTGAGTTCCCAAATAAGCTTATAGGAAATTGACAAAAAATATGGTCTGAAACAATGGTCTTTTCTAGTCAATTAAGGCAATTTACCCAAATGGTAATTGCCCTGGATAAATATACAGGGTATATGTTTACGTCATCACCAAATTATATGACGTCATCATCTGTTGCTATGGCGATATTGTGTATCACAAACATTGGCTCTATTTCTTAAAAAAAGATAGCAGGTGTTGAAAAATTGCTGTAAAAATGTCAGAATGTAACATTTTTTATTGAAAATTTGCAGAAAGTATTTGAAATATACTGGAAAGCATCCTGTTAAAGTTCAAATTAGTATACACACTGAAAATAAAATAATGCAGAGCAGAGAACTGGACGGAAAATAATGCCACGAAAATGATCAGACTGCAGTATACTTTGGCTGTAAAACAAACTAAATAAACAAATGCAGGAATATGGGGTATGTATGTTTTGTGAGGTATCATAACAGTGTTCTGTTTGAAAATAACATTTTTTGAATAAATGTTGATGGATATAAGCTATGGTTGGATCCTAAGAAAATCTGCTAATTTTCACTGTCAGTCCTGCATTGGTGCCACAAACAGCATAACCAGTGTTATAATGTTGTGTAATAATTATTTTCAGTTGAAAGCACCATTTAGGGTTACATTTTTACAGGCCATTTATTTTTTTAAGAAGAACTATCCTATTATTTCGTATGAAAGTTTGGGTACCCCCTCGTAAAGCAAAATCTGACCAAGGGGATAGGTATCGCCGGGTGCTGTCTTTTCGATTTGAAAGAATGAAACATTTAAAGACTAATTGCTTCAAACACACATATAGAGACCCTAGAAAGACTGATACTTGTTGTTAAGTTACCATTTGGATTAATTCAATAATATGACGGTTAATAAATAAGGAAGATGTACACACATCTTGTTCACTGCTCACGATTATAACATATTAGCACCATTATCAACAAAAACATACAGAAAATAAGCAATATCTATAGTCATGTAAAAACAGAATAAGTTTAGAACCATCATGAAATTTTCAAACTGTTTCAGAAATCAGGGGTGGTTGAAATGAATAACACCCATACACTCTAGATGATATTATTTCTTTAATAATCTAGCATTTTTAAGTTGAAAAATAGTAAATAGTGATATGTTGAAAATTTCAGATAATTTGCACTCCTCGTTTTTAATTTATACAAATTTTAAATGTACTTAAATTTTTGCAAATGAAACAACGTTTGCCGTTTTGGGAACTCATTTATGGCCACTGAGTGTATATTGACCTTTGATTCCAGGGTCAAATGGGCGACAAGAAACCATTGTTGTCATCAGCACTTTATAGGCAATCACATTGCCCAATATGGACTCTTTTCATAAAAAATGTTGGATGGCTGTTGCTATTATAGATTTGCCTGCTAATAAACTTGGCTCTGTGAGATTTTCCTTAATTTTAATATACTTGGATGATTCTCAGTTACACATATAAAATTTTCACCTATATTTTGGCTACGTTTACAAAAAGTATTTAAAAATGCCACAAACTTCCTGCTGATCATTGACCAGTTTATTTTCTTCAAATGCATACCTATATTGGTTAAAATGGTTTAACAATCACCACAAATCGTTTGACTACTGTCTCCGAAACATCTTTCAAAAAAATATTTGTTTACAGATTTTCTTTTGGGCCTTGTAACTAGATTCTCCGTTGTCTGAATTTTACAGAGTTGTTAGAATTTCTACATTTCTAAAATTTATTAAAAACATTTTTTTTTCATAAGAGTGGCGTACTTAAAGGCAGGAGTGGGGTATATAAGGAAAAATAAGCCTCAATTCTGGCACTTTCTGTTATGCACTCAAGCTGTGAAGATCTCCAGGAGCTCTTGGGGCTTATCTCTAATTTGATTGGCTAATCCAAAAAACTTTGAAAATGATTGACACCTGTTATAAGCTCAGTAGCCATGTGTTTTGTCATATGGGGTATTCTGCAATCACTATCAATTATTAGGAATTTAGTCAAAACCTAAGCAATAAAATTTGAATTTTGAAAAAAAAATATTTTGGATATTTTTCTTTATATCGAAATTTTAGAAAAATAGATCAATATTTGCAACTATTTTTTTATTATAAATCATTAAGCAGAAAAATTAATAGAAATAATATATTATTTTTTCATCTATATATTTTTATTATAGGCTTTATAACATTCTTTTTTTTTTCAAATCACTAAAAAGATCGTTTATTGTGACAAAATGGACAAATTATATAAAAAAAAGCTCTAATTAACAAAGTCTCATTTATTTTACATTTTTTCTTACTTTTTATACTAATCCAAACTAAGATAATCACATACATGTAATGATACTTTAAAAATTACTGCCTGTGAAAATAAATGAGGTGAGTCATGTTTGTTGTGTGTCCACTGGTTCATAATTACTCTGTAATTACTCAAGACAATTGGTATTTAGCTTTCTGTGGTCCTACACGGTCCAAAGATCACAAAACTGTTAACTGTGAGTGTTTGTTTATACAGCTATTAGCATCAATCGCATGGTTGCACAGTCACCTTTTGTTTTCTTACTTTTGATTAATATTTGTTCAGGGTAAATCTTACAAAGTTTAATTTAGAAAACGGCGAAGATCCAGATCAGCTGTTCTGATGTGAACGTTTATGTGAACAGCAAATGATGTGGTGAGTCTGCACCAGCAACCACAGGAATTCTGTGCAACCATCAGTGCGTTGTATCAATGCGTCAAAAAATGCTCCCAGTGCGTTGTAATAAAAATTCCTCAATAAAACATTTGCTAGTTTACCAAGAAAAAAAACCAAAGTAGTAATCGTTTTTTGGATGTTATTTCATGGGAATATGACACCAGCTGCGCTTAGACATGCAGATTTCACTCAATTTAGGCAGTTACACTAGAAAAAAGGACCTGTCACGGCAAAACTCTAGAACTTTGTTGGATTTGCAGTCCAAACCATGAATTAAATCACCAATTGCTTAGCAGAGTCATAAACTGCAATGTTACCGGTGGTCTGTGTGCCAGGTGTCATCACAAATAAAATAAATGCAAGTTTATAAATAAATAATAAAGTCAACAGGTATAGATTTTTTTACCTTTTACGCCACCACCGGTGCTGAAAAATGCAACCACCAGCTCGTTGTAGCAACCACCGGTGCGTTTACATTGACCAGTGTGAAAAGCTTCATAAGCTTCAGTAACATCATTCTCTTCTGAAAATTCAGCTGCGACAAATTGCTCTCCAGATCCATGTTAAAATTTACAACATCAAAATTTCTAAAACTTCTATAAGTAAACCACCTGGGCTTTTTGTTTTGGAAGGTACATCGAATTTCAATTGCAACCCACAGTTAAAGTTTAGGGGTTTGCTTCCCAAGGTAAAACAGGCACGTTCCTAAACAGTATTGCTCAGATCACTTAAATTAAGACCGGTTTGGGGGACTATAGGTTTGCTCGATTCCGCCTGTCCGTCCATAAGTAACGCTGTAATCATGAGTTTCGTGTCCTGGTCATATCTGTTACAAGGATAGGTCAAATTCGTTATTATTACCCATTTCATAGCATGAAGGTGTGTCGCGAACAACATTTAGCCATCTACCCCAAGGTCAAGGTCACAGCTTTGACTAGCTGTTACACTCAGAAAGTTTCGTGTCCGGGCTACATATCCTACAAGGATTCGTCAAATTCATTATAACTTCACACGATTATTTCCCATAGCATTAAGTTGTGTTGCACACTGAATCAAGCTCTGTTGGTCCTACAGTATTGCTGTAATCCTGGGTTTCGTGTCTGGGCCATATCTCCTACAATGGAATGGCATGTCCATTACAACTTCACATGGTTATTACCCATAGCATGAAGGTGTGTCACGCATAACATTTAGCCACCTACCTCCAACTATACTGAAACCAAGTTTTAATCGGTCTCCTTACATTTATGCTAGTTCGAAAAAGTAAATATCGGTCGTACAAAATAAATTCATGCTTTTATAAATAAACTATCTTCTAGGAAATAATGGATGGATAAGTTAGGGGTCTTTCATGAAAACCAAACATCTATGTGTCTTGATCCACATCTGAACCAAGTTGAGGTTGGCGCCGTGAAACCAGTTTAAGATTGGTTACAACATCCATTTCATTGTGGCTAGCTAACTGCATAAAACTCTGGGAAGTTTTCCCCACCCTCTTAAATTTTATTACAATGACCGAATACTCCATGTCAATTATCTCTTAGAAATTGGGCCCACCAGTCCCAATGAGCAGGCTAGCTCCACAGGCAATGGGAAATTGATGTAGCATAAAGTGAGATAAATATATCTAAACCTCCTAATCAAATAGGGAAATGATCATGTATTGTCAAAACGATTAGTGTTCTTTCTATAACCATGTACTTCTATAAATAATGATGAATTAAGTGTACTGTCAAATGTATCATTTCCATATAACAGTAAGTTTATGTTAAGTGGTTGAAAGTCTCTTGCTATTTCGAAAAATACATGACACTCATTTCTGTAATTGTTGCAATAAAATAAGTAGTGCTCACCATCCTCTATTTCATTGCACCAATTACAAAAGGGATTGTCGCGAAGATGATTAATATATAAATCATTTTTCAGATTGCTACAATTGTTTCTAATTCTAACATGTAATACTGATAGGTAAAATGCGGAATAGTCAGATACTTGTAGTTTTGGGAAAGTAGTAGTTTGCAGGTTGTGCTTAAAGGACAATATCGTTGGATAGTTTTTATACCTTCATCAAGAGCGGTCTGCATTCTGATGGCTGATGGTTTACATAATCTTAATGAAATATTAGTTCGAGTAAATGGTGTAGAGAAGTTGTTGTTTCTAAGGGGGTACCCTGAAATTCCACTTACTAATGGAGGAAATAAATCATCAATATATGATGGAACTAGTCCATTATTGACTTTATACATAGTATGCAGTTTTTGCTGGTGTCTTCTTACTGATAGATTTGTCCAGCCACATTTGGTATGTAATTTTGCTAATTATACTGATCTGGTTAGTCCAGTTACAATATGTGCTGCTTCGTTAGATTATCTTTTGTAAAGCGTTGGAGTATTGTTGTGTGCAGCCATCCCATACTAATGATGCATACTCAATGATGGGTAATAAAGGGTAAATAAATTTGATTTAATGCATTTCTACTCAAAAAGTATTTGAGTTTGCGTACGATGCCTAATATTTTGATGCTGTGTTTGCAATTCGTTCATTATGTGTGTTCCACTGGCCATTGCTGCTGAAAGTAATGCACAGATGTTTGTGATCCTCGACAAATTTTATCAGAGTGTTATCAAATACCAATTGTGGAAAAAGCCTCAAAATTCGTAAGAGAACATAGGACTGCTTCAGTTTTCAGATGGTTGAATTTCAATAACCATTGTTTGGCCCATTTAGAAACCATAATGAGATCGTGATTTATAATACCTGCTATGTCTGCAAGATGTGCTGCAGAATAGAATAAAGAACAATCATCTGCGAATAATCTTGTTAAACTTAGCAGTTGTTTTGCAATATCATTAATATAGATTAGAAATAATAGGGGTTCAAGTACTGATCCCTGAAGAACTCCTGCAAGGATGGATTTATAGAGGAAGCACAAGACTCGGGGTAACTTTTTGTTTTCTTTTAATTAGGTAGCTACTTAACTATTGGAGTAACTTACCGTCAACGCCATTTTGCCTTGACTTAGATAGCAGACCCTAATGCCAGACTCTATCAAAAGCTTTAGACACAGCAGAGACACTATACAGGAAACAAGTTATTGTCAAAGACTTGGTAAATGTTATGGTATATATCAATCAGTTGGTGGGGAAGAAACCCTGACTGGTATTTATACAACAAGTTGTTATCAATAAAATAATTATACAAATTCTTAAAAACGATTCTTTCTTGTAGTTTACCAAGACAGCTCAAGAGTGCAACAGGTCGATAATTTGAAGGGAGCGATTTATCACCCTTTTTCAAAAAATCAGTACTACATTAGCTACTGTCCATGAATCAGGGAAGATACCTTCATTAAATGATCTGTTCAGAAGAATGGAAAGGGGTTTTGAGACAGATTTAGAGATCCCTTTAAGCACCCTAGGTATGACTAATTCGATCGTCTTCACTTGCCTTGTGTGGATTCAAAACATTTATTAAATTTTCAATCTCATTATAAGTGCAGTTAACTATTGATAGAAAATTATTTGTAAGCTTTTCAAAAGGAGGTAGTACAGTATTTTCATCATTGACAGTAGAAATAGAGACAAACTAACCGTTTAGACAGTCTGCTTTTGCTTCATCAGTGAATAAACATTGTGTTTCGCTCGAAGAAAGTGTGAAAGAGAGAGAGGAGGGTTAGCTGAAGATGAACTTTTGTTTTTGACAAAATGCCTGATAACTTTCCAAAATTTCCTTTTGACATTTAGTATTTTCAAAATCCGAAATTATTAATTCTAAGTTGTTATTAAAAGATTCATTGTCATGTTTTTTTTTATTGTTAACTTTATTTTTTTAGTTTAGTTAATTCATTTACGTGGAATTCTTCAAGGAATATGTAGTTTTCATTGAAATTCATGTCAGATACATTGTGGGTGGTAAGCAACACCTCCAACCATATCAGAACTGGGTCGATATCGATAACTTGATTCTTTCACAAATGTGGCATTTTTTCTGACCCCCTCCCCCTATTGATTCCAATGTTCGACTTTTGGTTTATTTTATTGATATTGCACGCTAGAGAACCACTATACACGAACAGCGCAGTCATCGCGTAGTGGCATAAAAGCATAAATTCTAGAGCATAAGCAAAAGTTTCTTTCATCCTCTTTTTCAGGAAAAAAACACATTTTTGGCATAACTCTGGCGCTGTAGCGACTATCACTCAATCCATACAAAAATTTGTCAAGTAGATACACAGCTGGATTTATAAGTGACAATAATTCGTGATGAATATTTTCAGAAGTAAAATATTGACCGAAATAGTACCCTTTTTAACAACTAGGTACACTATTTTGTGCACTCGTCGACTGCAACTACCTCGCGATGACTGCGCTGTTAGAGTACAGTGGTTCTATAGCGTGTCAAATTACAGCAATGGAGTCTCGCAACATTGATAATAAGGTCAAAAGGTCAAATATCACTAAATTTCGGTTAACATGTAAATTTCAAAGACTTTTATACCAAACTTTGCGTGTGTTGTACAAATGAAAGATACAAAACATCTCAGACAGGATTTTTATTCTGTCACCTTGGTCATGCCCCAGGGTTGGGACTTTAGGGCGCTGGGGTGCCCAGGGAGTCATTTTTTTTTTCAAACATGGTCATGTAGCATATCACATCGACGGGGATGACGGGCAGAACAAAATGCAAGTAAACTTTTATACTAGGGTCAAAATGGTGACCTTGGGGTGAGGTCAAATATCATTAAATTTCAGTTTCCATTTCAATTTCGAATTTTTTATACCAAACTTTGCGCGTGTCCTCACAAATAAAAGATAGAGAACAAATTGAAAAGAATTTTCATTCTGTTGCTGGGATCATGCCCCAGGGGTGGGACTTGGGGGTGCTGGGGGGTCAAAAACTTTAGCGCGGGGATTTGCGATGGCGCCCCATCCACTGCGCATTCTAGTGTGGGGTTGCTAAAATTTCAAAATATTTTTGGGGTGCTTGAAATTCCTGATATTTTTTTTTTGAGTGAAGGGTAGCTACTGGACCCGAGCCTACGTATGAAGAAAAATTGAGAGTACCCCCCCCCCCCCCCCCCCCGGGTTCAGGACTAATGGTTTTCTTTCATCTGTTTAGAAAAATGGTCAAATGCTGAAAACTTCATATGAGATTATGAAAGACTAAGCACGGTGACATAGATAGATGGATGGATGGATGGATGGACGGACGGGGGTCCGTGGAAACACCCCAAACCACCCCAAAACACCCCAAACCACCCCAAACCACCTCCAAACCACCCCAAACCACCTCTAAACCACCCCAAACCACATTCTTAATACCCAGAGGTTGTGTTTGTGATAGTATCAATACTTGAAGAACACATTTAAAAGCATTTTTATTACGTCGGTCTGCCATGTTAGCCCCAAACCACATATAAACCACCCCAAACCACCTCAGATCAGTCTCCAGGAATACAAACAAGCTAACCCCCGAGCTAACCTACCTCCCCCACGCCCACTCACACACCCCTCCCCTTCTTTCTCTTTCCCTCCCTTTCTCTCACTCTCTCTCTCTCTCCCTGGACCAACACACCCACAGACAGTATATCCCTTTTTTCGCTTCACGCCATTTATTGTGAAGATCAAACATGTGATGCACCTTTAATCCTTATTCAGAAGCATTAATTTCGACTGCTTGTATGCAAGCAATTAATTAAGTAATCAGTTAAAAGAAAAAAATAACTGTCTTTAATTATTGATACTATCACAAAAACATATGCTGGGTGTTAAGAATGTGGTTTGGGGTGGGTGGCTTAAATGTGGTTTGGTGGTGGTTTGGGGCTAACATGGCAAATCAAAGTAATAAAAAAGCTTTATAATTTCTTCTTCAATTATTGATACTATCACAAAAACATATTCTGTGTGTTAAGAAAGTGTTTTGGGATGGTTTATAGGTGGTTTGGGGTGGTTTGGAGGTGGTTTGGGGTGGTTTGGGGTGGTTTGGGGGTGTTTCCACGGACCGGGACGGACGGACGGACAGACAGCCAGACGGACGGACGGACAGATCGGTCGGTCGATCGATATCATAACAAATTCCCTTATTTTGATGTTTTGGTAAAGCGAGTGCTTGTTAGAAACACGTGTTTTTTGTTTACATGTTTTGAAAGGTCTCGTGACAAGATCACATGATTTGCGTGACGTCAGACATAGAGAAAAATGTAGGAAGATGTTGAATTTTAGAGAAAATATACGAATATTCACGTAATCATTTGGTAGTTCACACTCAAAGTTTGAAGGTACAATCAAAACTTAACATAAATGACTCACACAATGTATTTTTTCTTGTCAGCGTCGTATTTTATTTCAAAAACACCGTCCAATATGTGGGAGGCTGTCAGAATGCACTAATGGGTGGGGTAACAAAACATTCAGTTTCAATCTAAATTTAATTAAAATGTAATTTCTAGTTTCAAATAGATTGTAGCATATTACACAAGTCAATATTGTTTAATGTTAGGGCGCACCTCTGGTTTACCGGGCGCAGTTTATGACGTAAGACTAAAACTCAACGTTTTGCTTGTTAAATAATGGGGGCTGCACCCCCACACCCCTGCTTCCTTTTCGTGTAAGGGCTATTTAATCATTTGTAGGCCACATCGATACGATCTTTTCAGATTCCAATATGGTAGAACCCCCCCAAACAACAAATAGAATAAAGTGCGCCCGGTAAACCAGAGACTACCCAATGTTAGGGAATTTGATGCTGGCAACTCGCACAGAATACCTAATTTACACCATTATGGATATCATATTGAACGAAATCAAGAAAAAAAGTGAGTATGATCAGGAAATACCACAATCACACACAGCAGACCAACCCTAAGCATCGTGAGGAAGAGCAAAAGAACACTTATACATGGAGTCACAAGACGTGAGGGACACAATTAAAATAAGGCACTGTCTCCGAGTCCGGTACCAGACCCCTAAACTGCGGGGCTACGGGTCCGGTACCGGACCCCTAGACACTGGTTCTAGGTGTCTGGTACCGGACCCCGAGCCACGCCCATGAGGACTGTCTCGGGGTCCGGTAGTTTGTGAAACGACTACTGACAAGTCTAGGGATACTTTCTTTCTTTCCCTTCTTTATACTGCCATACGCCCTCACGGACATTCTAGGCAGGTTGGCGCAGCGTCTGTTAGTACAAGACAGTATAAAAGGGAGAATTATAGTACAGAGGTTTAAAAGCATAAAAGTGAAGGATAAAAACAGATGATAGGTTATGATAGAAAAGAGTTAGCTAAAATCAGTTAAAAACAAACATTTTGGGGATCTATGGGCGTGAGTGCTGCAGCTTGCAGACAGCTGCCTTGAAAGCATCAAGGCTTTGCAAGCATGCAACAGACTCGGGGAGGGAATACCCGTACTTGCACATATATGTAGTAACAGTTATTTTACCAACAAAAACTCATGTTGAAGTTTCACTTTGCTTCGTCCGCCATCTTTGATCCTCAAAGGGAAACCAATCTGTATTTACTGTCATGCACAATTAAGCTTATACAAAGGTTTTTAAAAAACGGTAAAGTAAAAAAAAGAACGTAACTGTTTCGTTTCTTGGGGTACTGTCTTAGAATGTATTAGTAAAGCTCAATAAAGAACTCAACACAGTGTGTTGTATACATACATCGACTTTAATGAGAACCTAAATAAGAACTGGCAACAACAAGAGATGCGCGTTACTGAAGCATGCAGTATGTAAATATGTAAGGTCATAGGTAAGCTATAGCATTGATGCTATACAAAACGTTACATTCCCCTTGTTTAAAAAGATGTCCTCATTGATTTCTAAACCAATGTCCATTTATATTATTCACTACGGTATTGTTGTCTCATTGATTTCTAAACCAATGTCCATGTATCTGATAAACTACGGTAATGTTCCAGAAAACAAAATCTGATCGTTTTTATCTATAACACAGCATCACAGTTCTTTAATCTTTAACTGTTCTTAGTGTCAATTGCAGCCTGGGTACAAAAACAAATTAATTTCTAGTGAGAAATGTCAAAACTGTTTACACCACACACGTGTGAAACAAATTCTACACTTCTGTTATCTTTTTTCATTACCATAAAAATTACTTATGCCACACTGGATCACTTAAATATTTGTTGGGAATGACCTTCCTCCCAGACCTAGTAATATAGCTGTCAGAGTCAAGTTTCGAAGGGGGGTTTATCTCTCGCGAAGTAATTAATTGCGGAGGGTCTGTTATTTCGCTGTGAGCTTGACTCATCGGCATTCCTGACAATTCACAATTTTTTTCCTGAGATTTCAGGAGCGGCATGAGGTCGCTGTCCTCACGAGTTTGGTCTTTTGACTTGTGAATGAATTTTCGATTTCTGCGGTAAACATTGCCATCATGTGTTTGCAAAATGTATGAGCGGTTGCTGTGCTGGTCTGTTATAACTGCAGGCTTCCATAGTTTGTCAAATATTTGAACACGCACTTTATCACCTTTTTGCAAAGAAGATAAGTGTTTTGCAGATCTGTCGTGAAATTTCTTCTGCCTTTCACGATTAGCTGACAACTTTTTTTCGCACATCATTCAATTTAAGTGGCTGCGGTGTTAAGCGTTCGTTTGTGCATGGCAAATTGGATCTCAATCGTCGCGACATGCATAGTTCTGATGGAGACAATTCACATGATTTCAGAGGTGTTGTGCGGTATGCTAATATTGCAAGATAAGGATCCTTTTTGCTATCTCTAGCCATCTTAAATATGCGTTTTACGATGCTAACTGTCTTCTCCGAAAGGCCATTACTTTGAGGGAAACGTGGAGAACTATGTACAACTCGAAAATTCCATTCCTGTGCAAAGGAATTGAAAGCTTCAGACGTGTAATAACTAGCGTTATCGCATACGAGCTTTTCGACAATGCCATGTCGAGCGAATATGGTCTTTAGCTTCCATATGATTGAGATACTTGTCGTAGTAGGAAGTAAATCTACCTCAAAATATCTGCTAAAATAGTCTACCGTTACCAAGTAGTCTTTGATGTCAAATGTAAACACGTCTGTCCCTGCAACCTGGCAAGGTCTGTCTGGAATTTGGTGTGATTGCAAAGGTTGTTTAGTGTTTGATGCTCTGTATTGAAGACAAATGTCGCATTTCAAAACAAAGTCTGTTATGTCACTTGTCATGCGTGGCCAAAACATTATATCTTTAGCACGCTGCAGACTTTTCTCCACACCCATGTGTGATTCATGCACAGCCTGTGTCATGTTGAGTCGAAGCGAAGTAGGTATTACTATCTTCTGTGCTCTAATGATTATGTCGTCTGCTATTGATAATTCGTCTCGTGATTCCAATACTCTAAGATTGATGGTGGACACATTTTTTTTGTCTCAGGCCATCCGTCGAGAATTGTACGCTTTAAAGTTTGGAATTGCACATCGTTTCGCGTTGCTTGTCTAACCTGTTCAAGCTTTTGGTCAGAAACGGATATTGTCGAGAAAACTGTACGAACATGTAAGTCCAAGCCTTCTGACAATTCAGGATAAGTATCAGGTAGAAATTTTCTGCTAAGGGTGTCTGCTAAAGGTATGTCACGACCACTAACATGCTTAATGTCGAGATCATATCTTTGAAGCTGTAACAGTATGCGTTGTAACCTTAAAGGTGCACTACTGAGAGGCTTCTTAGCAATGGATGAAAGTGGCTTCGCGTCAGATTCCACTGTCACGCGTCTACCGTATATATACTCATGAAATCTCTTTGCCCGAAGAGAATTCCCAACATTTCTTTCTCTATCTGCGCATGACCTATCTCGGTTTGTGTCAACGTTTTGGATGCATATGAGACTTAGTAACGTTGCGCCAAGTCCGTATTTGGACACGTCAACCTGCAGCGTAACCTCAAGCTTTCGGTTAAAGTACGCTAGTACAGGACTGTCCGTCAGTACGTCTTTGATTTTTTGGAAAGCCTCATCATGAGATTCATTCCAAACAAATTCAACGTCCTTCTTAAGCAAGTTTCTAAGTGGAGCAGTCAAGGTAGCTAAGTTAGGTGCAAAACGTGTAAGATACGTCACCATACCTAATATCGTCTCTAGCTCTGATCTGTCCTTTGGAGCATCCATTTGTCTAATGGCAGAGATTTTTTTGTCATCGATTTTCAAACCATTTTGGGTCAAAATATTGCCAAAATAGCGAACTTCTGTAACTCCAATTTTCACCTTATCCGCGTTCAGCTTGATGCCTCGTTCATGAGCACGTGCCAATACTTTACGCAAGTTTTGGTCATGTTCAGCCCTTGTTTTACCGAATACAAGTATATCGTCCACGATTGCTGTGACACCAGCCATGCTTTCAAACGTCTCGTCTATTTTTCGCTGAAAAACATCCTGAGAGCAGTTGAGACCAAATGGGACGCGCAAATAGCGATAGCGTCCAAAAGGTGTGTTAAACGTGGTCAGATATGAAGACTTATCTTCAAGCTTCAAGCTCCAATAACCGCTTGTGGCATCGAGAACTGATAAGTAGGCAGCTTCTGACAGCTCTGACAATACCTCATCGAACGTTCGCATAGGGTAATGCGGTCTGCAGATCGCGTCATTCAATGCTTTTGGGTCCAAGCATATTCTAAGACTTTTTGTCTTGGGTTTTTCAACAATTACAAAAGAATTGACCCAATCTGTCGGACATGTAACTTTAGCAACGATGCCTGCGTTTTCCATATGCGTAAGTTCAGTCCTAAATCTTTCACGTAACGCAACAGGGATTCGCCTGGGTGCATTTATTACTGGAACTGCATCTGGCTTCAAATGCAACTCTACATCACCAGGGATCAGACCCACGCCTTTGAATAGGTCTGGATATTCGCGCATAATTTGCTCTTTGGTACAAATCTCATTTGAACCACCGGGATTGTCAACCGAGTAAATGAGTTGTATCAGACTTAAATCAAGTGAAGTTTTAAGGCTCAACAACGGAGTTCTACTTGTTTCTACAACGTAAAACAACGTTTCAATTTGCTTGGCCTTATACCGACAATTCAGATTAATTGTGCCTCTGACATTTAAAGGGTTACCCGTGTATGAAGAAAGCTGAGTTTCAGGAGGTAAGAGCGGGTGCTTGATATTTAATTCACGAAAAGTGCTCAACGGAATGATGTTTACTTGTGAACCTGTGTCAATTTTAAACTTATGGACCAATGTTTACTGTGGCAAAAGCTTGATCGTAATGAGAAAAAGATTTATTTACCGTATCAACATAAAAATCCGAATCCAAATCCGATTCCTCAGACTGAAATTGGTCACTTTTCACTTCATGCACTGATTATGATCTACACACGCGTTGAAAATGATTAAGTTTATTGCACTTTCTGCAAATTTGTCCTTTGGCTGGACACACTTCATTTGACTTATGAGCGTCATATCCACAGTTCTTGCACTTAGCGTCCTGTTCACGTCTCGTCTTGTTTGTCCCCGTCTGTGGTTCGTAGCCCTCTGGTGTGTAACCCGTGGCCCCATACGATTGTCTCTGACCCATCGTAGTACCAGATCGGTTCGAACGTTTGACTGGTCTCTTGGTCTTCGGTTTGACCATGTGAACGTCATTAGGTGTCATCTGCTCCTGGGCGTATTCGTAATTTTGCCCAATCTGAATAGCTTTTTGTAACGTTAAGTCTCTTCCAACGTTAATGAGTTTCTCACGTATTTTGGGTGAGTTAGTCCCAAACACAATTCTGTCCCGTATCATTTCGTCAGGATCATGATAGTCACAATCTCTTGACTTCAATCGTAATCTCGTGACAAACGAATCAATGGCTTCACTTCCCTGTATTTCGTTATTTAACTGGTAACGAGCAAATATAGGGTTTAACGTCGGTCTGACGTGCTTCTTAAATCGTTCATAAAACGTATCCAGTTTCTTGGCGTCGTCTGCTGATATATCAGTCCAGGTATGACGAATATCTCTCCCTTTGTCGCCAACCCATAGTAACAAATATGACACTTTTTCTTCCTCTGTTTTAGCTTTAAGAGGTCCAGAAAACATTAATGCAGTGTGTCTCATAAATTTCTCCCACTGCTCTGGCAAGTTCGTATCGTCCCATCGCATCGAGGGTGGTGTTGTTCCTGCTAATTCCATTGTCACAATTTGTGCAAATAAATTCCGAATTTCGAGATCGAACTGTTTTCAAATGTTTATTAAATTTCACTTCTGAACACCATGTTTCGTTTCTTGGGGTACTGTCTTAGAATGTATTAGTAAAGCTCAATAAAGAACTCAACACAACGTGTTGTATACATACATCTACTTTAATGAGTACCTAAATAAGAACTGGCAACAACAAGAGATGCGCGTTACTGAAGCATGCAGTATGTAAATATGTAAGGTCATAGGTAAGCTATAGCATTGATGCTATACAAAACATTACAGTAACTCACCTGTAACAAATCAATTATCTTCTCATCTTCAATTAAAGGAACCAAGTAAACTACTCGTTGGCAGCTGATTAGTGAGATGGGTGAGCAGTGTCAAATAAGCTTTCATAGTCTGTAGTATAGATTCATTATTCAACTATAGCTTTCAAAGAGACTCACTACTGGGACAACGGCAGTGGATCTTACTGGTATCTTTTGACACTCTGACATAGCTTTATAAGAACACTCTGAGTCTTTTTTTGTCTTTTTTTTAAACAACTGATATGGACCCAAAAGGAAATGACTTTTTAGCATAAAGACAAACAGTGTTGAACAAGATCAGACTGCTCATACGATAACAGTCTGATCTGGATCCACACTGTTTGCTAGAGAGACGTTACAAATGGATATCCTAAGGTTGAAGACTCGATCGCGGAAATGCACCTAAAATAATGACAAACAGTGATGAACCAGATCAGACTGCTCCTATGATAACAGCCTGATCTCGGTCCACTCTATTTGCTACATAGACCGTTCATAGGTTGAACGACTCAATCGCGGAAATGCATCTAAAATTCACGTCTGCTGGAGTTATCTGCTACATGTAAATGCTAACGCCAACGGCTAATTTTGCTGTGGACCCTGATCAGACTGTTCCTAGGAGAGCAGTCAGATTTGGGTCCACACTGTTTGCTCCAAAGACGTCTTACGGACAGACAAACATTGCGAATCCGGTTCAGGCTGCTCCTAGGATAGTAGTTTGATACGGGTCCACACTGTTTGCTACAAAGACGGCTTATGGGTCGTTATGTCAGGGAATTACGTCAATGGCCAATATCCCCGTACAGACAAACATTTGGGACCAGGATCAGACTGCTCCTATGAGATCTGGGTCAATATTGATTGCTTCAAAGACGTCTTTCAATAATGAACAAGTAGACGACATGTGGGTAGTTATGTAAGGAAAATGCAACCTATGCTTACGTCAATTGCTAATTTCCCCGTACAGACAAACATTGTGGACCTGGATCAGACTGCTCTTAGGAGAGCAGTTTAATCCGGATCCACACTGTTAGTTTGCTACAAAGACTTGACTGAAATAATCTAGCAGAACATAAATGGCGTTTCGCTGGCGTGCTAATGATGGCCCAACATTGCTGGCTTAGTAGCTTTTTAATTTTTAAGGGGATCCTGATCAGTATTGCTAAGAAACCCTATATTTCTTATGATTTTTCAGAGGGAGGGGGTCCGGAGCCCCTGCCCCCCCCCCCCCCTCTGGATCTGCGCATGAATATGCCCAACCGATGTTAGATCCCCATCATAAATTTCTGAGCACCACATTTCGTGCCAGCATGTTATTACCGAGCCACCATCGGTCTATGCGTTCAGTGGTCTGATTTTGTGTGCTTATTTGGTCTTCAGCTTTTGGGTGCTCTAAAGAACCGTCTCACTGCTGTGAATAACTTCCCGTGCTAGCATGTTATATCAGGCCAAAATCGGCCCACGTTTTTAGCTGTTTTATTTTGAATAACTACAGACCACCATCGGCCCATGCGTTTCACTGGTGTTGGTAGTGGATGGACGGGCAGACAGACAGACAGATATGTGACCAATTAGCCGGTATGAAAGCAATTAAAAAATGCACCTGCAATCACCACTTGCTTACTTCAATGAAAGTGCAAATTGGTATTAACCTTTAGGATAATAATTAAGTAGACAGATAACAACAATAAATTAATAAGAACATTGAGACAAACATCAATTAAAGAACATCTAACCCTGCGCCAATTCACTGATGCGATAGTAAGTTCCCCCTGACATTAATTACCTTTATTCATGACCTTATTGAAAAAATAAAAATAAGAAAAATAAAAGGAATAAAGTAAGACAAATTATATCTAGTTATGGTTTTTCACTCTTGTCCGTTATAAATCTTATACATTTTGTATAAGCTTATACTTGTTTGAATAGTGTAACAGTAAATACAGATGATCAAAGATGGTGGACGAAGCAAAGTGAAACTCCAACACGAGTTTTTGTTGGTAAAATAACTGTTACTACATATACGTGCAGGTACGGACACGCACCCCGTACCCCTAGACTTGTCGAGCAGTTGGTTCACAAACTACCGGACCCCAAGACAGTCCTCATAGGCGTGGCTCGGGGCCCGGTACCGGACCCGTAGCCCCGTAGTCTAGGGGTCCGGTACCGGACCCGGAGACAGTGCCTTAAAGCAACCAACTCTCCCTAAAAATGATATTGTTATGTATATAAATGGGTCCCCAATTAAAATTGCCCATTTGTCGAGTAATAGGAGGGTAAGTGGTCTATCTATCCATCTATAAAGACTTTATTGGTATGCTGATCCGTCACAGTTAAATTTTTCGAAATACTATCAGTGTCAAATGGTTTGGATCCAGATCAGACCGACATTCTGTCTGTCCTGATCTGGGTGCCCGGTCCAAAATGTTTGTAAAGATATTATCAGCCAACGACAAAACTCGCCTCTAGCAAGGAAAGGAATGCCCTCAAGTGGCAAAGCAGAACATGACATTATATATGTATACAGAGTACCAGGCAGAGTACAAGGCAAATATGATAAAACAGGCATCAAACAAGGTCTACATGTACATAAAACCCACAGACGTTTTGTAATCAACAGACGACACTATCAGGCTACTCAAGCAAAGAGTTTTTGGTGATTAACCCCATGAAAAATCTATGCTCTAATGATTCGGCTAAAATTCAACATATAAGACTTTTATTTAAAGGGTAATTTGGAAAAATTGGGGTGCATGCTTTTACTAAAATAAACAGGGCGTCGTTTCTGAAATCCCTGTTTTTTGGGAAAGGCTTGCCACTTCATGTGAAGTATCTGACAGACTGACACAGCCAGTATGGATGATTCATGCATATTCAAACCATTCTCAGTGCCTTATAATAAAGTTCATACATAACATATTTATCTAATTCGTCGATGCCAAATCTTATATGTAGGCTTATCAACCCATTGTATACTAGGAACCCCTAAACCGTAACTTTGGCAACAGTGAAGACCCAGATGAAATGCAGCATATAACGGTTCTTTGGCAACAGTGAACACCCAGATGAAATGCAGCATAATGCTGCTTTTCATCTGAGGCTACACTTTTTGCTGAGGTCAAAACAATCTTCAGGGACTTAGCTACATCATAATTAGGGAATTCTGACCCGTGACCCCTTTAAATTTTTAATGGACAATCCCAACATTATTGCATTGGTCTGTATGGGAAAATCCACCTGAATACAAAGGCTTAAGGGTTATTTGTGATATGTATGGGACTCATCAATTCCTTTTGTGACAGTATACATGTACATCTGACAGGCATCCAAATAAAATTGTGAAATAGAAAATAATTATTTTTATTTCTCAACCAAAACATTTGTTTTGGGTTCTCAAAAGGACCGCCTCAATGAGATGGTTCCTTTGAGCATGTTGAGCACCCAAAACACATGTTTACAGGTAAATTGATAGGTAAGAACATAATTACATCTTCACACTTAAAATCCTTGTCTGGACATACATGTATTGATGTACATTTATTTGTATGGACATTGAAACCCTATTTTCTCAGAAAATTAAAAAAAGCAAACAAAACACTGTTTTTTTGTTTGTAAATGCTGTATAAAATTTAATCATTACAAAGGCATCTTTGTAGTAACTGTAGAAAAGAGTCTTGAGGCAATAACGAATTTTCAGATCAATCAATGATTGACAGTTGGCAGTTCGTCTATGTTCAATACACTGAAGTTTTCTGTTAAGTTTGGTACATATATTATTCAGTATCTGTTTTGTGAGAAATAATGACTTTGCAGGTAATTTTACGGATTTTTATGTTTTTTTATGAATCTTTTGAGCTTAACTCTTTGGCAGCTAGTGGCCTATGCTGATAACGTTTTCAAACAGTTTGAACCCAGATCAGGCCCGACAAAATGTTGGGCTTTGTCTGGATCCAAGCTGTTTGACACTGTGGTGTCGTTTTTGAAAACAAAAATTGTATAAGATAATATTGAAAATTCAGCAGACATCAAAAAATCTTGAAAAATTACCCAGCATGCAAAGAGTAAGCTTGGTTCCTAGGTTGTTCGCAAATGCCAAAGACAGATTTTCTAGCGTTGAGGTCCATATATTATGTTACTGTAAATTCGATAAATTTTGCGATAATTTTATTTTTGCCAATATTGTTAAAAGACATATTAGGCAGGTTAAAAATTTATGACTTTGGCTTGATTTACCTTCATCAGTAAAGGACAAAATGTTTTCGCCATTTCTTGAGGGTTAAATTTTCGCAAAACTTTGCATACACGAATTTTCGTGAAAATAAAACCTTCTTAAAA
Source organism: Loripinus fragilis (assembly GCA_964019695.1). Classification (NCBI taxonomy): domain Eukaryota; kingdom Metazoa; phylum Mollusca; class Bivalvia; order Lucinida; family Lucinidae; genus Loripinus; species Loripinus fragilis. Next base: position 31,737,232 of record OZ026521.1, read on the forward strand.
ATTTCCAAATTTACAGTAATCTTTGAACTACTTTGATTCTGATTTCAGTGGATAAAGGAGATGTCAGGGAAGTCAAAGCTCCTGAAAGTTGTGCTTCTGGGCGATGGCGGCGTCGGAAAAAGTTCCTTAATGAACAGATTTGTCAGTGATAAGTTTGATGCCCAGTCATTTCATACCATAGGAGTAGAGTTTCTAAACAAAGATGTCCACCTCGATGGGGAAGCTTTCACCCTACAGATATGGGATACTGCCGGACAGGAGCGGTTTAAATCTTTACGGACTCCTTTCTATCGGGGAGCAGATTGTTGTTTGTTAACATTCGCTGTTGATGACGTGCAAAGTTTTAAAAATCTGACGATGTGGAAGAAGGAATTTTTATATTACGCCGATATACAAGACGGTAACTCTTTCCCGTTTGTGGTTCTAGGAAACAAAGTGGATGTAGAAAACCGTGTAGTACACGATCCAATGGTACTGGAATGGTGTGCTCAGAATGGAAAATGTCCGTATTACGAGACGTCGGCGAAAGATTCGACAAATGTTGATGTAGCATTTAAAGCTGCGGTGCAGAGACTTAAAGAATTGGAGGACCAAATGGAAGTTAAACCTCAACACGGAAACACTGTAGATTTAAAAAGCAAGGGAAAACAAAGCGGTGGATGTTGCAATTGATTTTATTAACCCTTTGTATACTTATGGATTCTTCCTTTTGGTTTGATATAATAAACTTGGGATAGTCCATTGTACATATCTAGGGGCAACAGGTTATAATTTTATTAAAATATTCTATTGTTTTGTTTTAAGACCTTTTTCACCATGACAAACAGTGTAGACCCTGATGAAATGCCGCATTATGTTACATTTCATCTGGGTCTTCACTGTTTGTAAAAGTACTCGTATAGAGGTTTCCCTGTATACAAAGGGTTCATGTTGCGTTTAACCCTTTTATTCTGGATACCAATAAACAGGTATTTTGGCAAACAGTGAAGACCCAGATGAAATGCCGCATAAGGTGGCATTTTATCAAGGTCTGCACTGTTTGCTAAGACCAGAAATACATATTTTATAAAAAAAATTGACCTGTGACCCCTTAAAGGTCAAAATGGGCAATTCCAAACTTATTGTGTATCGATACGTATGGAAAATCCATTGGAATGAAAAGGGTTATTTCACTCTGAGTGCTGAATTTCTTAAATGGAATAATACTCAGGATGATGACCTTGTCTTGTCCGGATCCTAGTTAAGAATAAATTATTTGCTGTAGAAAGGAAACAATTAGTCCCTGATCAGACTGCTCTTTAAAGGAGTAATCTGATCTGCAGACTTCTTTGTTTGCACCTGCACTCCCTGAGAAATTTGATTCTGGACACTCAAAGAGTTAATCTAATTCATGGGACCAGATTTTAACCCTAAAAACTAGTTCTACCGGTAAATTGTGATTGTCCTGCCCTTTTTCTTTTTAGGCCCTCTGGCCATATATTTGTCAAAGATATTATTGTTAACCCTTAAAGCGCCAATCACAACTGCAGCAGACGACATCTGTTCTAAATAATCTAGAAAAACGGATCCTTCAGAAATAGAGAGAACCGACAATATTAGAAAACAGCAAACTCCGTTTAATTGAGTCTGTTAATGAGAACTAATGGAAAGTGCAACATTTTTCACGCCCCCTAGCACCGGTGGCTTAAGCAATATTCTGCTTTTCATCAGAACCCAAATTTTTTGGAAAAAAAATAAGGTATGATATTTCATGAGAATCGTCTGCCAGCAGACGATTCTCATGAAATATCATGCCTTATTTGTTAATTTTTTAAAAAGCAGCAAAATTTGTAATTGTCGTCTGCTGCAAGCATTACCTGTAGGTGGCGCTTTATAGGTTAAAACTAGTGTCCCTACCTTCAACAGCGGATTTTAGTGTAGAAAGCCAAAGACTGAAACAAACAGCAGACACAAGTTATCGTCAACTATTTTGAATGTTTTTTTTTTGGCAGACTCTGTGTGGGAGCAGAAATGTTGCCCTAAAGGCACCAGTTAGCCGGGTATGCCATACCTCATCTGTTTCGTGCCAGAGGGCCTTGAATTTTCCGAAGATAGCACTGACCTTACTTGTGTGTCCCTACCTTTATTTATGGTGGTTTTAGTACAGAACACTACTTAAATAAATAGCTTTACAATGCAAGGGAAAACAGAATAGCAAATTTGCAATTTGGTAATTGTTCACATTTGATTTTCATTAAATGCCAAAAAAAGAAACATTAACAAGGATATTTTTGTACAACAAACTTGTCTACTTTTTCATTACACTTGGGTGCCATTTGAATATTGCTCTTGTTTGCTATGTCCTAAGGTAGCAAACAATATGGACCCTTGGGACTTGGGAGCAGTCTGATTGGGGTTCATATTGTTTGCTTCCATGAATAAACCTAGTCTGAGAGGCGCTTGAATATATGTAGGAGATGTAAAAAGCAGCCAACATTTTCAGGACAAAAAATAGTGGCAAGATAAGGGTTAAATTTCAAATGGCAGCCTTAATTGGCTTATTCAGGCCCCAGATAAGAGTGCGTAACAGAAAATTATTTTCTTATTTCTCAACCAAAACATATGTTGTGGGTACTAAATAGAACCGTCTCAATGAGACGGTTCTTTTAAGCACACAAAACACATGTTTAAACTGATGGATAAGAAAATAATCACACTTTTACGCTGACATTTTTTGCTTAACTGGCCCAACATGTATGTTATAATATGTAAAAGTCAGGATTTTGATTTTCTGATTGCTATAACTTTCTTATTTTACATCTGATTTGTTCAGGTTTGCGGCAGATTGTATGGTTTAACCCATTTAAGCCGAATAGAATTTCCAGCCGTTATCAATTGGAAGAGTCCATTTCCATTTTTACGTTTGTTTGGTGGTATTTTACATTTTTATTCAAATTTTAATAGAATATCTTGTAATCAAACAGTGGATTCCCTGATCAGACGCCGCATTCTGTGGCATCTGGTCTGGGTCTGCACTGTTTGCCTATGTCCCACAAAAAGAACGCTAGGCTTATATGGGTTAATAAGGGCTTGTATTTCAATTTCACTTGCTTTCAATGTTGGCTGTCATACCTGTGGCTCCAAACTTTTTGCCTACTGGTGTTGTCAGACCTGATCTGGATCCAAACTGTTTGACATTGACATTGATGGTATTACTGAAAGAATTTTTCAAAAAAGTTGATTTTGAAAAAAAAAAAACAGGTGACAAAAAGAATGCAAAATTACCTAGTATGCAAAGAGTTAACCCCTATGGATTTCCCCATACAGATTAATTCAAGGATAAAGAGTTGCTATGAGTAAAACATGAGAGCAACAAAACATCTTTGCCGCGCATATTACTCTTGGTTCTGGGGCGACCTGCCAAAAGCCTTCTAATACGCCCATTTTGACGTACACGCAGGAAACGAATCATCATAACAAGTGTGCAATATACTATTAAATGATTACACTTTTTGTGATATATTTTTTCTGTTAATATTATCTATTTGAATAGCTGTAACAGTTTAATTTTTGAGAACCACACATACATGTACTAGAGCTTAATTACCTCTTTATCTGGCAGTGGTGACTTTTGTCGTCTGCTGATGATTTTTGCAATATGGCTGAAAAAATGTTGAGTTGTCAAGCCCAAACACAATAACAACTATCTTTTAGTAAAGTGTCCCCATTTTCTGGTTAATTATTTTTCATGATTTTTTATCGTCTGCTGATTTTTTTCAAAAGAAACTTTTTCAAAAAAAATTTTCAGGCACACTATCAGTGAATCCAGTATCAGGGACAACATTCTGTCAGTATCTGGGTCCAAACTGTTTGCAAAGGTAACCAGCAAGCAACAATTTTTTTGTCTTTGCTAGCAAGGAAAGGGTTGAAAAGCCTAGGTCAAGGGATAGAAATATGTCAAGAATGGTTGTAGTGAGACTTCAAGTCATTAACCCATATATTCATTGATAATTCTTTTCCCAACATTACCGACAATTGTTGTCGTCTGCTTTGCTTATCTGATGATGCACTTTGGTAGCCTATATAGTGAACACAATGAACCCAACTTAGACTGCTCCCTCAGGAGCAGTCTGATTGGTGTCCATAATGTAACATCCATGATAATAGTAGTCTCGATTACGTTTAGATATATTCAACAGACATATTTTAGCAGACAACATTTGCAGGACCAAAAAATATTGATAAGGGTTAAAATTGAAATCTTGATTTTAATAGCAAGAGACTTAATAAGGACAATGCTTTTTTGTTGGCACTTTTCCCGCTAGTGGAGACTTATGTCATCTGCTGATAACCTTTGTGAACAGTTTGGACCTAGATTAGGTCAAACACAACGTCTGGCCGATCGGAGTCCAAATTTATTGACGCTGATGGTATAGATTTTTTGGAAAAAGTAGGTAAACAAAATTCTGCAGACGGCAAAGAGTATTGCAAATTACTCTCAACATACATATAGGATTATTCCTGATTTCAGGATTTTGAGGCTGACTTTCCATAGAAATACTATATTAGGCAGATTATAAAAGCTCTGATTAAAGACAACTGACCATTTAAGCTTAAAAAATGTGTATGTTTTGTAGGCGTTTTGTCAGTTTTAAGATTTGAATTTCTAAAGTTGATGATTTTTGAAATTTTGAACTTTCCATGCATAGTAAAACCTTTCTGAACGTCCAGGAAGAAATGATAAGTGCATGTATGATCAAGATAAAGTGATAATACACTTGAAATTTGTAATATGTGATACATGTAAAGGCCCCCAGATAAATGTGTGTACCTGAAAGTTATTTTTTTCATTTCTCAACCAAAACATATGTTATGGGTACTCAAAAGAACCGTCTCAATGAGACGGTTCTTTTGAGCACCCAAAACATATGTTTGGATTTCTGGGTAAGAAAATAATGACAATTTTACGCTAAAAAAGTTTGCTAAACTGGACCTATGCATGTACATGTATAACACTGTCCATTGATAACACATTACCATATTCATCCTTATAAGAGCACATTCTCACATACTATAGACAATGTTTAGACATAATGGGCTGTTACACTATATCAACCCATTTAAGCCAAATCAATTTACCCACTCTTATCATTGGACCACTCCATTTCTGATTTAAGGTTGTTGGACCAGGATGGTATTTTATTATTATTATTCAATGAATGAACTGTAAGCAAATGGTGGAGACCCTGATCTGTAAGCAAACAGTGGAGACCCTGATCAGATGCCTCATTCTGTGGTGTCTGATCTGGTTCTGCACAGTTTGCCTATGTATGTTCCACAAAAAGGACACTAGATATATATGGGTTTGCTCAAATTCTTTTTTAAGCTAATTTGGGCATAATTTTTTATATAAGATATAAATGTTACTAAATTTTTTCTCTTTACACCCTTAATAGCTGTTTTACTTTCTGCACATTATTAACTCTTTGTATTCTGATGGATTTTCCCATACATATTGTTGTATCGCACGTCTTAGAATCTTAGTGGAAAGCAAATTCGATGAGACGGCACACGGTTTATCGCGACTTTTATAAAACTATTCTTGGTTTCAGTCTTTCATCATGTATCAGACACATATAATATACAACTAGGCTTAAAATATACACAGAGATTCCTCCTTTTGGGAAAAAGTATGGGACTGCCTATTGTGTACTTAAAGGGGTCACAGGTAGCATTTTCTAAGTTATTAAACGATTTATTTCTGTCCCAGAAGGTTGTTTAAATTCTAGCAAACTGCAGATGCTGATGAAATGCACTGTTTGCCAAAGTACCCGTTTAGGGGTTTCCACTATACAAAGGGTTAATTGTAAACTCCCTATTTTTAGTATATAAGAGTATTTTTCTGAAGGTTTTCAGGACTAATTAACCCATAATGCCAATCACGTCAACAAATACAGCAGCAGAGAGATTTTATGGTATCTTACTTGATTTTCAGGGAAATATGGCTTGAAATTTCATGTGAATCATCTTGCAAACAACTCACATAAAAAAACTAGAGGACCTGAAGGTCCTGAGGGCTCACCTGATCTCCTTAATAATGTTAAAATAGGTCAAGGTCAACTACAGCTTTAAATAATGGAACAAATTTTGTTTTTACCATATACATTTTGGTCAAGTGACCTCAACAATCTAATGAATAATCCATCAAACAGCCCAGTGATTTCTGAGAGAAAGATGTTTAGATAGGTATATGGCAGTCCAAATGAGTGGCCTTGGATAAAAGGTCACAGATCAGCTTAATAAACCATTGTCTCAATAGGTTTAACTTTACTTAAAGCCATTAAAAACGCAACTGTTACAAGTGTTATTTTTCCTATAAATATCAGCTTGATACACTTTGTCTTTGTACTAACAAGCGTCCCTAACGTAGGAGAACGTTTTACCAAAACTTGAGCTCAATTGCATACTTCTGCCAAAATTTTGGTGAAAAATGACAAATTCATCGAATTTTTTGGTAACCATATTAAATCTTGAAGTTTTATTCAATTTCAGCGTGCAAGTACTGCGTTTCATTCAAACAAACTAAAAAACGGTTTACAAAACAAAAAAATTTACTTTGCTGGTAGGACCTAAAATTTATGTTTTAAATTTCATTTCTCTTGAAATTTAACCAAAATTTGAGAAATCACTAAAGCTTCAATGAAAACTGAATCATTTAAAAATTGGCATACGTTAGTTGTAAGGTCCTAACCTATGGTTATCATTTATCGCGATATTTACCGTCGAAAGTGTCGCATTTTCGTAAACTTCCGGTTTTCATGCTGAAACTTTGATGCCCATTTTGAAGGTCAAAACTTCAAGACAAAAAAAATCTGTTGCGTGTGCATAAAAAGTAGAGCAATGTTGAAATATTCCGAAAGTTTGAATCCAAAAGAGCCATTCATAATGAAGATCTGATATCCAGGTTACTAAGGTGATTTTGCAGTTTTTGTGTCGAAGTTCGGGTTGTGCCCATTTATCAAAAAATACAGCCTGGCTTATCTGGACTGCTTTATCTGCACCAAAAGAGTATTGGCTTGATATCGCGACCATAAATTTAAGCTTTTATTTTATTAGAATGATTAAATAGCATTAAATCTTGAGTAAGGTTATATTGTTAAAGTTGCGTTTTTACTGGTGTTAAGTATACTATGAATTCGGCTCATTTATAGAAAATGAACATTTTAAGATTTTCTCCATATAACTGCATTAGGAATCAAATTTGACCTTGCCATAAAGTAGGTCAAGGTCAACCTAGATTCATCATTTGTGCTAACCTGGTAGGGCCCACATCCCCTATCCTACGTACCAAGTCCCAAAGCCAATGGTCTTTTGGTTCCAGAGAAGAAGAGATTAAAAGAGTTTTTACCATATATGGGCATAGTGGACATGTTAGTCATGTGACCATATCAATTTGTATAAGTTTTTGCTAACCAATCATAAGGAGCTGTCATATGAAATTTGGTTTCAATTGGCCGAGAATTGTCTGAGAAAACTATGTTTTAATATGTTGATGGGACTCCAATATAAGCGACCTTGGCTGAAAGGTCAAAGATCAACCTTGATCTTTGAAACTTATTTATAGACACTAGATTGAACATATCAAGTGAGAATAATGACTTTGGCTTCCAAAGTATTCAAAAAATCAACTTTTCAAAAAATTTCCCATTCAAATGCATTAGGAAGCAAACTTGACCTTGACGTTAAGTAAGTCAAGGTCACCCTAGGATCATCATTTGAACAAACTTGGTAGGCCCCACAACCCCAATACTACATACCAAGTCTCAAGGTCACTGGCCTTCTGGTTCTGGAATAGAGGATTTTTAAAAAGTTTTTACCATATATGGGCGTGGTGGCCATCTTTGTCATGTGACCAACATATTTTGCATTAAGTTTGGTTGACTTATCATAAGGAGTCTTCACATGAAATTTGAGCTCAATTGGGCCAATGGTTTGTGAGAAAACTATGTTTTTATATATTGATGGGACCACAATATGAGCGACCTTGGCTGAAAGGGCAAAGGTAGACCTTGACCTTTGAAACTTATTTATAGCCATTGTCTCATTAGTTTCAACATATCAAGTAAGAATAATCACTTTGGCTTTAACAGTATTCAAAAAATCAACTTTTCAAAAAAATACCCATTTAAATGCATTAGGAAGCAAATTTGACCTTGACGTTATGTAGGTCAAGGTCAACAAAGGATCATCATTTGAACAAACTTGATAGGCCCCACATCCCCAATGCTACATACCAAGTCCCAAGGTCATCGGCCTTCTGGTTCTGGAGAAGAAGATTTTTAAAGGGTTTTTACCATATATGGGCATGGCGGCCATCTTGGTCATGTGACCAGGAACATTTGAACAAACTTTCGTTCCCCCATCCTAATGAGTCTCCATATGAAATTTGAGTTCAATTGGCCCAGTGGTTTCAGAGGAGAAGATGTTTGAAAATGTTGACGGACGGACGACGGATGGACGCCGGAGTCACTGGTATACTAATAGCTCACCTCGGAGCCTTCGGCTCAGGTGAGCTAATAAGCTGTATTTGTTTTTTAAGAAAATTGACAAAATTTGAAAATGTCTGCTGCAAATTGTAGGTGGCACTTTATGGATTAAATTTAAACGTCACTTTGGATTGCCTTGATTCCTTTTCTACATACTCTTAAATCAGGCATGTGGAATCTTTAACTTAGTGTTTAAGACAAGCAGTACCACGGGTAGGAAACTTCATAAACAGAGTCGCTGGCTTAGTATATATGGAGCCTGAAATAATTGCATAAAAACTAAAAATATTTTTTTATGGTGTAAAATAGCGAAAAAAGGAGAATGTAGTGGTCTGTTCTGGTCTTTAATCTTCTCATCCAAGCTGATGTGAGCTGCAAATTGTGTACGGCTTTATCTGAATGTTTTTTGTTGTGAGGTAAATAATCTACATGTTCCTCACAACAAAAGGGATTCTGATAAAACTGTACACAATTTGCATCTGGCATCAGCTTAGATAAGTTAAAAGAGCAGAGGGGGGCACTACATTCTCCTTTTCTTCGCTCAATTACACCATAAAAGCACTGAATGTAAAACTTTGGTTTTTAAGGCAATCTTTTCAGCCTTCATATAAAGAACCAAAAAGACCCTCATAAGCTTTCCTGCTAAGAGGTAGAGTGCTTGACTCTCGATCAAGGGTATTGGGTTCGATCTTCACCAGAGGCACTGCGTTGTGTCCTGGAGCAAGACACTTTATCCTCTTCTTAGTACTAGTTCTACCCAGGAAGATCCCGTCCCGCATAACTGAAAGATTGTTGAGCGGACGTAAAGAATCAAATCAAACAAACAAAAACCCAGGAAGACCAATCCCGACATGACTGAAAAAATGTTGACTGGGACATAATCAAATCAAACAAATCATAAGATTTCGGTTTCAGAGCCTAAGCTCTGTTTATAAAGTTTCTTAACCACGAGTCTGCTAAAATTTGTATATCTTGGGGCTGACTGTATACTTGTAAAGCACAAAACAGATGAGCCAGCACAAAAGCTTTTGGTACTTACGGCATAGGCCAACAGCACAGACTAGGAATCTGGCTTTGAGTTTATAAAAAAAAATCGTGCACAACTCACTTGAGCATGAGAATTGCAATCTTTTTTCATAGCAAAGTACAAACCAATGAAGTTTTTTTTTATACTCAGAACAGCAGACAATGCCATTTGTACTGGTCATAAATTTTAAAATGCCTACAATTGTACAGGTCATAAATTTTAAAATGCCTACAATTGTACTGGTCATAAATTTTATAATGCCTACAATTGTACTGGTCATAAATTTTAAAATGCCTACACTTGTACTGGTCATAAATTTTAAAATGCCTACACTTGTACTGGTCATAAATTTTAAAATGCCAACAATTGTACTGGTCATAAATTTTAACATTCCAACAATTGTACCATGTCCTAAATTTAAAAATGCCAACAATTGTTAGCATTTTAAAATTTGTGGCTAGTACAAATTTCATGCTTATGTGAGTTGATAATGAATTTTTTTATAAACTCAGGGCCTTGGCAGTCTCATCAAATTCAGAGACTATCCTGCTAGGTATGGTAACGGATGTAGGTCAAAACCACTAACCGATTATAGCAGTATTCAGCATACTTCATAGTGTTTAAAGAATAGCTTTAAATGCATATGTGATATTAAAGTATCAATAAAAATTTGGCTGTCCCAAATAATTTATTGTATGTGAGTGCCTGCCTTGAAGAAAGCTTGTGTTCACTTATAACTCGGTCCATTCGTATGGGCTCCAACTGTAGCATTATAAATTGACTTCACTGTATGTTTGGAGAGTGACTTTACATATAGAGTTTAATAATCATTCCATTTGAGATACCAGATATACATGTATAAACCGTGAGAGGTGGAACACCTGATAGAGAAACAGAGTGTGGTTTATAAAGCCCATATTTTAAATGGAACTATTAAAAAAAAACTGCATATTACATGCATTCTGCTACAGCTCATTACACCAATTTAAGAAAACAAAGTCTACTGATGATGTTTTATTTGCACATTTAACTAATTTTAACCTGTGTAGTAACACATCAGTTCTTCGGTGCTGAAAAAATGTAAGACTGCCATTTTGAAAATCTACGTCCTTGACGCCACCTCAGAATTTCAAAACATCCATAACTTTCTAATTAGTGAACGAAATCAAAGTGTGGAAACTCATTTTCTTAATTTGATAGTAAAGAACATTTTGGTACCACAACTATTGTGCGTTTCTAAAATTTATTGTTTTTGTACCTTTTGTACCCTGCTGTGTAGGAAGACAGAAATGATATGCAACAACATCACATATATATGACGTCATGCATGTGACGTAAAAGGTACTAACAACTATAACGTTTTTTAAATTGTACATGATAAGATTTTTTTGTGCCAAAGTAAAAATTAGATTGACTGCGTCATTTCTGTACAAAAAGTAGCTCCGGCTAAAGAGATTTATCTCCCTTGAGGAGATACAAATCTGTTTAGACATAAACAAAATTAGATTTTATTTGCGTGATAAATTGTGGTCTTTTACTGTGTCAAGCATGTAATATATACAGTCAACCCTCTTTACAACGACACTGTTTGTCCCCAAATAATTGGACGTTAAACTGCATTTCTGTTGTAATTAATTCAAATTTAAGCTGAACTGGTACATTTGTGCAAATACATTGACTTTTGAAAGAATTTTGCTGTTATTAAGAATGTCGCTGTAATGTGTTTTCACTGTACCATTATCTCATTTCTGTGAACAGAATTAATTGCAATGTTTATTCCATGAAAGCATGTGGTACTTGTTGGCCATACTGCAAAGCTTTATTCTAAGATGCTTTCTCAGCAGAATAAAAAATGCTATTTCTTTGTCAAAGTGAAAATGCAGAAATTACCAATGTCTTTGTAATTCTCAGTCCATCTTTTAACTCTTTGCATGATGGGTAATTTTTATGCTTTTGTTGTCACCTGACTTTTCAGAATGAACTTTTAAATTCTTTCAGAACACTATCAGAGTGTCAAACAGTTTGGATCCAGATCAGGGCCGATGTAAGTTGGTCCTGATCTGTGTCCAAACTGTTTGAGACGAAATGTCGCCGCTTGCAAGATAAGAGTTAAAAATCTTGTGTCTGATCAGGCGCTTAATAGGATCTACAATTTACAACCTGACTTGCACAGAGAAGTTCCATAAAGTTTTAAACAGGTATCTATATGGGTGAAAGTTTTCTGGATTATTCCTGAATTCTGGATTTTGAGGCTGACTTTCGCTAGATTGTCAGCCTCAAAATGCTGAATTAGGAAGATTACAATAGGTTCTCTGATTTTTATTGGGTCTGTCTAAAACAATCAACCATATAAACTTAAAACTGTGAATATTTAGTGGGCATACTGCAAGTTTAAGATCAGAGATTCGAAAGTTCAGGATTTTTGAAAATTTGAACTTCACCCATTTACATATGAGCCGCGACATGAGATTTCCAACAATGTGGTATGTGCTACCAGCAAAGCTTCAGATCAGCCTGCGCATACACACAGTCTGATCAGAGCCTTTACCAGTCGCTTTTTAAGCTCTGACTGAACATCATTTGGAGTTTCTAAGCTTAAAAGGAGGCTGCAGAGGCTTGTCTGAGTCTACACTTGTCAAAATGCTACATTGTTGGAAATCACATGTCACGGCTCATATCCATTTGGTCCAATAGTTCTTTTCATTCCCATGCAACATCAAGAATAGATGACTGGACTAGTGCAGACCTGATTAAACTGCTCCTATTACAATTATTTATAAAGGAATCTTCATTGTTTGTTAAAGCATATTCGGGCTAGACTTTAGAATCTGTCCACCACTATTTTTGTTATATGCGAGAATGTGCTTGAACATACCATACATGAAATCGATGTACAAAATCATAAACCAGTTATGATGGCTAGGATAAGGGTTATGTTTTGTATCAACTATAACATATATCATCGGTCGGGAGTCAAAGACTCATATCTTTGATTTTTACATTTTTCAGGAGAGACAAAAACTGAATAGCTTTTGTGAGGAGTGTCCTACATGTATATTGCTGAAAGTCAGACAGGATTATATTTAGTAACATCCAAATTCACTGTTATTGGTGTTTTGAACTTCCATTAAAGATTTCAGGGTCATTATGAAGAGTTTCACTTGAGTTACGTCATTTTGATCATTTTTTCGTGGAAAACCATTCAGCTACGACATTTTGAGCATCTTTTTCATTGCAAAACATTGTATCTCGGTAAAATATGCACCAAAATGATGGTATCTTTCATAGAAACGCTATTTTGAAGCATGATTGATGCTTTTTACGGGGATTCTTATTGGTCTAGAGCTACGAGAATTTGACAGAATGTGGGCCATGCGTTTGGTATTCCCGTGTTGACAAAAGGTTGTTTTGATAAAAATCAGAACTATGAGGTTTTGACTCACGACGAAGATATATATACTCAGGTTAGCTACGGAAAGAATGGGTCAGATTACATAGCTGACAGATTCCAAAGTTGCTCCCATATTTGTCTGTATTCTTGAGGCAAAAAAATCTATTATTTTTTTTATTGCACTATATGTTATGTAAGAATGGCTTCTGCAATAAAGAATGAAAATGAAAAAAAGATCTCGTATTTCTTTTCCCTCAAAATGGGTGGTTTGGTGGTTGTTAATTGTGTTGATGCTTTAGGCCAAATAACCCTTTCCACTCTGATGGATAATCCCAAACATATTGATACAATAAGTATGGGGTAGTCCATTTTGTGTTTCAGGGGCTAACGGGTTGAATTTTTTTAAATAAGGATGTATTTATGTCCCTAAAGATTATGTTTATCTCAGCAAACAGTGCAAATGCAGATGGAAGGCTGACTTATGCAGCATTTCATCTGGGTCTTCACTGTTTGCCAAAGTACCTGCTTACCAGTAACCAGAATGAAAATGGTTAAAAATGGTTTTACAATACTGCTAGCTCTGACCCTAGCAATTTAACTCTTTGCATGCTGGATAATTTTCCATGCTTCTTGTTGTCTGCTGATTTGTTTTTTCAAAAAATATTTTCAGGAATGCCATCTGGCAGTGTTGGACACCTTGGATCCAGATCAGGCCTGATAATTTGTCAGTCCTGATCTAGGTCCAAGCTGTATGCAAAGGTTATCCGCAGATGACACTAGCAGGTAAAGAGGTATTTCTTTAACTGGATGAAAAGTGCATTGGTCTAATGAAGGGAGAATATGGACCATTCAGCAGCTCTCCACATACATAGCTGGCCTGGATTTGGCTTGTGGGACACTCACACAATCAATTGAAAACAAAAAAAATAACAAAATCAACAGGATTTCTCATATTCTAACATGTATATCACAAATAACTGTAATCAAATGATTATCTTGCTTTCTAAATTCTTCAAACTAGAAATTGTGCTTGCAATGTGCTTTACAACCACACTGTCCTGTCAATCATAAAAAATCTTACTATTTATTCCCTGTTTTAACTCATTTAAGCCAAATGGAATTTCCCACTCTTATCAATGGGACCTATCCATTTCTGTTTTAAGGGTTGTTGGGTGGTATGTTTTAGTTTTATTCAAATTTTAAGAGAGCAAATAAGCAAATAGTGGAGACCCAGATCAGATGCTGCATTTTGCTGCATCTGTTCTGGGTCTCCACTGTTTGCCTATGTCCCACAAAAGGACGATAGGCTTATATGGGTTAATCGATCTTAAGAAATTAGAGTTTTTGTAATGATACAACTGTCCTATTTGTTTGCAAAATTCCATTTTTGTGCCCTTTATTTATTTTTCTTTATTATTGAAAAGCAATTATACATGTACTTTGAGTATTTCTCTATATAAAAGCCTTTATTGGTACTCAATTGAAGAGGGCCTGAACAGGAGTCTGGGAAACCATTTGATTGGTCAGTCATCTAAATGTCACTAGCTTCTCTTAGGCAATCCAGCTGATCAGTCTTTTCATAACTACACATGGTCATTTCTGTTCAGCCATTTGATTGGTCAACCATTTCAATATCGCTAGACTGGTTTCTTCGTTTGTGTTCATTTACACTTGTCTGTAAAAACAAAATTGGAAGATTGTTAAATTCAATGGTGAATGCAATTTTCATTTAGCCCAACTGTACATTGTAATGGCAAACTTTTCTTCATCATATTAGCCAGCTCATGAGATTTTGCTTCTTATCTCATATATATGTGAGCAAGGATTGCTCAGACCAGCCTGCACAAATGAACAGTCTGGCCAGAACCTTCTCTGCTCTTCCACATAACGTACTGACATAGATGAAGGCCCAGACCCAATTTATGGCGTCTAACTTCACTAGATTGCTGTGCATGCATCATCATCATTTAGATTAGTGTGCAGAGAATGTCTATGCTTATGCTGTACAGTAAATGTTCTAAAATTTTAAACACTAGTTGGCTTACAAAATGGCCTGGGCAAATAGGGCAGACCCAGATCAGACTGCTTCTGAAGAAGCAGTCTTGAAGAAGCAGTCTGATCAGGGTCTTCCCTGTGTGCTATGTTAACAAGCATTTTGTGAGTTCCAGCCCTGATAGCAAACATTATATTTGAGAAAAAGAAAGTGAAAAATGTTCAAATTTTTATATTGTTTACAGTAAGTACCAAAATCTCGTAACCTACAGAGACTAGCATAGCATAGTTAGCTATTTTAGTTTCCAGACTGCAAATAACAATGGTGCTCATCAGACTGTGCAGATAAGCAAGCCAATCTTTGACTCTGTTGTCTGCATCCAACCAAAGGAATTTCTCATCATTTGGCTCATCAGAGCCCCAAGTAATTGATTATCTTTGACTCTTTATCTCCTAGTGTCCTCTCGTCTGCTGATAACTTTTGCTAACAGTTTGACCCAGATAAGGCCCGACTTAACGTCAGGCCTGATCTGGATCCATTCTGTTTGACACTCAGAAGGAATTTTTGGAAACAGTTGATTTTTTAAAAAATCAGCAGTCGATATAACTCGACAAAAAAGCATGAAAAACTTCCCAGGGGGCATAGAGTTAAAAATGTGGTGATATTGATTGCTGCCTCAAACACTCATTGACTCTTTACCTACTAGTATTGTCTGCTGATAACCTTTGCAAACTGTAAGGTAACTTCAGCCCCCTAGCTTAGTTTATTGATTCTTAGAACCAAATCACTAAATACGAAAAGCATGGGCAGAGCCAGACCAAATAGTCCCAGATCAGCCTGCTCTAAAAGAGTTATATCCAGGCTAGCTTTGTTAAACTATGCCAACTAGTTTTAGAAACATTGTACACAGTCATATCAGTGCAGACACAAACAGGAATGGGACTAGAAGCAGTACGCCCTTCTTCTTCAGTGAAAATACCCAAACCCTTATGGTGAACTTCAAAATTTTTAACTACCTTCCAATAAATTAGCTTTGGAAGCTTGTTTAGCGTTATTAAAATGCTAATTTTTTCATTAACCTTTTACTCCATAATAACATCTTTTGGCACCTTTGAAATATCACGTCTTTGAAAATATGGAAAATGAAGCAAATGCTCCAATTTTCATAATATTTTCAAAAGTATTTAAATCTTGTATTAGTTTGTGCACTCGAATAGTTCGTACACCATAAATTATTCATGACCGATCAGCTCAAAATGTCATGTATTAGTTCGTACAGTGGTCATTTTTCCTATTTGTAATTTTCGTACACAACGTTTTTTCCGTTCATTTGGTCAATCAGTGTGTCATGACAAAAATCAAATACATGTACACAGCCACATGCGTGTGCACACAGTGTCCTACGTGTCTGTGATCATTGAGCCTTTCTGGTCTTTCTGTGTCATAAATATGCCCAAGCGTTTTTTTTTTTGAATCACTGGATCCGAGCATGATGAAACCATATCAGTTGGTGTTTATCACAAATGTTATCAGCGAAGGCTCAGGGGAGCCTGTGCTTTTGTGCAAATTTTTCAGGTAACTCAAAGTTTTGGAATTGATGAAGATCTAGACACCTACGTACTCCCACTAATTAGCTGTGCTTTAAATGTGCGTGCATCAATTTCATTTCTAAGTTTCACCAAAACGCGCACGCAATAAGCGCAATAAAATAACTATATACATTGTATATATATCCGATGGAACTTTTTATCAAACAAAGACGACACTGATGAGCCCAGCACGGCGTCCTCATGAAATTGTAATATGGGTCTTACACATTAAATGATTCCTGGGATCATCACACGTACGCACAGACGCACAAACCAAGATGAAAAGTGATATAAGCA
Source organism: Loripinus fragilis (assembly GCA_964019695.1). Lineage (NCBI taxonomy): Eukaryota > Metazoa > Mollusca > Bivalvia > Lucinida > Lucinidae > Loripinus > Loripinus fragilis. Next base: position 31,754,054 of record OZ026521.1, read on the forward strand.
TGTTTCTGCATCATGCTTTAAATTAGGCTGTCTATGAAACGAGCCAGTTCATGAGATTATGGTACCTCTCTTACATGCAACCAGCGAAGGCTCAGACGAGCCTGCACATCCGCACAGTCTTGCCAGGGGCATAAATACTCACATACAAGGAATTAGGGCTGCAACGATACAGTTACCTCACGATACGATACATATCACAATATTTGCCTCAGGATACGATACGTATCGCAATACATTTTTGTCGACATTAGAACCTTAGAAATAACATAGATATATGACATTAGGAGAAGTAAATACTCAACTATCAACCCTTGTCATTCTGGATGTTTTTATGTACTACACTCTTCCCCAGTTTTTATCAAACTCATTTAAATATTTCATTTATTAGTATGTATTAAGCAGAGCCAAAAACCGTGTTTATCTAGATCAGCTGGATTCTCAAAAGCCAGCTGATGTTGTTCTACACTTTTTCAAAACAGGATATATCAAGAGTTTGGCATGGAAAAGGGTTTACTGATTAAAGCAGAACAATTAAATGGGAAAATGGTAACATCCCTTTTGTACAATTTTTTTTTTAATTCATTTCTAATATATAACATTAAGTGCTGTATCAGGCTGTTGTGCCATCTACTGACTTTTTATTAAAATCAACTTCTTTAAGTTTTTATCAAATTGCCAGATTGTAAAAGGTTTGGACCCTGATCTGGACCAACTTCCTGTCCGTCCTGATTTGGATCCAAAGTGCTTACAAAAGGAGTGAATGGTATACATATGGTATGCTGTCTGCTGCCTAACATAAAATTATGCATTTAAAGAGCCAGTCATGCAATGTGGTAACATATAGGTTTGTAAATACGACAAAAAAGTACTAACCATATTCCCTGCAGGGCCGATCTTTGTGAGCTATTTTTCCTGTTTCAGCCTCAGGCGAATATAACAGTGTGAATCCTGATCAGTCTACTTCTATTGGCTGACTGGGATCCCCACTGTTTACTTTTGATGTCCTTATGATGACATAAGATAAATGTTTGCTGCGGTTTTATGTTGGTCTTCCCTGCTTAACTGTTGGTAAGGTTCATAGAGTAATTCAGCAGGGAAGAGGTTGCAAATATTTTTTCGGCCTGGACTGGACCGGTCTGATCTGCACTTGCACCTTGAGGTCTCTAGTTGTCAGATAATTGGGACCTGTCCTGACTAGGGTGGTCTGGTCATGATCTCTTGTGGAGACCGGGATCAGCCTGCTCTGCTCAGACATTGAGCAAATAACAAATCTTTCACTTCACTTTGGCAATGTCCCCAACCAAATTGGACAGGTTGCTGTTATTCAGGTCTTCAACCCTTAAAGCGGCAATCACAACAAAAGTTGTCTGCTTTTGCTGTCTGTGGATCTTTTTTGAATTCTTCCCAACAAACAGTGTGGGAACAGTCTCATCTGAGTCCACACTGTTTGCCTCTACATACTTTGTAAAATAATGTTACTGTCCTGCCAGCCAAGAGTGGGGGTGACGCCATGTTTTGTTTACTAAGGTATAAGGGACTTGTAACTGATAAGTTGCTTGTGTATTGGTCCTATCTGCAGGATAGGATAAATACACGAGTGATCTATTGATTCGCGTTAGCTCAAGTGGAGTGTACAAGTTAAGGTTTGATTTAGCAATTATATACAAAATAGCGTCACTGTCACTCTTGGTTGGCATGACAATAGCAAAAAGTAGCTCTGCTCAGGTATGGCGCGTATAACAAATCTTTCACTTCACTTTGGCAATGTCCCCAACCAAATTGGACAGGTTGCTGTTATTCAGGTCTTCAACCCTTAAAGCGCCAATCACAACAAAAGCTGTCTGCTTTTGCTGTCTGTGGATCTTTTTGGAAACCTTTCCAACAAACATTGTGGGAACAGTCTGATCTGAGTCCATGCTGTTTGTCTCTACATACCTTGTAAAATAATGTTAGCTAAAATTTGCAGCGGGCGACTAAGGCAGACAGATTTTTAGATGAATTTTTAGTGGCGTTTTGGTGTTAATTTATTTAAGCTGTTGCAGGAAGTAGTCTACTCTTGTATTTCGTTTCGACAAGAGGACTCTTCAGGCACAGGTTTCAAACTTGACACCTATGGTTTCCTCAAAACCCCTTTCTTTTGAAAGGGATTTAACTGGGGTAACCAAAGCGTACACTGAACGTCTGACTTTTTCACCTATGTGGCCCTCTAAATTTCAACTATATGTATGTCTCTCTATAGCAGGCTATATACATTGAGGCCCAGAATCAGAACGCCCTTTGGGAGTACTCTGAGATGGGCCTGATGGGACCATGCTAGGTCAGTAAAGGGTGGCAATGTTCTGCAAGCTGGGTGTAATTTATTTAGTAATTTTATGTGTTGTTTTCTACCCCTAACTTAATCTTTCTTTTCTTCCTGGTGTCACCAGCTGATCCTCTCCAAAAACATTATTTTCGAAATAATACTTTCGGGGTTTTAAATAGTTTGGATCCAGATCAGGCCCGAGGTTCAAAAGGGGTTGGTGTGGGTCCAATCTGTTTCAAAAGGTGAGCCAGCATGTGGCAGATAATATGTTAAGACCATATGAGTACTATCCTACTCTGATCTATAGTGTTTACAGTACTTTGTCTTGGTGGCCTCTCAAGTGGGGGCCAAATAATAGGTTAATAAGACCCTTAATCATTTAATGCAGAGCAAAGTATGGCAGAGTGATCCTGTGCCTAACATTAGGCAGGCTTGATCTGGGTCCAAACTGTTTGCAAATGTTATCAAGCGAAGATGGGAATGATATCTAGACCTTCTTGTTATAACAGACTACTTCTGCTCGGGGTACACTGTTCCCTACAGTCTATCACTTGATTTGGTGCATCTGGGTAATCTGTTAGCGAATTTGATATTGTACAGCGAATCATATTTGTACAGTATTGAGTCAGTAGTAACAAAGCTATAATTGTTTTTGTTGTGTGGTATTGTTACTGTGCCAAACATGTTGGACCCAGATCAAGCCTAACATTGGGCAGGCTTTATCTGGGTCCAAGCTGTTTGCAAATGCCGTCAATGAAGATGGAATGACACCCAGACCTTCTCATTATAGCAGACCATTTCTGCTTGGGGTGCACTATTCCCCACAGTCTGTCAATGGACTTGGTAGATCTGGGCAACTTTGTTAGTGATTTTGATATTGTGCAGCCAAACATATTTGTATAGCATTGAGTCACTATTAACAAACCATTCTGAAAATCTTAGATTACAAGAAAACAAAAATCTACAGCACATTTGTACAAAACTTGTTAGCTGATCTGTATTTGATCATGTTTCGAGAAAGTTCAAAACTTTCTTATTTGTTCCTTTTGATTGTCTTGACACATCTCCCAACACTCACAGCATGGCAGCCCCTTTGTGTAGACATAATATGTCAATAAAAATACTTTCTGTAAATTGTCAGGGTTTAGGTTCTATGGAAAAAAGATTAGATGTTCTAAATTACTTAAAGGACAGAAAATGCGACATCTATTGCCTTCAAGATACACACACTACCAAATCATCTGAACGCATGTTTAGATCTCAATGGAACAATGAGTGCCTATTTAGTTCAGGCACATTTAACTCTAGAGGAGTATCAATTCTGTTTCGGAAAAACTTAGCTTATACTATAAATGAGCACATATCTGACCCAGGGGGAAATTACATAATCAGTGACTTAACAGTTGAGGAGAACAGATTTACCCTAATAAATTTATATGGCCCAAATAAAGACAACCCTACTTTCTTTGACAACATTATTAATGTAGCTGATAGAATAGGAAATGCAAGCTTAATCATATGTGGCGATTTCAACACAGTTCAAAATGAAAAGTTAGATTACTATAACTACAAAACTATTAATAATAAAAAATCACATGAGAAAATCCTACAAATTAAGGAAAATTACTGTTTGACTGATCCATTTAGAGATGCCAACCCATCATTAAGAAGATATACATGGCGAAAAAAGTCTCCCATCAAGCAAGCTCGGCTTGATTACTTCCTTGTTTCTCAAGATCTACTCCCCTCAGTCAATAAGACCACAATTGAAGGAAGCTATAGATCTGATCACTCTATGATTATTCTTGACATAGCTTTTGTGCAGTTTAAAAAAGGAAAGCCCCTTTGGAAGCACAATAATTCTCTTTTAACTGACAAAGATTATTTGGAAACAATGAGTGATAAAATTGATGAAGTCAAGAAACAATATGCATTACCCGTTTATAATTTAGACCAAATAAATAACATACCTGACGACCAAATTCAATTTGTAATTAACGACCAACTTTTTCTAGAAACACTTTTGATGGAGTTAAGAGGAAAATCTATTTCATTCTCAAGTTACAAGAAAAAAGCAGCAGATAAAAAAGAAAAAGAATTAATAAGTAATATAGAATGTCTAGAAAGTAACTTGACAGATACAAAACTCAATGAAATTGATAATCTAAAAGAAGAACTTTACAGAATAAGAAAAAATAAAATGGAAGGAGTCCTGGTAAGAGCAAGAGCCAAAATTATTGAAGACGATGAAAAACCAACTAACTTCTTCTGTAACCTTGAAAAGTACAACTACACAAGTAAAATTGTGTCAAAATTAGAAACAAATGATGGGAAAATAATAACTGACCAGTTCGACATTTTAAATGAAACAAAGAGATTCTATGAAGACCTTACGCTAGCAAAGACAGCCAACTTAAAGATATTGATTTGTTTAAACTATTTAGAAACACTGATATTAATAGATTAAATAAGGATGAATCAGATTCATTAGAAGGTCCAATAACGTATCGTGAAGCTTCATTAATTCTCAAAGCCATGTCAAATAATCGGAGCCCAGGATCAGATGGTTTCACTGCTGAATTTTTTAAAATGTTTTGGAAAAAGATGGGTCATTTTGTAGTGCGTTCTATTAATTATGGTTTTTCAAAGGGGGAACTATCAATAACTCAAAGGGAAGGAATAATTACATGCATACCAAAAGATAACAAGCCTCGCCATTTTGTTAAAAATTTTAGACCAATATCCTTACTCAATTGTTCATATAAAATAGCTTCTGGAGTCATTGCAGCCAGAATTAAGAGTACTCTACATAAACTGATACACAGTGATCAAACAGGATTCATTGCGTGGAGATATATAGGAGAAAACACTAGATTAATCTACGACATTATGCAATACACTGAGGAGAACAATATACCAGGATTACTGCTTTCTGTAGATTTTGAAAAGGCTTTCGACTCTGTGTCTTGGCCATTTATATATAAAGTTATGGAATTTTTTGGCTTTGGTAACTCTATCATCTCTTGGATAAAAACATTTAACAACAATGTAAAGCTAAGTGTGAACCAATGCGGCAACTTGTCATCTTTTTTCAATATTGGTCGCGGCTGTCGCCAGGGTGATCCAGTGTCAACTTTTCTATTTACTCTCTGTGCTGAGATTCTAGGCATAATGATCAGAAATAATATAAACATAAGTGGCATAATTATAAATGACAAGGAACATAAATTATCTCAATACGCTGACGACACATTATTTCTTTTAGATGGAACAAGCAAATCTTTAAATGCAACACTTGATGTATTGTATGATTATTCACATTTTTCAGGTCTGAAAGTCAACTTTGAAAAAACTCATGCTGTATGGATAGGGATTAAGAAATATAGTACTGCATCCATCAAAACAAGGTGGAAGCTATCATGGGGTAAAACTGACTTTAAACTTCTAGGGATAAATTTTCATATTGACTTAGACAAAATGCAACAGATAAACTTCAAAGAAAAAGTACAAAAAATCAGATCTTTGATTAAACTCTGGAACAGACGATATCTTACCCCATTAGGTAAGATAACAGTTATAAAAACACTCTACTCCCTATGTTAAATCATTTATTTATTTCAATACCAAATCCAGATGAACAAACAATTAAGGAATTAAATAATATATTTTTTGAATTTTTGTGGGATGGCCCTGCCAAAATTAAACAAAATGTTGTTATAAACAGTATTGTGAAGGTGGTCTTAAAATGGTAAATCTGAAAGTTAAGAAGATTCATTATATCCAATAGTCCTTGGCAATCTGTCATAAGCACTACAATAAACTTTAAGGAGTTACTGGTATTTGGAAAATGTTACACTGATTCTACTAAAAAAAAGATAAATAATAGATTTTGGTTTGATGTAATTAGTGCATACTCAGAAATACTCCAACTTATTGGTGAAGATACCGAACACTTTATTCTCTCAAGTACAATTTTCCATAACAATAAGATAACAATCGGCAACAAACCAATATACATAAAAGAATGGGACCAGAAAGGAGTTAGGAACATTAATGATCTGATACATGAAACAGGTGCCTTTCTTTTGCAAGAAGAATTTGAACGTATTTACAACATAAAAACAAATTTTGTTCAATTTCTAGGTCTAAAGCAAGCAATAATGGCGTATGCAGGAACCCATAAAATAACATGCTTTTCTAAAAAACTACATGCACCATTGCTGCCTGCAAATATTCTCCTTCTTATAAAATCAAAGAAGGGAGGGAGAGACTTTTATATGATTCTAAACAAGAATACAGATAAACCAACTTCCCAGCATAAATGGAATAGTGTTTACAATATGGAAGATGAAACATGGAAAGCAATCTATTCTTCTCCTTTCAAACTATCTTTAGGAACAAAAATGCAATGGTTCCAAACAAGAATAAACCACCGAATTCTACCAACTAAAAATATCTATATAACATGAAATATGTACCTAGCCCAAGATGTAACTTTTGTCAAGAGGAAGAAACAATAAAACATATGCTCTGGGAATGCCAAGAAACTAAAAATCTCCTTAAAGACTTCAAAAGATGGCTCCTTAATAACAATGTTAATCTGATATTTGTTGAAGAATTGTTTATATTTAACATAGGGAATAAATACTCAACAGCAGACTTACATATTTTTATTATTGTCAAGTACTATATATACGCTACCAAACGCCTTGACCACCCCCTATCTGTAGCAGCACTGCAAAATAAGGTAAAATATTTTTATAAGCTGATGCAGCACACAGCAACAAGAAATGGCAATTTAGATAAATTTGAAAATGCATGGACAAAGTATAAAGATGTGATAGATACGATGCAATGAGCTATATAACATACAGTAACCCTTGACATAAGCAGATTCCTCAAAAACAAATTTATTATAAAATGGAAGATAAATGATGCTGCCATGCTGGGAGAAGGGTTAAGTGTTTGAGACCATTTTTTTCTGTTTTATTTTCCTTTATAAATGTAACCTTTTTCATTTGAAACTCCTGTCATTAGATGTTAACCCTTAATGCGCCAATCGCAACAAAAGTCACCTGCTTTTCTCGTCTGCTGAAATGATTAAGAAGCCTCTATGGCAAACAGTGTGGACCCAGATCAGGCTGCTCCTATAGGATAAAGTTTTTCTCGTTTGCTTCTTGACTTAATTTGTCAGTAATGTTAGACAATTATTTGCAGCAGATGACTTCAGCAGACGACATTTTCAGATGCATTTTTTTCTTGGCGCTTTGGGGGTTAAGGCTGTTATTTACCCTAAATATCCAGACACATAGAATTAGCTGACCCTTAACAGGGAGAAAGAAATGCAGAAGCATTATAAAATGCAGTGCAGACCTTAAGCATGGTTCTTCATATGGAAATCTGGTATGGGTCTGTACTGTTTGACTTGACCAGCAAGTATGGATACAAAGGGTAGATACACCGATATTTTGATTGTATGCTCATTTATATAGTTTATTTGGCTTAGCCAAGATAATGGACAATTTAAGCTTTCACATATCATGTGATGGGCTGCACTATAGGAACGGCTTCGGAATAATTTGCACAAAGGTCATAGCTACCATATTTCAATAAGTTTGAAGATTGATGCAATCCTGAAAATTGATCATTGTGAAACACAAGGGCTAAGCCGTCTTAACCTTTATTGCCCTTCAACATACACAAGATATTCATAAAGGTACGAGTGGCGCATGAAAGGTGTGAGCAAGATAACAAATTATATCAATAAACATCTTGTAGTTTGTAAGGTATGCAGAGGGATGGCCCTCCCCGACCCTTTGTATACCAGTTGACGGGGAGAATAAAATGATAAAGGTTAAAAAAAAAAAAACAAAAAAAAAAACACATTAAGTGCTGTATCATTGGCGTATCGTGAACTGACCTCACAATACGATACGCGTATCGTCAGAAAATGTATCGCGATACGATTTCAGTGAATCATTGCAGCTCTACAAGGAATGTAGATGAAGGTGCATGTCTAAAGTTAGGCTTACCGCAACAATTGCTTGCTTTCAGATAAGAAAAAAATGGTCAAAAAAACATCTCGTTTACCGTCCCTGTATCTTAGCTTTTTTACCCAATTCCGTGAGAAACTTTTTTGTATGCAAACAACAAAGGCGCAGATCAGCCAGCGCACCTGCGCAGTTCTACCAATTATCTCTAGAAAGTATGATAGCTAAACCTGCTACATGCAAAAAATAAAAAAATAAAATTCCTGTCAGACATGCGTGTGCGGATCCAGACGATTCCAACGGAGGGTGGGTCGAATTGCTTCCCGAGGGAGGTTCGTACCAGTTTTTATTCTAGGAAACAAATGGCAACTTATGATTTTCATTGGGAGGTCCGGACCCCCTGACCCCTCTGTCTCCGCCCATATCAGAGTTTCAAACAGTTTGAATTCACATTGTTTTGTTTTTTGCTGGGCCTGGTCAATTCACATAACGTCTGCTAATTATATCAGCTGACGCCAAGGGCAAAGACAGCATGATCTATTTAAGATCAAAGCGTGATGATGACCTTGACGCAAGGAAATGTACACTACACATTAAACAGTAGCCCAGGCTTGTTATGAACAAGTCGAACAGGGTTCATGCGCGGATCCAGGAATTTTTGTCTGGTGGGGGGGGGGTCCAACTTCTTCCAGGGGGTGGGGGTGTCCAAAGAAACCGATATAACTTGTGATTTTCCAGGGGGGGGGGGGTCCGGACCCCCTAACCCCTCTCTGGATCCGCACGTGGGGTCCCCTGACGCCACTGTTTGCTTACAGAATCATGGCCTATCAAAATTTATATAAAACTGAAAAATACCACCCAAAGACGACTAAATGGAAAAAGGCTATCTCCTGCTGGTCGAGATAGCAAGTGCGGATCCAGAGGGGGGTCAGGGGGTCCGGACCCCCCCTGGAAAATCACAAGTTATATGTGTTTCTAAAGGGTATAAGCAATTGGACCCCCCTGGAAAAAGTTTGACCCCCCCCCCCCCCCCCCCCCCTGGAAAATGTTGGACCCCCTCTGGAACCTTGAAAAGTGATAGTTTTCTTCAAAATTACCCATTTGACTTCAGTAAAATAAGCTGAGGACTAAAAAAAACGTCAGAGCTTTTTTTTGTCAGATTGACCCGGACCCCCCTGACAAAAATCCTGGATCCGCGCATGGAAAGCAAGGTGTACACGGGATAGCATTGTGTTCAAATAGCAGTGCTAAGACAAGCATGTGCATCCAACCCTGTTTCTGGCTGTAAAAGAGTCAGTCAGCCTCAAATCACGAAAGACAGATTTTCTCATGTAATGGCTTTTCCATGGTCAAGCAACAGAAGATGAAAAAGCACGCATTGATTGCCATTATCATAATCTTAGAATGCTAACAGCCTAACGCAGAGCTATATTGGGTCCGAGCTAACACGTAAGGGGGTGTGCGAACAAGCATGTTATGTCGCCACAAGGAATACGACGTATGATGAAGACTCGAACCAACCAACCTATGCAGAAATATAGATGTTCATACAAAGCCTTTAAATGGAGTAAGCATTCGCAAAAACGTAAATTGTGGGTTTTTTTACAATATGAAGGCAGAAAAATGTACTACTCTGATTCATGAGAGTTCTGCGTTCCAGTTGTTCGTATTTCATATTTAGAAGTCGCCATTTTCATTTTCAGTTTTCATTCCAAACCAATGAGTACGCGTACGTCTAACCTGTAGGACTGAATGTACGTACATGTATTGTCTTGTCTACTTGTCTGCTGCATTTTCGTGAGTTCTAAGAAAATAAGAATCTACATCATGACCAAAAACGAAAACTGCGATATACATTGCTCTGTTACGTTGTAGAGCTAGCCGTTGGTAGTGAACAGAAGTTGTATTTTTGTTATGATTCGTCCGAGTATGATTCCAATCAAGACAATCGTCATAGAACAAGTCCGACGTGACATCTCTTCTGTAAAGCAGGCCTATGTAAAGTTGGCCTGTAACCGGGTGATATCGCCGGGTATATCGCACATTGCATGTGAGTCGGTTGAAACGGCAATCCGGACTTTTATGTTTGGTTGCTTATTTTCAATCTTTCACCATGCTATTAAGAATGTTAGTTTAATTGAAAATACTGATCAGACATTCAGCCTGTATTTAGGCTAAAAGGATAAACAGAAATTCCACCCTCTTTGGCAATTTTCGCATGTTTTTGGTCCCATTTTTCGATCTTCAGAATTTCATTTTATTAGTTCGTACAGTCCCGTTTCTCAGAAAAATAATTTTTATTAGTTCGTACACAGCGAAATATAATTATTTTTTACTGTACGAACTAATACAAAATTTACCGTATCTTGAATTTTTTTCAATGGTGTCTAAAAATAGAAAATGATGTCATGATCTAAAATAAACCTATGGAGTAAATGGTAAAAGATATAAATTGCACTCGTAGTCGTAGGAAGTGCCAAGATTAGTGACTGTTTCTTGATGTTTTTATTGAGAAAAACTGGTACAAGAGAAATTCATCGAGGAATTTTTCAATTAAGAAAAACCTGTCTTAACCCTTTACCTCATAGAGACACCTTTTAACACTTTTGCAAACAGAGCAGATCCAGATCAGGCAGCTCTAACAAGAGCTGCCTGATCAGAGTCTATTCTGTTTGCTTATGGAGATATAAAATATCTGATCCTACGCAAGTTGGCCTGACAAATAATTTCTTTGCTCTATGTACCAACATGAAAGTTAATTTGTATAATTATTCATAGTGGGTGGAGCCTAGCATGAATATTCATGAAGGAAAGGATTAACTGGGCAAACATATTGTAGTAGCATACCAACAACAAAGTAGCAGATAAACCTACACATCTGGCCCTGAAGTTATAAAACTTTTTGTGCTCAGCTGAGGATGAAATTTCAGCAGCTCATAAAAACAAAAAAGCTCAAAAGTACAATGTATATAATTTTCTTGCTTTCAAACTCTCAGATGTTGTATTTATCATGCTAATGAATGTTAAAAACCATTTTAACATTTATGAGCTTGATAAAAATCATGCTCAGTTGAGTTGAGCATATAAAAAGTTTTATAACCCTGAGGCCTGTGCAGCTTCATAATCATCAATGTTGTTTCAATGTTAAATAGTCATAGGTCTAGATTTAAACAAAAAGTTTTGGGTGTAAAATTGAAATTTTTTTAATTATCTGTCAGTTTAAACATTTGTTTTTGTATGTTCAAAAGAACTGTTTCACTGAGACGGTTATTTAGAGTACCTGTAACATATTTTTTGCTTGAGAAATACAAAAATCATTTTAAGCTACTAACTCTTATCAGAAGGCCTGATAGTATCATAGCACTGCTTTCAAGATTATCTACAGGGTTCGTACAGGCAAGTATGAGTAAAATTCAAGGACTTTTCAAGGAGTTCTAAAAACCTCTCCAACAGTTTTCAAGGACATTTATATTAAGAAAAATACTGATCTAAGTGTTTAAAGTCTACTTCAGAAATGCTGAACTGAACTAATGGAGCCATTAGTACTGGAAAATTAGCATAAAATTGTTGTGCCTATATTTGGTGCAGCATATGCTGCACCAAATAAAGGCACAACAATTTTATGCTGATTTAGGTCTCTATCAACAGTGCTAAGTCCTACAGAAAATAGTAGAATTCAAGGACTTTTCAAGGCTTTTGAGTGACTTTCCAATACTTTTCAAGGCAGATTTAATTTTCAAGAACTTTTCAAGAAAGCCCTCTTAATTCAAGTACTTTTCAAGCCTGTGCGAACCCTGATCTAGTTTATGTGGCTCAGAAGACAAGTTTGAGGATAGTATGGTCACCAGCAGAAAGGCAGGTGTTCTGCTCATGGTTTGTGTGTAAAGAATTAGATTACCTCAAATGTTCTAAGAACATGTTCACAAACAACATTTAGGTCTTTTAGTCCTTTTCTCAAAATATCATTGGCTGGTTTACCTAGAAAAGAATAAAAAGATAATAAGATTATGTTATAGAAATTCTAAAGACATTTTTTTGCGTTCTATAGAATGTTCATCACTTAATAAAATGGTTTTGAGCAAATCAGCAGTTTCTGATCTGTTGACATACATGTAGTTACTGTCGTGCCAACCAAGAGTGACAGAGACATAATACTTTGTTTACAATTGCTAAGTAAAACATGAACGTGTACACTTTACTTGAGCGTATGCGAATTGGTAGATTACTTGTGTTTTTGTTTGTTTTGTTGCTTTACGTCCCAAGTCAACAGCTATGGTCATTGCGGGACGGTCAGTTCACCTAACCACACTTTTTCCTGGGCAGGCTTGAACAAGCAGTTAACCAGTAATTCGTGCACATACTTTCGCTTGTAACTGACAACAACCCTTCTTGAATGAATCAGCGGAAGAAGGAGAATGACCGTAGAAATCATTTCATGATCAATCTCCACGAAAGTATGGGACCGGAGCGGGATCGAACTCGCGACCCCTGGATCTGCAGTCAGACACGCATCTGTAGCCAGACACGTTACCGACTGCGCTACGCGGCCCGGCATGTGGATAGGATTAATACACAAGTGATCTATCGATTCTGAGTCCCTGATAACTTTGTAAACAAAACATGACTTCACTGTCACTCCAGGCTGGCAGGACAGTACCTGAATATGTTTTGTTCTGTTAGCTCTTTACATGCTGGGTAATTTTGCATGCTTTTTAAGTGATCTGTGGTTTATATTTGGGCTTCGTCGAAAGAAAACCTGTCTTCGGGATTTCCAACAAAGCGAGTCTCAAACCAGTCTCCTCAGCTACAGAGACTAGCTCGAAAATTAAAATAACGAAGGTGCTGATCAGACTGCGCGGATCGCAAACCCCAAAGTCAGGTTTTTTTTGCATCAAGGCCCATTTATGAATATTATTTTTTCAAAAATTCTATCAAAAATACCAACAGAGTGTCCAACAATTTGGATCCTAATCAGGACTGTTTAATCAATCCAATGTTTAATAATCCAAAGCTATTTATAATGGTTATCAGCTGACAGCACACCACAAAAGTTGTCACAAGTGGGGAAAGAGTTCATATGACAGACAGGTAGGTTTGGATGTTTACCTTTAACCGGATGGGAACAGTATCCAACTTTTTCATACCTTTCTGTGCAACAGTCAAAACTATCACACCCAAGGTGCTGTGGATGACCCGATGGCATGAGGCCGAAAAACTATCATACCCTAGGTGCTGTGGATGACCCGATGGCACTGTTGGAAGAGGCCAAGGGCAACAGTGCACCGGGTTATAGAAAGGTATGAAATAGTTGTTTTATTACCCAACTCAGAACTTACAAAGGGTAATAATAAGCGCGATGCTGATGCCTGTACGGTTCGTTTACGATGGAAGACCATGGCAGGTGGGCTATTTAAACTCCCAATAACTTCATTGTTTGTGGTCCGAAAAATTAAGTGTGGGTACTCATTTTCTTATTTAGAATGAGTGGAACACTTTGAAACCAAAATTGAACAGATTAGACGAAATTGTCTATTTTGCAACAAATCCGCATAGAGCACATTGGCTCAGTAGTAAAATACTTGAGTGTTGCAGATTTGAGCCTCAACGGCATCACTGCGCTGTCACATTAATCCTTGCTTAGTACTGCTTATATCCCGACAAACAAGTAACTGAAAAATTGTTGATTGGGATGTAAAGAATCAAATCAAACATAACGTTCCTACAGTGTGATGCTGCTTAGTAATACGCTCAACATCATCAGTGTTCAGCGTGCCACGTGACTGTGCAACAGTAAAAACTGTTGCATGTACAACAGTTCATCGAATCTGGATCAAACTGGTAGCGACCAACAATTTGATAAAACAGTCAAAAGTGCTTAATTACTCTTTATATAGTACGTTGGATAATATCATATGTTTTTTCAAACTGCAGGGTGCACAGTATTTTTTTTTCTGCTACTTTAGTTTTGGATCGATTTGAGACATGTGAAACACAATGCAGGGCCCATAAACTTTTGGAGATATCTCATTGCCCTCTAAAGCACAATTCAAAAGTTTTCAATTTTCGTATTTGGTATAAGTAACTGGCATGTATAAAACAGAGCTTAATCCTTTGTATACCAATGGATTCTTCCTTCTGGTTTCAGTGGTTTGAAACAATAAACTTGGGATAGTCCATTGAAAGTATCTAGGGGTGTCAGGTTATAATTTGAAAAAAAAATGTCTGAAGATCGTTTTTACCTTGACAAACAGTGTAGAACATGATGAAATGCAGCATTATGCTGCATTTCATCTGGGTCTTCACTGTTTGCAAAAATACTTGTTTAGGGGTTTCCCGAACACAAAGGGTTAAAAGCATTTCAAGACACACAGTGTAAAATATCAAAATTGTTCCAACTTTCTCAGCATCAGCTTACCTTAGCAGCAGGTTAAGGGTTAAACTGAAAAAAAAATGGTATGGCCTTACCATATGTTTGTACCCTGAAGTTGATCTTAGATTCTGAGGGATGTGGTATGCTGTAGCCACAAAACTGTACATCAGGACTGGAACAAAATAAGCATAGTGAATTAGCTACAAGGTTAGCAAAATGCCGGCAAATAAGCATATTTGCCATGCCAGTGGCATTTACTGGGAAATGCCGGAAAATACTGGCTAATATGATTTACAACCTTCCACATTTAGATTGGTAATTTCAATGATTTGGGGTTATTTGTCTTAATATTTCATTTCTTCTAGTTTATCAGGCTATCAGCTAAATTATCTTAGTTTAAGATATTAGTCTCATTCTTTAAACATTCAAATTTAAAAAGTGAATTTTAGAAGAAGAAAAAAACCCTGTTTCGTACCTGCCAAAGTACTCATCAGTTGGCTTGTGCATAGTTACAGATAAGATTGGGTGAGTGACCCTTATCTGTACTATAAAACAATTAAAGACACTCCTGTTTGTGGTCACCTGGACTTTAATTGTCTAAAGTTAAAATATGAAGTATTAAAGTTGGGTATTTGGATGAGTGACCCATATCTGTACTGTAACTCAATTAAAGACACCCCTGTTTGAGGTCACATGGACTTAAATTGTCTTAAGTTAAAATATGAAGTCAAACATGACATCCTATTGTTATACCCCCCCGCAAACTTTGTTTGTGGTGGGGTATACTGTTTTCACGTTGTCCGTCCGTCGGTCCATGCGTGCGTGCGTCCGTCCGTAACGTTTTGTTTTCTTAATAACTTGAAGAGTAATTGCTGGATTTTCATCAAACTTTGCAAAAATATTCATATATGCAAGACAAATACTTTAAACAAAACAGTAAGGGCTAGGGGCCAATTCTATTAGAGTTATTTCCCTTTGTAGTTCTAAATGGCTTTTATATAGGGCTTTATGCTAATTTAGTCCATACATGGGCCGATCAACTCCTACCGCAGCTTTTGATAAAACAATTTAATACTTTGCCTATACAATGTAGACACATTGAACATATGCATGAAGGAGTTTGGTTAAGAAAAAATATGCATGAAGGAGTTTAAATGTTTTTGTTTGCACAGATTCTACTGAAATCTTTTCAAAACTAAGGTCTGCTGGTTTGAACTACATGTATAACTTGCCATGTTTTTTCACTGACTCTTACTGAGCGGGGGGTATCTAATAAGCATTGCTTATTGAATTTTTTCATTTATCCTTGCCCCTGGCTATACAGTATCCACTTGGGGATGTGTTGTTTTAATAGTTTATGACAGGCACAGGTGTCAAATAATTGCCAGATACACAGGTAAATTTTCTTCCCATTTAAAGGTCAAATTTGAATTTACCCTTGTCCTGCTGAACCCAGAATTAACTCTTGTCCTGTTGATTCCATTTTTGAAAAACACTAGATCCTGAGCAGCTGGTTTCTTTCAGAGGCCATCTTATCAGGATCTACACTGTTTTCCACACAAATTGAAAATACAGATTTAAGCTGAACAGGATAAAATTTGGGAGAAGTGTTACTGTGTAGTACATAAAATATTCAGCATGATAAGGGCTAAAGATACTATTTATTGTTAAAATTTTAACATGTTTAAAAGTATTCATGGGTTTTGATATTGTAGCCTCATAATCAATATTTACATTTTCACTCATTTAGTTAAGTTATACTATTTTAAGTCAACTTCCTAAAGATATCTGCTGCATTTTACAGCTAAAGATCATATTTGCCAGTACAGTCAACCCTCTTTACAACGACAGTGTTTGTCCCTCAATAATTTGACGTTAAACTGAATTTCTGTTGTAATTAATTCAATTTTAAGCTAATCTGGTACTTTTGTGCTAATACTTTTGACGTTGTAAAGAATGTTGCTGTTATAAAGAGTGTCGTTGTAAAGAGGGTTGACTGTATTTCGCGGCAAAAAAGTTATATTTGCCATTATTTGCCAGTATTTGCCACTTGAGCCTTATTTGCCATGCCGGGAAATACCGGTAAATTCCACTGGTAAATAGGGGGGGTGGAATTTTCCGCCCAACCTTGATGAGCTATACAGTAAAACCTGTGTAAAACGGCCATTCAAAAATAGACAAAACAAAGATCTTAATGACAAATGGTAGCTTAATGAAGGTTAAAAGTATTGCAGAATGCTCCAAGGGGAGCATTCTGCAATACTTTTGACCTGCATTAAGCAATAATTTGTCTTGAAAATTTTCGGTCTTTTTGAGAGTGGCCGTTTTACGCAGGTTTTACTGTAGATTCAATACTTTACCTGCTAGTGGCTTCTTTTGTCGTCTGCAAACAGTTTGGACCCAAATCAGGCTCCACAAAACATCGGGTCTGATCTGGATCTAAACTGTTTGACACTCTTATTGTATCCTTGAAAGAAATTTTTGAAAAAGTTAATTTTGAATTAAAAATTAGATGACGAAAAATATGCAAAATTGTCCAGCATGTGATTAGCCACAGGTCAATGTACATGATGTACATGTATCTATCTAGTGCATTATTTATCTGAAGCTTCTCCGACAAGCCCATACCATTATTATTAAGGTACATGAACAATATGATGACAATATAATGTGAACAAACAACTGTGGTTGCTTTCTAACAGTTTAAACATATAATTTTGATGCTAGAACCGTCTCATTGAGATGTTTCTTTCGAGGGCCACAACATACATATTGGTTAAGATTTTTTTTTAATTATCCACTCATATCTGGAGGCATGTGAAGGAGCCTAATGGCCCTGTGGTAGAGTGCTAGACTCTAGATCAAGGGGTTGTGGATTTGAGACTCACTGCAGGCACTGTGTTGTGTCCTTAAGTCCTCTCCTTAGTACTGGTTCAGCTCAGGAAATATCCTTATATGACCAAAAGATTGTTGACTGGGATGTAACACATCAACACAAACAAAATCTGGAGGCATGAGAAATATACTTTATTACAGACTGTAACAGAAAAATAATTTTCTTATATTACAACCAACATATACCTATCAGGGCACTTACTTAATCAAGTGATTGCTATAATCACTTATTTAAGTTATTTTTCAGATAAGAATCTCTTCTGGCCATGTTGGCTCATTTTACTTTGTTATGTTAAAGTACAACAGCTAATCTTCTTGACCTCTACTTAGAAATGTTTGTCAGTATTATTTCTGACCAGATATGCAATTAAATTGACTTTTAATGCCAGATTTTGACCACAGAATCCCTAAAATACAACAAAAAGGCCATAAAATTGATCAACTTTACGGTCAATTATTATGTCTTTCCATTTTTTTCCTGCTATTGTGCCTATTTTTTCCTGAAGTTCAAGAGTTCAACTCGATAATTAATGTATATAAATAATGTTGCGCGCATTCAAATTACCTGTGTGCTCAGTGCCTTAAAGTTTTGACCCTTTCTTGACAAAATCACTAAACAGAGTGATTTTAATTATGATACAATCATCTGTTAGAGTAATATAATCACCTGCTACAGTCACTGAGTGATTAATAACTTCGGTTACTTGAATCAGTGCTCAGCAAACTTTCTATTCAATTCATTTGGACAAGTGATTATTTTTCAGTTTTCATCATTTTCAAGAAAGACAAATCTAACAAAAGGTATCTTCTTGCCAAAAAATATGCATATAAGTGATCAAAGAAATCACTTGTTTAAGCAGGTGCTCTGACTGTATACATTCGTATGTTGTGGGGACTCAAAAGAACTGTCTCAATGAGACGGTTCTTTTGAGTACCCATAACACTTGCTAAAAATTATGGGTAAAAAGTATTTACAATTTTACACTGAAAACTTTTGTTTATCTTAACCTGTGATATTTCCATACTCACTTTTTCATTATCATGTATCTCAATGAATTTCCCAGTGTGTGATCTTCATTATGCATAACAAAAGTTTGACAAGTCTCATCTTCTTGTTTGCCAGTCGCAACCTGAAAATTTAAATACAAATCTTTTCCTCAACTTGTTTAAAAAACTTAAAACAGGAGCACTCATGTAAGAATCTCTTTACAAACACCCCAGAACATTACCTTGTAGGGGTGACTATCGATGCCCATTTTGACTATCTAGATAGTATCACTATCACAGAAACCACTATCACGATATTATCACTATCGTGGCATACTATCATGATACTATCACGGTACTATCAGGTTTTCACAACAATGATCCTTAAACATGGCTAAGAGTAGAAAGAATAAGTTTTGAACAAAGCAGCTGGTAGTAACTGTCTGTATACTGTGTTTGATTTAATCTGTCTGAATGTTGTATGTTTATTGGCTATTAACATGGCTTAAAAGTTTACATTTTGATTATTATTAATTTTGAACCATACTACTCTAATGCAGGGTATCATTTGTCCAAAGGGGATATGGCAAGAATACCTGGGATTTGGGCAATTTGGAAAATAGCCTGTCTAAATCCCTTGTGACTCTTTAGGAGTTAAAATTGTTGACTAATAATCCCTGGTGAGGCAGTGATCAACTGTTAAAAATCTCTAGTATTGGGAACCCATGTAGAAAAAAACACAGCTGTCAAAAACCTACCATGATATTCCTCTTTTCAAATTTCTTGGTTTGAACCTGTTAATAATCGTGCATTTATGCTTTAACTACTTTATGCCTGCCTACTTCATCAAGGTTTTCCATTCAATTTATGAGGGTCTAGATGGGGTATAATGATTAGTGAATAATGGCCTTTTTTTATAATGAATAGTGAATAATGAGCCAAAAAAATAATGAATAGTGAATAATGAGGGCCTAAAATTAATGAATAATCCTATTATTTTTAATGAATAGAAGAAAAATAAATGAATAGTGAATAATCAGATTTTAATGAATAGTGTATAATGCAAAAAAAAAATCAAAAAAAATCAATGCATTTGTTTAAGCCTATACATGTACTTATAAAATATTGACTCAGTTTGTTCAGACTTTAAAATTGCTCCCACCCTTTGTAATTGATTGATTATCATAAGGTAATTCTACAATTTATAAAACCCAGTCAACTAAGACTAATTTAGCGAACATCCATACAAAATGGCATCTGAAATAGAGATTGAAACAGAAAAATCCCAAAAAACTGAAGAAAAAGACACAGGATGTAATCATGTGGTTCCTGTTATGCTGACACATTCTATGATTCTAATCTCAAAACTGTGAGAGAAAGAAGTAGGTCTAGACTCCAGAGTGTGCATAAATTCCAAAAAGGTTTACAAGTGGTACCTACTTTTTTATTTGCTCCTACTTTTTCTTAAAAATGCCCTACTATCCCTCCTTTTTCACTCTAAAATGTCATTTACTTGTAAAAATTCAGAATTTTTTCCTCGCTCGCTCCTCTCGCTCGAAATTTAATAAATCAACTAATGATTTTTTTCAGGGAGCACGCTGCAAAACTTCAATTTTTTAGCTTTAACCCCAAAGGGCTCTCTGTTTAGCTTGTACTATTGCCACAGCTATTATCCTGCATATTTAGAGTGGAATTTATTTCTAACTACTCATTGTGATAAATTTTGTACTATCCTTATTTTTTTACACCAATAATCCCTACTTTTCCCAAATTTTTATCACTAGTTTTTCCCTACTTTTTTGTTGAAAGGCACTTGAAAGTCTTGGGGGCTAAAAAGTAGGGGAGTCATATGCATTTCCATGTGGCTAGTAGGGGGGTTGCAATTAACTTTTGCTTCCCAGCAGGTGGGTCATGTTTTAATTGTCCCTATAAAATCATTAAATTTTTTCCTCGCTCACTCAGTTTTTATAAATTAAACTCTTATCAGGCCACTTAATTTTGTCAGTTTTCAAAAGTTATTCTGTTTTGGTGGTTTTATTGTTACAACTTTTATCATGCTAATTTTGATAGAAAATTGATTAATCAGACTTTCAGATAGGCCCTACTTAATTTTCCTTGTGTTCCTACATTTCCCTACTTTTTCTTGAAAATGTCCTACTATCATTGCTTTTTCACTATTAAATGTCATTTACGCTATAAAAATACAGAAGTTTTTCCTCGGTCGCTTGGCTCACTCAAATCTTAAAACATATAAACTATATTTTTAAGCATCATTTTGACCAATGCCGCGTCCGTAGAAATATTGGTATTTTTAAGTTTATTTTAATGAATGATTTTAATGAATAATTGGTCTTATTTTAATGAATAACCCAAAATTTTAATGAGATGAATAATGGGCTAAATTTTTAATGAATAGTGAATACCAGACCCCCCCATCCAGACCCTCATTTATACATGTATTCAGTTTTCTTAATTTGAGCTTGTTTTTGTCAGTCATCTCTTTATGCTTTCATGATACTTTTTTATTTGTCAAATAGGGAGTGAGATAAATATCTCCTAAGGAAACCACTATACCAGCTGGTAACATAGATGCCAGTCTACTGGTAACCGAGAACTTGTTTTTATCTTCTATCTTTAGTTAGAATGTGTTTGAACCTGTAATGACCATGTAACAGCCAAAGTGAATACAAAACAGCTGCTTTAAATTTTATCACATGTCTTCACTGTGTCTGAATATGAATCTACTGAAATAATTACAAAGGTTTTGTTATCTGCCTGGCTATCTAAACTATCAAAACCATCGATAGTTGGGTGCACTATCGGCGATAGTTATCGATAGTTGAAAAAACTATCATGATAGCACTATCAGAGGAGTAACTATCACGATGCATCAGACTATCGATGTATCGTTACACCCCTATTACTTTGTGGAATTCATTACCTGCAACTGTTGTTGAGGCCTCTTTTTTTGCCTCTTCAAGAAGGGGTTATCCTCCTAATCATTATGTGGGGATCTATGTCGTCAAGCAGGTAAGTGCCTTGGTAAAAACTGAACTTAAAATAGTCGCTGGAGACATGGATTTGCAGAAATTTCAAGGAGTGTTGAGAACAAGCTCTGGTTGAAGCTGGTATAAGGTAGTGTGCATTTTGTGTTAAATGTCTCACCAACACTAAGGCCATATGGAGATGGGGTCAGACTCAGAGGTTAAAATCTCATCTAACAGGCTGGTGAACCAATGGATCGAACATGTAACCCCTGGTTTACAAAGAAGGTGATTTATCCACTAGGAACACTACAACACAGCTAGGTAAAAGGTAGGTATCTGCCTGTATGTCCACTAAGGCTTAAAGCCACCGTCAATTTTGAAGCATAGGGAACTGGTTCTAATCACTTCTATTCTAGGTGGTCTAGCATTGAGAGCACACTGCTGGATCAATGTAAATATGTAGATGAATACAGCAAATTGAGCAAAAGCACATCAATGACCCAATAATAGGGATGACAGCAATTTTTCAATAACTCAATAAAATACAAAAATAAGATCAACATTTTTAGAAGCAAGTAGCATAGCAGCTGCTGTTTTGATTTTGAAGTAATTGAGTTTTACAGATTTATTGTTAAAAGTGTTACCATCGATCAATACACACAGCTGGTACCCGGCATTTTGAAGGCCCCATGTGTATCTTATATGGAGACAGTAGGTGTCTTTGACCTTCTTGAGGTACATGTGTGCTATTTCCTTGACCGAAAATAGGCAATTTTCTATCCAATGGCATCCATCGGAATACAGAGCCAGGATGAAAAAATTGCATTCCAGGTTGAAGGATTGACCTTTGATCTTTAAATATTCATCAAAATATTAAAAGAAAACCAATCGGTTGTTAAATAACAACTAATGAAATGAGCTAGGTCACGTCACATACATGTGGTGTAAAATAAATTTCAATGGCGGCTTTTCTCAAATTTAGAAAGTAGGTCATATTGAACCAATCATAAAGAATATAAAATTGATATGAAAATATCTGGATAGCTTAACTGTAAATTTAAACATTTTTCTTTGATTTGGTGCCATTAGATTTTAATTTAATTGATATTTTAATCCCAAAAAAATATTGGATAAAAAATCAATCATTTTACATTATTATTGGAAAATGTCAAACCTGTGACGTCCCTACCAATAACAGGTAAAAGGCCATGTTAAAATTATTATCAGGGCATAAGTCAACTTTGGTAACAATTCAAAAGCTTCAGTCACAATAACCACCTAAATGTAAACTGGATTTTTGTGAAAGTAAAAACTTGTAAAATAGTTGCATCATTTGATAAGCGTTTCATAACCTGGAATAAAATTAATTTAGTTAGCCGATATTAATAGAATTAAGCTATATACACTACACATTCACAAATTTATATCCGACATGTTAATCATATCCGTCTATAAAAGGGGCTTAGATACTAACAACTTCAAGCTTCCTTTTGTTTTCGTTCAAATTATCCATTTGTGTGTTCGCATGTTAATCTTTGTATTTCAAACGCATGCAGAAATTTTAATCTAGCCGTTTAGTTCCCGTGTCAACGGAGTCCTCGACAACAACAAAGGTGCAGAGCAGCCTACGCATCCGCGCAGTCTGATCAGTGGCTTTGTTATTTACTTATGGAAAGTCCAAGGGAGTGCTGTGGCTCAGTAATAGAGTGTTTGGCTCAGAACCGAGGGGTTGCGGATTCGAACCTCACCAGCGTTACTGCGTTGTGTCCTTGAGCAAGACACATTTATCTTTGCTTAATACTGGTTCAACCCAGGTATACCCGTCTCAACATAGCTGAAAGATTGTTGACTGGGACATAAAGAATCAAATCAAACAAACAAGCAAGAGCTACCATTCCACATCTTATCTTATGCTGTCCAGAAAAATCAATTTATGACTGTTCAAACATAGATGAGATAGTAGAAGAAAAAGTGAAAGAAGTATATTAGAGGAATGATGATTTAGTTAAAATATAAAAAAAAAAAAAAAAAAAAAAAACACATCTATTAATAAAAAATTATATATCAGCAGACTTTATTGGGCTGTGACACGAGAAATCCTGTCTTCGGTGTTTCCGACAAAGTGAGATTCAAACCATCCTGCTTAGCTACAGAGACTTGCTAGAAAATTATTTTTTCAGTCGTGTCACATCTAGATATGACACTTTCCAATTAGCAATTAACAAAGGCGCTGATCAGACTGCGCGGATGCGCTGGCTGGCCTTTGCCTTTGCTGTTTGCAACCACCGAAGACAGGGTTACTCGCGGAAGCGCATATGTACCTACAACAATTTAGTCACAGCTTCGACCCAAAATCTGTGAGTCACGCCGTAACTATGGGTTTCGTGTCCTGGTAGCCAAATTTCATTATATTTTTGATTATAACTTCACATGATTATAACTGATCACGCAAAGGAGCTCAGAGCTTGAAGCCCGTGAAACACTGAAAAGAGTGGCTTCAGCAACACTATAAAAGTTCTTTAATAACTGTAAAACGCCATGCGATGGTTCTAAGCTTTTTTTAAAGCTAACCTTGTAATATGATTATATTGTCTGCTGTGGATCATGGAGAAGGCAAGTTCATATCTCACAAGGACTTTTTTAATTTTTTTTTCCAGTAAAATAGTTTCTGTGTACTGACATGACGGAAAACTCTTGAAAAGCGTGAAAATGCGTGTAGTCGCTAGTAAACCAAGACTGTTTCGCCTAAGAGCTAAGATTGGTTGTCCGACATTCTTGATTTACTAGCAACTGCAGTGTTATCCTGTGTACATTAAAAACAAAACAAAAAACAATATCATTTTCTCGCTTTCCTGTTTTAGCGCATACCGTTTCTTACAGGAAAAAAAAAATAAGAGAGACGCTCCTGGTGAGATTCGATTTTACCTGCTATATGCCACGAGTCCTGCACCCTATAACCCACTACACCACATTGGACGATATTGTCGAACTGCTACTTATATCAGACATTCCATTTCAAATAGTCTGATTAGTTCCGTAGATTCGGCGAAAAGTACCGATAACAGATCGGAGATAAAATTAGCATATGCCACGCCCTTTGAACTTCAGGGTCATAAAAAAATACGACAATAGGCGGCAATCGAAAACGTTAATACTATCGACGAACGTAGATAAAAAAAATCGATAGATACAGAGTTTTCTATCGCCATTTGTTGCCCGATTGGCAATCATACACACCGTTTCTTGCGATTTTTATCCGCAAACGTCAATTGTTAAAAGCATTTTCGATTGCCGCCTACCCGGTGTGTTTATAATGTTGCACCAGCTTTATGCATTGCTAGATGTTGCACAGAATACAATACTACTAATACTACCGACTGAAGGCTCTGTTTTCGTTTTCAAATTATGAGAAAGAGAACTATAACTAGGCTACAATTGCAGGTATCCAGAACGTTAAATCTGGCTTCTGGGTTCACAAATAGTCTTTTTATAGGTTGTTTGTTAGATTCCAATGATTGGATATATCAATAGGCGAGGTAAGTTTGCGAATTTTGTAAAAAAAAAATCATTTGTATTTCTTTTGGGTACTCAAAAGAACCGTCTAAATGAGACGTTTCTTTTAAGAATCCAAACATTTAAATAGTTTTTGTCTGCATGTCTCTTTTTGTTGATCAAAATTCGACTATCAAGTAAGATAAAGGTTATTATGGACAATGTTTGCCTTAAGCTTTCATGCCTGTGTGGGGCGCAGTGGCTCAATTGAAGGTTTGCTATTTTGAGACTCACAGACGTCAGAGTCTCTGTGTTATGGGGCCCCAGGGGTTTTTGGGATCTGGGGAGAATGGCTATTCATTTTCAGGGAGCTGGGGAGCACTGGTAATTATTTTAGGGGAGGTAGGGAGCAAGCTCATAAATTTGGGGATTTAGGGAGCCTTGCCAAAAAGCAAAAAATAAGGAAAAGCCTCCATTTTGTTTGATTTTTTTTTAAATTTCTTCTGCCCCAGACCCCCTTAATTGTAAATTCTAAATGTATTCATTTTCGTACTAACATGCTCATCTAGATTGATCTAAGAGAGAAATATGGCAATTCGGTGATCTTTATTTTTCCCCTTAAAATGGTTGATTTTTAGGTTGGTAATAACATACTTTGGGACGCCCCAGATTGCACCAGATCACACCATTTTTGTCAAAAAATATTCGGGGGAGCATGCCCCCAGACCCCCTAGCAACAGTGTGACTACACAATGTTATGGGGCCACCTACACACCTGCTATGTTATTATCTTTTTAGGTAATTAGCACTTTTTAAAGGATATTTTGAAGAATATTTATCAGATATATAAGAAGTTAAACAAGCATATAGGTGGCTAATAAACAATTGTAGAAAAGAATTTTTATAGTTAAATGCTTTCACTAAAGTGTCTAGAAAAATCTAGTTTAAGCTGTTGGAAAAATCAGCCACTGTTCCCAAAAAGAAAACTGAATGGTATTTCTCTACCAGGTACAGCAACAACATTTTAAGTATGGCCTCATACACCACACTGGTAAATGTTTAACGTCGATTTGGTGGTATTTACGCGTGTTGCCGGTACTTCATAGACCGGAAGTGGTAGATATTGTTGTTAATACTATATAGAAAAACATGCCATATGCCTAAAGGACTATAGAATTGGATCATTATTAAGTATTCGGCATGCACATAGCGATTTATGTAAGCATTTAGGAATAGATTCGAGTACCGATCTGGATGAGAGGTACTCGAATCTATTCCTAATTGCTTACATAAATCGCCATGCACATACTGAATACTTAAAAATGATCCAATTCTATAGTCCTTTAGGCACATGCCATGTTTTTCAGCGGCAGCTGTCTATAATCAACTTTACTCTAAATTATCCACCAATCAGAAACAATCTTTCACCTGCAAGTCTGCCATTGTCTTGCGCAGGCGCGATACTAAAAATACTAAACAGTATTTGATAAAATGCTTCCGGTCGATGACAATGGCAAGTCTGCTATCTATGCTCATTGAAACGGACTATAATTTCAAGGAAATCACAGCAGTTTTCTTCGGGTCCTATTTTAAAGAATTCCATTCTGTCTGGAATTGCCTGTTTATAAAACAAAACGCAAAACTTTTTCAACATATTCACCTTTTGTTTGAAATATGTTGGGGCTATTTGTTTTGTAGTATCCGGTTCAGCCCGAGTTGCCCATTTACCCGGTTGTGTCTAAAAGCTGTAACCGAACCGAATTCGGCCGAACCTACCGAACTTACCGAATATTCACTGTTTTAACCTATTGATTATAGGTATGTGATTTTCTTTATATACCTTTAAGTTTTTGGCCAATATCTCTGTATCCTTAAAACCCCTTCCAGTGCCTCACTAAGAATAAAGGTGTCGTTGAGTTGTCTCATAAAGTGTCGCCAAATTGTCTCAAAATCTGTCGACGAGTTGTCTCAAAAAACGTGTCGCCTTTTGCGACATTCTGGTATATTTCAGTATGTTCTGCCACCAAGTTTCTTTGTAGTAATATAAATAGCTTACGCATGTAGATAAATACAACATTCTATATATAGATGCCAGATTATTATCATTACAAGGTTAGCTTTTAAAAAAGCTTAGAACCATCGCATGGAGTTTAACAGTTATTAAAGAAGAACGTTTATAGGGCAGACTGGGGCTAGTTCGGCCTTGGGGCATGTTCGGCAGTGGCTATATTTAGCATGTAAACTAAGATATGGGGCCGGGAAACATATTTGGAAATTACTTGTGACGAGTTTGTCTACATGAGTAGTACCAGAAAAATCGTTTTCTTGCATGATTAGTAATTTTTTCATAGTAATTTCTACTTTTAAGTCCTTTCTTTCTGTCTTTACTGGTTTCGCTCAGACTTCAGCATTACACCAGAGATTGCGAATTTGGAAATTTTGATAAAATAAAAAACAAAAACAACTCAAAAACAAAACAAAAACAACACAAAAAACACAAAAACTTTTGGCTGAATTTTTGTTTAAGAAAGGAGTGCCCTAAACTCCTCTGTGGGCTGGGTATTGGCCACAGAAGGAGACAGACTATTCCAATGTGAAATAGTTCGGGGGGGGGGGGGGGGAAAGGAAAATTCTTCAGGGCATCATTGTATGTCTGGTGTCTGCGGTATTAAGTACTATGTGATGATCTCGTAGTTTTCAAATGGTGAGCAGGGGTCATATACTTGCCTTTTTCAATAAACACAGCTCCACAATGAATCTTGTGAAAGAGAAACAAGGAGGACTGGTCCCTCCGGGCCTCAAGAGATGGCCATTCAAGCTCATCAAGCATTACGCCGACTCTACTCGTGTTTCGCCATCTCCTGCAGATCCAGCGGGCTGCTGTCCCCTGAACTTTCTCGATCTGATTGTTCTAAAGTTTCAAATGAGGGCTCCAAATGGGTGCTGCATACTCTAGTTTAGGCCGAACCAAAGTTTTGTATGCAACTTCCTTGGTACTCCTAGGTGCAAAAGCCAAGTTCCTGCGAAGGAAACCAAGTGTCTTAGTTGCTTTGGAAGAGATTTCTGAGACATGTTGACCCCAATCCATGTTATCAGTAATGGTGATACCAAGGTATTTTGCCGACTGAACATTTTCCAAAGTTTGATTGTGTAGTGAGTAGTCGAAGAGAATTTGTTTGTGATGCTGATGCCGAGTCACTCTCATTGAGTGACATTTGGCTACATTAAGTTTCATTTGCCAATCGGCTTCCCACTGTCCTAAGCTGGTGAGGTCTTCTTGCAAGGCCAAACAATCCTGAAGTGAATGTATATTCCTATACAGGACACAATTGTCTGCGAACAGGCGAACAGAAGACCTGATGTTATCCAGCAGATCATTTATGAAGATGAGGAACAGGACCGGACTAAGGACCGATCCCTGGGGCACACCGGATAGCACTGGGACTGGATCTGAGGCTTGGCCATCTAAAACAACTTGTTGAGTGCACCCAGAGAGCCACGAGTTGATCCACTTGTGGGTGGATCCTCTAATCCCATAATATTCCAATTTGTGAAATAGCCTCCTGTGTGGAACCTTGTCAAAGGCCTTAGCAAAATCCATTATGATTAAATCTGTCTGTTTGTGCCCACCATTCACAGCCCCATCCAGGTTGCTGATGATGTTGTGCACAAACTGGACCAACTGGGTTCCGCAAGACCTCTGACTTCGGAAAAGATGTGTTAAGATTCTGATTTAAATTCTATATTTTTTATTACGAAAGGATTATGTGCTTTGATATAAAACATTGTTAATTTCTTCTCCTGCATCTTAAAAGGAGCTGGCACGTGATATTTGGAAATAGTCTGTCAGGGGCAAGTTCGGCCACTTAAGTCGGAGCAAGATCGGTCCATAGCCAAACTTGCTCCACACTTACAAAAAATACATGCCTTTATTATTATTATTATTTTCTATTTTTTTTACACTAAAACGAGATGTATGCAAAGATTGGAAAGAAATAAGTACTCTAAACCCATACAAATTTAGCGCCTTCCTCTGGGCCAGTGGTACACAGTAAAGACCCGGATCAGACACAACAGAGTGAGGAGTCTGATCATGGTCTCCACTGATTGTTTACAGATTATAAAAAAATTTGAAAGTTACTACCCAATAGCCCTTTGATTCCAAACTGGTTTGTCCGATTGATAAAGGTGGGACATTTTATTTGGCATTAATGGGTTAGGCAGGCCCAAGAGCAATTCAACGAATAAATTGGCCCAAAAAGCAAGTCGATAACTCGGACAATTCAATACGACATTTTAAGCCAAAATTTTGTTCAATTTGTATTCCGAAGAACCAACTTGGATAGTCCATATGTTAGGTTAATGTCGTTAGATATTCTTGGCCCTTTGCGATTCCAACTACAGAAGTTTGACTGTATAATATTGGCCATTGTTGAACTTGCCCCGAGGGGTGGCCGAACTTACCCCATTGCGGGGCAATTTCGGCCACCATGACCTGATCTCCTTAAATGAAGATTACCCTTTATCGTATAGAGACACATGTTGTGGGTTACTGGGACTGGTACCGCCCTATTGTGCCTTACTTAAATATATAGGTTTCATAGACCTAGATTTAATAGTCTTTCGAAAACTGTACATTTTCTAAAATGGGGCCGAGCTAGCCCCGGTCTCCCCTAGTGTTTTTATATTGCAATTGCCAAAGCCACTATTTTCAGTGTTTCATGTGTTTCAAGCTCTGAGTTTTTTTGTTTTAGTTAACGATTTGTACATTGATCCATTGGAAGCAAATTAAACTCAGGAAATATGCATATTCCAGCAAGACTCTGCTCATAAACACACTGAATAGTGGTAGAGTAAACCTCCGCCCCATCCGTATTCCTCAATCGAAGTCAATGCACATAATGCCTAGGGGGCATATTGTAACTGACCCATCTACATTTAGTTATTTCATTACTTTAGCCTAGAAAATCCGAAGGCTCCACGTTTGATCTGAATTCAAGCTCAGTGGTAAGGCAGTGATTCATTTACAATTTTGGGCTTATGGGTCCTGGGACTCGCTTTTCCCATATCAATGAGTCCCAACTGCAAACTTATGAGTCCAGAACGCTATTTTTAATGACAAGTCTGCAATACTATTGCATGCTTGGACTCGCTGAAATAAAAACTTTGCATCCCAGAGACAAAATTATGCGCAAAAGATACAGGATGCGCAGGTAACAAAATCACTGGTCAGGTCTCTAATTGACCTTTTCATTTTTAGAAGCAATCCAGACTCCAAAGTTTATCAACATCGCTCACGCAATGGTGGAATTTTGGAAGTAGCTTGATCGACGGGGAGTTTGAGAAAGAACGGTAAAAGACACTGCTGCTGGGGAGTAATCAACTTGCTTATGGAACAGGCCCAAATCGAACTCTTTTAATCCCTTTATTTAATATTAAACATGAAATATACAAAATATACCATAACTCCAAACATTCTTAGTTATGAACTACTTATAATACTGCAATAGTGTAACAGGGGCTTTGAAGCCTACGCAGCCAGATCAATGCTTAAACTTACACTTCTCTTTTACAATGCAACTCCTCTACCAACTGACTTTCCAGACTAATTGCAAATTTTTACCGTGTCCCTACAACAGGCGTACAATACACTTTATCCCTTTGATCTTCAAAAGACATCGTTCACATACTCTGAGTCAAACTTTCACGTTGGCAACCTTCAATTTTTCACCTCATCCAATCAATCAACATCTAACACCAGTCTTTTGTGCATAAAAACATCTTCCAATTATAGCAGGACTTTAAATGTATGTTCTCCTTTGAATGCCGCTGAATATCTTTTTTAAAGATATTCCTTGTTTCTATATAGTATTAACAACAATATCTACCACTTCCGGTCTATGAAGTACCGGCAATACGCGTAAATACCACCAAATCGACGTAAACATTTACCAGTGTGATACACTGCTAAAATATTTAAAGGAACACTGCGTATTTTGCCATTGATCACAATACAAATACACTCATAGTCTGACTCATAGCGAGAGTTGAATAAAACTTGGCAAAAACATGTTTGTCCTATGAATAGTTTGGTTACCTATACAGGATGATGGTTGTTGATAAAAATGTAGTAATTCCTTTCCAGAACTCTCCATGGAACGCTTTATGTAAAAATGTAATTTTGTTAAAAATACCCCTTTTTTCAAAACCAAATTTTAGGCCGAATTTTTCAATCAAGCACTATAATAGCAATGTTTCTGTTCAGTCAATAGTCTTTTAATGTTGTAGAAATCATTTGGTGACGCTATTAACAAATTTGGAAGATACTACAGAGTTCCAGAAAAAAACCCGTCATTTTCAAGAAAATTAAAAAATACAAAATTTGAGCCATGAACTTAAGCAGCGATTGTTTTATCATAAACTTTTTTTGATCGAAAGCTTTGACTATCATAGCAAAAATGGCAACATAAACTGGGTTTCTGCCTTCTTGCCTTGTGAAATGCGTTACTTGTCTATTGGACAAGGGTTAACATTATCACCTATGGAAAATTATCAGGTGTTCCTAAAAATATGTTGAGCCGTGTATAATGAATTTCATTGAAATTAATTATATGTCTACATGTATAAGACAAAATATTAAGTGATCATTAGGTCATGCGCTCTTATATAGCTTCATATTTTTAAGTTTGTGATTTTAATCCTTCTGAAAGATAAATACGTTTTAGGGAGAATTCGCTTATATTTTGGGGGATTTGGGGAAAGCTGAACTATTTTTAGGGATTTGGGGAACGAAGGCAAATACTTTTAGGGAGACGAGGAAATTATTTGCAGGGAGACAGGGAGATAAATGCATTATTACAGGGATCAAGGGAGCACAGACCCCCTGGGGGCCTCTGTTTTGTCCTACAGCAAGAAACGGAAAATGGTATAGAAAAGAAGGACAAGAAATTGTCCTGATCCGACACAAAATGGTTGTCTGGGATGAAAAATATCAAAGCAAACAGACATTTTACCCAATGCTTAGTACTGGATCCACCCAGGTAGACACATCCCGACAAGACTGAAAGATTGTTGACTTGGACGTAAAGAACCAAGCCAAGCAAATCAAAACAAGCAAACGAACAAACCAAATGCTCCTACTCTGCCCTGTCAGGCTCAACTCTCACTTATTCATGTTAAGTGCCCGCTGATTGGGACTTTCAAAATACTCTGAGCCATCCCACCCCAATCCACATGGTCCTATTGGGAGTTTCGAAAAAGACATATTGATGTCTTGGATACAATGCTACAGTACTGGATGCTAATATTAGGGTTTGGATGTTTACGATGCACGGGAGACGGGAGGATCCAGAAAGTTCTGTCCGGGGGGGGGGGGGGGGGGGGGGGGGGTGGGGGTGGGCTGTCCTGAAACTGATTTTATTTTAGTTTTTCACAGAGGGCAGTGCGAACCTGGCCTCCCTTTCGAAGCAATTGGACCCAAGGGGTCCTACTTCTTCTCGGGGTTGTCAATAACAGTATTTCTGGAAACAGATAACAACTTGTGATTTTCCAGGTGGTGTGCCAACCCTCTGTCCCCCACCCTTGGGACACGCACATGCAATGCTTAGCTAACAATCTGGACTCTGTAGCTCGGTCAGTTGCATACCTTCTTAATATGCAAGCAGACAGGAGATCGCACCCAGCGTATTTTTCACAGAGCATTGTTCCTCTCCTGATGATTCAAGAAGACCAAGTTGCCAGTTACTTGTATAAGAATGAGCAAAAGCAATGGTAAACTACCCTACAGTAGGCTTGCATAGGAACACTGTAGTTAAGATAACCACAGCTGTTTATCATAGACAACAAATCAAACAACAATTAAATTAAACGAATTCAGAGGCTATGTCTCGGCATCACTGATAAAATATTGAAATAAATCTTAACCTTAATCGTAGTGATGGGCCTGATTTGCTAGACTTGGGGCAAATTTAGATGGGATTGGGCCCTTTTAGTCTCTCCCTGTCTCTTGGAGGAGTCTCAACATGATAGAAATATTGTTGAATGTGAATTTAAGACTTAGCTCAATCAATAAAAAAAGTCAGGGCTGCAGTGATAGGTCTAATTGCCTTGATATTTGATTCTAAAACCATTAACGTCTTTACAAATTCTTTCATAAAGAATCTGAACCCTTTCATAAAGAACCAGTTATCCATCATTCGGACTGGTAAAGAACCTGTTACCAAAATATGTTACTGATTCCTTACCACCAGTTTTTGGCTTGTCAATATTAGTCATTTAAAATAAGCTCTTTATAGTTTTACATGAGGAGAAAATTCATCTTTTCAAAGACATTTAGATGGACATTGAAGTTGTATGCACAATATCTTTAATGGAATATGTACTTTGATAAATATACTGATTTTTGTTATGGGTTTTATCAATATCTGAATGAACCGCTCATTAATCCCTGACACATAAACCATCATCGCAAAGACTGACAGAGTAAAACTTTTAGCTTTTCAATTATACAAATTAATAAAAAAAAAAATACTTTAAATCCTATGTTTAATGCAGTTTTCCATCATCTACCTTATACTGATTAAGTAAATCATAAAGCACCTGTTACCCTTTCATAAAGCATCATTGACAACTTTCATCCTGTGAAAAGGAAGGCAGGCAGGCATGTGGACGGGTGATGGCAGGAAGGTATGATTACAGGGCAGGGCACCAGTTCACATGAAAAAATAGGGATGCACGACATTTATACCAACAGTCTATTATACACGACATCTATACGAACAGTTTAATGTTTACCTATTTCAGACTGGTTCTAAATTTCTTTCTATTTTTTCTATTATTTAGAAGCATTTGTGCTATACCCAGTCAAATAAATCATATGAAGTGGATGTCATTTCCTAAAAACAGAAAGTGCGTTAGAAATTTGTTTCCGTATTTTGTAGGCTTTTGGTACAGAGACACAGAAGTGAAAGTAGGTTTTCCCTTACACCTCTGCAACTGCTAGATCAATTTCCACCAGTACTCATGAACATTGCTGCTGGGTGTTGGGAGTAAAGGAGTGGGGTTTAAATTTTGGAACAAAAATAGAATTTTAATTTTTATGGATATCCCTTCCTTGGATCTGTTTGTTATTTCACTTATAGCCCACCTGTCGCAGCCAAAATACATTGTTCAGATGCATTGTTACAAGAAAAGTGCATAGTCATTCGGATCGGGACATTAACTAGAGGGTCACCCTAATTACCGACAAGAGCCGACAAGAGGCATTTTATATATTAATTCACTAATTTGCAGCTTGAAAAATTGTTTTATAGGTTCTTAGATATCCAATATTTCCCAAAAATAGAACTTTGAAGCAGATATATACCAAATAACGGACCAACTCAACAGTGACAGCTAATATTATCAACTGCCGTTAAGAAAAAATTAAGAGCAGTCGTACACCGACAAGAAGCTTTTGACTCTATATGTTGGAAGTATAAATGCTGGAAATTTTCTATATCTTATTATTTTGTATCCTAGAATTGCAAAAGTAGCGTTATTCAGATTTTTCAGCGAAATCAGCAGCGTCAGCTTTATTGCCGCACTATACCGACAAGAACTGTTTCAAACATCAAGATTGATCCAGAACCGACAAGTAGGTTATATAGGTGTATTAAATGAAAAGTTCAAAGTCTTAAGTAATACTTTACCTGTTAAAAGGTATTATGTAATGGCAAAACTAGAAATTGATTCAGATCTATGCAGTTTTTTATATAACACTAACGTCCCTGTGACAGCCAACGTATACCGCCAAGACAACCTCAGAAAACTTCTTGTCGGTAAGTAGGGCAATTTTGAGTGTTGTAAATTCATTGTTTTTGGGGCTGCAAAAGCAGTCGTGTGGATTATTTGGATATATAACGCATACATATGGTCTAATAAGTAGTATTTTAATCGAAAAATGCATAAAAATGCCTCTTGTCGGTTCTTGACGGCTCTTGTCGGCTCTTGACGGTTCTTGTCGGTAAATAGGGTGACCGTTAACTAGATGCCCCCTGTGAAGGGAAAGTCACCCTTAATGCATTTTGAACCTTACTGTAATTTAGATATGGTTACTTGTAGGCTTTCATCCTGCAACCTGGAGTGTACATACACTCAAGAGGGTCTGGCAGTATTGATAAGGCCAGCAAAGTATCTCCTGGCAAATGAAAACACAAACAGTTATCTAAAGCGCCACCTAGCGCCGTAAGTTGGAATTACTTGCTTCGGTCCTTATCATTGAAAAATGCCAACTTTCAGCTTTAATATTTCCATAATAATGCACCAGTCATTTGCAACCACATCCCCCCAAAGGGCCGAGGAAGGCAGGGGTATAGCGGGCCTAAGTACCATGATTTTACCTTTGATGTGTCCCTGTAGTGCTGTGGATATGCCGGGCTTTTGATTCCCGCCTAAACAGCGGGGTAAATAGTGGTGCGTTTTACCGGGATATAGTGCGGTGTTTTGACAGGATATTTGCCGGGATTTGAAGTATTGCGAGACGTGAGATTTCAATATGGCGGAAAGACAACAAATCGAGAGTAAGTGGAAGAAGTGTTTAATTCTGGCTGTTTACATGATTTAGAATGACAAATAATCGATTTCTATTAAAAAGAATGGATGTCCATTTGGAATAGATTAGTCATATCGAGTTTATCAAGTGCCACGCATGGGATGGAAAAATTTCGAGGTGAACAGAAGAATGTTATCAGATTCCGCGACTTTTTATTTTATCAGTACCACTTTGTAGTAGGTTTATTGCAGGGGTTAATGATAAATGCCTATGAATCAGGAAGTAATTCCCTGGGGGCGGGGATTTTTAGCAGGGATTTGACCAAAACAAAGTCACTGCAGTGCAGGAATTTTACCTGGGCTTTGCATATGGAAAAATCGATATCCCCCCTTAGTATACCCAGGCCCTTGGGGGGACGTGGTTGCAAATGACTGATGCATAAAGAATATCTCATGTAAACCAAATTAAGGACTTACAGGAAAAGTTCTTTTCTTCAACATAATTCCATAGTTTGTAATTTTTCTCCTCTGGTTTTTTTTATTTTTTTGTCGATCAAAATTTTCGGAATTTGGTTAAAAATGATTAAATCATTGCACCTCTCATTTAAAACAATATGGCAGCTGTGACGTCAGCCTGACCTTATCAATATAGAGAAAGAAGATGTGAGAAAACCTGTCTTAGGGGTTTCCGACAAAGTGAGTTTCAAACCAGCCTGCTCAGCTAAAGAGACTAGCTAGAAAATTGAAATTTCGCTTGTAGCAAGTCTATATATGATAATGTCCAATCAGGGAATAACAAAGGTGCTGATCAGACTGCACGAATGCGCAGGCTGGTATGCGCCTCTGTTGTTTGCAAACCCCCGAAGACAGGTTTTTGTGTCGAGGCCCAAATGATACTATTGCTTTTAGGTGGCCTGATGGTCTACATCCATGGGTTCTTCCATTTGACCTACTTCACGCCCAGATTGAATCTGGAATTTTTCTAAGGTTCTTCTCTGATTTTAAGAGCAGACTGGGCAAACCTCATGTCGAAAGGTGTCTGTGTTGCCATCATAAGTAAATAATAACGATGGAGGTCTTCCACTAAAAACCCAATTTGGGCCCCTGTGGTGTAGTGGATAAACCACACGCCTTGTGTTTGATCCCAGGCTTCTCCAGTCTGTCAGATGAGACTTTAAGCCAAGGCCCCATCCCCATATGACCTTAGCGGTTGGTGGGATGTTAAACACAAAATAAATATACCATCAGTTGTCTTTTTACTGTGATATCATCATATTATTTCCCTTTAACCCTGGAAAGCATCCCTTGCCAGGGCCAAGAGCCTCTCAACGAACAGCTGAACATTTTTGGTAGTGTTTTGCCTTATCTTCTTTAATATACTGAATGCTTCCATCTAATTAGGCCCAAAACATTGATCAGACAGCATATAAAATCTCTCACGCCACCTCTTGCTGCTTGATATGTGACATTAATACATCAACCAATGTCCATCACTTTAGTAAGTATAGAGCATATTTTTCAATACCCTTTTTCCATGGTTGCAACTTTGAAGGGTCACCCCCAAAAACGTGTGATAAATTGGGATATGCCATAAGTCCAAATCCCCAACATAAGATTGGACATTTGGTTTGCCAATTAACATCTCATACGTATCACCTGATGCCTTAAATTGCATCATGTGAGCCGCAACATGAGTTTTCCAACATGTGGTATGTGCGACCAGCAAAGCCTCAGATCAGCCTGCACATACGTCAGTCTGATCAGAGCCTCTGCTAGTCCTATTATTTTAATGTTAAAATGACGTCACATGTACGTCACATCTCAGTGTATTTGGGATTTTCTGGAAGCCCTTTTCACGATTTTCCAATATAAAATAAGGTATTGAGTGGTGCACAAGAACAATAATCCATAATTTGTGTGAGGATGGGATAGAAAAATCTGTCCCTCATGATCACTGTTTGTCATCACTCAGCAAGCCTTGTGATGCCAATCGGTGATCCTTGGGATGGATTTTACTATCCTACCCCCGCACTCATGATAGATTCTTGTTTTATGTACTGTCTGTTTAGATGTTTAGGATTTTGCTAGTTTGATTTCACAGGTGAACACTCGGACACCTACATGTCAAATACATAACTTAATTGTATTAGAATCTTTCCTGAATAAGTTTTAGTGAAAAATATTTTATTACCCATTTTGGCTAAATCAAAAATAGATGTAATCATCTGAAACTTATATGGTATTGCTATTTAGGGAACTGGGCCACATTATAATGTAAGCAATTAATTTGAAATTTGATCCTGGGGGAGGGGGATGGTCCTCCACAAACGTTCCGCTTACGGAATGTATACAATAACCAATGGCTACCATGTAGCATTAACTCATCCTAGGCCTTTCTCCTTTTTAAATTTCTTCCTTGATAACCAATTTAGGATATTTTCATTTATCATATGATGTCGCGCCTGGGAGTGAAATAACGCCATGCAATAAAATCTGTAAACCACTAGTGGTTTATCGATTTTCGGGAAATGTTATGACGTCCATAACAACGTTGCGCACATAATGACAAAATTATAACGTTTTTACGCCAGAAATGAGATTTCAAAGTATTTGTCATATGATAAATAGAATCTAACATTCGTGCTCTTGTATTATTGAATTTATTAAACTCGTTGCGAAAAAGAGATAAAATGCTCGGCCAGCCTCGCATTTTATCTCTTTTCCCCAACTTGTTTAATAAATTCAATAAAACATGAGCACTCATGTAAGATCCTCTATATATACTACTCAAACTTTGATAAGGATCACTACAAAGATTTCCATAGGCTTCAGTGCACTGAGTGTATACTCATTTGACACTGGATAACTTTCAACATTTTTTTTCAATTTCATTGAAATTTTCAGTGATAATTGAAAATGCAATGGGCTACGTAATAGTTATAGCATGGGTTGTCCGCCTGTACGTGGAGATAATCCACGAGCTTTAGCGAGTGGATTATCTTACGTACAGGTGGACAAACATGGTATAACTATTTTATACCACCTACATCAGTGTAGACCTTACACATTACGAGATATTTCATGCTAAAGTTGGTAAGGGTGGTATAAAGCTTTTCATGCAAATGTGGGAGTGCAGTGGCTCAGTGGTTGAGTGCTTGACTCGAGACCGAAGGGCTGCGGGTTCGAGCCTCACCGGCGTCACTGCGTTGTGTCTTTGAGCAAGAACATTAATCCTAGCTTAGTACTGGTTCAACCCAGGAATACCCATCCCTTTATAACTGAAAGGTTGGTGATGGGATGTAAAGAATCAAATCAAACAAAAAAACTTTTCATGCAAACCACTCACTAGACGGTCCCATGGGTGCCAGTGGGTCAGAAATTCCATCCAAAAATTCAAGTTTATTTCCCCCTTATTTCAAAAGATCAGATTGATGTTATGTGTTATAAGAACACATTTTTAACCTTTCAATATTTGATTGAAACCTGTTTTTAATTGATATGAGAATTAAGGTCTGGACACAATAATCACTATTTCAAAATTATGCAATTTTCTGTAAAAAACAATATCTTGCATTTTCCGACCTATGGGCTTACACTGGACCATACAGTATGTGATTTGCATTTGAATCTGTAGCGAAGCAATCACAATTACTGCTGCAAATTTTGCTGAAATTAAAGAAACACCAAAAGTTATTGAGTGCCAAAGGGGTATGTTCAATGCATTGAACCCTATGGAAATCTATTCCTTGTCAAAATTAGAGTAGTATATTATGTAGGTCTCGTTGATGTGTCATAATGGTATCAGTTTGGGGATATAATTGCAAAATATTTGGTGTATTGTTTCATCTGTACAATCTTACCGGTAACCCTTGTCATGCTGAATATTTTAATGTACTACACTCCTCCCCAATGTTTATCCTTTAATAATATTTTCAAAGACATAATAAATTGAGCCGTGACATGTGATTTCCAACAATGTGGCATTTTGACAAGTGTAGACTCAGATGAGCCTGTGCAGTCTCCTTTTAAGCTTAGAACCTCCAAATGATGTTCAGTCAGTAGCTTAACACTCATAGAATAATCAAGCAACAAGCAAAGGCTCTGATCAGACTGTGCGTATGCGCAGGCTGATCTGAGGCTTTAATGGTCGCACATACCACATTGTTGGAAATCTCATGATGTGGCTCAATTATTTCAAAGGCATCAAAAGGCTTTATTATGGAGTAAAGGGTTCAATATAAGAAGTAGTTAATATGAATCATTTTACATATTTCTTAAGCAAAACATATGTTGTGAGTCCTCAAATGAAACATATTTTTAGAATGATGGCTAAGAATTTAAATTTTAATCTCATAATTAGGGGAAAAAAATATATGTGTTTCAGGTTTCCCAACCCTACCTTCCTGTAATATTTTTGGCCTGACTCTAAACATTTTATTATGAAAACTAGCAGCTTTGAAATTGGGTCACAACTACCATAACGAGTGCAGATGAGCGCAGTGGCTCAGTGGTGGAGTGCTTGACTCGAGATCAAGGAGTTGCGGGTTTCGAGCCTCAGCGGAGGCACTGTATTGTGTCCTTGAGCAAGACACTTTTTCCTTTGCTAAATACTGGTTCAACCCCGGAAGATACGTCCCAACATGATAGAAAAATGATTGTCTTGGAAGTAAAGAATCAAGCCAAACCAACAAACAAAAACCCTGTAAAATTCTCCAGGAGTAAGAGATCGGGGGTGGGGTCTGCAGTCAAAATATTTGCTACCATGTTGCTGCATTCTTGATTCTCATTAATTTGATATGCAGCATTACATGTTCTGGAGTTGAATTTTGACCTACTGACCTAATACCCAGGGTCGGGGGGGGGGGGGGGGGAGGGGGGGGGGCTGTGGGTAAAATATCGAGTAAACTGGACCCGCTTGATGATTAATCTTTTAAATTTTTTTAATTTTTAGTGTATGCTAAATTTTTTTTTTCAAAAGTCTCCAGTTTGTATTTACCTTTTGCCTGCTAGTGCTGTCAGCTGATAAACTTTGCCAACAGATTAGACTCAGACTCTGAGGGCAGACAATAGGTCTGTTTTATTTTTGAAGAAAAAATCTGCAAATGACAATTAAAAAAAATACCCAGAAAGCAATGATAAAAACATTTTGTCTTCGCAAACAGTGCAGATCTGTATTCTGCAGCATTTCATCTTGATCTTCACTGTTTGCAAATTAAGTACCCGTTTATGCGTATCCATGCTTCAAAGGGTTAATTCTAATATTAAACAATTTATGCAAGTTATAATACTGGAGTCAGAAATATCCCCACACAAGGGATACTAAGGTATTCTCAAGAACAACAGTAGCTATTAACTAAGTGCTTTTACCATGACCTTATAACTTGTACAATTATTATAGCTTAGAGGTCAGTAACTTAAACATGTAATAAGGACCCAGGTCACAGGTGAATGTTCTGGGGCAATTAAGTTTCCTAAATTCAAGTCCTGATAACCAACATTTTAATTGAGAATAGAAAGAGAAAAATGTTCGAACATTTAGAACATTTACTGTACTTCTTTTTCAGAGTAACTGCTGTGAATGTTGTTTCCAACTTCAGCATTGTGAATATATATTTTCCTATTTCAAAGTTGTGAATAAAGTAAAACCTCAAAAATTCGAACGGCAATTTTTCAAAATACTTATTCGAAATAATTTTGAGGCACACTGGATTCAGATAAGAGGACCTAATTATGAACTATTTGAAAACTGTCTATAAAACGTATGTTTTGGGTGCATAAAAGAAACGTCTCATTGAGACATTTCTTTTGCGCACCCAAAACATATGTTTAATAAAACATATGTTTTGGGTGCGTAAAAGAAACGTCTTATTGAGACATTTCTTTTACACATCCAAAAGGTATGTTCGATATTGGGGAAATGTTAATAATCATTTTTGTGGGTTATATATTTTTATGTCTACTTCCCTATTATTCGAACTTTTGATACAGTAAAAACTGCCAAAACCGATCACTGGAAATACCAACATCTTATCTGAACTGGACTTGGGAAAAAGTCCCTCACAAAACTCTATATAAATATATGTAAAATAACCCTGAAATAC
Source organism: Loripinus fragilis (assembly GCA_964019695.1). Lineage (NCBI taxonomy): Eukaryota > Metazoa > Mollusca > Bivalvia > Lucinida > Lucinidae > Loripinus > Loripinus fragilis. Next base: position 31,795,708 of record OZ026521.1, read on the forward strand.
TGACAATTGTCTATTCTGGATACTAATACCTTTTTTTTGGTCCGTGGAGTTAAATGCAATGCAAAATTAACTTGTTAAAACCGACTTGATCCAACAGTCCGACTTGATCAGACATACTTCAAAATATAACCTCTAGTCCCAAGGATTCGAATTTACGAGATTTGAATGTATATATATATTTCAGAGTTGTGAAAGATGCCTATTCTGTTTGCTGTGGTAGCCAGAGGGGCTACGGTTCTAGCCAAGTATGCGAGTTGTGCCGGAAACTTTACAGAAGTAACAGAACAGATCCTCTCAAAAATACCAGCCGATAATTCCAAGCTTACATACTCACATAGCAGGTATGATATTAAATCATAATTGAGCCCTGACATGTGATTTCCAACAATGTGGCATTTTGACAAGTGTAGATTCAGACGAGCCTGTGCAGCCTCCTTTTAAGCTTAGATACACCAAACGATGTTCAGACAGTAGCATAACACTCATAGAATATTCAACCAACTAGCAAAGGCTCTGATCAGACTGTGCATATGCACAGGCTGATCTGAGGCTTTGCTGGTCATACATACCACATTGTTGGAAATCTCATGTTGTGGCTCAAATTTAATTTATTATTTGGGCCACGATGCAAAGAAATCTGAATTTGTTGCATGCGTACAACAATGGCACAGACCAGCCTGTGCATCCGTGAAGTCTGATCAGGACCTTTGTTATTTGCTTCCTGCAAAGTATAATATCTAAACTTACTTGATACAAATTTTTACTATTCTAGCTAGTCTCCTTAGGTGAGCAGGCTGGTTAGAGCATGACCTGGTCTGAAATTCCGAAGACATGTTTTCTTGCCTAGATGCCTCTTTAGTAAATAACTCTTAGTATTCAGCCTCTTTTCTAACAAAAATATATGGCAAGGACATGTATGGTACTTGCTTTACCCTAAATATTACTTTCCAATTTATCCTCACTCACTCACTCACTCACTCACTCACTCACTCACTAACTCACTCACAATGAACAAATTGTCTACCACGAGAACTCCAGAAAGCTCCTCTATGTATGTTTGTCCATCTGTTACTTGCTTGTGCCCAGAGCACATTCTTGATGGAGGCTGCTTATATTTTGCAGGTGTGAAGATGTCAACAAATGTGTCAGTTCCGGATATGACCTTGGTGCCAAAGGTCAAGGCTGAAATACTTTAAAAATACTTCTGTCTGTCTGCATAATACAAACTCCTTCATGTATATTCCTTGATGGAGGATATGTGGGTATTCGTGATATGTCTCTCATTGACAGACCCAGGCCCACTTTAATTTTTTATCACATGATGTAGCCTCTGGGAGTGATATAACGCCATGCAATAAAATTGGTTAACAGATTTAGTAACGTTACGTAATGACGTCCATTATAACGCTGGTTAAAATATGGCAAAATATTGATGTTTTCATGCCAAAAATGCAGTTTTAAGTGATTCTAATTATAAAGTCATGTGATAAATAGAATCTAACATTCATGCTCCTGTATTATTGAATTTATAAAACTTGTTGGGAAAAAGCGATAAAATGCTCAACAAGTCTTGCATTTTATCGCTTTTCCCCCAACTTGTTTAATGCAATAAAACATGAGCACTCATTTTAGATCCTCTATGTAATCTTGTTTGTTTGATTTGATTCTTTATGTCCCATCAACAACCTTTCAGTTAAACAGGGAAGGGTCTTCCTGGGTTGAAACAGTACTAAGCTAGGATGAATGTGTCTCGCTCAAGGACCACAACGCAGTGACGCCGGTGAGGCTCGAACCAGCGGCCCCTCGGTCTCGAGTGGAGCACTCTACCACTGAGCCACTGCGCTCCCTCCTCTATGTAATATACGTTTATTTTGTTACAGTTACCTGTTCCACTATGTATGTGATGACAGAATCGTCTTTCTATGTATCACAGATGATGTAAGTTTTTGTTTATTGCTTTCTTTAAAGAGACAAGGTCTGCAACTATGAACATTTTTCGAAATTTTTTATTTTCCTTTTAAATCCTTTTTAACAGTAGAATTAAGTTACGTTTTCACAATTAATCTGTTCACTATAGCTGAAAACTGCATCGAAAAGTGAATTATCTTATAAAACAGGTGTTTTTTCTCTAGTTGGAAATTATTTGGGTCCCTCCAATAATTATAAACAGTTAATTTTTAACATAAATGCTGTTGTTTTGATACTGATAATTTGTTAAAATTTACAAAATTGGTAAAATGTATACCTGAATTTTAGTTTTTTACTGTGTTCTTGAAAAATTGAAATATTATTTCTAAAATTCAAAGATCAAAAGTTACAGACTATGCAGCTTTAACTCTTTGCATTCTGATCAGGATCCACATTTTCCATCTCCAAGATGAATCCATTTAACTATATCACTTTAACCTTTTGTATTCTGGAAACCCCTAAACGAGTAATTTGGGAAACAGTGAAGACCCAGATGAAATGCAGCATTAAGTGCAGTTCATCAGGGTCAACATTGTTTGGTACGATTAAAACAACCTTAAGGGACAGAAATACATCATAATTTAGAAAATTTCTACCTATGACCCCTTGAAGTAAACAATGGGCAGTCCCATACCTATTGTATCATTTTGTATGGGAAAATCCATCAGAATACATAGGGTTAATGAAATTACACTACTAGATTGATTTGAAATTATAAGTTTATATTGTGTTAGCAACTGATAAAGTCATCAATGTACTCTTTAGGTGCATGTGGGCTTATAAGGTTGAATAAGCCCTAGTTATCCCCCGACGAAGTCGGAGGGATATAGTTTTGGCGTCGTCCGTGCGTGCATCCGTGCTACTGATATGGATTTGGGGGCCTTTTTAGTCGTCTGGAGATAGACAAAGGGCCATTTCTTAACAAGGGGCCATGGCCCTCTGTAAGTTGCATAAAATGATTCAGGGGACCTCATGGGAGGTAATAAAATAAACTTCTTAAAAAGGGCCATATTATGTCTATGGTGATGGACGTCCAAATTGGAAAAAGCCCACAGTAATTTGTCAGTCTGATATTAACGGGCCAATTTGGAGCTAAACTGGCCCGTTATTTCAGACACTTGGCCCCTTATTAATGGCCCTTTATAGACTGGCCCAATATTCAATATTGGGCGTCCGTCCATCCATTCCGTCCGTCCACACTTTTTGTCTGTTCGGAACCATATCTCAGTACCTATTGGTCAGATTTGATTCCTTCTTGGTACATATGATAAGTACCATGGACTCTCTATATCCTATAAGCTTGGTCAAAATCGACATGGCAGTGTCAAAGTTTTACCCCACCCCCTTTGACCCCACTTAAGGGGTCAAATGTCAAATATTTGAATTTAGCAATAACTAAGGCAATTGTTGATATTTTTGCTGAAATTTTGCATGCAGGCAGAGCAGCAATAGATATGAAACATATCAAACGGGATTTCAGTTTGAAGGCCTGGGTCTGAGCCCCTCGGGTGGACTTAGGGGGTGGTGCCGAGGCCAAAATTAAACTTTTTAAGAATATGGTCATATTGCATATCAAATTAAAGCTGAGGACGCTGGCAGCAACATGGTAGCAAATATTTTGCACACAGAGACACCGCAGCCCAGGGGGTGGGGTCAAAAGGTCAAACTATATATTTTTCTGAAAGTAGTCATGTTGCATATCAAATCAAAGCTGACGACGCATGCAGCAACATGGTAGCAAATATTTTGCCCACAGACACACCCTTGACCCATGGGGTGAGGTCAAAAGGTCAAACTATATATTTTTCTGAAAGTAGTCATGTTGCATATCAAATTAAAGGCAATTGAGCACAGAGCACCATGAAAGCAAATATGCTGTCATTACACACACCAGCAACCCCTGGGGTGGGGTCAAAATGTCATTTTTTTTTCTTTTCTAAAAGTGGTCATGTTGCATATCAAATTAAAGTGGAAGAAGTGTAGACCTACATGCAAGGTAACACTTTGAATTTACACACACCCTTGACCTCTGGGGTTGGGTGAAAAGGTCAGATATTGAAATTGTGCAGATGTACGTATACTTTTTTTATTAGACTAAGCACTAAAACATACTTGTCAGGTGTTTGTTATGATCTGAATGATATTGAAGGTGAACTAAGGGTTAGATAAATGGGATTTTTGTTTCTGTTAAATAACCCTTTGTCGGGGGATATAAATTTGTCGAATTTGTCTTGTTTCTTTTAAAGCCAACAAAATGTCACCGAGCCCAGTAGCGCAGTCGGTAGGGAGATTCACGAGTCATGCTTTCGATCCCGGCCTGGCCTGGTCCCATACTTTCATGGAGATTCATCATGAAATAATTTCTTTAGCTGATTCAAGAAGGGTTGTTGTAGGTTACAAGCGAGAGTATGTGCATAAAGTTCTGGTTACCTGCTAGTCAAGCTTGCCCAGGAAAAAAGTGTGGTAGGGTGAATTGACTGTCTCAACATGACCATAGCTGTTGACTGGGATATAGTATGTTAAACCAAATAAAACCAAACCATCAAAATGTCAGTCTTTCTTCTGCCACAAACTATGAATGAAGTATCTTTATAATATCATATTAATTGCATAGGTTAAGATAAACAAAATTTTGAGCGTAAAATTGTAAATATTTTCTTATCCACCAGTTTTAACCATCTCATTGAGACGGTTCTTTTGAGCACCCACAACATACGTTTTGGTTGAGAAATAAGTAAGATAATTTTGTAATACACACTCTTAACTAAAAGCCTGATATGTAATGATTTATTAAAAATCTGTCTGGAAAAAGTACTAATCAGATTGCTTGCAGCCGAAAAGAAAAGAATTTCATCAATTCATGTTAATTTTTATTTGCAACATTTCTTACATGTAACCAAAACAAAAATTACAGCGTCTGTTTATGTTCTTAGTTAGCCTATATTGCAAACAATAGGGTCCCAAATCAGACTGCTGCAAACAATATGGACCCAGATCAGACTGCTGCAAACAATATGGACCCAGACCAGATTGCTCCCGTAGAGCAGTCTGATCAGGGTTCATAGTGTTTGCGTATGCTGGAGATGTAAAAAGCAGACATTTTGAGGACCAAATACTAGTGACTGGATAAGTGTTAAATTTAATTAAGAAATGATCTTTGATTCAAATCGCCATATTTTGTTCTTTTTTACAGGACTTTGAAAGAGCAAGAGCATTTTTATTCCTTACAGAAGTTAAGAAAAAGTAAGATATTTACAATATAAACAATCTTAACAGCTCACTCCTAAGAGCAGAGACTGTGCTATATTTACAGTACCACATTACCCCTGGCATATGATGTAAATATCATGGGAATGAATTTTATTTTTGTGGATTTTATCGATGTGTTAACCCCCACAAATCACTCACAAACTGTGTAAACCCCGAAGGGCTTTATGTAAAGTTTGTGAGTGATACGCGGGAGTTTACTATAGGAATGAATTTTAATTTTGTGGATTTTATTGATATGTAAACTCCAGCTACTCAGTCACAAACTTGTGAGTGAGTCGCCTGAGTTTACACATCGATAAAAATCCACAAAAATAACAATTCATTCCTTATAAATTCAACTTTGGGACAAAACAGCACTTTGTAAAGGGTTGTTGACAATATTTTAAATTTTTAAGCCTGTCGAAGGAAAATAGTTCTTAACCACTGTCCATGAAAGATGGGGCAGCCATATTGATAATTCTGTCAGTTCAAACTTTGTTTTGCTAAATTATGATTAGAATGGCATTCTATAGGAAGTGAATATGCTAGTATGAACTACAAAACAACAGAACATTGTTTTGAAATTGTTTTCTTTTGGCAAATACAACTTGCTGGGCTCATTCAAGAGTATTTTGATTTTGGCTCTACCGCTGATAAAGCAATTACATTTTCAAGTTCACATTAGTAGACATGAATTTATAAAATTTGTTTTGAACAGTCATTTTCGTTGTTGATGTAGCCTGAGCATTGTTTTGATGATGTTTTCTGCTTTTAGATTTCAGATGCAGTATGGAGTGCGTGCACAGACAGCTTTGCCGTATGCCATGAACAGTGAATTCAGCAGAACACTAGCATCACAAATGGTACATGTTTGTTCAATATTACAATCCCTATAGGGGGCATAAAGGATCTTACAGCCTTTCAAGAATAAGTTGTTTGTTTGGAGCTCAAAATTGCTTACAAAACATTTCGAGTCATTTCTTGATATTCTTTTATCCTATCACTCTGATCGGGCGATACATTATTGGGCTAATTGGCAAGATGATGGGGCTAAAAAAAGAGACGATGGGGCTAGGAAAAAAGTACGAATGGGGCTAATTTACCTGTATTTTTAATAGAAGTCAATGGGGCTAATCCTGTATTTTACCTGTACTTTTAAGCAGAAAAAGACAATACTAGTACTGCTAAGATTTTCTGCTCTGTAATATACAATTAAGATCAGACAAAGTCGAATAAGCACACAGAGTTAAAAAGGCAAATTCTGAGTTTGAATTCGATGAAACATGAAAATGCTATAAGTCAGTCCTAGCTATGCATGTATGTTCAATCAGCACTATTTACATTGATGCAGCATGTCCCTCACATTACTGTATGGAAGCGATAAAACTGATAAACTGTTGAATATCAAAAATCTGTAAAATCATTCCTCAATAAAACACAACATTTAGAATGAAAAAACTGACATGCCCAGTATGTTGAGCATTTACCTTTCTTTCGTTCTCTATAATAGGTATGAACCACTTATGAATGTACAGGTAAATTTAGCCCCATTCATACCTTTTCATTTAGCCCCATTCTCTACTTTCAAAATGTAATAATTAGCCCCATTGTATTGCGCCCCTCTGATCTTAGCGTTAGCAGATTACCAAGACCAGGCCCTGAGGTTATAAAACTTTTTCATGCTCAACTCAACTGAGCATAAATTTTTTACTGTTCTTAAAATCTAAAATTCTGAAAAATAAAAGCTTTTCATGCGTTCAAACTCTCAGATGATGTATTTATCATGTTTATAAATGTTGAGTGCCAGCAATTGTCAATTTAAAGGTCATTCTATGAATTATATTTTCAGAGATACTTCTCAGATTCCAATGCCAATTCACCAGACAAAATCCAGGAAGTCAAAGGTCAAGTGGACGAACTCAAGGGAATTATGGTTAAAAATATAGGTATGGTTTATGTTGGTTGTACTTTTGCAATTTTTGTTGTCTCAGAATCCCATGAAGGTGCCTGAGGAGTTAGGACATGGGCCTTATCTAGCCTAATTTTAGGGGCAGATGTTTGCCCCATGGCCAGTTTAGAGTATGAGATAAATACTAGTTAATCACTAACTTAAAGCTGGTATGTAATTTAAGAAACAAACGACCAGCAATGGTACTACAGTAAAACCTGTGTAAAACAGCCACGCAAAATTAGACAAAACAAAGATCTTCATGACAAAAGGTGGCTTATTGGAGGTCGAAAGTATTGCAGAATGCTCCCTTGGAGCATTCTGTAATACTTTTGACCTTCAACCAGAGATAATTGGTCTTGAAAACTAATTTTCGGTCTTTGAGAGTGGCCGTTTTACACAGGTTTAACTGTACTGTACTTCTCTTTAAGGTCAGGCATTTCAGGTTTGCAAACTTCATCAGGATAAAATGTACCATATATCAAATCACATAAAAGTATTGTTTTAAGGACCTAAATGGTCTTGTAACATCATTTTCCCCCAACCTGATGAGGATCCGGGGATATAGCGATCAGTCTGGTTAAGTCCGTCCATAGACAAAAGCTTGTGCACTCCATTACTTCAATAACCTTTGGGATATTTTGATTATATTTGGTATGCATATATATAACGTCAAGACAGTGTGTCACATACAAGAATGGTGTCTCTCTCCCTTGCATCATTTTGGACTTATCTCCCTTAAATGAATTTTAAAGAGAAAACCTTGTTCACTCCATAACTTTAATACCCTTTGAGATATTTTAATAATATCTGGTAGACATATATATCAGGTCAAGACAGTAACCTGCAATGTTTTCCATCGATAGTTCTAACGGACTATGGTAAACATGGCTTATTGAAAAAACACCAGCAAAGACTGGATCAGCGGATACCATTGGTGTAGTCTGGATATAACCTTTGTCATGGAGCTAGTTAGGGTTCATGGTATGCTCTTACAAATGTCCCTTGCTTTTAATGCACTCATGACAATATCTCATGCTTTTTATCTTATATAACAGCATGTATCGCACAATTAGCAGACTTAGGCTCGTCACACACTTTTATTGTGTGTAACCTAACTGTTTGTTTTCATACACATTCAGGCCTAAAAGTATAACACATGCCAGATTACCTATTTAAGTAGAATGGAACCTTCTCAACTGATGACACAATAACTCACATGCTATATGGTAGAATTATATTAAACAGGGATTGGACAAATAGTTAAACGGCATCGATTTTCCGCTGGGATGAGTTTTTCTTTCACTCATATGTAAGATATATAGTTTTTCTTGGGTGTTTCAGATCAAATAGCAGACAGAGGAGAAAAGCTGGAGCTACTGGTGGATAAAACAGAAGATTTAAGTGCAAATGTAAGACTTTTGTCATCTGCTCATCTTGTCTGCTTTAAGGAGTACATTGGCTTAGTGGTAGAGTGCTTGTCTGGAGATAGAGGGGTTGCGGGTTCGAGCATCACCGGCTTCACTGCATTGTGTCCTTGAGCAAATGACATTAATCCTTGCTTAGTACTGGTTCAACCCAGGAAGACCTGTCCCGACATAACTGAAAATTTGTTGACTGGGACGTACAGAATCAAAACAAACAAACAAATATAGTCTGCTTATGTTCTTAGGTACATCGCAAACATTATGGACTCAGATCAGACTGCAGGTTGTAACACAGTGACTCAGTTGGTAGAGCATTAGATTGGAGATCAAATGGTTGCTAGTTTGAGGCTCCCGTTTGTTGTATCCTTGAGCAAGACATTTTATCTGCTGCTTTGTACTGGTTCAACCCAAGAAGACAGGAAATCGTCCCAACATGACTGAAAACTTGTTGATTGGGACGTGAAGCTTCAAAACAAACAAAGCATATTGTTTGCTCCGTGAAGAAATCTGGGCTGAAGTACACCTGAATATATGCAGCAGATTTAAAAAGCAGACAACATTTTCAAAACAAAAAGTAGTGGTGTGATAACGGTTAAATAATAATTCACTGTGCACTTTAAACTTATAATTCAAAGTTTTATACCTTCCTTGGAAAAAAAAAAGTGTAAATTCAGTTCAGATGTTTTCTGATGAAGCAAAAGAACTGTAACTCTGATGTTTTAGGTCTTAGGTTCATAATGTCATAAAATATCAAAAAATTGGGTTTGGTTAATGCCTGAAGTATCAATACTCATGTTCTAGATAGGTTTGGCATAAACCCAAACCAAATTTCTAATGTGTTTACAGGGGTCAAGCTAGATCTCTCAGATAGAAAGAAGTTTAGATGCTCTTAGAGCGAAGTTTTGCTCAAATTTTGAATTTTACATTAACTTCTCCCCTTAGTTTAAAATAGGGAGAAGTGGACCATCCTGATTTTATTGTTTGAATTCTATTGGCCTGAAAAGAATTAAGCAGCTTGAAAGTTGTCTTGTTGTTTTGCCGGCTGTATCGTTAAAAAAAATATACATTAATCAGTGGCGGATCCAGATGGGGTTCAGGGGGTTTGCTTTAAATATCCTATGAAAATGAAATAATTTGGTCTCAATGAGACCAAATTATTTCATTTTCATGGGATATTTAAGAAACATGAGAAAACCAGCAAAGCCAACACCCCCAACCTTTGTGCATATGATCCCCCTTTCCAGAAATCCTGGATCAGCTCCTGATAAATATATACAATGGACCATCCTGACTTTATTGTATGTAGATTTATTGAAATTTATATTGGTCTGAGCATGCTTGAAAGTTGTTTTGTTGTTTTTCAGGCTGTATCGTTTAAAAAGACCAGCAGAAACCTTGCACGGTCGTTATGGTGGAAGAATATCAAAATAACCATTATTATTGTTATTGTTGTTATTGTAAGTATATGAACACTTTTACAGGTAAATGGGTGTTTAAAAAAACGTTTTTCGAGGTTTAATGCGTCATGCTGTCTTAGTCAGTATGTTTTGACACAAAGTAGATGGCATGAATTTCTACCAAAGACTGCATTAAGTGTTAGATAATGAAAACCCTATGATTTAATTTTATCATTACACAGGGTTTTCCATGGTGCACTAATTTGCGCATTTTGGCCTAATTTTTCAACATTTGTTTTGACCAAGTGCACCTGTGGGCACAATTTCAAGTTTTACAAGTTGTAAATTCTGCCAAAAATATTTGAAACTATGCAGTTAACTGGAGTGTTACCCTCAATGTTAAATACTGGTAGATCAAGTTTGGAGTTTCCATTCCCTGAGTCATCCAATATTAGGGTAATAGCTGAGTGCCTAGACCCTGTAATTATTTGATAAGATATGGATGCACAGTAACTTTTTTTCTTCCTCTAGTGAAGATTTTACTTTTTTCAAAGGAAAAAAATAATTCAATCTTCCTCTTTGAAATTCGTAAAATTTTTTACCCAACCTAGTCAAATTTGAAGCTTTCTCCAAATTGTTTTGTTATTACTTGTTTCATGTATATATGTTGATTTTTGACTTATACCCCAGTTAAGGGTCAAGGTTGTTAATAAAAACCTTCAAAACCGTTTAAATAATAAAACGACCAGAACTATCACTCATTACGAATCACGATCATTTGCTTTTCTGAAAAGCTATCAAAATAGTTTTTTTAATTGAGTTTAATTTTAGCAACCAAGTACCAGTATACTTTGACTAGCTATAGCAGCCGCTCCAAATTCCAAACTATGTAGAACCAGAACATTTAGCTTCAGACCTGGTCACACATGACATACAAGAATATGCTGTAATAAGTTTAAATTCAGCATTTCTTCTGAATGGAAATTAGATGTTAGAATAAGTAGATTAATTTAGTCAACAGTTTGATAGTTAAGAAAGATTTTGCTAAATTTTTTGGATTTTTTCTTTTATTTTCAGGTTGTTATATATTTTATTGTATCAGCAGCATGCGGAGGATTAGACTGGCCATGTACGCGTAAATGAACAGAAAGTGTGTGTCAGCTATAATTCCAGGAAATTCAAGTGAAAATGATGGGTGTGTTGAATTCGTGCCATCCTAGTGCATAACAGATGTGTTATCCCACAGAGAAAAGCTTTAACAGTATAAGGGGGAGTGCAGTGGCTCAGTGGTAGAGTGCTTGACTCGAGACCGAAGGGCCGCGGGTTCGAGCCTCACCGGCGTCACTGCATTGTGTCCTTGAGCAAGAACATTAATCCTAGCTTAGTACTGGTTCAACCCAGGAAGACCCGTCTCTCTATAACTGAAAGATTGTTGATGGGACGTAAAGAATCAAATCAAACAAACAAACAAAGAAATAGTTAACAGTATAAGAACCGCAACATTGGAAAATACACATTTAGAACACAAGATCCTTTAACCCTTAATCCTGCCAATATTTTTTGTCCTGAAAATGTTGTCTGCTTTTTTACGTCTGCTGCAAATACTCAAGTGCACTTCAGGCTAGATTTTTTCTTGGAATCAAACACTATGGACCCTGAGCAGTCTGATTTGGGTCCATACTGTTTGCAATAAAAGCTACCCAAGAAGATAAGCAGATGAGAGAGCAGACGATAAAAGTCATGACTGGCTGGAAAGGGGTTATTTATGAAATTTGCTAATAAGAAGGACAGAAGAAATTTTTGTCCAGTATTAAATGACAATTACCTAAAAGTTTGAGCTGCGACATGAGATTTCCAACAATGTGGTATGTGCGACCAGCAAAGCCTCAGATCAGCTTGCGCATATGTGCAGACTGATCAGAGCCTTTGCTAGTCACTTGAATATTCTATAAGTGTTAACCTACTGACTGAACATCATTTAGAGTTTCTACGCATTAAAGGAGGCTGCACAGGCTCGTCTGAGTCTACACTTGTCAAAATGCCACATTGTTGGAAATCAAATGTCACGGCTCAACTGTCACACTTTAATATAGAAGGAAGCGCAGTGGTAGAGTGCTTGACTCGAGACTGAGGGGCCACAGGTTCTAGCCTCACTGGCGTCACTGCGTTGTGTCCTTTAGCAAGAAACATTAATCCTAGCTTAGAACTGGTTCAACCCAGGAAGACCTGTCACTTTATAACTGAAAGATTGATGATGGGACGTAAAGAATCAAATCAAACAAACAAACTTTAATAGAGAGATGGTATAAATAGAGGATCTAACATGAGTGCTCATGTATTATTGAATTTATTTTTAAAAAAAGTTGAGAAAGGTATAATGCTGTCTGAGCATTTTATCCCTTTTTAGATACAAGTTTGATAGATTCAATAATACAGTAGCAGGAATACTAGAATCTATTTACATGTATTATAACATGACACTTAACTTTCTTACAACACAGATGCACAGAGCTCTCACTAGGATTTTGAAAACAGGAGTCCCAGAGCCCACTTTGCCAAAAAGTGGGAGTCCCACAATGCAAAAGAATATAGACTCCTTCAATAAATAGGAGTCCCAGCACCAAAAAAGGAAGTTCAGAACTGCAAATCGTCAGTTAGTGAGAGCTCTGCAGTCAGCAATTAAATAGGATTTTTGTGTAAATTAAACCTGTGCAGCATACAGCTTCTCATATGCTCAATTTTTTTTATCCCCCGACGAAGTCGGAGGGATATAGTTTTGGCGTCGTCCGTCCGTCCGTCCATTCCGTCTGTCCGTCCGTAACCATATCTCAGTACCTTTTGGTCAGATTTGATTCATTCTTGGTACAAATGATAAGTACCATGGACTCTCGATATCCTTTAAGTTTGGTCAAAATCGACCCCTTAACACTTGAGTTATTGCCCTTGTTTTAGTATAGGCAATTATAAGGCAAAACCTATATTAGCTTTTTTGTGTGATGATCTTCACATTTCATCAAAGCTATTATATTTAACAACTTCTCACTATTAGACCATGATTGCCAAGTGCCTGTAGATAAGCATGGCAGTGTCAAAGTTTTACCCCACCCCCTTTGACCCCACCTAAGGGGTCAAAGGTCAAATATTTAAATTTCGCAATAACTAAGGCAATTGTTAATATTTTTGCTGAAATTTTGCATACAGGCAGAGCAGCAATAGATATGAAACATATCAAACGGGATTTCAGTTTGAAGGCCTGGGTCCGAGCCTGTTGGGTGGACTTAGGGGGTGGGGCCGAGGTCAAAATTAAACTTTTTCAGAATATGGTCAATAGAATATGTTGCATATCAAATTAAAGCTGACGACGCTGGCAGCAACATGGTAGCAAATATTTTGCCCACAGACACACCCTCGACCCAGGGGGTGGGGTCAAAAGGTCAAACTATATCTTTTTCTGAAAGTAGTCATGTTGCATATCAAATTAAAGCTGACAATGCTGGCAGCAGCATGGTAGCAAATATTTTGCCCACAGACACACCCTCGACCCAGGGGGTGGGGTCAAAAGGTCAAACTATATCTTCTTCTGAAAGTAGTCATGTTGCATATCAAATTAAAGGGAATTGAGCACAGAGCACCATGAAAGCAAATATGCTGTCATTGCACACACCAACGACCCCTGGGGTGGGGTCAAAAGGTCATTTTCTTTTTCTTTTCTAAAAGTGGTCATGTTGCATATCAAATGAAAGTGGAAGAAGTGTAGACCTACTTGCAAGGTAACACTTTGAATTTACACACACCCTTGACCTTTGGGGTTGGGTTTAAAGGTCAGATATTGAATTTGTGCAGATGGAAGTATATTTTTTATTAAACTAAGCACTAAAGCATACTTGACAGGTGTTTGTTATGATCTGAATGATACTGAAGGTGAACTAAGGGTTAGATAAATGGGATTTATGTTTTGTGATTTACATGTTTCTCTCAAATAACCCTTCTTCGGGGGATATAAATTCGTCGAATTTGTCTTGTTTTATTTATATGTACATGAGAACAAAGTGGCCTCTCTTCCCTGCAGTACTGGCATTTTGCCATTCAATATTGTAGCCAAAAGCAGGCTTTTAACAGTGCCTACTGGGTAATTGTGCATGCTTTTTTGTCATCTGCTGATGTTTTCAAAATAAACGTTTTCAAAAAAATTCTTTCAGGAACACTATCAGAGTGTCAAAAATTTTGGATCCAGATCAGGACCAACATTCTGGGTCCAAACTGTTTGCAAAGGTTATCAGCAGATGACACTAGTAGGCAAAGAGTTATGAAAGAACTCAGGACTGTCTTTGTAATTTTCATGTCATATTTAATGGTAAATACCATAGTAAAAAAATCTTGTGTTTTAGACATATACTGAATCACATTTTTTTCTTTTAACCCTTAATGTGCCAATTGCAACAAAAGTTGTCTGTTTTTTCTCATCTGCTGAAATGTTTACGAAGCCTCTTTGTCAAACAGTGTGACCCAGATCAGGCTGATCCTATAAGAGCAGTCTGTTCTGAGTCCACCCTGCTTGCTTTCTAACGACATGATAGCCGTAACAAAGTAAAACATAGCTGAAAAATTTCTCATGCCTTTGCTGGGAATCGAACCCGGGTCGCCCCGGTAAGAAACCAATGCTCTAACCACTGAGCCAAAGAGTCGACTCTCTGACGCAGTTGTCAGAGTTTGATTATATACTAGAAGCTATGCGAAATCTACCATATGTAGATGTATAAGTGAGAGTGCCTGGCCCATAACATGTACTTAATCCGTCAGTAATGTTAGGCAATCATTTGCAGCAGACGACTTCAGCAGACTCTATTTTCAAATGCATTTTTTTCTTGGCGCTTTAAGGGGTAAAGTAAATACCATAGGAAAAAAAATCTTGTGTTTTAGACATATACTGAATCACATTTTTTTCTTTTGATGCCCACCCCAGTCCCATCATTTGTAAAAAACCTCATATTAATGCAAAAGTAAAATGTGTGTCTGCATCAATGTATGTGTGTCTCCTGGTATATAACAGAGTGCATAATTAAAAGTTAAAGTTCTCTTTTCTCAACCTAAACATATGTAGTGGGTACTTTTACAGGCCCACTAACTATCTGGCCTTATTTAGATCTAAACTGTTTGACACTTTGATGGTACTCCTGGAAGAATTTTTCGAAAAAGATGATTTTGAAAAAAATCGGGAGATGACAAAAACCATGCAAAATTACCCAGCATGCAAAAGATTCAATGACAGGAACTTGCATATGTGATATTATTTGTATTTATAACCCATAGATAGAGTGGGTCAGCACATAACAAAATAATGCATCTGCATAAAATCACTCTTTTAAATTAACTCTTTGCCTTCTTGGAAATTTTTCGTGCTTTTTGTCGTCTGCTGGTTTTTACAAAATCATATTTTTAGGAAAATTATTTAAGGAATACCATCAGAGTGTCAAACAATTTGGATTGTGATCAGGCCCCACATTTTGTCGGGCCTGTTCTGGGTCCAACTGTTTGCAGAGGTCTTCTGCAGACGACACTAAAGAGTTAAACATGATCGCACAGTTCCTAAGCCTAAGTTTTGGTCCAACCCTTCATCTACCTCTCTGAAGGCTCAAACGAGTCTGTACATTTACCCAGACTGGTCTGAGCCTTTACTGTTGGCATAAACAATAAAAAAACATATTATGAGCTGGCTTAAATGATTTTTGCTGGGGTTTATTTGGTGTTGTTTTTCAAATCAAAAATGGCATTTTTTTTCTTTTTTTTTTTTCTTTTCAATGGCTGGATTTCAAAATCAGTAATTTCTAAGTTGTACAGTAGATGTTCTAAAATTTTGAACACTAATTGCCTGCTAAAAGGTCTAGACAAACAGTTCAGACCCATATCAGACTGCTTTTTGTCAGCCCTATTTTTAGGCCTATGCCATGTGCTAATGGCTTAAGTGTAAATAGAATAATTATGTAAGCAGTCTTTCCATTTTCAATAGTCCATTTGGTTATTGCTTGTTTAGCTTAACATAAGTATGGAATAAAGAATGTGGTATTTGTGCCAAATTTTTTAACGCTAACATTACAATATTCTTGGTTAAAAAAAATTGTATATGGGTTTCTGATTCTTCCCAAAACGCATGGCAGAATGGTCAGGAAAATTTTGTTATTATGACCGGACTTGACCCTTGTTCTGCTAAAGATTAGATTATCATTTAGATTATCATTTAAAGTATTTATTATACTATACATTGTAATAATATATTATTAGATGCTTGTATTCAATGCTCTCTTTATAAGGAATTGTTGTTTCAGAATAAGAAAAAGTCCAGAACAAAATAAAAATTGAGCCGTGACATGTGGTATGTGCGACCAGCAAAGCCTGTGATCAACCTGCACATACACGCGGTCTGATCAGAGCCTTTGCTAGTCGCTTGAATATTCTATGAGTGTTAAGCTACTGACTGAACATCATTTGGAGTTTGTAAGCTTAAAAGGAGGCTGCACATGCTGGTCTGAGTCTACACTTGTCAAAATGCCTCATTGTTGGAAATCACATGTCACGGCTCAATTTAATTCCTTCATTTAACTCTTTACCTGCTAATGATATTTTTTGTCGTCTGCTGATAACCGTTGCAAACAGTTTGGATCAAAATCAGGCCCAACAAAATGTAGAGCCTGATCTCAATCCAAACTGTTTGACACTCTGGTGGTATTCCTGAAAGAATATTTTGAAAAAGTTGATATTTAAAAAATCAGCAGATGACTGCCCTGGCTGCTTGCAGATGCGATAAGTACCAAATTCTCACGAGCTGTCGTATTTATATAAAAGGAAAGATTGACTTTTTTTCAGAATTATTATTTTTTTGAATTCTTTCAGGAACACTATCAGAGTGTCAAACTGTTTGGAACCAGATCAGGACTGACATTCTGTCAGTCCTGATTTAGGTCCAAACTGTTCGCAAAGATTATCAGCAGAAGACACACAAAGAGTTAATGTGAACCAGATTGTGTTGAATTTAATAAGTTTTGTGCTGTTGAAAGAGTTAACAGTTCTGTGACCCTTTATTTATTTTTAGTTTTATACAATTAAGAGTGGATGTTCCATTACATTTTGAGGTGTCATATGTTAGAATTTTCAAATTGCATCATTTTATCTTAGCCCTTAACCTGCCACTAGATTTTGTCCTGAAAATGTTGTCTGATTTTTTCGTCTGCTGCATATATCCAAATGCACTTTAGACTATATTTTTATCATAGAAGCGAAAACAGTCACTATAAACCCTGATCAGACTGCTCCAAGGGAACAGTCTGATCTAAGCTCATCTCATTTGCAATAAAGGCTACCTAAGAACATAACCAGAAGAGTGAGCAGACGACAAAAGTCCTGACTTACAGGCTAAGGGTTAATGAACAGTACAAACCACGATGAGATGTTGCACTTTTAGTCAGTGTGCCTATTTATAGGCTTCCAATCAGAAAATTGTAAACCTGTTTCCTGTCATTCACGACTTTTGTCGTCTGCTCTCTTGTGCTCATGCTCTTTGGTAGCCTATATTGCAAACAGTATGGACCCAGATCAGAATGCTTCATTGGGAGCAGTCTGATCAGGGTTCGTAGTTTTTGCTTCCATAATAAAATCTAGTCTGAAGTGCACTTGAATATATTCAGCAGACATCAAAAGCAGAAGACATTTTCAGCACAAAGTAATACTGTCGGGGATAAGTTTTAACGTGAGTGAACATCTTCAAGATTATTCTTGAAATCAAAGATTATGAGGCTGACTTTTCGTAAGAAAAAAATAATTAAAATTGCTCAGGAAATTTCTTAATCACAGATCTCAAACCAACCCAAGGCACCACGAGGAAGAGACACAGAACATAGACATCCACAGTGACAGGCCAGCATGAATACCAAGATGATTGCCTAGAAAAGACATTGGGAATTACAGTAAAACCTGTCTTAAATGGGCACTTATTAATAGACAAATCAAAGGTCTTAAAGGCAAATGGCAGAAATTTAATGAAGGTCGAAAGTATTGCAGAATGCTCTCTTGGAGCATTCTGCAATACTTTTGACCTACATTAAGCAATAATCGGTCTTGAAAAAATTGTTGGTCTTCTTTTTGAAAGGCCGCTTAAGACAGGTTTTACTGTACATCAGAATACAAAGACCAAATTTAAAAAAAACAAAACGCTCATACATTGGGAGCAACAATACACAATGAATCAAAAACAGAATCACTGCCTTGGAATGGACAGCAGCCGAGACCACCAGGGAGCTTATATATATTTTACAGGCAATATCCCACTATTCTGAATAAAGCAGATTATAATGACCTGACCTATTTTTAGATCATCTTGACCCAATTAAGCTGAATGGAATTTCCAACGCTTATAAATTGGACCAGTCCATTTCCTTTTTTAAAGGGTTTTTGGTCTGCACTGTTTATCTATGTCCCATAAAAAGGATGCTAGGCTTTATTAACCATTTAAGCTTGGAATCATTTGCTTTTGTGGTCATTCTGAAAATTCAAAGATTTGAATTGATAAAGTTCAGGTTTTTGGAAATTTTCAGCTTCCATCCATGTGTTAATTACTGGCTCTTCTGTGTGAGAGGAAATTCAGGAAAGCAGTGCAATAGAGATTAGGAGTGTCATGCATGAGTGTAAGGTTTTCAGGATTATTCCACAGAAAGTCAACCTCAAAATACTGAATTAGGCAGATTTCTAAAGCTTTTCTGATTTATTTTCAGCGTATTTTAAGAAAATAAACCATTTAAAAAGGCCCAGATCAGACTGCTTCTGAAGAAGCTTTATGATCAGGGTCTTCCCTGTCTGCTATTCTGACAAGCATTTTTGTGAAATTCAATCTTGATATAAGCAACGTTTTATTTGAGAACAGAACGAGAAAAGCGTTCAAAAATTTAGATCATTTGCCTGTTTTAGGACTTGAACCTCAAAAGTTTAGGATTTGGGATATTTTTAAACTTTCACCCGTGCATGTGTATATATGATATAATGTAAATAGAACATAGCATTCAATTAAAATCTGTGATCTCTAGTGTGTTTAACTCAATGTATTGCCAAACTCATTACCGAAATCTCCTCTATCCTTCTTACTATTGCAACAGCGTAGCCCAGTGTGAGCTACTGCGCTATGCTATTGCAATAGTAATAATTGGTAGAGCATTAGACTGGGGATCAAAGGGTTGCTGGTTCAAGTCTCTCTCGCCAGTGGAGTAACTGTGTTGTGTCCTTGAGAAAGATAATTTATCCAGTGCTTAGTACTGGTTCAACTTGGGAAGACCCATCCCGACATGACTGAAAATTTGTCGACTGGGATGTAAAGAATCAAAACAAAACAAAAACAACAACATTGCAACAGAACCAAATGATCTCAGTGGCAGTGCCAAGTAAAGATGTTTGTAAAAAGTTAACCATTTTAATCCAAATGGTTGAGCACAGTATTTTTGTGTCGCCTGTGAAGCATGATCGACAAATAGGGATCATGACTCCGGTGTCGTCGTTGTCCGCGTTGTCACACTTTTGGTTTCCAATCGATAACTCTTGAAGGGATGAATAAATTTCATTCAAAATACAGGCCAAGTTCGAAAAGGGGGGTAATCTGCAAAATTTTGACTGTGTTATGGCCCCGTTTTTACTTAGATTTTGGCTTAATTGTGGTTTCCGTTCAATAACTTTTGAAGGGATGCAAAATTCCATTCAAATTTTACAGAAGGGTAAAGCATCATAAAATACAAGTCAAGTTCAAATTTGGGGGTCATTCACAAACTTTTGACTGAGTTATGGCCCTTTTTTGACTTAGGTTTAGGTTATGCAAAAGCTATATTGGCTTTTTGGTGGAATAAACTTCACATTTCTCGAAAACTATTATGTCAAACTAAGTACGTAAGTAAGACTTTATTTTTTGAGGGTAACTACATTTAGCGCATACATAAATACATACATGTAATAGCTAATCTTCCATGAGGCCCTCAATATATACGTATGTACATAAATATTATACACAATTGAGGCAACCAACTATTTTGATATTGTAAATCCAATCATGCATCTCTCTGCAGTATCCTTACTGCAAACAGACACCTAATTAGCTGTTTACAATGATAATATGTTAAGTAAGTAGTTATGATAATTTTGAAAAAAATCAAAAGCTACACAAAATTAAGTGTATTATTATCAACCCTTGCTGTGCATGCAGAATATTTATTTATTTTATGCATCACACTCTTCTCCATTTTTCATCTTCCAGATGTAATCCTGGATTTGCAGAGTGGACAACAATGTGGATCCTGATCAGATGGCTTTGTCAGAAGCAAGCTGATCTGTATTCACAGTGTATTCAACAAAATTCACTCAAACATCAAAAAATACTACAGGTACAGTATTCAACCCAACTAGAGCACATGCTCTTATAAGCTCGCCCTGAATACCCCAAGAGTTGTTGACATAAATGAACTGATTTCCAGTCTGATGATCCGTTGGGTGCAAATGTGGATACTGAACAGCAGCCAGCTGATCTGGATTTGAAATAATAGTACATATTACACAGCTCATCTTTTCTATTGAATATGGTGTGACAACTTGATAATTATGATAGTGACATCATCATATTGACTTATTACTACATATGCTCTGATAAGCGCACACCCAGTGTTCTCATTGCTCCTTGAAATCTGATGAACTCAGAATGGCCAAACTTTTAAGGGTTATTAACCATTCTGGATGCAAAAAGGTTGGATGAACTTGATGTTACTAAGACTTTAGAGCCATGAGTCAAACTTGTAATTGACAGTAGAATTAATGAGCAGCTATAAGGCAGATATGAAATTTCAAACACTGGGCACTTATCAAAGCAACTATGGTACATGAAAATACTTACATTCATATTGTCATTCATAATTCAGTTAAGTAACAATTTTAATCTGAGCACTCTTGATTTCCTCTGAAAGACTATTCCATACAAGACATCCAGAGTATCAAATATTCAGTCCTAGGCTTAGGTGGGATAAACATCCTGCAGAATCTGATCTAAGTTTCAGTCTTTATGGCCATACATATGGCAGTCGTTACAGAAAATTTGTCTTCCCTGTCTGCATTCAGCGGTTGAATGGTTTGTCAGTCCACATTTGGTGCATCTTTCCACTGGCATCACCCTTAAATAATAGTTATCTGAGGAATAGTTCTGATCTCCAATATACCCAGAATGATGCTCAGGTTCTGAGTACCAGCACTAGAATGACTTGAATAATTTCTGTCCCTGGATTCTCCATCCTGATATCTGGAGTCAGAATACTTTTTGGTTTTGTGATCCCTTGATTGTTTATTGTTTGGTCTTCAAGGGTAGTTCTGACTATGGTATTTTTTCTCAGTTTGAGTAGGAAATAAACAGCTGTTGAAATTTTCAACTATAGCAGTTACATTATGGATAGTTCCTAGCAGTCTCTTCTATCTGACAATTAACTTCTCACCCCCTGACCCCTTAGGTGGGTCAAAGGTCAAATATTTAAATTTTGCAATAACTCAGTTGTCAATATTTTTACTGAAATTTTGCATGCACACAGAGGCACAATTAATATGAAACCTATCAAACTTGATTATAAGATCGAAATCCTAGGTCTGACCCCCTGGGTGGACTTAGGGGGGGGGGGGGTCAAAAGGTCAAAATTCAACTATTTCAGAACATGGTCATGTTGCATATCAAAATAAAGGGAATCACAATTGCAGCAACATGGTAGCAAATATTTATACCTGCAGACCCCCCCCAGACCCCCAGACCCCCACACCCCCTTGGAATGAGGTAAAAATTCAGCTCTTTCAGAACACGGTCATGCATATCAAATTAAATGGAATCACAAATGCAGAATAATGGTAGCAAATATTTTGCCTGCAGACATCCCCCCCCCCCCAACCCTGGGGTTGACAGGTCAAATTTTTCAGAACATGGTCATGTTGCATATCAAATTAAAGGGAATCACGAATGTAGCAAATATTTTTCCTGCAGACCCCCCCCCCCCCAACCATTGGGGTGAGGTCAAAATTCAGCTCTTTCAGAACACGGTCATGCATATCAAATTAAATGAAACCACGAATGCAGCAATATGGTAGCAAATGTTTTGCCCACAGACCTCCCCTCTCCCCCGGATCTTGGGGGTGGGGTCAAAAGGTCAAAATTCAAATTTTTCAGAACATGGTTATGCATGTTGCATATCAAATTAAAGGGAATCACGAATGCAGCAACATGGTAGCAAATATTTTGCCTGTTGACCCCCTTCCTCCACCCTGGGGGTCAAAAGGTCCCAATTCAACTTTTTCAGAACATGGTCAAGTTGCATATCAAATAAAAGGGAATTACGAATGCAGCAACATGGTAGCAAATATTTTGCCTGCAGACCCCCCCCCCCCCCCCCCCCCCCCCTCTGACCCTGATGGTATGTTTTAGCAATAAGACTAAGGGATTTGTTCGATCACCAAGCTTGAACATTAATGATAGCTCTTTCAAGCAAGTGGCTGTGTGATTTTCAAGACATGACGTCACAAATCTGATAAGGTTACGATAACGTCTTGTGCCAAATGCCAGCTAGCTGCCATGTGCATGGTCAGGCCTTTGAAAGAGGCAATCACAAGTTACATATTGTATAGGAACAGGTCTAACGATATCCAAAGGGGACTTCAATGGCCCAGGCGGCCTCAAAATAGCTTGCAGGATTATTTTACAGCTAAATGTGATTTCCATATTCAAAGCGGTTTAAGTTGGCTTTTTCTCACACAAGAACTGACACACAAGATTCTAAGAATACCATATACTGTGCTATCCTCTCAGAACAAATTGGTTGGTTTCCCATTAGGTTAGGTGTGCCTATTTCATCTTTGTTTGCTTTGAAAAAAAAAAACACTGAGGGCGCATAGCAAGGGCGCTTTATTGGACGACTACGACAAATGTTGATTGAGTTAAATGCTTTTGGATTGTCACTGTAATCATTTATGAAAGAGTCGTTTTGATTGGTTAAACGGCAAATATTGCATTCGGATACCTACTTGACACACCTACGCATAAAAAGTGCTTTGAAGAAGAACAGAGAGCGTTTTCTAATTCCGCAATTTACATTATCATCAAATTCCTCAAGCAGAGTAAGTTTTTTCCAAGATAATTCAAACAATATCTGTATTCAATACTACCGTTGGTGCTTTGTTTCTGCATTTGACTGCATTGTACCAATTTTCCCGCCGCAGGTGCAGACCTCGGACATTGCGGAAGTGAGTTTGTGAACTTTTGTTTTGGTTTCTTTTGCGTTTCGCTTGTTCTTCATATTTTGTGATTCATTATATTTAGTGGTATATACTCTCTGGTGCAGCTGCAAACTCGAAGTAGCTGTACATGTATGTGTTAGAAGTGAGTAATACTAATAAATGTTCAAGAGGTGTTTTTGTAGGCTTTGAGCCCTAGATAAGTTGGGGAAAAGCCCTAACTTTTCATTGGCATATAAATTTCAAGCAAGATATTTTGTCCATCAAATAAGTTTAGTGAAAGGCAGTTTGCCGCCGTTAATTACTCTTTCTCCAACAGAGAGCGAGTTGGACATGTTGTTGTTTATCTGTTTATGGCACTATGACGTTGCCCATAGACTCTATGTGCTGTCAAATCTCTGATGTACTTTATACTCATGTAACACAGGTACGTATGAACACTTTTTCAATGGAGATGGGACCCTGTACAATAATGACAGAGATCAAACCCAAAATTACCAGTCATAATCCCGGACTGCACAGACAAAGTAAGAGGAACAATGCCCCAGTCCTACCTGTCCTCAACTATGCAGCTGCAGCGTGGGACCCATATCTGTCTTAACATAAACATCCGAGATCAAGTCCAAAGAAGGGGAGCCAGATATGTCTGCAACAACTATTGCGATAGAACCCTTGGCTGTGTGACCAAGATTATCCAGGACCTTGGATGGCAGTCTTTACAGGAGAAAAGAGAAGACCACAGACTGACACTCCTGTACAAACTACAGAACAGCATCCTTGATATAGACCCCGAACCTACCCTGAAACCTGAAGATTCAAGAACTAGGTGTAGGTCCAGATTGCAGCAATCGGCAGCAATATCTACAGCCTTCAATAACTCTTTTTATCCACAAACAATACGCCAGTGGAATAAACTACCAGTCTTCGTCACCAATGCCGCAAGTCCAGGAGGGTTCGAGATTGCTCTAGCAAATCATAGAGCAACACCCTCCATGACACTGTAATCAGCCACAGCCCTGTACATAGTTTTAAACTCAAACAAAGAAGTTTTATGCTTTTACTGTTTTTAACCTGGAAACATCTCTCAGTTAGGTCAACATTTACAGTCTAGTAAGACTCCTGACCTTAAACTGGAAATCGAAGACGGAATATGTCAAAGCTTCATCTCCTTGTCGTCACCTATAAGCAACTACAAGCAAACGATGAACACAGTGGTACAGTATATCCAGAGGGGGTTCTTGGGGTTGCATGAACCCCCCTGTTGAGACAAAATTGTTTTATTTTCATGGAGAATTTTCAGAAAAATGAGGTAAAATTAATAATCAGGTAAAATTATCAATCAAATCAAACACCCTTTTTTGTGAACCCTCTGATCAATAAATTCTGGATCAACGCCTGGAGCGGTACAGAAACTGCTTTCTAGCCAGAACTTCAAGGGAATGAAATGAACTCCACCCTGGCAGACCTGGTCATACATGGGATAACCTGTAGGGCTGTGGATCATTAGACAAGTGGCAATCCGATCATATCAACGATTCATGAGTTACCTTTCACAGATCGAAGTACGAGTCACTGGTTGATAAAAAAGTAAGATTTTTCAATCACAGTGAAGGTGAGGATGTACTATAAAGCCAGGGCTTTAGATGAGCCTGCGTACCGCATATAATAATATTACGCGAATATTTGGCAGGATAATTCTAGTGCGCATTATGTAAAAAAAAAACAAAATAAGCATTACGCATTTAAAATTTTTCCACAGCGTAATGTTCGAAATGTTATATTTCATTTCTTGTTTACATGTTAGGAAAAAGGTAGAGGACACCCAAATTTGTTTCTTTTCGTGTATGTTCGTTTTATTATTGATGCTTCGCAAATCTTCATAACGGCATTTTAAATATAGATCAGTTAGAAATAAAGCACAAAGGTGAGCTATTGTTATCGGTCTTTGTCTGTTGTCCGTCCGTCGTCCGTAAACTTTTTCGTTCAATGACATCTCGTGCACCACTGGTCCAAATTTCATACAACTTCACCTAAAAGTTTCCCATGATGCCCTCTTTCAGAATTGCATAAATGGTTCCGCTAATTGAACAGGTGGGTGACCAGAGCTCCAGATAAGAAATCTTTAAACGACATCTCCTGAACCACTGGCCCAAATTCAAAATAAATTAACAGAATGGTTCCTCATAATACCCTCTACCAAAATTGCATAAATGGCTCCGCTCCACCGAACAAAAGGGCTGCCAGAGCTCCAGATAAGAAATACCTTTTAACGACATTTCCTCCTGACCCACTGGTCCAAATTCAAAATAATTTCACAGAATTGTTCCTCATAATACCCTCTATCAAAATTGCATAAATGGCTCCGCTCCTCTGAACAAAAGGGCTGCCAGAGCTCTAGATAAGAAATACCTTTAAACATCATTTCCTCCTGAACCACTGGTCCAAATTCAAAATAATTTCACAGAATTGTTTCTCATAATATTCTTCTACCAAAATTGCACAAATGGTTCCGGTCAGCTGAACAAAGGGGCCACCAGAGCTCTAGATAAGAAATGTCTTTAAATGACATCTCTTTCTGCAGATTTGTTTACTACTACGTTTTTTGCGTATTTTCTACGCTTTTAAGCTACAAAATACGCTATAAGGATCACTATTGCAAAACTACGCACAGAGTGAAATCCCGATTTTCTATCAATTTTTATCCATTTGGGTTCATTTCAAGACGTTTTTTCTCTGCTTAAGGGAGGTAATTTCTTCACTGATCCATGACTGTGTTTATCAGCTGGTCAATTACCGTGAACAAACAAGCCAATTAGTCATGCTGTGTGAGCAAGTTAGTGCCAATCAACTGCAAAACGGTAAGGAATGACAATAATACGGCCTTTTCATTTATTCATTTCATGAATAACATTGGTTTTATGCCATTATTGTAATTGTCATAGGTTTTCGCGACCTATTTTTCACCGTCAAGAGTATATTTTCATTGTAAATGAGACTGTATTTGAGGCCAAAATATTATATAGGCAATCCTTACATGTGTATAGACCAAATAATTGTCTGTCATGCAAGACTTTTTTGTTTGTTTTGATTTTATTTTGATGGCATAATGTTCAAAATTGAGCGAGCCAGTAAAATATAAAAAGATGAGCTGTTTTAGTAAATATTTAATCCGCTTTTTTAAGATTGAAAAGACTCAGAATAGATCTAGTTTAGTGGTGAAAAACAATTTTACATTTCACCAGCTGCTGTGAGTGGTGCAAATAAACCATAAGTTCTCTCCCTATTGACTTTTTAATTCTTGCAAAAAATAAGTCAGATCAGGGTCTTTCTCCTCCGGTAAGATGCATTCCTCAGCCCTTTATTCTGCCTTTGGCAATACATATTTCTATTCTTGTTCAAATAATCCACCGACTATGCACAGGGGCAGATCCAGGATGTCTTGATAGGGGTTCAAATTTACAAAGGGGGGTTCGACTTGTTAATTTTATAAGATCACTTATCATTGTTTCCTGATTTTTCTGAAAATTCTCCATGAAAATTAAATATTTTAGTCTCAAATGGGGTTCCCTCTAAATCCGCTACTGATACCTGTCTGGTTTACTCACTTTCTGACTACATGGGCGAAGCCTGAAGTAAACAGGGCTGCATATGATCTTTTTATTATGAGAACTTTGATAGGCTTTTAGGTTTTTGGTGAGTATGTAAAAAGTTAATTAAATTCTTATCTATTTTAGCCTTTTATTTAAGGCAATATAGTTGTTAAACTTGGCGTATGATAAACTACACATCAGTACTCAAAACTACACATAACTGCCTCCTTGACTACACATATGCGACTTTCAATGTAAACAGGTCTGCTTTCTGAACCACTGGTCCAAATTGAATTCAAAATGATTTCACAGAATTGTTCCTCCTGATGTACTCTACCAAAATTGCACAAATGGTTCCCCTTCATTGAACAAAGGGCTGCCAGAGCTAAAGATGAGAAATGTCTTTAAACGAAATCTACTACTGACTACTAAGTCCAAATTAAAAAATATTATAGGAATCTTGTAAGGGAGACATCTTGCAAATGTGGCTGTCTTGTTTGTAGAGTTTTCCCTTGATTCTGGGAAGCTTGATTTTCCCATACAGATAGATCATACAAGAGGATGGGATTGTCCATTATATGTTTTAAGGGGTCACAGGTAGACTTTCCTATAACATGTGTACTTTAGTCTCTGAGTATTGCATTTATCATAGCAAACAGTGCAGACCCTAATGAAATGCAGTAAACTACCAAACTACCCTTTCAGGGATTTCCAGTATACAAAGGGTTTATTCCCCATTATCAGATGAGTTCAATCAAGTAATGCCCCTGGGACCAAAAACATAAAAAAAATCTTCTTGTATGAAACCACTAGACCTAGAGTCTTGATATTATGTTTGTAGAATCATCTTGTGAACCTCTACCAAGTTTGTTCAATTTATGCCTCTGGCGGCCAAAAATGGCCCCGACGCAGATGTCACAGGTTTCATTTGTTGAGGTTCTACATGTACATCCAGTTGATTTTGTCAACATAACCCATGTTCAAGTCTTAGTGAAACTGTTCATCTATCAAAATTCATTGCTTGGCTTTAAGAGGAGCTATGCTTTCCTATACCTTTATAAACAGTTTCTCAGGTGAGAGACCCAGGGCCCAAGGACCCTGTTGTTTAAGACAAACAGTCAGTACTCCAAAAAATTTCTCATTACTCTTTTTTAAAAAATGGATGAGTACTGTACTCTTTTGAAAATAAAGCTTATCTGATAAACCCTGATAAAGCCTTTTTAAAGTGTTAAACAACTTAAAATTAACAAAATATGGATAAAACGGGCTTGTGTGTTCATCTCTGACATTGAAGCAAATGAGGTGAAATCATGTTGAGTGGCCAACTTTGCTAATCCTGATCAGACTCTGGTGTATAGTTAGAATTTCAATCTGGGATCTGTACTCTTTAATACCATATGTAAAAAAAAAAGTCAGGCTCGGTGTGGGCATGCATTGTTTCCTATCCAAGTTTGCACCAATACCCTTGGTAAATGGAACAATCCAAATTGGAAGTAAAATTTGATCAACAAAATGTTGGCTGGTCATGCTGTATATAATCTTGTACAATAATTCCCTCCTTTTGTCTGACATTTGTAATGCCTGCCCAGACCATGATACTGCCACCCCAATACCTATCAGTATGGTGCTGCTGGAATGTTGCAGTCTGTTGGAAAAAATTACATGTTGTAAGAATACTAGTAAGGAAGTTGCATATAAATTAAACTTTGGTTAAGCCTAGACTGGAGTATACAGCACCTATTTGAAACCCTTAGTCTAAAACTCAGATTTACCCAAATTGAGAAAAGTCAGAGGAGGGCAGCTCACTGGATCTGCAGGAGATGATGAAACACAGGGAGACTCGGTGTCTGAGGCTTTCTTGATGGCTTAAAAAAGAGCTCACAGGTAGAGTGTTAGACTTGGATCCAAGTGTTGCTACTTTGAGACTCATCAGAGGCACTGCTGTGTCATTGAGCAAGACGCTTTATCTCCAAAGGTCATCTAGCTCTTGAAATGTGATATGTTCAGGGGTATTTGTTGGTTTGAAAAGCTATAAATACTAAACTGTGTCCTTTCTTCTATTCCAGAGGCATTAGATGGTTATATGCAAAATTTACTCCCAACCCCCACAAAAAATTGCAAACAAACAACAATACTGAAAAACAAACCAGTTTCATGGTGCCAGGGGATTTTCCCATTCTTCTACTTTTGTATAGATTTTATGTGCAACAACTGTCAAATCACTTGCCTGCTTTGCCTTAATACCTGGAAGCAAAAGGTTAAGGAAACCCTTGAAACAATAACACTCTCCCACCTCAACAACAACACTCTCCCACCTCAACAACAACTCTAGTGTACATGTACACATCAATTTTACTAATGCACCAGTCATTTGTATCCACTGCTCCCTCACCTACGGTGATAGGCGGGGATAGTGACCCTTCACTTATCAGAGCCCTGGTATAAGCTCCACCCTGTGGAGACAAGCTGATTGTAACAGCCCTATTCTTAGCCCCACCGTACACTACAGAAAATCTTACCAGGGCAGGTGTCCCAATGTTATAACCCCACACTTCCCCGGCACTAGGGGACAATCAAAAAGTACTTGCCCTGCACCATAGCCCGGCTATTCCACCACTATCCCGGTGGGGGGCGTGGATACAAATGACTGGTGCATAATTCACTGTTAAATTTTAAATGGGTATGTATTGTAATCTGGCCCTTTTCAGAGCGCACAGTGCCACCTGACTCACCCAATGCACTGCGTTGTGTCCTTGACACTTTATCCTCTGCTTACTACTGGACTGAAAAATTGTTGACTGGGATATAAAGAATCAAAACAAACAAACAAAAGGAGCGCACCATTTTCTCCGGAGATCAATATTTGCAATTAATCAAACATGTTGATCTTGATAAACCAATAAATGATATCTGTGTCTTGTAAATAATTTATGCGTTATAAAAATAATAGCCTGTCTATGATAGTAACGGTCTGACCTAGCCTGTTTGATCATTTTGTAAGTATTTGTCTATTTTATTGCCTAGATAAGATACACTTTTATAGCAGAGCTGTCCAGGTAATGATGGTATTAGTTGGTCAGCAGAATACTTGATAGCTCAATAGCTTTACATTTGCAGGGGACAAAAATTCCACTCGTCCGCTCTTATTAATTACGAGTGAAATCTAGAAAGTACGGGGAATTCTTCCAAAAGCACTCATCCTGTAGGACGAGTGCTTTGGGAAGAATTACTCGAGGAAGTCATATTACATATTACTCCCTTATGTTCTGTATTGCATAGGCTTTTAAAGGACAAGTGCATGTCGTGGGTTCAACGCAACACTGTCGTATCTTGCTTTTATGAAATTTTTCAGGAGAGTTAAAAAACATATTTATATCTTGGCTTTTATATTATTTTTAACAATTTTATTGTTTAATTATGCTAAAAGTCATTTGACTTTGATGACTAATGTTATTTTAAATATTACCCTTTTGTTTTAAAAGATATTTGCAATAATTTCACTTACAACAGTTTTCCCACCCAAAATCCATTTTTTGTCGTAGGATTTCAGTGCAATACTGTCGTAACTTAAAGTTACGACAGTGTTGCACTAAATAAGTTGCTGTATTTGATTCTAACTTCAAAGCAACACTGTTGTAAGTGATTTTGTATCATGACTTTGCCGCCTTTCCTTTGATCTATGCTGCTCAATAATTTCCACAAGCCCCTGTCAAGGGTGGAGCTTATAACTGACTTGAATATCTGATGAATAAATTAAAAGATGGTTGTTTTATTGGTCATGATACAAGAATTTTATTGTACAAATACCTGTGAATATACAAATATTCCCTCTTGTAGGGGGAAACTTCGACTCGTCCTGCCTACAAGAAGGAATATTTGTATATACGAGGGGCGTTCAATATGTAATGAAAACAGCCCAGTATATCCAAAAGTATTATATTTACACACTTCATAATTACTTTCCTTAAAGGGTCTGTTTCTTGGCTAAATAAATGTAAAATTGCAGTTGTCCTGCTCCCTATCTAATTTACACAAGAGACTTTCAAGATAGGGTATTGAAGTACACTGTGATAGGAAATAAAACAATGTTTTCAAAAACAGATAACTACATGAACGAGGGGTGTTTTCAGTCTGCTTCTTCGTGTGGTAAATATACATATATTGGTGATTTATACCTGCAAAAAATTTTGATATTGCTTTATATTCTATGAAATACTGAGGCTGCCATTTTGGTTAAAATCCTCCTTGATGCTACATTTTCTGGCATTCCAGTGACAGAGTCGTTTTTGCGTGAACAAATACATAGTGAAAATTTAAACGAAAACCATTCGTGACATTTATTCTGGTCGCTTTGATGTTCATTTGCAAGTAATACAGCCGATTTTGAAATTGTCATATTTAATCTCACTCATAAAGTACCCTCAAGTAGGTCATTTGAAATAAGAAAATCACTTAAAAGAATGCCATCTCTGGCTTACACTGAAATGGATCAGACAAAACGCCGCGTTTCATCGATGTTTGCATATGGATGCATTATTTGGATATTGTTACACGTATTAACATGTAAATAACCTGGCTGGCTAATTTCAGACAATAAAATTATAGGCAATGAAAATGGTATACCACTCAAGATGAGATACCCCTAGATATTGGTTTCAGTTTAACTGGTCTGCTGCCTATGCATTGTGTGTATTGAAACTCTGATACAATCAAAGTTGTCCTTCCCTGGTACAAAGCCACAGTTCAGATTTTCAAGAACCATGCTTATTTTAGTGTTGCGCCCATTGCTTTAAACGACGTCAACGTAAGAGGGGGTAATGCAATAAAACCGTTCGCACGACAAATCAGTATTGGTCAAAAGTTTGTATTGTTATAGCAGATAAAGGGGAGATGAGTCAGAAAACTATTTATATGTGATTCATGCATGTTTAATGTTTGTTTTAGAAAATACAGCATGCTTTTCTACCTTTGTTAAGATGAGTCTTTCCAATTCAGAGGAAAATATATGCAGTGTATATTAGTGTGCTTTTTAAAAAGTCTGTAACTTATTAAATTTGGAAAAATAAAATAATGTTTCATGCACCATTATAACGGCGACGTTTTGATCTTTCGTTTGGCATATGGCCTAAAATCCTAATGCATCTGTGGATGGAGTTATGAATGGGTTTTCATTACATATTGAACCCCCCTCGTACACTCGTAAATTGTACAATAAAGTAAAAACATATTTAAGTTACAATAGTTGCATTTAATTCATTAAAATTATCAACATAAAATACATTGCTTAAAAACTGCTGCATCTTACAGAAAAATGTACAATGGCAATTTCATAGTTTGTGTTCCAATTCACATCTCGGCTACCTTTAATATTCATATTGGCCATCTTTATAAATCAATAAATTGGCTACCCTTATTGTCCATATTGGCAACCTAAAAATTAATTATAAATATTGGCAACCTTTATCATTATTAATAAACTAGTATAGTATCACATTTAAATAGCCGCAACTGCCTGCATAATACAGGCGACATACAGGACCAACCAGAATAAATGGCCAATACAGAAAAAACATATAGTTAGATAAAGTTATATGAGTGGTCATTTCTCTAGATGCGGAAGTTATCTTAATTCAAATAATTTCGTATGGACCCAGTGTCTTAATTCAAATAATTTCTTATGGGCCCAGTAATTCCCTATTAACCCAGTTACAGGTCCTCCGCCTTGGACGGAATAATACAGCAGACCTAGAGCATGTACTGGACCAGTACAACTATTCTTGATTAATAATATAATATATAAAGCCTGTTTATCTGCACTGGAGCTATATATTCTTAAGGTTTCCCCAAACAAAATATTACTTATTGTTACAATGTTCATTTAACAATGAAAGTAGTTAGTTATACTTAGTTCCATTTTGAGTTTATTGTAAAGATCCTAAATTTTGGACATCTTAGTCTGAGCAAACAGTTAAAATCTACCTGTAGAAACAGTTTGGTCAGGCTCTACATTTTTTACCATTAAGTATTTGGGAAAATGTATAAAACATCTTCTTGTCAAAAACTAACTGGCCTAATTTGGAAATGATTTAATTGGCACAAATTGTCATTGGCCGACCATGCATAGCTTTACCCAGATTACTCAAAATGAATTTGATCCTTTAAAAAACATGGCTGCCATTGATCCATTATAACCTGAGTTTCCAAATAATTTATGGTTTAAATGATAATTCCATTGAGGGTCTTCATCCTTTTAACTTCCTCAATATTACAATTGTATTTAAACTTTACAATGTGAAGTCATATCCATACTGATGATCGATCAATTTAAGACTCATAGCTGGATGACCAAGTCAGGTTGTCAAGGAGAAATGCCTTATGCAATGCATTATAATTGATGAGATTGTGAGGGTCAACATTGCATCAGAGGTTAGACTTGGAATGTGGTAGGAGGTTGGATTACCATGCAAAAAGAAAAATTGACCATGGTCCGGTCAGGAAGATTTTCTTTACTTTACCAGATCCCAAGGATAATGAAATTAAGGGTGAGATAACCCAGTTGAGACACCACGTAAATGTCTTCTGCATGGCTTGATGGGTGCATCCATTATTGAGATCATTGAGAGGGTCAATGTAATTTTTTTGGAGGAACACATAAAGAGAATGATAGATGAATGGAGAACTGGATGGCACTGCACACCCTGCCTGCAGGTGCAATTAAATTATAGTACATGCGAGTGCAGCTACCCCTCATTTTGTACTATGATTTACAGGATAGAACTTATGTACTGGCCAACCCAGTGTCAGTATGATGTCGCTGGATGGGGTGATATTTCAAGCGTCTTGGGCATGATCATTCTGAAGATCATTAAAACTGACCATTGACCATCTAGTAACATCCAGACATATATGTGAGATGACCGAAAGATTGTTGAACACACATATACATGTACCATTCTGTTTAATAGATACTGATAAATTCAATACTGCTGATATAGTTTTCAAACACCCTGAAAAATCCTGGTGTAAGCCGGAATATGTAAAGCAATGTGAGACTGGCCTTATCTAGCCTACCCTACCCAAGGGAATTAGCCTAGCTGTCCAAACTGGTTGGCAGAGTTGTATGATCAGGATAAGGTCACCATAAGATAATGAGGTAAGGATATCCTTATTTAGCCTAGTGGCAGCCAGGATTATGCCGGGTATGTAGCCTATCACCACACTTAATCAAGTATGGTCAGGGTAGCCTAATCTGGCAGGATTTGATGTGTTAGGGTAGGGTATGCCTGTCCTTACTAGTTAGGATAAAGAGAAAGCAAGCCTAGCCTACTAAAGTGCATGGTAGTGAGGGCTATGTTAATTAAGGTATGGTCACCCTACTATTTTGGTTAGGATAGCCCAGCCTAGGCGCTTGGATGGGGTAGGGTAAGGTACAGTTGCCCTATTTAAGTTAGCCTAACTTAGGTTAGGGTAGCCTAGCCTAGTCTACTGCAGGGCTGAGTCGGGTAGGTTAAGGTTTTGTCACCCTAGAGGCTTTTAGTAAGATTATGATAGCCTACCAGAAGTGGCAGTCAGGGTAGGGTATGGTCAACCTACTGGTAAGGCAACCCCACCAAATCTAGCATACTTGGCAGGCAGAGATGCATTAGATTGGTAGGGGTGTATGGTAGACCCACTGGTTAGTTTAATGGTATGGTAGTGTTTTACACTTTATGCTACACTAGGATATGATATGGGCAAGTCCTACCCTGGGCTGTGGGAGCGCAGTGGCTCAGTGCTTGACTCGAGCCCAAGGGGTCGCGAGTACGAGCCTCACCGGCATCACTGTGTTGTGGTCCTTGAGCAAGACACATTTATCCTAGTTTAGTACTGGTTCAACCCAGGAAGACCTGTCCCTGTTTAACTGAAAGATTGTTGATGGGACGTAAAGAATCAAATCAAACAAAAACAAACAAAACTACCCTGGGCTGCGGTAAGGTAGGTAGCAGAAGGGAATTGTCATCATGTTAAGATTGCAAATAGTATGCCATACCAAAGGGTAGGTATGAAAAGTTAAGATATTTGGTAAGGCTAGGGCTTAGGAAATGTAAGGCTTGGTCAGCTAACCTATCCTACCTCATGGGCATGGTTTTGAGGGATAGGGTAGGCTTATAGGCTATGGTCGCCCTACTGGTTACTGGTTAGGGTATTATGTAGAAAACATGCTTTTCCTTAGAATTTACCAATGAGGGTGAACAAGAGTACAAGACCCATCCAAGATCTGCCCTTCTTGGTAGGCAGGGTGATAAGGTATAGTTTAGTCTGGGTAGTTCGCCTTATAGTATGGACAGTAATGGTTATAGTAGGGACAAGCCTTAAAGTAAAATCTGAACTGTACATAGAAAAGGCAAGGTAGGTTATGGTACACTTGCCCAGGCCTTCAGATTTATGGAGGGCCCGGGTCATTGTCCCATGATTACAAAATATGGCCCATCACTCTCAAAGGCAGTGGGCCCTGTGGACCCATCATTTTTAGTTGTGAAAAAATCTCACTTAAATAAAAATAATCATACAAACTCCACAAAACAGAAAGTACATGTAGGTAGTCAATACAGTAAAACATATCTTAAGAAGCCACTCAAAAAAGACAAAACAAAGATTTTAATACATGTAGCTTAATGGAGGTCTATAAAGGATTCTGCAATATTTTTGACCTGCATTTAGCGATAATTGGTCTTCTTTTTTGAGTGGCCGCTTAAGACAGGCGGTACTTCTTTTGTGGATCTTTTATATTTTTGTTCTGTCTTATGTTTGCTATGTCTTTGTGCGCGTCTGTTTATATGTGCTTTGTGGTCACCTGCTGGGAAAGGGCTGACCTCTTGGCTCTCGCTTGTGGTGTCTAACTGTGAGTTTGTAACTTTCCCATTGGTATCCTGGGTCGGGTGTGGTACTTGCATGATTGTATCGACTCCTGATCTTTTACACCCTTACTTACTTTACTGTATAATCAGCAGTCAATATACATATATGCATACAAGTGTCTGTGTCAGTGTGTAGGTAAAGTATACTACTACCTAAATGTCAACTGTGTTTAGTTTGATATGCTTGGACCCATCATTTCAGAAAATGACCCACCATTTTTTGCTCCATGGGTCACTTCGGCCCACCAATCTTGAAAAAAATCTGAAGCCCTGCTTGCCTATGTAAGGGAGAGCTTAGGTTCGCAGACTAAGCTAGCCAAACCTACCCTACACAGCTCTACTTTTTCTTGAAGACAGGGTGATGGAGGACATGGCAGGTATGGTTAACCTAACAAGATTTGTGGTAGGGTACCATTCTCAAGCTTATAGTTAACCTTAATTAATCAGGTACCCCAGTTTAAGGTAGGTAAAGCCTACTGATTAGGGTAGGAGTATAAGATAACCTTTCCAAAGCATAGCTTACCAGGTTGGGATGGATAAAGGATTAGGCTAGATCTTGCATAGGGTATTGTCACCCTACTTAATTGGGTTAGGCTATATAGGGGCCAGGTAGTCTTCCTTACATACTACTAGAATCAGAATCATAGGATTCATACAGTATCAATCTTGACATCTGACTGACTAAAATAAGATTTAAAGTAGCTATGGTAGGTCCTACCCTAAGGTAAATATAGTTCTTTACTTTGAAAGGCTAGGCATGGCTAGGCTATAGTTAAGTGAGCAAAGCCTAGGCTATGCTAGTCTACTTTATACTACCCCACCTTACCCTACTCTATCTGGTTGACAGGGAGATTTTGCATTATCATCCTAGATAGGGTAGTTGTAAGGTGTGTTTTATTGGATGTTAGATAGGACAGGGAATATCACTTTTTTGTAAAGCTTAATCTAAAGTTTCTATAATGATTGTCTTTTTTCCTCTGTTTTGAGAGAATTCTATTTCAACACTTGTTTGGGAAGGATTTCTATTGACTACCGTTATTGTACATGTCTTATTGGTTTATAATACTGGTGTCACTTTAACCCATATAAGCCTGGCGTCCTTTTTGTGGGACATAGGTGAACAGTGCAGACCCAGCTCAGATGCTGCAGAAAGCAGCATCTGATCAGGGTCTCCACTGTTTGCTTACATAATGTTCTACTTAGATTTGAATAAAAATGAAAGATACCACCCAACAACCCTTAAAATGGAAACAGACTGGTCCAATTGATAAGAATGGGAAATTCCATTCAGCTTAAATGGGTTAAGTTGTTACATCTTTCCCGGGTGGGGTGTATTATAGGCAGGGTTTGCAATCTGATTGTATTAGTCTTGTAATTTTTATAGCCGGTTATTAAAAAAAAGTAGTTAGTTTTTCATCAAAAACCATTTAATACCCCATCAAACTCATTTAATACCCTCATTTTACCTATAATTTCCATTTTCATAGAATTTCTTCTCAATTTGTCATTCTATCAACATTAATTGTGTCATTTTCAGCCAACAACAGATCAATCTTCTCGGCCAGATTTATTATGGCGTCTAATATGTTTCATTGGGATCAAGTGATGTCCTTATGTAAGGAACACCTTCAATTTTTGGGCTTGAATGTTATGGTACTTGATACTGACTTACATCTACCACCATTTCTGCGCCATATGGTATTTGGACTGTGACCTTTTAATTGTTCACTGACTTTGTAACTTAATTTTAAGCATATATCTCAAGGGCTACTAGAGCAAGAGTAATGCTACTTAGTATTGACTTATGTCAAGGGATGAGCATCTTCATAGGGGTATCCATGCATATTTGATCTCGGCCTAAACGTCATGGTTCGCTATTGTTGAATTTTTGTATCTTAACTATTTATAGTCCATTTCTCAAGAAAAACTTAAATTAATAATAATGCAATTCAGAATAAGGCCATGTCAACCTGAACCTTTTAAAGACTGTGCTCCCTTGAAGATATGTCAGAACCTTTGGCAGAATTTTTTTCTTGGTAGTTTTCAAGATGGCAAAATCCGTTTATGCTGTTATGTAATAAGAATGAACAGTTTGATGTCATTTTTACAGTTATGATGTCATAAATTCAAGACAAAAAGCTAGATACGACAGTATTGCACTGAACAAATTAATCAATACATGTATTGTTTTCAATGCAACAGTGGTGTATGTGTGACAGTTGCAGTTACATCAGTGTTGCACTCAAAGAACACAGTCTTTCAGCTAAAATCTCAGTGCAACAGTGTCGTATGTAAAGTTACGACAGTATTGCGTTAAATGAATTGGCACTTGTGAGATACAACAAAATGACTAATTTAATATAACTTGAGAAATTTTAACAACACATTTAAGACATTTTCACAGATTATGTAAATATGTTTTATAGATTCAAAACTGCAAAAAAGTACATTTCTGAAAAAATTGCAGTTACGACAGTGTTGCGTTGAACCCACGATGTGTTTGCAGGTCGGGATAAGTGAAAATTGTAAGTTACTTGTCCTGCAGGACAAGTGCAATATTAAAATATTTTTGTCCCCTGATTTCAGGGACTAAGCAAGGGGGAGACTTGGGGGAAGTAGTCTCCCTAATCTGGCTCACTTCTCCCAATTTTCAACTTAGGGAGAAGTTTTATTGTATGGAACATATAGGGGAACATAAAGTTTAGACCCAAACTTCTCCCCATGAGGTGCAAAACTTCTCCCTATCTGAGAGCTTTAGCTTGGTCCCAGTGATTTTTATGTAAGATGAGATCACAGACAATATTTCTTTTAAAGATTTACTTTGTGAATATGGTGCTTCTCACCGAAAACCAGATGAATTTGTTATTAGAAGGTTATTAACCTAATTGATAATAATATGAAGGCCTGCCATTTCCAATACTTTGAAGAATGATGCGACAACGTCTCAAAAATGGTTCATCCCAGTAAAACATCACATAATTTTAAAAAGTTGAATGGGACATATAGCAGCGTTCAATCTAAGAAAGTTTTCGTTTATTTCAGATGAAAATGAAACACTGCCCTGGTAGTTTCGCATTCACATAAATATTTTAAAGATGACCCACTCTAGCCACAAAATAATTCTTTCCAGACCTCTACCAGAGTGTAAAACTGGATCGAGTTTGGGACCGACATTCTTTCATTTAACATTTTTTTCTACCTACCATTTGAGACATTTTTGGAAAAGACAAATTTGTTTAGCCTTAGCAGATGATAAAAAAGTGGTCACTGGCAGATAAGGAGTAGAATATGTATTGTAATTATTGCACATGTGGTTCATAGGTCCTGTTAAGGACATTTTTTGAGCGTAAAATTGTAATTATTTTCTTACTCATTAACTTAAACATGTGTTTTGGGTGCTCAAAAGAACCGTCTCATTGAGACGGTTCTTTTGAGTACCCACAACATATGTTTTGCTTGAGAAATAAGAAAAAAAATAATTTTCACCTTATCTGAAGGCTTCGTGGTTTATTGTTTACTTTTGTAAATAAACTGCACTATCTGAGGTCCATAACCGGTCATTTGCCCATAAACTTCAATATGAAACTTTTCTGAATAGTCCGAACAGTCAAGCTTTCTAAAGATGTGACACG
Organism: Loripinus fragilis; assembly: GCA_964019695.1. Classification (NCBI taxonomy): domain Eukaryota; kingdom Metazoa; phylum Mollusca; class Bivalvia; order Lucinida; family Lucinidae; genus Loripinus; species Loripinus fragilis. Next base: position 31,835,094 of record OZ026521.1, read on the forward strand.
AGATCTTGATTGTCCCAGGCTCACAAGACATTCATCTTTATTGTTAAAATTCATTTAACTAAAAGAAAAATTTAATTGTTGTATTGAAACTAATAATCTGAGAGGTTGGCGAAGGTGAATTGATGTTTGTGTAAAATTATTTGTCAGAAGTACTAGCCACTAATGAGCCTCTTCTCATGGTCAAATGCAGTTAATAGAGGCCTTGAGATTTGGCTGTCATGCGCTGGTCCAGGAATTTTCATCGGGGGGGGGGGGGGGGGGGGGGGGGGGGGGGGGGGGGGGGGGGGGGGGGGTCCAGGTCAGTCTGAGGCCTTGAGATTTGGCTGTCATGCGCTGGTCCAGGAATTTTCATCGGGGGGGGGGTCCAGGTCAGTCTGACAAAAAAAAAGCTCTTTGTTTTTTTTTTTTTTAGTCCTCAGCTTATTTTACAGAAGTCAAATGGTCAATTTCAAAGAAATCTATCATTTTTCAAGGTTCCAGAGGGGGTCCAACATTTTCCAGGGGGGGGGGGGGGGTCCAATTGCTTATTTCCTATAGAAACCCATATATCTTGTGATTTTCCGGGGGGTCCGGACCGCCTGTCCCCCTCTGGATCCGCACTTGGCTGTGTATCTTCCGGCTTTTTAGAGGAAATATTCTTTTCAGTTTTAGGCCTTTGGGTCCAATGAGACTTGCTAATGGGTCCAGCTGAAAACTAATGATCTCAGAATGCTATTTTTCAAGGCAAGTCAGCAATACCATTGCAGCCTGGGACCCACTGAACTGAAATGAAACTAAAAAGAAGAAGTCATGTGACACTATTTTCAGGTTTAGACACCATATTCTGTTCTATGTTTTACACAATGTCTGAATTCTCTAGATGCATAACATTTCTAAAATAAGTTTATATGAAGAGACACTGTAACTGTTTTATTTGCAAAGGTTAGTTACGTAACAGCATGCATTTGGAAATTTGTAATGTTAACCAGGACAGTCATCTGCTTATAATAATTTGATCTCAGATCGGGCCCAATACTGTTTGCACTGCTGGTATTCCTGAAACGTGAAAGAATTTAAGTTTATTTTGAGAGAGAAAAAAACAGCAGGCAGCAAAAACATGAAAAAGTACCCAGCACACTGCTGCATGCAGTTATCTAATCCCTTTTTACCCTAAACCCATAAAGCCCCACCTATTATTTGCAGCAGACAACAATTTCAAATGTTGCTGCTTTTTCAAAAATAACAAATAATGGATGATATTTCAAGAGAATCGTCTGCTTGCAGACAATTCTCTTGAAATATCACACCTTATTTTTGTCGAAAATTAGGAAAGATGATGCCAAATTTGTTGTCTGCAGCAGTCGTGATTGGCACTTTGAGGGTTAAGAAGGATTAATTATGTATTAATTTAAACTTATTAGTTTTAACATCAATAGAACCGTCTCATTGAGACAGTCTCATCGAGACATTCTTTTGAGCATCTAATACACATGTTTAGACTGATACAGGGTAAGAAGATCTGACAATCAACATTTTATGCTTAAATTATTCCATGTCTGGACCCATGAGATTTGTAACTTGGCTCTGGAGTAGGTGGACGAAATGGGACACTTTGGGGATTATCCTGTATGAGATATTTGAGATATGCACCAGGAAACAGTTTGACTCATTTCCACTCTGGTACTTGAGCAATCACCATAGGTCCAGATAAGGAAATTTTATTTGCGTAAAATTTTAATTATTTTCTTACCCATTAATTTAAACATGTGTTATGGGTGCGATGAGACGGTACTTTTGAGCACCCACAACATATGTTTTGGATGAGAAATAAAGAAAATAATTTTCCAATACACACTCTTATCTGGAGGCCTCAGTCACAGTCATAGGAAAGGGACATTCTTTGCTAAATTCTGGTCTCCAGATCTAGTTTTTAAGAGTACAAGTCGGCCGTGGTGTACTCCTTGTACCAAGGGGTCTCCAAGTCAATCCCTGGCTGATGAGACCTTTAAGCCGTGGACCAATCTACATATGAACTGAGCTGTTGGTAGGGTGTTAAACACAAATTTACTCATTCTAGTTAAGAGTATAATTTCCTTCTTTCTAATGCAAAAAAAGTTTTGTGTATTCATAAGAACTGTCTCATTTTAACCCTTAAAGCGCCACCTATAATTTGCAGCAGGCGACGATTGCAAATTTTTTTATAACAAATAAGGCATGATATTTCATGAGAATCGTCTGCTGGCATACGATTCTCATGTAATATCATACCTGTACCTTATTTTTGTCGAAAATTGGGAAAGGTGTCGCAAAATTTGTCGTCTGTTGCAGTCGTGATTGGGGCTTTAAGGGTTAAAGGCTGCCAGGACCAGATAAGAATGTGTTTTTGAAAATTATTTTTCTTATTTCTCAAGCCAAGCATTATATGGTGGGTACCCAAATTGGAAAGAACCATTTGAATGAGCACCCACATTTTATCTGGTGGGTAAAAAAAACCACAAAAATTTGCAATTTTATTGGGGTGAGGGTGAATTCAAATTATCTTTACTTTGTATATAATTTAAATGCATGTACTAAAAGTGAAAAGAATTACATATCAATTGCTGTGCATATTTTTCTCCATTTATTGACATATTTAGTATTCTCAGCGCATAGTATTGTAATAAAGGATGATTCAGTAATCTACTATCGGGCTTGTGTCATAAAACCACAGCCGTAAATGGTAATTATGTTTACGAGGTGTATATACATGACCGGCCAGCCAGTCATATACCAAAACAGGAAGTGTGTGTACCGCTGATGTATTATCGTGTGTCTGTTAAGATATCTTATTTGAAATAGTTTTAGTCAGGAATACTTTTTTATTATAATATTTAACTTGTGGATTTTCATCATATTGAAGAAAAAGGTAAATTTTACTTTTTTACCATCATTAACCAAGCAATTAGACTCAGTAGTACTATTACGAGCCCAATTATTAAGTCTGGGACCTACCTAGTCAATGAATTTATTTACAAAATAAACTTTATTTTAACAGAATCTGTATTTCCATAGATTTTTGACACTTTCTTATTATGGCAAAAGAAGATATATGCAAGAATTAACACTGAAAAAATAAGTTTTAGCATTATTTGCAAATATGCAAAATTGTTCTGAATCGAACATCTTTCAGAAACTACTAGCATGTGGTATAAAGTAGTATTGTACAGATCAGCTCTCGATAGATCATATTGTGGCCTCTACATGTATATAAGAGGGTGTAATTAAAATATAATTTTCTCATTTTGATAATTACCAACATATGTTGTGGGTACTCAAAAGAACCGTCTCATTGAGACCCAAAACACAAATGTTAAAACTGATGAATTAGGAAATAATCATAATTTTAGGCTTATCTAGACCTTTGTGAATGTATGATTGCCAACCTCTTGATGATGGCAATTATAATTGACTTAAGTTTGCAACCTGCTTAGTTGTGTAGCAAGAGATATCCCTTTCTGTGAAAATTACCTGTATATATTGTCTCATGGTGTCACAGCACTAAAATGACACGTCCAGCTCATTGCCATCTCCGCGAGCGCTCGCGGAGATGGCAATGAGGTGGGTGTGTCATATGATAGATCATCACTTTCAGTTTTGAAACAGCTACTGAAATTTTGCTTTCATAATGGCTACTGTGCGACAGCAACCTCTTTAGTTAGGTGCTGAAAGACGGCAAGCTTTTTTTAAAAGCTTATACTTGTTTATTTACCATTTACAGATAATCCAGAAGTATGGCAGATGTACAGAAAAAGGTGATTGGTCAAATTGCTGGGGATCACAGTTTACACCATGTAGAAACACAAGAAAAGAACCCCTTACCTAGTAAAGAAGGTAGCTATCATTCTTTATCCAGTACATGTGCAACCGACACATCTTCTAGGCAGGCAATAAAGTTCATGTGAAAAGCTGGAAGGAGGTGCCTGTTTGGATACATAATGTCTGGCTTGATCTGGATCCAAACTGTTTGAAACTCTGATGGTATTCCTGAAAGAATTTTTCGAAAAAGTTGATTTTGACCACAAAAATGCATAAAAAAATTACCCAGCATGGCAAAGAGTTGCCATATTATTTAGGAAGCAAACAGCAATGACACAAAGTGTTTTCACATGTCAACATTGCTTATAATGCATTAACTCATTGCATGCTGGATAATTTTGTATGCTTTTTTGTCATCTACTGACTTTTTTCAAGGTATGCTTTTTCAACAAAAACCAAAACTTTAATGAGGAGCACCATAGCTCAATATTGCCAGACTCATGACCAAAAAGGCCACAGGTAACAGGCTAGAACCCCAATTCGATGTAGAAAAACACTAATTTGGGTTTATAAGCTACATACCTAATTGCTTCTCTTAGTAACAGTGATTAGTTTGTTTTGTTGCTTTACGTTCCAAGTCAACAGCTATGGTCATTGCGGGATGGTCAGTTCACCTAACCACACTTTTTCCTGGGCAAGCTTGAACAAGCAGTTAACCAGTACTTCGTGCACATACTTTCGCTTGTAACTGACAACAACCCTTCTTGAATGATTCAGCGGAAGGGAGGAGAATGACCGTAGAAATTATTTCATGATCAAACTCCACGAAAGTATGGGGCCGGGCCGGGATCGAACTCGCGACCCCTGGATCTGCAGTCAGACTCGCATCTGTTGCCAGACACGTTACCGACTGCGCTATGCAGCCCGGTAACAGTGATTAGCAAACAGTGAAGATTGATCAGTCACCGCATAATGTTAGGCCTCCAGATGAGAGTGCATAATTGAAAATTATTTTTCTTATTTCCCAACCAAAACATATGTTGTGGGTATGCAAAAGAACCGTCTCAATATGTTTAAATTGATGAATAAGAAAGAAATGACAATTTTACGCTCAAATCTTTTTGCTTATCTGGACTTCTAGTTTATGCTGCTGTATTTGCGCTTAGTAATTTAATATGAAGCAAAAGTACAATAGTACATTGTATTGCCTTGTGTGAGAGCATTGTCTTTTCTCTGAGTGGGTGTACAGTTTATCAAATTATTCAAATATTTGCACTTTTCTATCTACTGTATTCACCATAAATAGTGCACATCTTCTATTAAGGCAAGCACAATATGAGCCAGCTCATCAGTACTTCTCACACATCACACAGTATGGGAACAAGATTGAAGGCACTGGCCTAAACCTGGACCTGTAGACCCACTTGCTAGCTGCGCCTGTACATTTAGATGATGATTTTCCTGATATCATGTGATAAATACCAAAAAGTTGTCAACAATCTTATTAAGAATAACCATTATTTATAAAATATACATGTAATTCACGCCCATGAGGGCATATGAATAGTACAGTAAAACCTGTGTAAAATGGCCACTCTCAAAAAGACCGAAAATTGGTTTTCAGGACCAATTATCGCTTAATGCAGGTCAAAAGTATTGCAGAATGCTCCAAGGGGAGCATTCTGCAATACTTTAAGTTTGACCTGCACTAAGCTACAATTTGTCATAAAGATCTTTATTTATTTTTTTTTTTTGGGGGGGGGGGGGGGGGGGCGTTTTACACAGGTTTTACTGTACAAACAAAAATTCAGAAATGGAATGAATTTTGTCCAAAGTGCAATGTCATGGTGAATACTGTATCCATCCATCATATGCATTTTCAGTCCGTATTTGTTGTCATATTTGAGCCTGTGTCTAGCTTAAGGTACAAGTATTGGCATGTGCGTACAGCTAAGATTCAAATCAGTCTGTGCATTTGGACAGTCTGATCAGAGTCTTAGTTGTCCACCTGAAGAAACATTAGACCCTTGGCTGTCCATAGAGTGCCCATGGAAGACTCTGATCATACTGCACAGGTGCACAGGCTGATCTGAATGTTCAATGGGTGCACATGCCAACTTGGACCTTTTGCTGGACACCGACGTCAATATTTGTTGTCACATTTATGCTTGTAGGCTTGCTTATAAATGTATTCTAGCTTTCTTCATATATTCATAATCAGCATCTCTTATTCCTAACTACGGTAAATGTTCTAAAATTTCAAACACTTCTCTCTTTCTGTTCTCAAATAAAATGTTGGTTACAGTATCAAGGCTGGAATTCACAAAATACTTATCAGAACAGCAAACAGGAAGACCCTGATCAGACTGCTTTTACAGTATCAATGCTGGAATTCACAAAATGCTTATCAGAATTAACAGCAAACAGAAAAGACCCTGATCAGGCTGGTTCTTAAGAAGCAGTCTGATCTGGCTCTGTGCTGTTTGTCTGTGACTTCTTGGTAGGCAGCTAGTGTTCAAAATTTTAGAACATTTACTTTACACCAATACATTTTCTAGTTAAAGTAGGGAGAAGTGATAGCCAGGTAGAGAAAAGTTCAAGTCATTCTATTTTAATGAAAATTGCTACTATTATATTTGAAAATCGTGTCTGGGACCCACAGGGGAAAGGTCAGTGTAAACTGTTTATGCTCAATATAGATGGGTCATAAGCAAACAGTGTAGACCTAGATGAGAATCCGCAAAATGAAATATTTAGGAATCCCCTTCCTGCCACCCATTTTGATTAATGACATGCCAGTCCAACATGATAAAAAACAGTAGTTGAAGTGGAAAATGCTTCCTACATTTGATCAAGTAGTATGGCCATTAAATACTTGAAAAACTTCAATACTGACTGCAAAATCTACTTTAGAAAATAATTGACACAGAAGTTAAAAAAAAATTCTGCATAGATTCTAAATTATTTCTTCCTGTTTTATGAAAATTGTATTTTATAGCACTTTACTTGATTTTAGTGGGACCCTCAACATAAGGAAGGACTGTTAAATTCAACTAGTCTGAACAGGTGGCAAATGCGTAGAAATCCACACAATTTTTGCACCCCACATTTCAAGATCCTGTTTGGTTCAGTGTGCTGCTGAAATTTAGCCTTGCCAGATATAAATGATAACTAAAATTAATTAGTGAGCAGCCACAAAAAGTAAAACTGGAAAGTTAGACACGTCTTATAAGTTATTTGCAGGTCTGTCTGGATAATTAGGTTAAATATGGTATACCCTGGTTGTTCTGGCACCTCCCATGCTCTGTGCTTAAGGCATGCAAAGTCCCTGTTATATTGCCTAGTTGTTAAACCTTTGTGGACTGATGGACATTTCCATAAAGTTTGAAATAGTTTAATCAAGACAGTCCATTGTATAAATTAGGAGTCACAGGTTATACACTAACAATATTGTATTTCTTTGAAGAATCAATTTTATCTTGGCAAACAGTGCAGACCCTGATGAAATGCCACATTTTGTGGCATTTCACCAAGTCTACACTGTTTGGAAAAGTACATGTTTAGGGGTTTCCAGTCTACAAAGAATTAACAAGGACATCCACACTTAAAAGGCAAAAAATGTTTTGTTTTTGAAATCGTCTCAATATTTTTAAGCATCAGAAGGTAGGAAAAAAAACCATAAGAATTTTTTACTGTAGGATTAGCATGAAATCATTCAAAATATGCTATAAACAGAAAAAAGTAATCTTAAATGTCAAAGAAAAATTAGAGCAGCCCCCCCCCCCCCCCCCCCCCCCCCCACCCAAAAGTAGGGTCTGTAGGGTTTCCGGAATCATGACCTTTTTTTTTGCCATACAAGGATTTATACAGCTTGGCTTCTGTCAGGAAAAATTGAGTTGTGGAGTGGGGCAGAGTATCCGCTTCTTTCATGTTGTGTGCTAAATAATCTGGATCTACAGGTTTAGATAAACAAAGTTTTTCAGCTTACGATTGTAGATATTTTCTTACCCATCATTTTAACGTATGTTGTGGGTGCTCAATAGAACCCTTTCATTGAGATGTTTCTTTTGAGTACCAACAACATATGTTTTTGTCAAGAAATAAGAAAATATTTTTTTTACAAGGCCTGTGGATCTATGTACATGTGTAGCTTTCTCTTGCTTTCTCATACTTTGCTTTGCTTTTTCTCATGCTTTACTTTGCTTTGCTTGCTAGCCTAACCTTGCTTTTTTGCTTGTTTTGTGTTGCTTTTGTAGCTATTGAAGGTGAAAGACAACACCAGTCATTTATAAAAGGTATAGCTGATTTCCCTAAGGTGGATTTAAAAGCTACAAATACCGCAGAGAAAACGGTGCTTCCTGATAATGCTAGTATGTATACAAAGTTTGGTTAAAATTGTCCCTAGTCTCCAGATAAGAAGAAATTAATTATGTTTTATGTCATAATGGCCATTTTGAATGCTTTTGGGATTCAAAGAGTGCTAAAGCCTGCATGTTAATTGCTGCAAATACATAATGTCTGGTTTAGTTTTAGCTCACCTGAGCCATAGGCCCAATGCAAGCTATTTATAATTGTGATAATATGATGTCGGTCAGTCTGTCGTCCGTCAACAATTTCCTTTAAATCACATCTCCTAAACCACTAGGAGGAATATCACCAAATTTCACAGGAATGATCCTTGAGTGGTTCCCTTTCAAAGTTGTTCAAAGATTTCCATTCCATGAAGAATTCTGGTTGCCATGGCAACCAAAAGGAAAAGCTTTAAAAAATCTTGTAAAAAACTAAGTACCCAGGGCCCATTTGTAAATAATTTGACACAAATCATTAATGGTCCTGGGGGGTCAGACCCTCTACCAAGATTGTTAAGATTATATTGATCCGTTGAAAAACATGGCTGCCAGGGGTTTTGGACAGTTTTTCCTTTGTCAATAAAAAGAAAACTTGAAAAATCTTCTGGAGACAACATTTGCAGTTGTGGTCGTCTTTCATTTACCAGTGGTTATCCTTCTTTATTAGTGGAAAAAAAGTAAATAGAGAGTTTACTCCCCTGATTATGGGTAGATTTTAGAAACTTAAAAATTAAACAAATAAAAGGAACCCTTTTTTAGGAGATTTTAGTGTTTAATTCCCCATTATTGGGCCAAAAGTGGACTTTGGTAGGCGCTATGCTCTCCTATACCTTTATAAACAGTCATTCTCAGGTGAGCCACCGAGGGCCAAGGGCCTTCTTGTTTATCTGTATAAACTAGGCACAAAGTGTTATGGTTGACAGATGAAAAAAAAGAAACTTTTAAGCTGCATTTTTTTCTTATCTGGAGCTTGGTGGTGGGTGGCAGCATGAAGCATATGACATTTTATAGAAATTTAAAGTGGGCAATCATGCAATGCAACAAAGGTCCAGATCTAGACCTACATATCCAGCTGAGATGCCGCATATCTCCACAGGGTCTGCACTGTTTATTGTTATTTTGATAATTTTAATCTTTTACCCCTAAAACTACATAAATGACCACCCAAATATTTTACGGTAAACATATTAAAAGTTCGAACACTAGTTGCCTGCCAAAAATGCATAGACAAACAGTTCAGACCCAGATCAGACTGCTTCTGAAGAAGTAGTCTGACCAGGGTCTTCCCTGTTTGCTATTCTGACAAGATTTTGAAAATTCTGGCCCTGATAACCAACATTTTATTTGAGAACAGAAAGAGAAAAAATTCAAATTTTAGAACATTTACTGTTTGTACATCAAGTCTTTCGGCCAAGAACGGGTTAGTTTAAACAATATTTTATTTCTTTATACATATACATATAAATATTTTACAATTTACATGACCAATGGACCAGGATCTAATAGTAAGCTAAAAGCTTATACGAGTCATTTCCTGTAAGAATGTTGAGGAAAACGTTTAAAATGTCATCTGCTGACGTTGTGGTTGCGGCTTGAATGTTCACTTCTTGACTTCTGTCCTAAGGGGACTGACTATAATTTTGGATGATTGAATATTTGACGATAATTAAAGTTTTGTTTTATTAATCTTCACAAAACATATCAAACATCCCATAGTTCACTTGGTGGAGTGTGATGTACAATATGAATATTATATCAGTAATTTCTATGTATGGGGTCAAATGCCAAGGGGCAGATTTTCCTTTCTGTTGCAGGATTAAGAATGAATAATCAAAATTTTAGTAACAAACTGTTATGTTTTGGGTACTCATAAGAACCGTCTCAATGAGATGGTTCTTTTGTGCGCCCAAAGGATACATTGAGACATCTTTTGAGTACCCAAAACATATGTTAAAACTAATGGGTAAGAAAATATTCACAATTTTACGCTCCAAAATACCTATGAATTGTGGACTTTCTGATGACAAGATATTCTTGCTAAGTAGAATTATCATTAAATATTTGGCATATGATTGATTGCTTTTTGTTCTGGTAGAAAATGTGATGCAAGAATTTTATTATTATACACAGCAACAACATTTTTTGCTTAAATATATGAGTAGCTTTTGCAGTGAAATATTATTACCAAGTTATAGCAACACATTTTTTCCAGCAAATCATCTATATCGTATTCATATTATGGTGTTATATCTAACCAACAGCTAATGGTATCCACCTTTAAAGACATTGTGAAGTAGTTTTAGTTTGCATGCATTTAATTGCCACCAAAATGGTCAAACGTCTGGGGAGTACTTCGACTGTGGTGGTGCTGTTAGTTGAGCCTGGTTAAGTTGGCTGCTCTTCCAGGCCTTGTAATTCTTTTGGTATACCATCAGTGTGTCATACAGTTTGGATCCAGATCAGGCCGGACATTTTGTCTGGCCTGATCTGGATACAAACTGTTTGCAAGGTTATTATCAGCAGACAACAAAAATGTCATTGGCAGGTGACAGAAGCCTTTGATCTCTCTAGGTTTGTATACTCAGCCTACCAGTATCATTTTATATGGCTTACAATGGGATATCTACCAGTTTTAATGGTCATATTTTATGTAAATTAGAAAGTAGCCTCCTTGTGAATTAATAAAACACAAGTTGAATTTAGTTTCATAAATATTGAAACGAGTACATGTTATAAACTATAAAGCCAAGTACATGTAAATGCTTTCCTTGGGTAGACTACGGTAAATGTTCTAAAATTTCGAACACTTATTGCCTGCCAAAAAGGCTTAATTATACAAACAACACAGACCCAGGTCAGACTGCTTCTTCAGAAGCAGTCTGATCAGGGTCTTCCCTGTCTGCTATTCCGACAAACATTTTGTTTATTCCAGCCCTGATAACCAACATTTTGTTTGAGAACAGAGTAAAGGGTTTCGAAATTTTAGAAAATTTACCATAATATCTTTTGGATGTGTATTTAAATATGGCTTGTTTTATGCACTATATAGTCATTAATTTCTAACTACTTCACCCCACAGACTCTGGTCAGATTTTCATACTGGTCTGAGTCTAGGCTAGGCCTACCTGTCATTTTCTTAGTGACTTGATTGGGAGATTTACGTTTGAGCGGATCCATAATACGAAAGAGCAGATTTATTTTTACGAAAGAGCGGAGAACCATAAGGCAAAAGAGCGGACATTTGAATCATTTAAATGAGCGAATTTTCCAGGTTAACACCCAGATGCAGGGGAAGATCAAGGATTCCTGAAATGTGTGGGGGTTCGCTGTGCAGATCTCATTTATTTTAAATATCCCATGAAAATGAAATAATTTGGTCTCACTGAGACCAAATTATTTCATTTTCATGGGATATTTAATAGCGCGGAAGTGGGGGCGAACCCCCTCTAGATCCGCCACTACAATGCGCTTCCAATCACCTACTAAGGACTGAGCAATATTGGCCATTACAGGTAATACAATGGAATGAATCCTTTTTAAAGGTCATAACCTGGAAAATTCGCTCATTTGAATGATTGTTCCATCCGCTCTTTTGACTGTATGGTTCTCCGCTCATTTCATACTCCGTCATGGTATGATTTCCGCTCAAACGTAATTCGCCCACTTGATTATGTATCAGTTTATCAGAAGCTTGGCCTCTCATTACCTTGAATAAGTGGGCAAAAGGCAGGTGTAAGCGCACAGTAAATATTTAATGTTTAATTTTAGTTTTTGACTGATCACCGTTTCGCAAATTTTTGTTTGAAGTAGTGTATACTTTTTAGTCCAAAACCTGTGTTGTGTATTTATTGGTTGATATACAGCCAATGTTTGAAATTTTTTTAAAAGTTATAAACTTTTCAAAAAATACAGCAATACCATCTTCAGTTTCAAATAGTTATAATTGTATCCAGATCAGGCTGGACAACCAACTGATCTTGGTCCTGATATCAGCAGTAGAAAAAGTTAAATTGTGCATGTTAGAATACCACAGCCAGACTGCTGTCTTGTTTGGGCCTTTCTTTAAGAAAATTAATGTAACAGCTAACTTAGAGTATTGACTGTATGTGAAATATGAGTGATGCTCGAAAAACTGCAATTTGCAATTTTTCGAGCATCTCTCATATTTCAGTTGAGATTTCAAGATAAAGTAAGCAGCATATTATAAAAAAAATACAGTCTCAACACTGTGCACTAGTTTATTATAAAAAATATCCCTGCACAATTTTTAAATATTTTAGAAGATTGACCACAAAAACAATACATCGCACAACCAAAGAAATCTGGACCAGTCTAAAAAAACTGATCTAGTTTATTATAAGGATCTTTTTGGAAGGACAAACTTTGATTACACAATACTGCTTTTTACATTATCCAGGGTTTTTTTTTATGAAGGGGAAACCCCTAGTCTTATATATTAAGCAATCTTTTAGAAATAGTATTGTAAATCATGTTGTTTCAATGTCGTTTGCAGTAATAACTGTTGATAGTTTACAGTTATAGTTACTTCACTGTTATAAATTATTCATTTGACCGTTTTATTTCACTGTAATATTTTACTTCACTTAAAGTGATCCAGGAAGAAAAGCAACACGACGAACTGTTACATAACATCAGCGATTTCCACAAGGAAAATCTGCATCATGCTGAGACGGAAGAAAAACATGTTCTTCCCGACGACGAGAGTAGGTTGTTTGTGTCGTGTGGTAATCCACGTGATTGCGTTTATAGTGCTTTACTTGTGTACTTACCAGAGCCAGTGTATGTATGCACCCAACACAGAATGACATTTTTGTTCCTTTGATTTGCTTGAATTGTATGTTGCACCATCCTTTTCCAGCCCATCATATATTCCAGTCAAACAATTTGAAAATGCTTGGTTTTAATATCAACAGAAGGCTGAAATTAGTCATGCAAATCAAAGGAAGACTTCTGAGCATTTCGTCTAGCAACAGTTCTAGTCAATTGTAGCCTTTTTCAAAATGGTGACTTCTCTGAAAGGATAGAATTGGCTCCCTCCAAGAATCGGCTCCCAGATTGAGATGACCAATTCTTTTCTTTAATGGAAAAAAACGGATTTCCACATAAAGTGATTTCCCCTGAATGAGTATAATTTTCATAAAAGTAAATGTTTTAAAATTTCAAACACTAGTTTAGAGCGCAGTGGCTCAGTGGTAGTGCTTGTCTCGAGATCTAGGGGTTGCAGGTTCAAGCTTCACCGGCGTCACTGCGCTGTGTCCTTTAGCAAGACACATTAATCCTTGCAAATTGTACTGGTTCAACCCAGGAAGAAGCGTCCTGACATAACTGAAAAATTGCTAACTGGGATGTAAAGAATCAAATACAAACAAATCAAACACTAGTTGCCTATCAAAAGGATCTAGACAAAACAGTGCAGACCCAAACTAGACACAGATTCTGAAGAAGTGGTCTAATCAGGGTCTCCCCTGTTTGCTATTCTGACTGGTGTTTTGTTAATTCCAGCCCTGATAACCTACATTTTACTTGAGAGGAAAAAGAAAAAGTGTTGGAAATTTTTTATCATCTACTTTATGTAAGTGCATACTGTGCGTAATTGGGGCTACGCACAGTTATAATGCACAGTCAAATGTCAAATGTTCCAACAGCTTTCCCAGTGGATCTTGTAAATACTAAGGTATTTAGAGTGCCTGAATTCAGAACTTCAGTCTGAGCCTTAATATATTTGATAAAATATTACCTAAATACAAGATATTCACACGCAGTCTGATTTCGCCTTTGATGTTGGCTGGCATGGAACAAAGTCAGATGTTCTCGCAACAAGGCACACGTGCACATAAATCATATTTTTAAATGTTCATGCTGGCATATTTAAAGCATTTAAGCTAGAATTTAAATTTATCAGTCGATCATATACACCAATAGCTTGCGTGTTCAAGCAGCGAAGGCTCTAGTCAGACTGTACTGATGCTCAGCCTCGTATTGCCTTAGCGATCAGGACCAAAATTTCATGCAGGGGACAAAAATTCCACTCATCCGCTCGTAATTACGACTGAAATCTAGAAAGGATGAGTAGTTCTTCCCAAAGCACTCATCCTGTAGAACGAGTGGTTTGGGAAGAATTACTCGAGGGAGTCATATTACATATTACTCCCTTATGTTCTTTATTGCATACGCTTTTAAAGGTGAAAATTGTAAGTCACTCGTCCTGCAGGGTAAGTGCGATATTGAAATATTTTGTCCCTTGTCATGTGCATAAATTGACTGAAATCTTGGTGCATTGGAATAAATAATGCAAACCTTTATCTTCCTAGCATGAAACTTGGTTGTCAGCACCTTTGGATGGCATTTCTTCCTACAAAATGATTAAATCCTATTTCACCAAATATGCTTAAAACTAGCTTAATCCTTCATAATTGTTACCTTTTCACACACCCACCCCCTCTACACATCCATCTCAATAAATTCATAACAGCTTACTAAAAAGTAAAACTTAAACAGAAATAATAACACTCAACTTTAAAGGACTTATAACAAGAATTATGCAAAAACTGATTACAATATATATTTTGTTAACAGTAATTAATTTCCACTGTACTTCTTAATAGATCTAACTAGACTGCAGCTGATAGTACACCATCTGAATTAAAATATGTTTAAATCGTAACGAAATTGACAGATCTTGATGTATAGTAAAACCTGTATAAAACGGCTACTAAAAATACACTGAACCGAAGTTCTAAGTAGCCACTTTTCAATTTCCTTTTTTCTGACTATGCCCTTGTGATATTGAAATGAATTTCTGCCCAAGTATGTGCATTGTAATGGACTAAAGTTAAGCGGTGTTTTGAAAGAGTTTTCTATCACTTCACGATTTTTGGATTCAAAAATGCAAAAATCAACTTTTTGAAGGAAATAAACGTTTTAGCGCAGTTTTTATCAAATTCAAGTATAGGTGATTGCAAACCTGCCTAGTCGACTTGAAAAAACACCAAACACTTGACATTTTGCTTATGACAGATTTTTCATGAATTTTTAAAAATTGATAATTTATCAAATTTTCGGAAATTTTCGGTAATCATCAGCTGCACATACTAAAATCATTGTATGTGTTTTATTTTACTTAAATATGTTTGACAAAACACCATGCAACTTGATGAGCCCACTTTCTAATGATATTTTTTACTTATTTTGTATCCACTTCCGATTTTAACGTAAAACTTTAAAGGTGATTTAAATGGCATTTGTTAAAGATTTCTTTTAATTTTTAAGCAGAACAACGACGCCAATTCATAATGAAGAACCCCCGAATATTGCACTGCTGTGCCGTAGATAATAAAGCGTACAGAGCAATGCAAAGGGGGTAGGCAAACTGCATGGTTAAGTTAAAAATCCTTCGATTAAGTTGTTGACCGTGGCTGCCTTCATGTTAACGTAACAGAGAAATGAAGTGTTCTATTGTCAAAAAACTTCATGATTCTTGTCATCTGATATCACAGCTATAATAAACGTCTTCAAACTAATTAAAATATAAATGGATAACGTATCTGATGAATTGTTTATATCACACAAAAAAATGTGACTTTTTGAAATGATGGTACCTTTACTCGGACCTCGTCTGTGCAAGGTCTACCAGTCATTTTTAAATGGCACAATTTGCAGAGTCTAGACAAAGCCTTGGACCTTTTTATAGAATTTAAATTTTGTGAGAGCGAATTTTACTTTCTGAACGGGAGCAAAAATTGTATGGTGGCTACTTATAACTTCGGTTCAGTGTAGACAAAACAAAGGTCTTAATGACAACTGGTAGCTTAATGAAGGTCAAAAGTATTGCAGAATGCTCCCTTTGCAATACTTTTGACCTGCATTAAGCATTAATTGGTCTTGAAAACCTTTTTTTGGTCTTTTTGAGAGTGGCCGTTTTACACAGGTTTTACTATATAGTACACCATGAATTCAGAATGCAATGTCCACCCAAGCCTATATATTCAGTGCAAACTGCTCAAATTTTTTTCAAAATCTACTATTTCCAACAGAAGAATCAACAAAAATGCAAATAAAGTTAAAATTAATAGCAAGAAACTAGTTATTCTGTTTATGCATATTTAATTAAGGCTGTGTGATGTCACACAGCCTAAAAATGGCTGCTCTCCATAGCTTTCAATTCTCCACTATACAAACATCTGTAACTTTCATATTTTTCAATTGATTTTGATCAGGTTTGTGGCAAATCACATGATTAAATAAGGGCTTGTATTTCAATTTCACTTGTTTTCAATGTTGATGTCCCCTTTAATTATCGTATCAAATGAGTTTGACATGTTTTCGATAGAAATAATTTGTCCAAACAGCTTGAAGTTTGAGTATACATGTATGTAGTTAATGTTGTAAGTCACAACGATGAATACAGTAAATGTTTTAAAATTTCGAACACTAGTTGCCTGCCAAAAAGTCCAAGACTACAGTGCAGACCCAGATCAGGCTGTGTCTGAAGAAGCAATCTGATCAGGGTCTTCCCTGTTTATTATAATGACAAGCATTTTGTGAATTCCCACTCTGAAAACTTACATTTTATTTGAGAATGGAAAGTGTTCGAAATTTTAGAACATTTACCGTATGTAGACAAAACTTGTCAACATTTAACCCTTTTATTACTGGGAACTAGTAAGTACAGTAAAACCTGTGTAAAATGGCCACTCTCAAAAAGACCAAAAAATGGGTTTTCAAGACTAATTATTGCTTAATGCAGGTCAAAAGTACCCTAGAGAGCTGTTACATTTTGCATCTTATGTGGGTCATCATTAAAAACCTATGTAAAATGGCCACTCTCAAAAAGACCAAAAATTGGGTTTTCTAATTATCGCTTAATGCAGGTCAAAAGTATTGCAGAATGCTCCAAGGGAAGCATTCTGCAATACTTTCAACCTTCATTAAGCTACCATTTATCATAAAGGTCTTCGTTTTGTCTATTTTTGAGTGGCCGTTTTACACAGGTTTATTAATGATTCTTATGCGTTTAAGTTTATAAGAGCAATCCGTGTTGTTATCATATTGAACTGAATTCAAGTCGAAGATTCTGCTGGTCAGTATAAGAAGGGTAACGGTAAATGCTCTAAAATTTCGAACACTACTCTTTTTCTCCTCAAATGAAATGGTAATTATCAACTCAATTCTTGTTGGAATAGCAAACGGGGCAGACCCTGATCTAACTGTTTCTTCAGAAGCAATCTGATCTGGGTTTTCGCTGTTTGTCTAGGTCTTTCAGGCAGGCATCTAGTGTTCAAACTTTTAGAATATCTACCGTATCATAAGGAAGAGGCTAGATTGTTTGTACATGTTTTGTTTTCATGTTGTTGTTTTTAAAAAAAGCACCTGCTGTATTTGTTCCAATAAATGCCCCTTTCATAATAAATGACTGTTCAAAAAAATTTTTTACCTTGCTATTTAATTTCTGAAGCTAGTTGTCTAAATTTGAAAAGGTCTTCAGAAATTACCTATTTCTATATTCAAATTTTGCAAGAAAAAAATGTAAATAGTCTTCGATAGAAAATACAAATGTACATGTTTTCTTATCACGTATACAACTAACAAGGCTCTAATGAGACTACACATGTCTGATGTACAGCACATATCTGATGTACAATCTCACCAGAGCTTTTGCTGTTTATACACACAAAGTATACCAGCGCTGTAGATGAAGCTGCTGTCCAGAAATACACATTAGCTGCACATCATTATTAAAACCTGTGTAATGGAGCGCAGTGGCTCAGTGGTAGAGTGCTTGACTCGAGACCGAAGGGCCGCAGTTCGAGCCTCACCGGCGTCACTGCGTTGTGGTCCTTGAGCAAGACACATTTATCCTAGCTTAGTACTGGTTCAAGCCAGGAAGACCCGTCCCTATATAACTGAAAGATTGTTGATGGGACGTAAAGAATCAAATCAAACAAACGAAACCTGTGTAAAAAGGCCACTCAAAAAAAAGACAAAACAAAGCTGGTCTTTTTGAGAGTGGCTGTTTTACACAGGTTCTACTGTACTAAAAGTGTTCAGGATCATTACTGAGTTCAGGATTTTGTGGTTGAAGGTCAACCTCAAAATCCTGAATTGTGTCAATTTTCAATAGCTGTTTTTAAACAGGTACGTGTACTTCTTGAATTTTCTAAGGACAATTAATGATTTTATCTTGGAAATAAATTTTATTTTGCTGGCATACTGCAAACTTCTAAAATTCAATTTTAGGATTTTAGAAATTCTCAGCTTTCACCCATAGTATGCTATATGAAGACAAAGATAGACGGCAAACTATTCCATTAAGACAGAAAATATTTGTCCTTTTTGTATAAAATTGCTACACCTAGGCATGCTTATTAGAACAAAATACAGTTATTGCAGGAATTAAATATTCTATAACCAGAACAGTGTCATGTATCTATCATGGTTAATCCACAGATCAAGAGGATGATTGGCAGGTATTGCCACAAAGAATAAAATCTTCCTTGCGATGAGTATCAATTTGGGACAAATATCCTCTTGGTACCCCTGCCACCCTAATTGGTCTGTGGTGGATAAGTTGATAGGTGCATAATCAAACAGTAGGCTACTTTTTACCGGAGCCTAATATTTCAGGCATAGAGCAGGTATAGGGGCCAACATAGATATCCCTTCAAATATTGGACTTCCCTACACAGTCAAATGGGCCCCAGGTCCTGAGTAAACCAGAATTTGTTGCATCAAAACGACAAAGGCGCAGACCAGCCTGCCCATCTGCTAAGTCTGATCAGCACCTTTGTTATTTGTTTTCAGAAAAGTTTAATAGCTAAACATACTACATCCAAATTTTCAAGATTCGAACTAGTCTCTGTTGCTGAATAAGTTGGTTTTGAGTTGCAGCTGTTCACAAGAGACAGTTAACTCACATTGAGGCAAAACGGGGAACTGGCAGTAAATGGTATAAATGTTGGCCCCTTTATGTGCTTTAATGTAGACTGCGTGCCAGTGCCCCTGCGAAATGGTCTAGAACCATTCTTGAAGAGTTCTAGAATTTTCTAGAACTATGTTCTAGAACTGTTCTAGATATATTCTAGAACATTTATGGGACAGATGTAGAACGTTAAATGGGACAATTTTTTGTTCTACAAATGTTCTAGCCAAGGTCAAAAGATTTGTTCTAGAAAAGTTCCAGAAAATTCTAAAAGTTTTTCCTAGAACAGTTTTAGAACAAATCAAGTTTGTTCTAGAATAGTTCCAGAACAAATCTTTAGAACTTTTATGGAACAATTGTAGAACATCCCTCATAAAATGTCCCTTTTAACGTTCTATAAATGCCTCGGAATAGTTCTAGAACATCTGTAGAATGGTTCCAGAGCTATTCCAGAAATGTTCTAGTGGTTTGTTCTAGAACTGTTCTAGAATTAACCTTGGTTTGTTCTAGAAATGATCTAGAGCAAACCTTCAGAATTTTTCTGGAACAATTGTAGAACACCCCTAAAAATGTCTCATTTAACTTTCTATAAATGTCTAAATCATTCTAGAACATTTTTAGAATGGTTCCAGAACAATTCCAGAAATGTTCTAATGGCTTGTTCTAGAACTGTTCTAGAATAAACCTTGGCTTCTTCTAGAACTGATCCAGAACAAACCTTTAGAAATTTTCTGGAAAAACTGTAGAACAACTCTTCAAAAATCATGTCATAAAAATATTCTATTAATTCCCTTGAATTTATTTAGAGCATTTTAGAATAGTTTAAGAACAATTTCAGGAATGTTCTAGTGGTTTGTTCTGCAAATGTTCTAATACAACTGAACTATACAACTGAACTTTTTTTAAAACAGTTGTTGAACACCTCCCCAAAAATGTCCCATATAGGGTTTGGAAATAAGATTCCATCGAATGCTACCTTTATATATCTGGAAAAGTGTTGACATTGGTTTAAAACCCCAATAAGTAATCACACAATAAATAAATAAACATCAACTGGAGGAGAATTATTATAGGGGCCCTAAGTTGGCCTAAATGATGTTAGTTATTGCCACCCTGTTACCCCACCCATTTCAAAACATTGTCATGCATTTGACCATAGAAAAACAGCAACTACAGCAACAATTAACATTAAAACTTAAGAAATTGTGTCTCAAGCCTACTCACTGTCCCAGAGTATAATACTGTCAATTTGCCATCTAGAAACTGCCACAAGTGCTTTTTGGGCTCAGCCTTCATAATCCCTCCAATTATGGCAGCCATGTTTTTCCCAACATCAATCTGGTTAAATTAATGATAATGGCATGCTTGTTCTAGAACTGTTCTAAAAATGTTCTAGAACATTCTTTAACTTGTAGAACTTGCTGGTTCAGTAAATTTCAGTAAAATATTTCTCCCGAATTATCAGTGAATTGAAAAATAAATAACATTTATTGCAAAACTGTAACATTGTAGTTTTTGGAAAACTTATTGGATGTTAACTGCTCAACCTCTGTTTATAGTAATTAAGCCATGATCATCTTCTAATTGTGGTAACATGCCACCCTGTATTACCCTACCCATTTCAAAACATTGTCTTGCATTTGCTAAAAAAACTTACAAACAACAACCCCACCATTAATCAACATTTAAAAACTTAGAGAAACTGTTTCTCAGGTCTACTCACTGTCTCAGGCAAAACTACTATCATGTTTGCCATCTAGAAATTCCAAAACAAATGTTTTTGAAGAGCCTCCACATTTTCCCTCCAATTCTAGCAGCCATGTTTTTCCCATCATCCATCTGGTTATGACATGTTTCCTCTTTAAATGTTCTAAAAATGTTCTAGAACTTTTTAGAACATTTCTAGAGCTTGCTGGTTCTATAAAAGTACTAAATGAGTTCTAGAACTTAATTTGATTTTTCTTTTACTTGTTTTGCCCTTTTTTTCTTTCTTTCTCTATATACTGCCAGACCCTCGCTTGCGAGTATTATCGGCAAGTGTACTTTGTACACTCCAGGTTGCAGGATGAAAGCCTACAAGTAATTAACCATATCTAAATTACCGTAGGGTTCTTCAACCTGCACATGAGGTGACCTTCCCTTCAAAGGGGACATCCAGTTAACGTCCCGATCCAAAGGACCATGCACTTATGTAGTGTCATCCCTGCAAATGATACCAGAGAAAGCGTGTTCGGACACAGAAAGTTTCCTCACCACAAGCAGGGATTGAACCTGGGACCTCTAGAACCAGAGGCAAGTGCCCAACCACTGAGCTACCTGATGCTTTCTGCTCTTGAGAAGTTCCAAAAATGTTCTAGAATTTATTAGTATATTTGTAGAATTAACTAGTTCTAAAAAGTAAGACAAATGTTCTAGAACTTTATTTGAATCATTTTTTAGAAGTTTCTATCAACTTATTTTGTTCTTGAAAAGTTCTAAAAATGTTATAGAATATTATTAGAACATTTGTAGAACTAACTGGTTCTTGATTTGTTCTAAAAATGTTCTAGAATATTTCAAGAACGCTTATAGAATGGAAATCAGTTCTAGAATGTGTTTGATTTGTTCTATAACAATGTTCTAGAACAGTTGTAGAACATGAGTTCTAGAACGAATATATTTACATGTTTAGAACAGTTCTAGAACAGTTCTAAATGTTCTAGAATAGTTCTAGAACACCTCCAATTTATAGAACAAAATTTCGCAGGGGTGGATTCAATAATCCATATGTTGCTTTTGTGATCTGTCTTCATCCGTTGTGTGTAAACTTTTTCTTTAAACGACATCTTCTCTTGAACCACTGGCCCAAATGCAAAATAATTTCAAGAAATGTTCCTTCTTAATGCCCGCTTTCAAAATGGCACAAATGGTTCAAATCTGCTGTATAAAATGGCCGCCAGAGCTAAAAAATAAAAATATCTTAAAACCACATCTCCTTCTGAACCACTGGTACATATTCAAAATAATTTCACATAATATCCTCATGCCCTCTAACATTATTGCACAAATGGTTCTGCTCTGCTGAACAAAGGGGTTACCAGAGCTTTAGATGATATATCTCCTGAACCACTGGTCCAAATTCAAAATAATTTCACAGAAATGTTCTCGTAATGCACTCTCCTGAAAGCTAGGACTCAGGTGAGCATTCCAGGACCCCAGGGTCCTCTTGTTTTAGTAAGTCTGTGCAGCTTGATGTGAAATGTTTGTACATATTTAGGTGTGAATATGTTGTTTTGAAAATGTTTTACTTTTTAAGTGTTTTTTTTTTGCATGTACATGTATGATACTATCAGGTGGTGTTTAGTGGTTTTAGTTAAACTGTGTTTAGTGAGTGACATTACTTTCAAACAAGTTCCTGTGACTTTACCAATGGACCCTTATAAGGTTTAAGCATTTTTATGAAATTGGGGCTCACACCTAGAGGTGCACGATGTGCTATCTAGCATTCAGTGTCGTTACTTAAATGCACAAACCAATTTGGTTTAACACTTGAATTCATTCAAAGGAAATATTAAGTTTTACTGAATGCACCTCTTTTTTGTTGAGTTTACATTGTAATGTATATAAAGCATTATGGCTTATATGTATTAACCCTTTGTATACTAATGGATTCTACCTTCTGGTTTGATAATATAAACTTGGGACAGTCCACTATACATATCTAGGGGTGTCGGGTTATAATTTTTAAAAAAAAAAATGTATATTGTCTAAAAATCTCTTTTATCTTTACAAACAGTGTAGACCCTGACCTGAGTCTTCACTGTTTGCAAAAGTTCACCTTTAGGGGTTTCCCGTATACAAAGAGTTAATGTATAAACCAATTTGATTCATTCAGAAGAAATGATTCTGAGTTTATGTGGTAAGCATTATAAATGACACTATGCTGTTATTAAAGGCATTATGTATTAAAAGCAAACATTTTTCATCAGTCACAAATAATCAAATGTGCACTAGATATATCGTGAATGTGATTATTAATTAGATAATTGATTGTACAATAACACTTAAAATCCTTTGGATTCAGAGGTCATTTGTATTTCATTTTTTTTTTTAAAAAAAATGCTGCGTTTTTTTCACAAAATAAAAATAAAAGAGCCATTAGCAGTCGTGAGATTTTGGTTTTTATCGCATTGTCAAGCAATGAAGGCTCCCCAGAGCCTTCGCTGCTTGCATACTCAAAAGAGTTGAGATTGGGAAAGACTCAGAAAAAACTCCAACCTCTAGTCGCACATGCATGTCTTTTACTGGCTGTAATGGAATGTTTAACCATGTGGGTCCAGAATGGTTCACATCTGAGCCATCTCATTATCCCCTGACTTTTTGTCCGTCCGGAACCATATCTCAGTACCTATTGGTCAGATTTGATTCATTCTTGGTACAAATGATAAGTACCATGTACTCTAGATATCCTATAAGTTTTTGTCAAAATCGACCCCTTAACACTTGAGTTATTGCCCTTGTTTTGATCTACAATTTTTTTCCAGAATTTGATTTGGACTGCAGGGTCATAATCATTGGGAGAAAAGCCTAAAACTGTTCAGGGTAGGTTAGAAAAAAAATAGGATCTCTCTAGGTAGTGGGAAGCCCATTTGTTTTAGCTTTAATAATCAGTGTTGGTGTAATGTATGATTTCAGCCATAAACCAGGAGAAGACTATCAAGAATGTAGAACAGTTTGACAAATCACAGTTACGGCATTCAACAACGGAAGAGAAGAACCCATTACCTGGAAAAGATGGTATGTATGCTCTCTGAGCATCCTGATTTACTGGTTTGGCAAACACTGAATACGAGGAGCGTGGTGGCCCAGTGGTGGTAGTCTGTAGAGTGTTTGACTCGAGATCAAGGGGTCACTGGTTCGAGCCTCACTGAAGGCACTGCGTTGTGTCCTTGAGCAAGACACTTTATACTTTGCTTAGTACTGGTTCAACCCGGGAAGACCCGGCCCGACATAATTGAAAAATTGTTGACTTGGATGTAAAGAATCAACACAAATTAACAATGAAGACCCAGATGTACTGCTGCCTAAGGCGGCAGTTCATCTGGGTCTGCACTGTTTACTTATATAAAACAAATTTCAGAGACAGAACTTGATTGGTAACCCCTTAAAATACAAATGGACGATTCCATATATGTACTTAATCAATTAATATAATGTTGGATAATCCATCAAAGGGTTAAGGCATTGCAATTGAGAACTGAAATTATATTGATGGAGTACAATTGCAAATGCGCAGAAAAATGTGCTGCATGTTTTAATCCAGGAAATATCAATGAACTTTTTGTGCCAGTCAGCCGGATTTGCATGCAGTTCTGTTTCCTGAAATTGGCAGCAATATTTGAAAAGCTCGGTAGACTGTTTAATTAAATCATGTGAATAAGATTCAACTTATCAATATTATCAAACAACATTTTAAAGGGTTTTTTTCATTTTCTCAGATAGAACAAGATTCACATATGATGAGAATTGTCTATGTAGATATGATTCACGCCACAAAATTTATACTTATCTGTGAAAATTGTTTCTAATATCCTGGAGAAGGCCAAAGGCCGAAAATTTGAGAAAGAGTGAATACAATTCATTGACAAAATTTATATTTTGAAGATTAATTTCGTACTGTTTTCGTGGGAGCGCAGTGGTTCAGTGGTAGAGTGCTTGTCTCTAGATCGAGGGGTTGTGGGTTTGAGCCTCACCGGCGTCACTGGATTGTGTCCTTGAGCAAGACACATTATCTGCTGCTAATGGTTCAACTTGAGAAAAACCTGTCCCGACATGACTGAAGATTGTTGACTGGTATGTAAAGAATCAAATCAAACAAACAAAAAACAAGCAGAGTGGAAATCAAGCGAATTGATAAGGATCTACAGAGCTTTCAAAACAGGATACAGTAAAACCAGTCTTAAGCGGCCACTCAAAAGGAAGACCGAAAATTGTTTTTTAAGCGATTATCCTTTAATGCAGGTCAAAAGTATTTCAGAATGCTCCAACGGGAGCATTCTGCAATACTTTCGACCTTCATTAAGCTACCATTTGTCAGTAAGATCTTTGTTTTGTCTATTTTTGAGTGGCCACTTAAGACCGGTTTTACTGTATATCCAGGTTTAGCATGGCAAGGGATAACTTCCTCGAAGTCCGGTCAAAAGGGCACATTAACCTTTTAAAAATGTGACATTTCTGTATATACTCTCAAGTCAAATCACAACGGTCAGTTATTATATCACATTGTTCCTGGCTCTTTACCAGTTATGTTCTAAAATTTCAAACACTTTTCTCTCTCTTTACATCCCAGTTAACATTTTTTCAGTCATGGTGGGACCCGTTCCAACATGACTGAAAAATTGTTGACAGGGACATAAAAAAAATTATGCTTGTCAGAATAACAAACAGGGTATGCATACATGTACTGTTGTCAGCAAGTCAAGTAACTGACAAGTGCCAGGTTTTAGAGAATAATAATCTCTATGAAAGTATGTGGCCTGGGCCATGGTTTTAACTCACAACCTTTCATCTGCAGACAGTAGAACTCTACGCTACATAGGCCAGCATTACAATGTATATGAGTATCCAACATAAGGTACAAGTTGGCATGTGCATACAGTAAAGATTCAAATCAGTCTGCACATCTTCATAGTCTGATCAGAGTCTTAATTTCTCGCCTGAAGAAACGTTAGACCCTTGTCTACCAATAGAACTACCATTGAAGACTATCAGACCGTGCAGAAGCGCATGCTGATCTGAGTCTTTGAAGGGTACATATGCTAGCTTGTAAATTTTACTGAACACTGGGTCATATACACATAGTAATTGGATAGACATGACTTTTAATACCTGTACTTCTTAAGAATACATGAAAAACAAGAGATTTGAGCCGCAACATGTGATATCCAGCATATGGCATTTTGACAAGTGTAGACTCACACAAGCCTGTGCAGCCTCCTTTAAAGCTTAGAAACACCAAATGCTTTTCAGTCAGTAGCTTAACAGTCACAGAATATTCAAGCGACTAGCGAATGTTCTGTTCAGACTGCACATATGCGCAGGCTGATCTGAGGTTTACCTGGAAATCTCATGTTTCGGCTCATTTTAATCTTCACTTTGTGTTAATTTGTTTCCTTGTCAATTAAAAGGATTCATTTTTCTGTTTTCTCCTTTTAAAATAATAATCTATCTATACTTGGAGAGTTGAGAAGCAAAGATTTTAGTAGTAGACTGACTTTTGTTCATCATAAGATGTAGCATTTTGATCCAATCCTGTATGCAATTAATGGAGTTCCTTTATAATTATAGGAATGGACCGTGTCATAAGCAAATCATGTTATATTGGGACAAATTTACAAGGGAATTATAGGAAAGTGACCATACCATGGTCATTTTCCTATAATTCGTTTGGAAAATTCCATGGTAAAAAAAATATGGGATCTGCAACATGACTGTGTTGTATCCAAATCTGTGTTATGAAGAGGTTTGTTATGTACCAACTAAAACCTTGACTGTTATATTTGTATATGTTGCACCACAAAAGATATATGTTTTAAAATTCATAGTAATGTAGAGTTTTTGAAGAGTTCTTTTCCCCCATCTTTTTAATAACCTCTAAAGGGAACAGTCTAATCAGGGTCTTAAACCTTTGTATACATACGCGATACCCCTAAATGGGTACTTTTACAAACAGTGAAGACGCAGATGAAATCATGCCGCATAATGCTGCATTTCATCATGGTCTACACTGTATGTTAAGGTAAAATAGATCTTTAGGCAAATAAATACAATATTTTTTAAAAATATAACCTCACACCCCTGGTTATGTACAATGGACTATGCTAAGATTATTGTATCAGACCAGATGGAAGAATCCATTAGTATACAAAGGGTTAACTGTTTAACTATTGGCTCAGTTACCATTATACACTTAACTTTGTTATACATCATTTTTTTTATTTCTTTTTGATTGTATATTTTATACTCATTTCTTTGGCATGCACACTTTATCAAAGTGAAGGAAAGTAGAATAGTCATATTATTTCGGTAACAAAATATGTTTGTGTGGTAAACAAGTCAATGGTATTTAAACATCCTAAAATAGAATTGTAATGTTACAAGCGTATGTCTAGACAAGCAGAAAAAAATTGAGCATAGAATTGCATTGTTTTGTTGGTAGACAATCTAAACATATGTTTCAGTCACTCAAAATGATCGTCTCAATGAGACGACTCTTTTGATTGCCCATAACATATGTTTTGGTTGAGAAATGAGATGCTTAATTTATATATTAACTGGAGGACCATTATTATGTAGCAGACATAAAACATATTGGTTTGCATTGTCCATCTGTGTGTTTGTGCATTCCCAAATCAGTGTCTGGTTAACCCATTATTCCTAATGGAATTTCCCACACTTTCAGTCGGATGAATCCATTTCAATTTAAGAATTGTTTGGTAATAAGTCTCAATTTCATTCAAATTTTAAAGAGTACATTCTGTAAGCAATCAGTTGAGAACATGATCAGACACCATGTTTGAAGGCGTCTGATCTGGTTCTGCACTGTTTGCCAATGTCCCATAAAAAGGACACTAAGGCTTAAATGGTCTAAGATAGTTGCTTGTTAAATAAGGTCATCTTTGACATGTTTGGTTACATTCATATTTTTGTTGAGCTAGATAAATTGCATGCCTCTTCTTTATAGAGAAGTTTGTATCCCTTGTCATGCTGAGTCAAAGGAAACTCAAGACATCCACTTCAAATGTATAATTTCCATTTAGGGAACCCTAGCTATGGATCCTCTTAAGTCTAAAAGGAAAAAAATGTATAGCCCGATCAGCTGGGGTCTTACAGTGGTAGAGCATTAGACTGGGGATAGAAGGGTTGCTAGTTTGAGACTCCAGAGTTACTGTGTTGTGTCCTTGAGCGAGACACTTTATCCGCTGCTTAGTACTGGTTCAACCCAGGAAGACAGGAAATCGTCCCAACATGACTGAAAAATTGTTGACTATGATGTAAAGCATTAAAACAAAGTTTTTTCCTGCTTTAAAATCTGCCATTGATGTATATTAATACACTGCTCATAAACGTTAAAATGCCGACATTTGTTGGCATTTTAACTTTTATGAGCAGTATAAATTAGGTGCTTAGCTGAGTTGAGAATGAAAAGAAGTTTTATAACATAGAGGCCCAGTTAGTCTCGATAGTTCGGTTTGGCTAGTTGCAAACACCAAAATGGTGATGCAGTGGTAGAGTGCTTGACTCGAGACCGAGGGTTTGCGAGTTCCAGCCTCACCAGCGTCACTTCATTGTGTCCTTGAGCAAGATTGTCCCGACATAACTGAAAAATTGTTGACTGGGATATAAAGAATCAAATCAAACAAAGCAAGCACCAATATCTCTGTAAGTGGGAAGGCTAGTTGCAAACTCAAAATACTTTTTAAAGTGATGTGGCTTATGTATCCTTTATCAGCATGGCAAGGTTTTTAACATATAAATGTATTTAAAGATGTTTTATTAAGTCTTTACTTGGCTTATTTCATATCATTTTTGAAGTACTATCTGTCTCTGTTTTTTTTTCTTAAGATATTGCTTTGTGTATTCTTATACACTGCTCAAAATATGTAAAGAAACCTCTGATAATTTTCGGGATAAATGGCAAAAACATGTAGTGATCCTTTCAATATTTTGAGTAGTGTATATACTGCAATTCTCTTCTGTCTGATTGACACACCAGATACTGTAAATTCCGAAATTTTTGCGAGGGCTTTATTTTCGCGAAAATAAAACACTGGCGAAATGGCAGAATCAATCTGCCATTTTAATACTGATGTGGGTAAATTGTGCACCAGTTGCAAGTTTTTAACATTGCTATTATGTCTTTAAAGCTGCATAGTCTGTAACTTTTGATCTTTTCATTTTAGAAATAATGTTTCTATTTTTCAAAAACACTGTAAAATACTAAAGTTCAGGTATACATTTTACCTTTTTCGTAATAAATAACAAAGTATTAGTGCCAAAACAACAGCATTTATGTTAAAAATCAACTGTGTAGAATTATTGGAGGGATGCAAATAATTACAAACAAGAGAAAAAAACACCTGTTTTTATAAGATAATTCACTTTTCCATGCAGTTTTCAGCTGTAGAAATTAGATTTATTGTGACAACATAACTAAATTCTACTTTTACAAATGATTTAAAAAGAAAATATTTTTTTTCGAAAAATGTTCAAAGTTACAGACTATGCAGCTTTAAATGCTATTTGCGAAAAAAAAAATCTCAAGAAAATCTATGAATTTATAATATAGAATTACATAATGAAGCAGTGGGTGATTCCATAAATATTTAGAGACATGACAGAAACCGTATTAGTATTTCTGCTTCTTATTTAGGAGTTTTATTTCTGAAAATCAATGAAATTACTTATCATAGGTTGATCGCTCATGTGATGGAAGGGTTGCTGGTTCAAGCTTCACTGGAGGCACTGTCAAAGTGTTGTGTTCTCAAGTAAGACACTTTGTCTCTGGTTACTACTGATTCAACCCAGGAAATGATTTGACATGGTTGAAAAATTGTTGACTGGGAAGTATAGCATTAACTCAAACACAAACAAACAAATAAATAAACCCATGACCAAGACTCGTGCTTGTGCATGAAACTGACACAAAGAGTCCAAGTTTATGTCTAATGTGTTGAATACCAACTTACAACCCTGGGATAAAACAACTTACAATCCATGTAGGAGTCTTGATAAACCAAGGTTTGGCAGTTTTCATATAGAAACCTTTTTTATACTTTTTTCTTTACAAATTTTATTCTCTTCTGATCGCAGCCATTAGCTAGAAACAGTATGAGCCATGCTTTAACACAGTTGGCTTGAAATGGCTAAAGCTCTATGGAGTCTTAGCCATATTGCCCTCAAAAAGGGTCAAAGCACTACTGAGTCTTTAACTTTTTGCTCTTAAAAGAGCCAAAACACAATGAAGTCTCTACCATATTGCCCTCAAAAAGAAGAAAAAAAAAAAGTAATGGAGGCTTATTCAAATAGCCCTAATAAAGGCCTAGACTATTGGGTTTTACCATATTGCTCTCAAAAAGGACCAAAACCTTTTTGTGTGCAGTATGGTACTCCATAGGCTATTTTTATCTAAGTTAAGTTTTGAATACTTTTGAATATATCATGGAAACTGGAGCATTTGCTCTTTTGGAATCATTGAGCATTTGCTCTTTTGGAGCAATTGCTCCATTTTCCATAATATTTTCAGATACATGAATTTTCAAAGGCATCAAAAGGCTTTATTATGGAGTAAACGGTTGTGGAATTTAAACACCTATTTGCATATGACAGAATTTCCAAAACTGGGAAAGAATCCATGTTCAGAAAAAGGGACAATTGACAAATTGAAAAAGGATAATCAAAATAAAACAGTATAGAGCAAGCTGAGATGGTTCACATATGGAGCCTCAACACTGCTAGCTGCTTGCCATAAATCTTTCTTTGGATTTAGTTGCCTGACAAAAAGATCTAGACAAACAGAACATACCCAGATGAGACTGTTTCTAAAGAAGCAGTCTAATCAGGGTCTTCCCTGTTGCTATTCTGACAAGCATTTTATAAATTCCAGCCCTGAAAACCAACATTTTATTTGGCAACAGAAAGACAAAAGTGTTTGAAATTTCATTACATTTTAATACTGTCATTTGTTCTGAATTTCTGTTAAACAAAGACTTGGCTCATACTGCGTAGTGTTTTTATACAATCATCTAAACAGAGTTGAACTCTTAAATTAAAGTCGTCATCATGCAGCAAAGCTTGTTTTCAGTCTATGGTTTTAAGAATGGTTTGATCACTTTGGATGCCACAAATCAAGTTTCATTAACATGACTTCTGTTGTTAGCGGCAACTTTTGTCTTTTGATAACCTTTGCAAACAGTTTGGACACAGATCAGGAACCCTTATAGCCTTCCTGGAAGAAGTTTTAGGAACATTTCATTTTGAAAAAAAATCAGCAGAGGACATGAAAAAAAAATCAAAATCATCAAAACAAATGAAAAAAATCAGCAAAACAAACTTAACTGCTGCTTTTTGAAAAAAGTCAACAGGTGACTGAAAAGTATGAAAAAAATTCCCAGCATGCAAAGAGTTTGAGTGAAACAGAAATGAAAACCTGGCTTAGCATGATGTCTATTATTGTGAGTAGAAATACAAAGTGAGAAACAGGAGCAAGAACATAGACAGTCTATAGGTGGATTCAACAGGAATCAGTTAAGACGACAAAATACTCTCGAGAAAATTATACTGCCAAGTGCTAAAGGTAGGCATTCATTGGCTGTGATCAGTCATGTGACAGTATGAGCTATGTTGGGAGAAAACCTGTTGTTAGGATTTACGACCATTTAACCCTTAAAGAGCCAAGAAAAAATGCATCTGAAAATGTCGTCTGCTGAAGTCGTCTGCTGCAAATAATTGCCTAGCATTACTGACGAATTAAGTATAGAAGCAAACAGCGTGGACCCAGAACAGACTGCTCCTATAGGGGCAGTCTGATCTGGGTCCACAGTGTTTGCCATAGAGGCTTCTGAAACATTTCAGCAGACGAGAAAAGCAGACAACTTTTGTTGCGATTGGCACATTATGGGTTAATGTTTGAAGCAGCCTACTCGGCTTCAACATAAAACTTTGGATCTACTAAAATAGCTATTATCAAGGCCATGAATCAGAATGGTGAATGCTCTTTCTGATGTTCACAAAGTTCACAGGTTTTCTTGTGATATGTCTCATATTATTGTCACACTAGATACAAGTATTTGCTGTAGTGCTCAGTGGAAGCGAGGCAGTTCCATTGAGAGAACCCACACCATAAAAAGTCTAGCATTTTCAATCACCAGTAGAGGTTATAATGAATTTCTATTGTAACCAAACTAGGAGTTTTTGCATTGGAAAGAACTTAATGCGCCAATCGCAACAAAAATCATCTGCTTTTCTCGTCTGCTGAAATGTTTAAGAAGCCTCTTTCGCAAACAGTGTGGACCCAGATCAGACTGCTCCTATACTTAATTCGTCAGTAATGTTAGGCAATTATTTGCAGCAGAAGACTTCAGCAGATGACATTTTCAGATGCATTTTTTTCTTGGCGCTTTAAGAGTTAAACTGATTAAATAAAAACAAAACAGAAGCCTAAATTCACAGATGATAAAGAGAAGAGGACTTAAAGACAAGGGAACACTGGAATAATGGAACTATAAGGAAAAAAGAAACTGAAATGAATCCGAATGGACCCTTTAAAAAACCTGGCTTCAGGCTCCAGCCAACTTACCATGTTGAACATAATAAGGACACTTGCTCTCAGAGTTCTTTTTGAGCTGTGATTTAATGCTACATTAAATGTTCTAAAATTCCTACCAAAAAGGCTTAGACAAAAAATGCAGACCCAGATCAGACTGCTTCTGAAGAAGCAGTCTGATCAGGGTCTTCCTTTTTTGCTATTCTGACAAGTATTTTGTGAATTCCAGCCCTTTGAGAACAGAAAGTGAAGGAGCAGTCTGATCAGAGTTTATACTGCATGTAATTGTCATTCCAATCCAACTTTTACTTACCCCATCAGGTTGTAATGGACTCACCAGAGTTTAGGGATAAGTATCATGAGTGGTGTATGTATATTATTATTTGGGCCTCGACGCGAGAAAACCTGTCTTCGGGGGTTTGCGAACAACAAAGGCGCAGACCAGCCTGCGCATCCGCACAGTCTGATCAGCGCCTTTGTTTTCGCTTTTTTGGAAGTATTATATCCAAACTTGCTACATGCGATTTTTCAACTTTCTAGCTAGTCTATCTAGCTGAGCAGGCTGGTTTGAATCTGGCTTTGTCAGAAACCCCGAAGACAGGTTTTCTCGCGACGAGGCCCATTCAGGGTAAATATGGTACTGTTGTTTTTGTTAACTCTTTGCATGTTGGGTAATTTTTTGTCATATGCTGACTTTTTTCAAAATTAACATTTTCAAAAAAATATTTCGGGAACACTATTAGAGAGTCAAACAGTTAGGATCCAGATCAGGCCCGACACTCTGTCCGGTCTGATCTTGATCCAACCTGTTTGCAAAGATAATCACAGAAAGACCAAAGTCACCGTTGGCAGGCAAAGAGTTAAATGATAACTTGCATGTGTTTCTAAAACAATAACTGAGATTGCATATGTGCATAGTACTTTGCTTCTACCTTGTATGTGACAGACTCTTGACAGTTTGAGCCTTAGGGAGTTAAAAATGGTAATATGCATGTCTACATTTTCATATTAATTTGTGTTATAGGAATAGTAATAGAAATGAAAGAAAACAATGAAAATGCCCAAACTCACAGCCCGCTCAAAACCCTTTTTCCTGCCAATATTTATTGTCTTGAACATGTCTGTTTAATTTTAATTACGTCCATAAAGTTTAATTACGTCTGTAAATATTCAAATGTACTCCAGACTACTTTTACCATGGAAGCAAACATTATGAATCCTGATCAGAATGCTCCCTTAGGAGCAGTCTGATCTGGGTCCATATTGTTTGCAGTATACAACTACCAAAGAGCATAAGCAGGTGAGAGAGCAGATGACAATTTGTTTTGAATGGCAGAAGAAGGGAATCACTCTAGACTGATTTACATATTACAGTTAAACCTGTCTAAAACAGCCACTCAACAATAGACAAAACAAAGATCTTTATGACAAACTGTAGCTTAATGAAGGTCGAAAGTATTGCAGAATGCTCCCCTCGGAGCATTCTGCAATTCTTTTGACCTGCATTAAGCATCCATTTGACCTGCATTAAGCAATAATTACTCTTGAAAACCAATTTTTGGCCTTTTTGACAGCGGCCGTTTTACACAGGTTTTACTGTATTTGGAGTAACTCTGTAAGCCAAAGCCCCCAGCTTATAGCAGAATGATTAGTTTATGGTAATTGTCTTATTGCACATATTCACTGTCTGTTGATCTGTTATATTCACTCAGGCCTTTAGTTAAGAGTGCGTAATGAAAAAAAAATATTTTCTTATTTCTCAACCAAAACATATGTTGTGGGTACTCAAAAGAACCGTCTCAATGAGACAGTTCTTTTGAGCACCCAAAACATATGATAGAACTGATGGGTAAGAAAATATTTGCAATTTACGCTAAAATACTTTGCTCATCTAAACCTGTATTGACTGTGTGTTGATCTATTGGTCAGATATCAACCAGGAGAAGAAAGAGGCAGAGATGAGAGATTCCATCGAACATTTCAAGAGAAACAGTCTCAAGAAGGCAGAGACGAATGAAAAATCATGTTTGCCAGACCCAAGTGGTGAGTCTTTTCATTGGCCAGTTTTGAAAAAGTAAATGACCCAGGTCTGGGAGTGATAAAACGCCATGCACTAAAATCAATTTTTTTCGTAACTTGTAGTCCTTGAAAAGTATAGGAAAGTCTTTTAGAAGTTCTTGGAAAAGTCCCTCAATTTTTAGCCTTCGGGCCAGGACCATAGCTGTTGACTTGGGACATAAAAGCAACAAAACAAACCTTCAATTTTACACAAATTTGCCTGTATGAACTCTGTTGTAGCCCCATGAAGATTGAAAACCACACTAGCAAGAGCCCATGAATATTAGTGTTATTGCTATATACTGACTGTCAGAAATAACATGGCAATTTTAAACTGCCTGAATTTTCAGTAAATATGCATTCATTCTCACGATGAGCACAGCGGCTCAGTTGAGAGTGCTGGACTCGTGAAGGGGTTGCAGGTTTGGACCTCACCGGAGGCACTGCATTGTGTCCTTAAGAAAGACACATCCTCTGCTTAGTACTTGTTCAACCCAGGAAGCCCTGTCCTGACATGACTGAAAAATTGTTGACTGGGACGTAAAGAATCAAATCAACAACAAAATATAAAAAAGTGGGTACCTCAAACTGTAAGATTTTGAAATATAGAGATTTTTTCTGTATTTATAGAAACATTGAGTAAACTGTCAATAAAATTGAATCCTGGGAAAAAATAATCTCTAAAGTCTTGGTAAAGTCCTGGAATTCTATTTTCTATTTGTTATATGAACCCTCTTATCATTTACAGTAATAAACCAGGAAAAGACAGTGCAAGGTATTGAACAATTCAACAAAGAGAAATTGAAGCATGCAGAAACCCAGGAAAAACAAGCTTTACCAACTAAAGAAGGTGAGTTTTTCTGTTAAACCATAAAGCGCCACCTACAATTTGCAGCAGACGACAATTTCAAATTTTGCCACTTTTTCAAAAATAACAAATAAGGCATGATATTTCATGAGAATCGTCTGCTGGCAGACGATTTTCATGAAATATCATTCCTTATTTTTTCGAAAATTAGGAAAGATGTCACAAGATTTGTCGTCTGCTGCAGTTGTGATTGGATAGGGAGCGCAGTGGCTCAGTGGTAGAGTGCTTGACTGGAGACCGAAGGGCCACAGGTTCGAGCCTCACCAGCATCACTGTGTTGTGGTCCTTGAGCAAGACACATTTATCCTAGCTAAGTACTGGTTCAACCCGGGAATACCCGTCCCTGTTTAATTGAAAGATTGTTGATGGGACGTAAAGAATCAAATCAAACAAACAAACAAATCGACCTTCATTAAGCCATTTGTCATAAAGAACTCTTGTTTTGTCTATTTTTGAGTGGCCGTTTTACACAGGTTTTAATTGATCTTTTGGTGTGGAATATGGATCTTATAATGACTCGTAATTACCTAAAGCCCCAGTCACACTGGGCTAACAGACGTGCAACAGATAAAAAATCCAATCTGTTGCCGTCTGTTCGTATTTTCATAGTGTCGTCTGCTTATTTTTTTCAAAATCAACTTTTTCATAAAATTCTTTCAGGAATACCATAAGGGTGTCAGTTTGATCCAGTTTTGATGTTTTATCGGGGCTGATCTGGGCCCAAGCCCCAAACTGTTTGCAAAGGTTATCAGCAGACGACACTAGTAGGCAAAGAGTTAAGTATTTAATAGGGTGTCACATACTTTAAGGCTTTTATACTTTCATGAACGTGCAAAAAAAAAGTCATTTGAAAAAACTTATTTCTGCTATTAAGGAAATTTTCACTTAAATCCTCAACGCCAATTTAACTCTTTCCTTGCTAGCAGCGACTTTTGTCGTCTGCTGATGACCTTTGCAAACACATTGACCCAGATCAGGACCAACATTTTGTCGGTCCTGATCTGGCTCCAAACAGTTTGACACTCCATAGTGTTCCTGAAAGAATTTTTGAAAAAGTTATTTTTGAAAAAAGTCAGCAGACAGCAACAAAATTATGAAAATTATCCAGCATGCCAAAGGGTTAATAAAATAGGAAGAAAACAACAATATAGGCCTGAATTTGAGATATTAGTACTTATTGCATATGCAATCATCGAAGTCTCAGATGAGCCTACACATCTATTGTCTCACCAGTCTTCACAGCTCAGACACTCAAAGTAAGGACATAGCTGAAGGCTCAAGCCAGAATTATGTCTCTAGCCCCACTAGATAGATGTGCATGGGTGTTTTAAGAATAGCTTAACCCATATGCGATGAGTACCAAAACCTCATGCACTGCCCTATGTAAAGACTAAAGGATTCTGCAATGGTAAAATCAATATTGTCATGCTATAAC
Organism: Loripinus fragilis; assembly: GCA_964019695.1. Taxonomy (NCBI): domain Eukaryota; kingdom Metazoa; phylum Mollusca; class Bivalvia; order Lucinida; family Lucinidae; genus Loripinus; species Loripinus fragilis. The sequence goes on from OZ026521.1 coordinate 31,871,820, forward strand.
AAGTTGAGGAGAGCAGTGGTAAAGTGTTTGGCTTGGGATCAAAGAGTTGCTAGTTTAGACTTGACGGAGGCACTGTGATGTGACTTTATCCTCTGCTTAGTACTGGTTCAACCCAGGAAAACGTCCTGACATTAATGAAAAATTGTTGACTAGGATGAGAAGTAGCCACTCAAACAAACAAAACAAACAGGTATTCAGATAAGTGAGTAACTAAAAATTTATTTTCATATTTCTCTATAAAACATATGGTACTCAAAAGAACCGTCTCAATGAGACCCATTCTCTTGAGCACCCAAAACGTTATGCTAAAACTTATTGATAAGAACATTTTCACAATTTTACGCTCAAAATTTTGTTTATCTAGACCTGCGTTAAATGTTCAAAAATTTCAAACACTAGTTGCCTGGCAAAAAAGGCCTGGACAAAATTGAAATGGTGCAGTCCCAGATTAAACTGCTTCTAAATCAGCATTCTGATCAGGGTCTCCCCGATTTGCTTTACTGAGTGACAAGTATTTTATGAATTCCAGCTGTGATAACTATCATTTTAGTTAAGAATGGAAAGAGAAGCATGTACGAAATTTTAGAACTTTTACCCTATGCTATACAGGCCTCTGGATAGGAGTGCATAATTAAAAATTAATTTTCTTATTTCTCAACCAAAACATATGTTGTTGGTACTCAAAAGAACCGTCTCAATGAGACGGTTCTTTTGAGCACCAAAAACAGATGTTACAACTTATGGATAAGAAAATATTAACATTTTTAGGCTAAAAGTTTTCCTTATCTAGACCTATGCTATAATTTGCCTATTTTTTGTGTGTTTCAGACATAGAAAAGGAGAAATCTGGCAAGTAACGAGTGTGCAGGAAGACCTGTTTTAATATCTGATGCTGTCAGGCCATAGGAAACATATACTATTGTGTACAGATCACGGTTGTCATTGTACTAACACTGCAGCATACACTCACTATTTTACTCGCTTCCATTTGTCCTTCTTTCTTTTTGAAATTTAAACCTGCTGTACGTGAAGTGGCAAACTTGATGGAGTTGCTCCAATTGAACTAGAAGTGTGCCATTACATAATGATGAGGTTTTGGTACTTATCGCATATTCATAAAAAGGGTTCACACAGGCTTGAAAAGTACTTGAATTTGAAGGCTTTCTTGAAATGTCCTTGAAAATTAATTATGCCTTGAAAAGTTCTGGAAAATCAGACAGACCTTGAAAAGTCCTTGAATTCTTCTATTTTTTTGTAGGAATTAACACTCTTGATAGAGACCAAAGTCAGAATAAAACTGCTGTGCCTTTATTTGGTGCAGCAAATACTGCACCAAATAAAGGCACAACATTTTTATGCTATTTTTCTAGTACTAGTTTCTCCATTATCTCAGTCTAGCATTTCTGAAGTTGAATTTTAACACTTAAATCAGGGTTTTTCATAAAACTTTTAGACCTTGAAATCTGTAGGATAGTCTTTAGAAGTCCTTTAAAACTCCTTGAATTGTACTCAAACTTGCCTGTATGAACCCTTATAAAGTCACTCTTGCACAGCTACCTAGTGGGCCTAGAGGCCTAAATTTTGACCAGAGCTTTCATCTACAACCCTACTTTGTGTGTATTAGCAGTGAAGGCTCTGCAGAGACGAGACGGTCTCATCTGAGCCTTTGCTGCTAGCCTATACGATAAGTACCAAAATCTTGTACTTTCAAAACTTTTGAACACTGAGATTCAGTTATTTTTAAACATTGAATATGAGAAACCTGTATTAGCCATGCACATGCGTGTAGATTTCAATTGACAGGTGCAGGCTTATATCATGGGTTCAGATAAGGGAATTTCTTATGAGAAAAATTGTACATTAGTTGAAACATATATACTTTGGATGCTCAAAAGAACTGTCTTGTCAGTTCATTTGAGTACCCACAACATACGTTTTGATTGAGAAAAAACAAAATCAATTTTTAACTACGCACTCTTATCTGGAGGCCTGCTTATATATACTATGTTTTGTATCCTCGTGGGCATCAATGCCTTTTGGAATTTTCAAATAAACATCTGTTCTGTTCTATATAAAAGCAAAATCTGCCAGCTCCAGATAAGTGATTGTTAATTACAGGTCAACAAGTATTAGAGGATTTTTTTGGCATTATTTTATAGATATACCAGATTATCCAATGATATTTACCAATATTCAGGGTGGGCCCTTGGCCCCAATAGTTATGTGCAGGATGTTATGTGCCTTCCCGATTGCTAAAGTCCTGTCGCAATAATAAGAAACGCGAAAATCTGGTATAATATTTTATTACTTGCATTTTTCCGAACGTTAAGCTCAAATCTGGATTTAGAATATCCTGCAGTGTCAGAAGAAAATTGTTTGAAGAATCTACTACCACTGCCCTGACCCCTAATCTCTTGGGAATTTCGACATTTTTAGGCATTCTGAAAAGCGGGGGGAATTTAAACGGTGTAACAGCCATGTCGCGGCCTATATATCTGTACTTAAATTTCTACAGGTAAGTGTCAAAAGCATCACACATTGCTTTGTACATGTCAGTTTTATTTTTTAAGCACTGTCATTCAGTTGATAGTATCGATTCAATCAGCGTAGACACATAACCAACTGATCCAATGCAATACGATCAGTTTGATCCGTGTAAATACTGTGTGTTATGTTTGAAAGGACATTTCTACTGAAAAAGCGTGCTGTGGCTATTATGGACAGTTTTATAAAACAACTTTTACAGTGGTAAACGGCCTAAACATTATCAACTACATGTGTAATTTTATAGTCAATCATTCATTTTCTGTAATCAGTTAATTTAAGCTGTTTACATAGTACATTCTTTCAATGGTAACACTCAAGTCAGTAATAATCTTGCAACAAAATGATGGCGGGCACTTAAAATGGGCAAATGGTCCACATCCTATTCAAATACATGCTAATCACATAATTTTAATGGCCTTTTGAAATTTCTATTGGCCCTTTGCAAAATTTAATGGGCCCAAGAATCCTTAATATCTATATACGAGAATATGAATAGCTTATATATGAGGCCCAGCTAAAACTAAAGCCCATTTTAGCAGAAATAATAGTTTCCTAACAAAATGGATAAGGCCTATCCCAGGATTATCCCTGTCAAGTGTCAAATAAGTGGAATAAAATGTCCAAATTCTACCATCAGAATTATTTGAGCGAAAATTAGCTGTTATAGAAGCCACGATATATATTTTGTCAAAATACTGCCGGACATGATTCACGATTATTGAATGCTGAATTCGATGCAAATTGAAAACGTACATCTAAAGTCATTTAGTCGCGATTCACATTTATGCAGCAGTACTTTATATGAACGATACACTTTATGCTATACTGAACAAAAGTGAAAACGCTACACTACAATATTTTATAGTTTGTGAGAAAGTATTAGACGAAAGTATTTACTAAAGCTTAATAATGTTTTGAAGACATCCAGCAAGCGTTTCGTCTAAGCTCCACCAATTTTTCTCGTTTGATGTCACGTTATGTTCCTTTTTTGTGGTTAAAGCTTTATTCACTGAATTTTGCAATTGCACATGCGCGAAAAAGATTGTTATACTTATCAGAATTTGTCATACTTGTGTTGCATTAATACAAAAAAATGTATTATCACTTGAAACAAGCTCAGAAATAAATTTCGAATTTATCAAACTTGTAAAGCAAATGCAAAATGTCTCCCTTGGACAAAAACAAATAGAGAATATCAAATATTTGGCAATCTTCGATTTATCACGATTTTCGATAACTTTCTTTCTTTTGCCAAATCAGGTAGACCTATCAGTACATTGTTTATACCATTTCTCGACCAGTAATGTGCTCAGACTAAAATCCAACAACACATTGATTTTCCTATGAGATTTCAGTGATAAAAATTTCAAGCTTGGCCAATTTGATGAAAACTCCGCTTTCTTAGGTTGCTTTTCTAAACGATCAAATCACATTTTTGGTTGTCACATGGTTGTCTAAGACTACAATTTCGTTCAGTCGGATCTGGTTGGCAGTGGATTTCTGACGGCCTAAGCTGTGTGAGATTTCTGTTTAAAAAATTTGTAACCTGAAAAATTGGACCCCTGTCACATTTAAATGACATTTTTTTCTGTCTTGTTTTTGCTATGCTTTCGTGCGCGTCTGTTTATTGATGCCTTGTGGTCACCTGTTGGGAAAGGGCTGACCTCTTGGCTCTCGTTTGTGATGTCTAATTGTGAAGTTGCCACTTTCCCATTGGTACCCTGGGTCAGGTGTGGTGCTTGATTGTATCGATTCCTGATCTTTATCCTCTTTCTTACTTTCCTGTGGTTCCTCGTGACAACATCAGTAAACATTTTACTTTATGCATAACCCAGTCTTTGAACATTCAGATACATTTTCTTTTGCTTTACTGGATTGCATCATTTTGCATACAAAATGGCAAACAATTCAGGTATCGTTTCACTTTTGTTCAGTATATAACCTACACGGCGATCACTGACCTGAAACGATGTCAACTTATTTAGTCAGCCGTTGCATATTATTAATAAACTGGGTCAGTTTATGTCCATTCTACCAACAGTAATACTCCCCCGTTGAAAAGAACCAAAAATATGCCAAAATTCCATCTAATTACAGAATAACACAGCAAAAAAATCAGGTTGAAATTTTTGTCAAAAAATACTGCACCTTTTTCTGCACGCATATCGAAAAGTTCAAGAGAAAATAACGTGAAAAGATGCACTTAAAGTCGAATTTTCACGTTTCTTATTAATGCGGCAGTACTATAGTGGGCCTTTTTCCACTGCAAAAATAATCAGTTAACTTCCATGAACATCAAAGACTGCAATCAGACCGCACTGTATTGTGAATCTTGTTCTGAATTTTATGTAATTGGTCATATGGGCCAGTGCATGAGATTTTGGTTATCACATCATCGAGCAGTGACTGGATACGCTAGCATGGGCATTTATATATAGAGGCATTTGTGCTAATGCAATAAGTACCAAAATCCCATGAGCTGGTTCATATTACTAGCAACAGCGATATGAACAGCAAAAACATTCTCCGACTGCAGCACAAATACTTTAACTGCGCAGTCATGTCTTTAATGATTTGACTCTCTGACTAGATTTATAGATAAGGTTTTATTGAAAGCATAAATTAGGCCAAGTAAAAAATATATGTGTTACAGGTAACCTCTTCATAGTAAAGTTTCCTGAAGAAACCTGTGGAGTTTTTCTTTTCCGAAATAAAATAATCAAAATAAGAGAGCAAGCATTTATGCTTTGATTTTGAATTAATGTTAATTGATTTTGAATCAAAGCTTTACATGCATATCAACTGCTTCTGGTTACATGACTTTTTTCCTGGTGATAAATACGGTTAAAGAACCTTGCTAAAACCAAGACATTGACTAAGCCAAGACATGGGACCTCTGGATCTCGAGTCAAGCACTTAACCATTGAGTCATTGCATTTCCTTCAGAGGTTTGAGCAAACAATGTAGATACAGAACCAACTGCTTTCGAAGGAATTACCTTTATACATTATTTTTATTTGGCCAATTTGATTCATTTTGTTAACAGCGAAATTTAACTAAAAACGGCGATACTGTTTCTTTTGCTGCATAGTCACATCTTGGATGATTGACTCAGCCGAGATTTATCTGTTAATGTTTAAGTGATAGAAATATTTCTCTTTTAACATCATTTTTCTGGGGATTACTTTAATATTTTTTGATTTTCATTTATACAGATGAAAGAAGGGTTTTTGTCCATTGCTTATTTCATGATCATCGTCATTTTTTTTCAAACATATGTTCAAAATGACTGCATGGGTGAAAGTTTTCAGGATTATTCCTGAATTCAGGACTTTGAGGCTGACTTTCCACAGAAAGTCAGCCTCAAAATACTGAATTAGGAAGATCATAATAGCTTCACTGATTTATTTTCAGCCTGTCGAAGGACAATTGACCATTTAAGCATGAAATTGTGAATATTTCGTGGGCATACTTCAAGTTTTAAGATTGGAGTTTTGAAAGTTCAGGATTTGGAAATTTTGAGCGTCCACCCATGTGACTGTTACAAACTAATAAAAACCCTGTCTCTGGTTTCTCTATGTCTTTTGACAGATTTTCTAAACAGTGTTACAGTAACTGTTCTAAAATTGAAAACACTTTTTTCTAATTTCAAAATAAATGTTGACTACCAGAGCTGAAAGTCACAAAATCCTTGTCTGAATAGCAAACAGGGTAGACCTGGTCTGATCTAGGTCTGTGTTTTTTGTCTAGACCATTTTGGCAGACAACTAGTGTTTGAAATTTTAGAACATTAACCATAATTGGGATTAAACTGCTCTATATAAATTTTGGAGCAGTGTGATTTTAGCCCTCACTGCTTGCATTCCCTTTCCTCGTTTTTTTGGAAATAGCCAGAGCATTATTTATGCGAATACTGAAAGTGCTGACCAGCCTACAGGTCCAGGCATATCCTGGATCACTTCTTAGTATACGTTTATTTTCTATAAAACTTTTGAGACTATGTTGGGAAGTACCCAGTAAGCTGAATAAGCTGGCCACTATTGGCCCACCAGCAATCGCCATTCAAATTGCATTTGGCTGGTGGGCTGATGGTGGCCCGAAAGGCGAAACTGAATGTTGGCCGAGTAGGATGGCTGCAAGAATTAGAAAGAGAAAGATTAGATTATGGAAACAAAGCGAGTAAAAACTAAGTAAAGTTGTATACCAAAGCTTACCTTCGATGCTGGCATGAGAAGTGTGTGTTGGGGACAATTAATCTCATCTTGACGGATAGATTCTCTCATCTTGTTTGATACGATAACGTCTTGATGAATGGTCCATTATTAGTTTTAGGGGTCCATAAAGTTTGATTTTTGTTTTGACAAACAGTGCAGACCCTGATGAAATGCTGCATTTCATCTCTGTCTGGGCTGTTTGCCAAAATACCGGTTACCAGTTGACCCCTTTCATTCTAGATACTGCTAAACAGGTACTTTGGCAAATGGTGAAAGACCCTTAAAATACAAAATGGACAGTTCTATACTTCTTGTATCAATATCCATCAGAATGAAAAGGATTAATAAGTCATCTGATAATTGTTGGAAGTATCATGATTGTTTTATGGATACATTTTACATTGTTTTGCCTGACATTGAATAGAATATGATTTTGGTAAAGCCTGCTGACATATGCACAGGTTTAGATAAGAAAAAAATTTGAGCGTAAAATTGTGAATATTTTCTTACCCATCAGTTTTAACAAATGTTTTTGGTGCTCAAAAGAACAGTCTCATATCGACAGTTCTTTTGAGTACCCACAACATATGTTTTGGCTGAGAAATAAGAAAATTAGTTTTTCGATACGCACTCTTAACTAAAGTCCTGATATGTGACTGCCTAGTGAATGACATAATCAACATTGGGACCACAACTTAGTGTGTTCTGGGACATTTCAATAAATTGTATATAGAAGCATATTACCAATACGTAATGTAGTTATGGACCAAACTTATATTTTTATATTGGATTTTTTACTTCTCTTTTTCCCTTTATTTCTTTAATTATGCATAATTGTAATTTTGATTGAACAGCCTGACAGACAGCGAAATATTTGAATTGAGAACTTTTATTTGAATAAGCAACTTAAATTTATGAATGGTAAAAGATTTCTTAGTAATTATCTATTGTTACACAGACAGCTTAATTTTCTTGATCTCTGTTACCAAAGCAACAGAGTGAAGTTTTTCTCAAGTTACCACAGCAACAAGTTGATTTTTTTCTCAGTTATGCATAGCAATAAGTTAATATTTCTCTCAAGCAAAAAAATCTTTTGAAAATTTGATAACTGTCTGGTTTTAGTTAATACATGGGTGAAAGTTTTCAGGATTATTCCTGAATTCAGGATTTTTAGGCTGACTTTCCACAGAAAGTCAGCCTCAAAATGCTGAAATAGGGAGATCATAACAGCTTCTCTGATTTGTTTCAGTCTGTTGAAGGGCATTTGACCATTTAAACTTTAAATTGTGAATATTTAGTGGCCATACTGCAAGTTTAAAGACTGGAGTTACGAAAGTTCAGGATTTTGGAAATTTTTCAACTTTCACCCATGTTAATAATGGACATAATGAAGGCCCTCTGCTCAGTAAGCAAGGCATTTGGTAATCACCCTAAAGTTTGATGGAATTTTCTGCCTTTGCAGACGAAAGGTGGGGAAAATTGACAAAATTTTTGATAAAAAAATAGATTAAAATAATGAAGTTTATTCTGCTATGTTAACACTTTTGAGCCAGAAAATCAAAATCAACATGCTTAAGACCGGCGCTTGCTTTTATGCTAAAACATACATTTTTTCCAAATACAAGTTTATCTTTAAATTCCAAATGTGAAAATTGCAGAGAGATAGACGGGCGCTTGCTTTTATGCTAAAACATACATTTTTTTGCAAATACAAGTTTACCTTTAAATTCAAAATACGGAAATTGCAGAGAGATAGAAAATTTTCAAAAAAATAAGTTCATAGGCCTAATTTGATGTTTTGCCATTGTTCATAGAAAAAAGGTTCATGCATGAGCAAGTAACTATAAATAAATTCACAAATTGGGGTTTTTGAGCAGCTTCTCAAAATCCCCGATTTGTGAATTTATAAATATGTAAGGTAAGCCATCTTTTCCTGAAAAAAATCAAGGATTTATCATTCAAAAACAGGAGTCCAAACCAGACGTGTAGACTGTCCTTCTAATGCACATATTCCATATTAAAGGTAAATACCAAATTTACAAAATCTTGTGTTAGCAACTTAACAATATTTTCCCACATTGAAGGGCAACTTTAGGAGTCCCTGTTTGTGATATGCTATGCAGCTCATCAGTGCTAAAATAATCATGTCCATGTCTGTCTGTTTTGTATCAATTACTGTTTTTCCTTGATTTTGAATCTCTCTATATTAATGTCTGTCTCATTAAAAGTTAATGTAATTAACTCCTCAATGGCCATTTAGGCCTACAGCATAACTTGATCAGTCAAATTTGGGGAATCTTTGTTGATTTGAGACTAATGCAAGGCTTGAAATTTTATGTATGCTAGCCGCCAATTAACATGAAATATCAAGTCTTATTGTGTTTCAGCGAGGTTTTGATTGATGTATTTTTTTCATTTGAGCAGCATCATGTAGAAACTTGTCATTGGGTGTATGTGTAATGTGCATGTTTATTTAGGGCTGTACTTGGGCAATACTGATTGGTTGAATAGGGAGCGCAGTGGCTCAGTGGTAGAGTGCTTGACTCAAGACCGAGAGGCCCCAGGTTCGAGCCTCACCGGCGTCACTGCGTTGTGGTCCTTGAGCAAGACACATTTATCCTGGCTTAGTACTGGTTCAACCCAGGAAGACCCGCCCCTGTTTAACTGGGAGATTGTTGATGGGACGTAAAGAATCAAATCAAACAAACAAATGATTGGTTGAATGAATGTTCAGCTCACACTGGCATCTCAACAGGAGACTGATATATTAGAGAATACTAGGTGAGTGTCTTTTGATATCAAGTTTACCAGGCAAGGCTTCAAGAATGCTTGTTGACATCGCGAGGCTTGCCGAGTGATTCAACATGCATTCTCGAAGCGGAGTCGGCATAATAATGGTTAAAAATCAATGCTGGTTTCTGCCTGTACCCACTTTCGCATTTTGAATAGGGTCTAAATTTTTTGTGTAATTTTCTTCAGTAATTCTGCAGCTCACACCTAAATGTAAGTCACAGATTTTTTAATTAAAAAGAAAGGGGGAAATACAACATGCCTCAGTGCACATACCTACCATGGCAGGATTTCTCAGTGCTCCGCTCATTTCTAGTCTTAGCGTTCTTTATTAGCCTGTAGTATTATTGCTTTCTGTTACTTTAATGTTGTGTGTTTCTGAAGATTGACATCTGAGTGTTGTACTGTCCCAGCATACAAAAACTATATTCTATATCATAACTAACAGCCATGCTTCTTAACGCTACAGAATATAAGATTCTATTGGCTTGCATTTAGACTCTGGGAAGCACAGACTTTGGTGATAATATTGTCATACATCAACTCTTTGCCTGCTAGCAGCAAAACTTGTCGTCTACTGGTAGCCTTTGCAAACAGTTCGGAACCAGATGAGGACCAACAGAATCGGTACTGATCTGGATTCATGCCATTTGACACTCTGCAAGTGTTTCTGAAAGAATTTTCTGTAAAGTTAAAAAGTCAGCAAATGACAAAAAAAAACAAAAAAAAAAAACAGGAAAAATTACCCAGCATGCAAAGGGTTAAAAAAAATGTATTGATATTTCTGTGTTTGGTGATGAGGCTGCTGTTTAAACGCATTATCAGCTGGAAGCTAATAATAGCGCGAGCTAAGGCGCGTATTTTTAGCCAAAGCTGACTAAGTTTTCTGGTATAAATCATGTGCAGTACCTTCCAGTGAGTACCAACAACATAATAATATTATGATTAATAAAAAATCAGTTTCTGTAGCCTTAAAATACATGGTTTAGAATATAGGACTTGAATGTGGGACCGACATGTTGTGAATCTGTCTCTTGATGCTGTAGTTTTTTAGAAAAATATGAGCCTGGAATTGAAACTATGGTACCTATCGCATATATGAGCAGCAAAGGCTTAGACCAGCCTGCCCATCCAAGCAGTCTTGTCAGAGGCCCCACTACACAAAGAGGGGATATAGTTGAAGATTCCGGGCCTAAATTTGAGCCTCTGGCCCAACTAGATAGATGGGCATGCATATTTTAAGAATGACTATATATCATATGCGATAAGTACTGTAATCTCATGAACTGGCTCATCTGTAGTGCTAATTGAAGCATCCTTGATGCTATTGACGCCTTCTGAGCAACTGATTATAGATAATGGAACCACTCCAAATGAAATGTTTCTATTTGTATCTTCTCGGTGGTTTAGGCATATATAATTCTATATTCTTTATAATTATTATAGCCCATCTCCAAACTCAATAACAGGTGGATCTGAACTTCACACCGGATAGGCGGCAATCAAAACAAAAATCGCTAAAAACAGTGTTTTTGATTGCCATTTGTTGCCAGTCTGGCAACAAATCACAATCGAAAACTTGGTTTCTAACTATTTTTGATCTACTTTGGTCGATAGCATTAACATTTTCGATTGCCGACTATCCAGTGTGAAATTTAGGATTTTGTTTTGCGTTGTTGCATAACTTTTGAACAATATTTTTTCTATCAGTGCAATTTGCAACATGTTTTGCCATATACTGTTATGACTAAAAGTATTGAGACCTGGATCTTTATCATATGTCAAGGTAAACAAACTTTTTGACTTTTCTGTTTATCTAAAGAAGTCTGCCCATGCTGAATTAGGCAGCTTAAAATAATAGCTTCTCTTGTTTATTTTCTTGCTAAAGACAAAAGATGATTAAAAAATTCGCAATATCTCAGAAATTTTGAAATTTCACACTTAAGTATAGCTACAGTCAGCTCAATATTGTAAGTTGCAATGGTATTTTGTTTGGTGCAGTGCTTTTCATTTATTCTTGGTTTTGTAATTTTTCTTACTGTTTTCTTTCTTATTAATTTTCATGTCCATTCTGTATGTTTGAGGTACAATTCTATTTTGTCATTGGGACCAAAACTTACATATACATCATAAATGTATAACCTATAACCTTGTTATTATTTTGTGTTAGAATTGTGTCTGTGTTGAGACCCAAACCATATGTACTAAAGATAAGCTTGTATCAGTTCTGTGTCGAATTATGTCTTTGTTGGGACCAAATTTACATAAAAATTTTAATTGTTCCACAGGTAAACTTGATTTGTAACAATTCACTGTTAGAATTGTGTCTTGTCTTGGGACCAAAGCTTACGTTGCAATATATATACTACTCCTCGAGGGCTCCGTATTCTACTGCTGAAAATTATACCAATTTTCAAAGTGCCAAAAATACTTTCGACTGATTTCATAGAATTAGCAAATAATAAAAAAAAACAATAGTAGCTACATAGAACAGCCTTTACAGCTTCATAGTCTATTTGAAATGTTGAGCTTTGATGCAGTACATTTTGTAAAATTTTGAACCTTTAACCATTAATTACCATGGGTAAAAGTTTTCATGATTGTGAGGCTGACTTTCCATAGAAAGTCAGCCTCACAATCCTGAAAACTCGAAGTACTGCATTACGCTTATCAAAACAGTTTGTCTGATTTTATTTTCAGATTATCTAAAGGCATTTAACCATCTAAAGTTACAATTATTTTTATAGGCAAACTGCAAGTTAAGATAGTATTGATTTTCTAAAGTTCAGAATTTTGAAATTTTCAGCACTCACTCAACCCTTCGTTACTGATTGAAGTTTTAGAGGAGAAGTGGCCTTTTTTGCGAGACACTTAAAGCTGCATAATCTGTAATTTTTGATCTTCTAATTTTAAAGATAATGTTTTTATTTTTCAAGAACCCAGTAAAAATACTCAAATTCAGGTAAACACTTTACCATTTTCGTAAATCTTAACAAGTTATCACTATCAAAACAACTGCATTTATGTTAAAATTCAACGGTCTAGAATTACTGGAGGGACGCAAATAATTACCAACAAGAGAAAAATACACCTATTTGATAAGAATTTTCACTTTTCCATGCAGTTTTCAGCTGTACTGAACATTTTTATTGTGAAAACATAGCTTAACTCTACTTTTACAAATGATTTAAAAAGAAAAGAAATTTTTTCGAAAAATGTTCACAGTTACAGAGTATGCAGCTTTAATTGTCGCCCCTTTGGAAAATTCCTTACCTTTGTATTTTTTATTTCATCATGTTATTTTCTTATTTTGCTTTCATAATACAAATTAAGTTAACAAAAAAAATTCAAGCAAAAATAATAAAAATAAAATGCTTAATTGGGCTTTGTAGTAGTACAGGCTGATCTGTGGATTTATTGTTTGTTGAAATACTAAATACATGTTTGCATGTTAGCTCTTTCCAACTCTGATTATGTTATTAGTACTATGCAATATATTTCATATATTTTGCTATAAATAAAGCTTCAATAATCTTTGATAGTTATGTCTTTATCTCCTCAGTTCATTAAGGAGCCAAGTGGCTCAGTGATAGAATGCTGGACAGAGCTTGAAGGGTCAGTGTCTCAACACTCACCGGAGGCACTGTGTTGTGTCCTTGAGCTAAACTTTGTTCTCTGCTTAGTACTGTCAACTAAGTAACTGTCTCGACTTAAAAATTGTTGAGACGTAAAGCACAAACTATAAGTCTCCAGTTCACAAAATTTGATCAGGCCTAGAAGTTATAAATCTTGAGTTCATTCTCAGACTCAAAATAAAGCACAAAGATTGGCTGCTTGCAGACACATGTCCGCAAGCAGCCAATCATTGCACTTTATTTTGAGTCTTGAGACTGTACTCAAGTTTTATAGCCTCGAGGCCAAGGCCTTAGCTGTTCACTTTGGGGAAATCCATGCACCTAAGATTAGGGAGCAAATACATAAAACTGGTTTTGCAGTCCAGTTACTATCCCACAAATAGTTTACGATGGTGACACAAGGTATTTATTGAAACTGATGTAATTTTCAATGACATTAAGATTTACTGACAATTTGAACTAGAATGAGCAGTCAATGGGGCGCCATCGCAAATCCCCACAATCAAGTTTATGACCCCCAGCAACCCCAAGTACCACCCCTGGGGCATGACCCAGGGGACAGAATAATAATTTCATTTGATATGCTCTTATATCTTATATTTATGAGAACACACACAAAGTTTGGAATATTAAATCTTCCAAAATGACTGTAATGAAAACCTTGTATATTTGACCTCACCCCAAGTTTACCAGTTTGAGCTTAGGGTGAAAATTTTACTTGTTTTCTGTTCCTCTCATCATCCCCGTCAACTTGATATACTACATGACCATGTTCGAAATTTTTTTTGACCCCCTGAGGACCCCAAGTCCCACCCCTGGGACATGACCCAGGCGTCAGAACAAAAATCCTGTTCGATAGGTTTTATATATTTTATTTGTGAGAACACACACGAAGCTTGGTATAAAAATTGTTGAAATTGACTTTGTTATTGTAATTTAATGATATTTGACCCCTCCCCAATGGTTTAGGAGGAGATAGCATAACGGATGGACAGACACACTGACAGAGGCGATAACAATATCCCCTCACCTGAGCAGGTGAGCTATTGTGATCTGTCTTCGTCTGTTTGTATTTTTTTTTCTTTCGGCAACATCTCCTGAACAACTGGTCCAAATTTTAAATAACTTCACATGAATGTTCCCCATAATGCCCTCTACCAAAATTGCATAAAGGGTTCCGCTCCGAACACAAGGGCCTGATAAGATCTTTTAAATAATTTCTCCTGAACCACTGGTCCTAATTCAAAATAATTTCACAGAATTTTTCCTCTTGATATCCTCTACTAAAATTGCACAAATGGTTTCACTCCCCTGAACAAAAGGGCCACCAGACCTCCAGATAAGAAATGTTTTTAAAAGATCTCCTGAACCACTGATCCAAATTCAAAATAATTTCACAGAATTGTTCCACATAATACCCTCTGCCAAAATTGCACAAATTGTTCCACTCAGCTTAAGAAAAGGGCAGCCAGAGCTCCAGATAAGAAATATCTTTAAACCACATCTGAACCACTGGTCCAAATTCAAAATAATTTCACAGAATTGTTTCTCATGATGCCTTCTACCAAAATTGCACAAATGGTCCCGCTCCACCGAACAAAGGGGCTGCCAGAGCTCTAGATAAGAAATGTCGTTTAATGACATTTCTTCCAGAGCCAATGGTTCAATTTCAAAATAATTTCACAGAATTGTTCCTGATGATGGCTTCTACCAAATAAATGTCTTTAAATGACATCTGAACCAATTGTTCAAATTTAAAATTATTTCACAGAAATGTTCCTCATGATGCCCTCTACCAAAATTGCACAAATGGTTTTGCTCCGCGGAAAAGGGGGTTGGCAGAGCTCTAGATAAGAGATATCTTCAAATGAAATCTGAACCACTGGTCTAAAATCAAAATAATTACACAGAAATGGTCCTCATGTTGATCTCTACCAAAATTGATCAGAAGGTTCAGTTTGGCTGAACAACATGGCTACCAAAGCTAAAAAAGAAATATCTTTAAATCATATATCTCCTTAGCCACATTCCAATACATCATCTGCTCATTAGCCAGGGCTTAGGTGAGCGATCCAGGGCCCTATGGCTATCTTGTTTATAAAGTGTAGGGATAAACTATTATTTATCAAAACAATATGACCTCACAGTCAGAATCTCCTTGGGTGAAATTGATTTGAAAATGGGAGTATACAAGAACACCTAAAACAAGTAAAATTAGGCACTCCAGAGTAAGTCAAGTGATAACAGCATTTAAGTTATGTCATTAACATAACACTATGCATAACGCTATAAAGTTTTATACAAGAGTTGCTGGCTGGCTGTTGCTAATGCATTTGGTAAGGACAACAAGGGGTTTGGGTGTAAGATTGTATGACATTTTTGTATTGTATTGTATATTTTTGATTGATATAAAAGAGAGTAGAGACATCATGTGTAGACAAACCTTTAGATTCCATTTTATTAAGAATCTCACCTGAAATTTTAACAGACCAAATGAGGCAAGTCAAAAGTATAGACAACTCAATAGTAGTACATGAACTAGAATTAGCAATAAAATGCAATTTAGATGGCCTTTTATGAAGTTTAGGTAACCAGTATAACGTAGGAAGCTTGCAAAAACTTAGCAACCATATGGCATAGATGCCTAGCAATGGCGGACCTCTCGTAAAGCAACTTATGCTCGTAATTTTAGCAGTGCTAACTCCAAATCCGCAACAAATGGAACACAATTAGCATCCATTGTAATACCCACAATTTGTCTTTCCTTTTAGCTCACCAGAGGTAAGCTATTGTGATCAGTCTTCAGACATCGTTCTTGGGGCGTGAGCTTTTTCTTTAAACTTAATTACTGGTCAAAGTTTAAAATAATTTCACAAGAATGTTCCCCATAATGCCCTTAAACAAAATTGCATTATTGGTCCTGCTCCTCCGAACAAAATGGCCACAAGAGCATAAAGATTAGGAAATCTTTAAGCTTAGAAAACCATCAAGCGATACCTGAACCACTGGTCCAAAATTTAAATAATTTCACATGAATATTCAACCATAATGCCATCTACCGAAATTGCACAAACTGTTCCACTCTGCCAAACAAAAAAGCAACCAGAGTCAAAAATAAGATTTTTAAAGAAAATATTTTAACAACATCTGAAACTCAAATCAGGGCTTCTGGTTCTCTGGTGACTTTCAAAAAAAATCTTAAGCATTGTTTAACTCTTAATCAAAGAGATAATATCTGGTTTACTTCAATATGTAATAGCATAGTATTCAGTGATATCCAGAGACCCTAACTATTACTGGACTCCAAACTCTTATTTATGTTTAAAATGCAGCTATTTTATACGTTTCAAACATTGCAAAGTTTTATGCGCTCGTTCTATAATGTTTACTTGGTCTTAACAGTATGCTATGGTGTAAGTCACTTTTTAGTTTGTTTTAGTATCATTCACTGTGATGCTAATTGTTTAAATCCATCGGTATCTGATAGTCTGTGTTGTATATATACTGCTCAACAAAAGTTTAGCACGGATTTCAATACGATGTCCCACTTTGAATGAACATGAACCATTTTATTTAATGTAATTAACATGTATGGGGATCTTGAAATTTACGTTTTTTGTGTCCGCCAGGCAAAAGGTAATCTTGTTAGGCGTCAGTAGATCGACGTTTAATTTGATGTCATGGGCATACAAAGGATACACGTCTACATCTGAAATTAAAATTTTTGATTCTAGAGTAAAGCCAAAGGTTCATAATGATGAAAAACGTTAAAAACGACAAAGTTTAATACCCGTTTATGCCACGTTTTACCGTTCCATTATGACGTTAAAATAGCATTTTTACACTTCTTGACGTTTCAGCGACCTTAATCAAGAGATCTAGCAATCTGTTTGATGTTAGATTGGCACAAGCACTCGAAACATGTCTGTTAGTGGTCATTTGAAAATGTCTTCTTCAGATAGCGTTATCGCCTTATTTTAGCCTCAACTTCAGATTAACGTCACATTTTATGAATTATAGAGAATGAGACAAAATTTTATAAACTTGTCTTTCCTTAAACTGTCTCTCTTTTGGAATCCTCTTAAACACGAAGACCGTTTCAATTAAGCATGCATACACAGCGAAAACAGTACTGTTTTTGACTTGTTAACGTCATTATAACAACGACGTTAGTTGTTTTTAAGACTCAACGTTTGCTACTTTTGCTCAATGGAGACGACCTTTATCTTTTTTTCAGAATGGCCAATTCGACCAAGCTGGAAAACAAAAGACTTTACAAATCGATGCTGCATCAATTTTGTATTGCCATTAATGGAGTTGAAACACGTTTTTGACCCCTCTCGTGTTTAGAGCAACGGATGATGCAGTAGAAATTCAATTACAGTAAACCAATTGCTTCCTCAACATTATCACATACTAAACCATCATTTCAGCAGATATTTTATAACTTTAAACCATTTGCTCAAATAAAAATTACTTTTTATTTATCAGTGCTAAACTTTTGTTGAGCAGTATATGTTTTATTGTTTAGTTATATGTTGCAGAGGGCCACAAGGTAGAAAAGTTATCTAAGATAATTGTGTCACCCTCTAAAAAATTGTAAATAATCCAAATTTTAAAATAATTGCACATGGATGATCCCCATTATGCCTGCTGCCAAAATTGCAAAACAATCCGCTCTATCTAATTAAATGACTGCCATATTAGTGTAGGCCGCTGTGTCGAAATTTGGGCTCCCGTGGGAATTTTTGGGTAAAAGTGTTTCATATCGATTTTCGTCTGGAGAAATATGTCCCATTTAAGGAAAAAGATGTTTCCAATTTTTTCTTCCAGTATTAACGTCACAGTGACGTCACAAAGTGATGTACCGTCTTTTCACATGAATCAAACAACTTTTATCAGCTAGTGCCATATACACACAAAATCATCACATTTTAGTGTTGTTTATTGCGTTAAAGTGGTTAAAAGTCTATAGGAGGACCAAAATGAAAATTTGATTCAACATGGACTTCAATTTTAGGCCAAATTGACGTCGGTTTGATGTCAGTATGCAGGAAATAAACATATTGTGTACAGAAATATAATTCAGGAAAACTGTGTGTGCCTTGCGATTAAAATCAAATGTTAGCATAAATTAATATTTCTGGCGATGCGTTTTGTAACATATTAGATCTCTGGCGGCTGTAGACTTTGGCTGTTACAGCATATTGACTACGTTACCCCTCACATTTTAAATCAAATATAATGTATAAAAGGATGTTAAGGTAGTACCTGAATATTCAAACAAGCTAAACTTTCATGTAATATACAATAACATTTTATTCCCTACATATATTTATGTTTATGAAAGTTATTAGGGCCCATTGTGTCACTTATGTTACATTTAAACTACCCCCTGTAAAACCATTGAAATGTTGTTAATAGGTTCATTCAATAAGCTTCTCATTTAACATTCATGTTTTAAATACATATTCCAAATGACACAAATGACAAGTAATGGTCCATTTTATAACTGCAAGCAGCTGGTTTTTAGCACACAAAAAAACTTTAAGAGTTACAAACTACATAATATTAAAACCCTGAATAACATGTTAAATGTAAGAATATTTTCATTCTAAAAGTTAGCATGTAATGTTATATGAAGACCTTTAAACACCATATTTGAGCTTTATATTGAAATTCAAAAGTGAAAGGCTGTACTCAACATAGTTTCTGGTGTAAACTACCATTTTGTTATTTGTGTGACAATATGTAACGTATATTACATAAACCGATAAGCCTATCATATACAATAGTTCATGTACATATTGCGGCCCCAATTTACATAAGCAATTGCACAAAATGCTAAATTTGATGGCTCGCCTTAAGGTTTCTGTTGCTGGACATGTATTCTATTTTTCTTTTTTTTTCTGCTCCCAACTTACTGTTGTGTTTTCATCGTTTTTTCCGCTAGATGTAAATCTTATTTCGAGTTGATACCCCATAGAAGAGTTTATGCCGAAGTATATCAACCTGATATACTGGACACAACCTTAACATGGGGAACAGTTATATACATTACATTGTCTCTTACTTTGTGCAAATCTCTTACTTTTTGCTATATTTCTCGACTGACAACCGCCCTGAATATTCTTTGTATATTTCCTCATATGTCATCTTATGACCTGAGTGAAAAATAAAGCTATTTGTTGTTGTTGTTGTTGTACAACCCTCACTACTGTATATACATTCCTTAATTCCTTATATTATACACCATATTTTATTTTATATCATTTCAAAAAAAA
Organism: Loripinus fragilis; assembly: GCA_964019695.1. NCBI lineage: Eukaryota > Metazoa > Mollusca > Bivalvia > Lucinida > Lucinidae > Loripinus > Loripinus fragilis. The sequence goes on from OZ026521.1 coordinate 31,891,290, forward strand.
TAGTAACTATGATCAGGAAATACAATCACACACTGTAAACCAACCTACGGCACTGTGAGGAAGGGCCACAGAACACTAATAGTCACAAGACATCAGACAAATTTTAAGTCAAGCAACCATCTCTCTCTTTCCCATCAATTTGTGATTGCAACACTAGAAGGACATAAAGTGCTGAGTAACAAAAAGGGACCAAACACACACAACAACACAAACAATGGGAGCAACAATAAATAATGAATCGTCAACAACGGAACCACCGCCTTAGAATGGACAGCTGCTAAGCCACTGGGGGCGGGGGGCTTAAATGCACATTCTTCCGAGATCCTGTTGTTGTTTAAACACAACAACTGTTTAGCTGGCATGGAAAAAACTGATTGTTTTTGTTATAGATATCCAGATTCCAGTTTGTCTGAGAAAAAAGACTTTTTAATTCGTATTAAGTTCGGTTACAAAATAGTATATCTTTTAACTTTTTTATATCTACAATAATGATATGCCCGAAATAATATATTTTGATACTTATTAGCAATTCTAACACACCTCGCCTGTAGAGTCAATGCTAACAAAGTGTGATATATCAAACAATAATTCACAGTTACGAAAGCACGAGGAAAGTACGTGCTAGATAACGTCATTTGTTACTGTAAAATGACGTCATTCATGGTGTAAGACGGTGTTACGTCGTTTTTACGCTTGAAAAACGTTACTTATGCACGTAAACAAATGCGACGTAGTCTAAGTATTGGCGGGAGTTCTTCAGTGCAATGGCGGATAGTTGGAAGAAGCTGAAGACTTCAAATGTGTTTTCGTCGTTTATTGTGTGTTAGAATCGAAATAGATCAGCCTTAGTGGGTGAATGGTTGAGTAATAATTCACTGTTTGTCGGTCAGTTGTACGAAGATAAATCACTTGCGCTGCGCGCTCGTGATTTGATCTTCTTTACAACTGACCTCCAAACAGTGAATTATTGTACAACAATTCACTGCTAGAGCTGATCTATTTCTTAAATAGAATGGTAGAGAAATCAAAGTTTAATTGAAATAATTCTTATCAGTTACTCAAAAACAATCATTTTTGTAACTTTTTCAACTTAAGTTGTTCAAATAATGGATAAACATATTCAAGTACGTTTTCATGATAAGGTTAAATTCCATGTATATTAAGGTTAATTTACCATAAAATAATACTAAATGTTTTTAGAGAGGTAGTCAGATCTTATGCGTTATAACTGTCTCTGATCAGTTATAGTTTAAGGAGACTGCAACCAAATCAATTTGTATCCTGGCTTCTAGTTGCATATGCAGATGGCGAGGCATTACTTAAGCTTTTAAATTAATTTAAGTTTACATTCAGCATATCTCTGTTGTTCAATTAACGAAGCTGTCAATCACGTCAACTTTGTACTTCTAACCACATGCTCAATCAACAATGGGAAAATTAGTTATAGTGGTGAGTTTTACTCTGTGGCAATGACCACATCCAAGGAAACATGTCATTTGTTACTTCAATACCAATTTAAATAAAAAAAAACCTTTATCAGCCAAAATTATTTCCAGCCAAATTTGACCAGGTGACATTAAACACTGTTCTGATAGAAAAATGAAATATTTAACAAGAAAGTGCAGTCATGAGATCTGACTTAATTTTAGCAATGCATACTTATATACCTGAACATACTGTGACTTTGGCAAAATATTACAGGAACCGTATAAACATGGTAAAGGGAATAATAACAAAGAATTATATGTGTATTGAAGTTTAGAATAAGTTGTAATCTCGCCAGGATATAGATTCAAAGAAACATGCAAAAATGTCAACTCCTCCAGCAAAACAACATTAAGAGGACAATCTACTCAGTATTATACTGACGCCAATGATAGACTTACTTGCAAAGTACTAAAATCAAATGAGCTTGTTCCTTCTAGTTTTTGTTAGTACACTTAATTTATTTTGTTTTATTGGAATATATGCAAGAATTAATTGGATGTATTTCTGTATCAATAATGTTCACATTTGGTTGACTTAATATCAAAATGATATTATCTGCAACAGAATTCAATTGCAAGGCTAAATCTAATTGATAGATTAATGTAAAACAAATTAATCAATAATTTATTTGAGTCCATGAATTTAGCAATGGCTGTTATATACGTATTATATATTGCAATGTCAGGGAGCTATTCTGGGTGATAAACCTATTTCTTTCAAATGTATGGCTATAATGAACCATAAAGAACTAATTTTGTTCTGTTTCAATGCATCACACAAGTTTAGACCCAGCCAGAATAGATGGAGATAAGTGTAATACTCTCCTTAAAATTATCTTGTTATAAATGGGATTCTGACCTCACCAAGCTAGACATCCTTCAGATATAAAGCGATTATAACCATAGGAATAGGCTTGACGTGTGTCATATGTGGGTTGAAAGTGGTTAAGTTTTAAAAAAACACTTCAGTTTATTTTTTCAAAAGACAATGATAAATGCCTCAATTTTCACTTACGTTTGAAATAACTTACAATGTTAACGAATTGTGGTTAAGTTTTTGTCTTTGAATGGCATCAATATAGTTGGTGTAATCACTGGCTGACTTACACAATGTGTGATACATCTTGCTAACTTAAAGCTACTTCATGCTAAATTGTATTGTGTCATCTAAAATGAGGAGAAGTGAGAGACAAAAATCGTGTTTTCATATATCATTAAATGTATAAAAAGAAGCAAATACATGAGTGTCAGTGAGATAAAAGATATCATGTAAGCATTAAAACATTTGATCAAATACACAGACTTGATATGATGACGCTTTATGTGATTTAGGCTCAAATTTCTTCCCACAATCATCAATGCTTTGTTGGTATTTTCAGTTAATTGCAGTTAAATTGCAATAAATAAACCACTAGCAGTTCTGTTTTTGCTTTAACATAATGTATTTTTAAAAAAGTAAAGTGCATAACAGTAATAACAGGTCCTTTAATTGGATACAACCATACTGCTAATAATTTGAATACAATTTAAATATCATATTGTCACGTAAGAATAAGGAACAATTTGATTAGATTTCTTGCTATTTCAGGGTAACAAAGAAAATTTTGCTATTGCAAGGTAACGCTGTAACCGCTAAAGAGTTAACATACAAGATTCTGTGGCTTTTATATTTTAGTTTTAGAAAATTATAGTGTAAAAAAACACTTGGAGGTCTTTCGGCAGCCCACTGTTTAGTGATAGTACTGCTTAAGTAGTAATACATTTGAAGTAAGTATCATATATAACTGTTATAACATAGGAGTCTATTGTTTAAACGCATACTGGTTGTTTGTTGCTTTTGATAAATATGTTTAAGGCAATCAGCAAGTCGATAAATAAGAATTAGGTATAACTTTGATAATATGATTTGAAATTACAATATGGTAACGCAGCTTACATAGCTGTTACAAGTCAGAGCGCTAATCTGTGTCATTTTGCATCTTATATAATGTATTTTCAGAAAGTCATAGTGTACAGTATCCCAGCAGTGGAAAAGAAGGGTCTATTAGCATATTGTGATCTAATGTCATTTGAGCTTTCACTATAACAGACTTTTCATTTTGATACCGACGTCATTTTCTCTTGTACTGACATCATTCTAAAGGTAATGTAACATCTGCGTTAGGGTCTATGCTCCAAATACAATATTTCGCCAGTAATTTTTACCATAACTGATCAAACAGTACATGTTTATGTAAACTGGAATTCATAGTACTCAATTTTCAAACCCTAAATAAGTCTAAAATTGGTACATCACTGTGTGACGTCACCATGACGTAAAACAGCAAGAAAAAAATGGAAACATCTTTTTTCTTAAACACGATACATTTTTCTACAAGAAAATGTATGTTTGACACTTTTACCCAAAAATGCACACGGGATTACACAGCGGCCTACACGTCATTTTTCTTATGTTGACGTCATTTTGACGTTAATGTAGCCTGTATATAATTCTGAATTAGTGCTTATTTTCTGTTAACAACATGTTGACAGTAATATTATCACAGCTGATCAAATAGTATAGGTTTTTTTTCTCGCTGGTATTTATAGTATTTATAGTTTTTATAGTTTTTTTTCTCGCTGGAATTTATAGATTTTCAAGCCTTAAATAAGCCGAAAATGGGTATGTCACTTCGTGACGTCACCGTGACGTTAAAACGGCAAGAAAAAATTGGAAACATCTTTTTTCTTAAACAGAATACATTTCTCTACAAGAAAATATATGTTTGACACTTTTACCCAAAAATTCCCACGGGATTACACAGCGGCCTACACAATATCTAAAAATAGAAATATATAATTAAATGACATCTTAACCACTGGTCCCAATAGAAAATAATTTCACAGAAATGTTCCCAAACTTACACAAATAGCCACACTCGCCCAATAAAACGACTACCAAAGCTGTAGATAAGAATTATCTTAAAATGACCTGAACCACTGGTCCAAATTCAAAATAATTTCACAGAAATGTTCCTTATAATGCATTATACCGTTTGCTCTCAATCGAATTTAAGGTGTTGTCTCACGTTTGTCATTATAAAGCAGATGAGATTATTTAGCCTAAGTTTGAAAATTTATGCAATATTTAAATAAAATTGAGGGATGTGACGTAAATTCGACGTAAAAATCGTGGCGTTTTCAGACATTGAAATATTATTTTGAATCAAACTCGCATACACTGCATACACCGAACTAAAAAGAAAATTGACTTTAATTGATTAAAAAAGTATACGTCTTTTTCTTGAGTGTTGTGTTATCGGATTGTGTAAGGGATACGACGTAAACCACGTTGGTTAAGCCGTCGTCAAAGCTCATACTAATGATTAGCCATATATTTTCTCTGTGATGATGCATTGCGTAAGATTGAAGGCTCCATGAGAGCTAAACTTTTGTGTTTAGCAAAAAACAGAATCTAAGACGAAAATGCAGTGACTTAGGCTGCTGTCCGTTCAAAGGCGGTGGTTCTGTTGTTGTCGTTTCATTCTTTCTTGTTGCTCCAATTGTATGTGGTGGTTTTGTGCTTGTTTTGTTATGCAGTAGTTAGTGTCCTTTCTGGTTTGCAATCGGTTTTGATGAGGAAAAGAAAGCTGAATGCTTTACTTTAATTGTCTTCCTGATGTCTTATGACTGATAGTGGTTTGTGACTCTTCCTCGCGGTGCCGTGGGTTGGTCTGCATTGCGTGATTTTGGTATTTGCTGGTCATACTCATTTATTTTTTGCACACTAAAAGATAAACGAATCGAACACTTCGTTAGGTACGTTTTAATTCTATGCATGCTGATCAGGTTTGCATCCAGAGACTTGATCTGACTCCAAAAAATGTGCAAAGGATATCGGAATGCGATAAATTGGCCACTAGCAGGAAAAGAGTTAAAAAAAGTGATTTCGTGAAGAAACAGTGATAGGTCAATGTAATAAGCCAGAAATACCCAGGGCGTCGCAGCCGAGACCACTGTGTGTGTGTGTGTGGGGGGGGGGGGGGGTAAATATATTTTATTCATCGGGTAAACTCTTCGGCCTAGACTCTGCGGTTGGTTAACACAAACAATGCATGCTGTTTAGCTCTTTACTTATCATGAGAATGCATTATCACAGAGAAACAATAATATCAAATTAATATACACATGCAGTATGATGTGAAAATAAAAACAGACACAATCAGAACTAAAAAAAATCCTAATTGAGCTGTGAATTAACCAAGGCAAAGACAAACACCAGGCACCAACCAACCTGTGAACGTTTTAGTTCAGGATCGTCATTCAGTCTGAGGCTGGTCCACCGTCGTGCAATTAAAGAGGAAACCATGTAGGTAGATTTGACAGTAACCGATTAAAAAATCCATTCATGTTTGGTATCTAGGGTTATGACACAAGTTGCGTTCGAATTATTTTGTGACTCATTATACGTGTGTTGTATACTGGAAAATGAAATAGCCTACTTAACTTTATACCGTTTGAAAAGTGTGAAGAACATTATTTTGTAAAATTTGGATGAGTAGACATTATTGATCAATATGGCACCGTCTATTTAAAAGTTTAATCTGGAAAACACTTTAGAGTACTATCGATACATAGTGGTTGGTACTCAGCTCCCATTCATTGATTCTTTGTGCTGGTTCTTCGCAACGTTTACAGATTAAAATGGCCCGGCGTGTGTTGATAACAGGGGCATCGGGGATGCTGGGCCGGGCGTTGTATCGTGAATTCCGACGGTCGGGAGACTGGGAGGTGCTAGGGTTAGCTTTCTCCCGTGCAGGAGGTGAACTAAAAGCTGTTAACTTGAAAGACAGAGACGCAGTAAACAAAGTAGTAGCGGAGTTTAAGGTAGGTGGAACCAAATTTTAATGGTTTGAACTTGTTTTAAGGTAGATAATAGCAAATTCTAAACGCTGAACTCGAGATACCGTAGTCGACATAATACACGCAAAAAATAGATCCGTCAGTACAGAAAACGGTGTAGACCCAGACAATGTCATACTGATCAGAATACATCATGAATCCACAACGATTATAAACTTCCACCAACAGACTGACTGAAAACGTGAAATCCATGCACATAAAGTACCCAATGTGCATTTACTGGAGCATTTGCGGTTATTAAGTTGAATATGATACGTGGCTTAGTTTCCATCTCTCTGTGATAATAAATGAAATTGCCTCTACTATATACCGATGCTTAAGGTCAGAAGGTCCTCAGAAACAAGTAATTAAAATAAATACTATATTAACAATTTGTCCAGCTGCAAATTCGAAGCCTCTAATTCTTATATTTTTAAGATGGCGAAATAGCAGTGGGAAGTATAATACAATAACTGCCTACTTTGTGGTATCATAGAAAGCCATTCTTCACCGATTATTACATGTTTTACTTAAATAGTAACAAAATGCTTAGTAACCCAGGCTGATACTGCTCGTGATTCCAAACCCTTTACAGCCGGCTCACGTGAACCCATATCGGCCCTTGCATGAACCCATATCGGCACTCGCATGCACCATCAGTGTCATAATGACGTCATTCTCGTCGTCGTGACGTAAAGACTCGCGCGTAAACATGTAATAAAAGTTTAAAACAAGGCATATCAGCCCGGCACTCCTTATATGCCCCTTGGGCAAATACAGAGACACCAGAACTATATGCCTGGTAACGCGGTGGTGGCCATGTATTAATTTCTAAATCCAGACCCTCGTTTGGTACGGTTGCTATTTTACTTCCTTGGGATGATCGTGATTTGGTTGGGAATATGAGAGATCTTGTCTTTTAATTTAGTTTATTTTTTAATTACTGTTTTATTTAGTACTCTTGTCATTATCGCTTAAATTGACATAAATATGATATTGACATTATTTTAGCCAACTATAATAATACACAGTGCTGCAGAGAAAAGACCAGATGTTGTAGAAACACAAGCAGAAGCTACAAGACAGTTGAACATCGATGCTACACAATATCTCTGTGAAGCTGGAGGTATAGTACATGGGTTGGTAAAGAGCTACTTTGAAACATTACTTTTAAGTTTAAAATCATTATTATTTGATATAAAAACGAAATTATCAACTAACACTTTCAAAATTAAACAGAAAGTTGCTACCAAGTCTTATTATAACTTGGGCCTTTCAGAGTGTTTTGTTTTTTTGAAAGGTTGACCGCCAGTCACCAGACATCTTAGATTGATACGGACAGGGTCAAACAAGAAATGGAAGCATGTCACTTCTTTTTTACTGATAAACAGTAAAAAGTAAGTGCGTATGACCAGGAAATGTCAAAATCACAGTCTGCAGACCAACCCATGGTACATGAAGAAGAGATACAGAACACAGACATCCATAACACAATCAAAGATAAACAAAATACATATATATTTTTTCTTCAACTCTATGCAGGTGAATATTAATTAACCCATTACCTCATAAAACACCTTTAACACATTTGCAAACAGAGCAGACCCAGATCAGGCAGCTATTGTAATAGGTGCCTGACCAGGGTCTACTCTAGATGCTTGCAGAAATATGTTTAGATATGATCCTACATTAGTGTACCTGACAAGTAATTTCTTTGTTCTGTGAAGAAGCATGAAAGCTTATTAATCGAATAATTCATAGTGGATGCAGCTTTGAACGAATATTCATGAAGGAAAGTACTCCATGCATGCACTCTTACTGCAAAAAAGCCAATATGTTGCAAAAATGAAGAATATTATAGTCTGCAAAATACCATTTTTTTCTATCAACAGCCTCTGTAGGTGCATGGGTACTATTTATCAGTACAGATTATATATTTGATGGGACAAAGCCACCTTACAAGGTTACAGATGAGCCAAATCCACTCAATAAATATGGTGTGAGTAAACTGGAGGGCGAGAAGGTCACCTTGCAAGTCAGTGAAGGTAAGACAATTGCTTTATTGTATAATTATAAATATCAAAATATTTAATAATGGGCGATAAAAACCTTGTTTTGTTTCTGGCTCAATGTCATTTTTAAAAGTTGTTCAACGAGTTTTAATTCATGCAGAATTCAGGATGCCATGGTAGTCAAAAGGGGAAAAAGATTTGGAAGAAACGGTTCTTGGATGACCCTCTGAACAAACTTTTTCATTTGTTTTTGATCTTTTGAAAAACATGGCCACCAGAGGACAGAGTTTGTTTTTTCATATAGATGTACAAGGAAAATTAAAAAAAAATCTTCTCAAATTTTACTAGTTGGAATCGAATATAATTTGGCACAAATGGTCTTTAGGTGACTGACTACCAAAGTTGTTAAAACATTTGATCCATGAAAATCATGGTCAGCAGGGCCCAGGTTAATTAGCATGCACATAAATAGAGAATACTAGGCGAGTGTCTTTTGATATCAGTTTACAAGGCAAGGCTTTGAGAAAGCTTGTTGACATCGTGAGGCTTGCAGAGCGATTCATCATGTGTTTTCAAAGCCGAGCCTAGTAAACTTGATATCACAAGACGCGAACCTGGTATTCTATTTATCAGTTTACCCACTGTTTCACACTTCAAACTAGCGATTATGACGTAATTTTCGATTTTTGTGTTGATTCAGCGTCATTAGCGACGTCATTCAAAAAGTGCAACGTCCTCATGACCTGATAAAGGAACATGCCATGAGATAGACACCGTTTATCAGGCAACGTGCAACAATGCAGTATATATGAGAGGTAACTGATAAAGGACAAACTCAAACCCTACTGGCCTGATTTTAATATAGTTTAGTCCCAACATCTGGTAGCCATATTTTCCAATTGATTAAAAAATGAACATGTTTCATGATAGTTTGCTAAATTAATTTGATTGTTTCTCCATGATGATATATTGCACAAGTAAGGAAAGTAAGGAAGAATGCAAAGATCAGGATACAATCGAGTACCACACCTGACCCAGGGCACCGTACGGGAAAGTGACAAAAACACAAGAAAGCATCACATGCACGAGAGCCAAGAGGTCAGCCATTTCCCAACAGGTGACCACACGCATGCAAGAAACAGTGGGAGTCTGTAATTGTTCTATGTATTGTTGTACGTTACTTTATGTCCATTCTAGTATTGCAATCATCTTGAAGGGGAAGAGAGAGCTGATTGCTTTGCTTAATTTGTCTTCCTGGTGTCTCGTGGTGGTTGAGCGGCTCTTCCTCGCGGTGCCATGGGGTGGTCTGCAGTTTGTAATTGTGGTATTTCCTGATCATACTCACTTACTATTTATGACAGCATGGCAAAGACAAACACAAATAACAAAAAAAGCCTCCATGCGAGCTTAACAACTTTTATTTTAACAACAACACATTCTAGGGCAAATATTTGGTTAGTAAAATGCACTTAAACCCCTGGTGGCCTAGGCTGATGTCCTTTTGACGGTGATGTGCTTTATTTTTAGTTGTTGTACCATTGTTTGTTGTAGCTCACATCATATGTGGTTAATGTATTTGGTCCTTGTTTTGTAGTGTTCTACCAAAATGTAAGTGAGTATGATCAGGCAATGTCACAATCTAAATATGCAGACCAACCCAGGGGCCAGTGAGGAAGATTCACAGAAAACAGACAGCCAAAATGTAAGTTAAGGACACCAAGCAGCCACCTTGAGTTAGTTTTCCATACATATTTGAGGGTTGTATATGAGGATATGCAATTTTCCATATCATAAGTAAATTTCACTTAATATCCCATTTCCCAAAATTAATTTGTCCAGTATGATGCAGTATCCCAAAATTAATTTTGTCCAGGAACCCAGAATAAGCTTCAATACTCTGCAAAGTAAGGAAGTATGCAACCCAGGACATCATTTTGGAAAGTGACAAAACACAAAAACATCACATACAAGAGAGCTGAGAGGTCGGTCCTTTCCCAGCAGGTGACCAGAAGGCTGCAAGGAACAGACAGCATGACAGACATGAAACACAAATAACACAAAGGATTCACAAAGAAGCACCGCCTTGGAATGGTCAGTAGAATCATTTACTGGAGGGCTTATTTTGCATAAGTTTTAACCAACCTTTTTATTGCTTATTGGTAGGCTGAACCTGATAATGTCCAACATTTGCCTTCTTATGCTTGATTCTTTAGGTGGCACAGAACTTAAATATCAATAGTTAAGATTAAACAGACAAATCTAAGTTCTTCCTACAGTCGTAAATTACACACCTTCCATGTTTTATTTTGCCAGATAATGGGATTCTTAGGCTACCTATACTATATTCTGAAGTCAAGTTTCTTGAAGAATGTGCCATAACCATCTTATTTAGGGGTGTGAATGACACGTCAAAGACATGTGTCATGTCAGACTATGAAAGACGATTTCCCACTTACTGTGAAGATGTTGCTGTTGTTGTTCGTGAACTGTCAGAAAAGAGATTGCAGGTGGGTAGAATGTAAACAAAAGCCTAAAATTCTTAGATGTTTTCACGGCTTTAAAATACAACTGATTTTCAAATGCAATTAACATGTTTCTCATATTTCAAAATGAAAACGTTTACACTTATGTTGAATTAAAATTTTCTGCTCAAAAAGTGCCTTTGTTACCTCACCGGAGCAGTGTTCAGGGAGAGCTGCTTGACTACCTCCAGCATTGGTATTAGTGTCCCATCCACAAATATTAATGTTCTTGAATTAAAGGTATAAGACCTCAGTATTTTAAACACAGTAAGTGCGTTTGATCAGGAAATACCACAATCACACGCTGCAGTCCAGCCCACTGCACCGTGAGGAAAAACCACAGAACACTAACATTTACAATAATGAGGAAGACAATTCAAGCAAAGCAACCAGCTTTCTCATCCTCATCAAGATGATTGCAAAACTAGAAAGGACACAAAGTAATGCATAACAAAACAAAGATCAAACTCAGAACCCACAAAACAAGAATCAACAACAACAGACATATCTTCAGAGAAAGAAAAATAATTTTATTTAGAAATAAAAACCTGTGACCCCTTGATATTTACAATGGACATTCCAGAGTTTATAGTTTCAAACCAGGAAGAATCCATAAGTGCATAAATGGTTTAAATACCAATGGCTGTTAAATTGAGTTTGCTGTCAGGACCAGTTGTGGTATTTGATACGATAGATGAAATAGCATGACACGGCGCAAACAATTTTTTATAAGGGTAAGAGTTTCAAGCAGCATAAGGATATAATTTCTATGAGATGGAGCCTGTGTTTCTCTTTCATTTGATAATTTTTTTATTACAATCGATCATCAATTCAAACCTCCTGACAGATTACTTTTTATGATTGATTATGAAAATCCAATAGTTTAACAACAATAATAATTAGCTATCAGTAAACCCATTGACACCCTTTAAATATGTATGTTTCTTTCAATTGAAATAGCAAATGAAACTCTCATATGCATTTTAAAAGGTGTATTGGATTAAACATATTAATTCATAATAACATTTACATAGTAATATACAAATATACATTTTACAATATAATACTGATGGGATTCAGAAAAAAGTCAGAACTTATACGAACAAAGGTGTATTGTATAAACAGTGTGTTTGTTCCATATTTTGGTATATATTGCTTTGTGCCAATTGTGCTTTGTGCTCTTTTATTGCAATCGTCTTGGTGTGTGTGTGTGGGGGGGTGCACTTGCTTTGCTTTGTCTTACTGGATGTCTTAAATTGTGATTGTTCAGTGTCTCTTCCTCATGGTGCCATGGGTTGGCCTGCAGTGTGTGATTGTGGTATTTTCTGATCATACTCACTTGATTTTTTATATCAGCTTTACTAAGATCCTGTCTAAATATTGACACCATTGTTTCCCTCTAAGTACGAAAGGTGGCAAAGATCAGGAATCAGAACAACCAAGTACTACACCTGACCCAGTATACCACACGGGAAAGTGACAAAATACAATTAAACATCACAAACGATAGCCAAGAGGTCAGCCCTTTCCCAGCAGGTGACCACAAGGCAGCAATGAACAGACGCGAAAGCATGACACACACAAGACATAAATAACACAAATGATCCACAAAAGAAGTACCACATTGAAATAAGGCTCCTATTAACAAATTAACCTGATATTATCTGAGATGCAAAGTATTTAATATTGTCTAAGTTTGGAATTTTGTTCTATCTTAACTATATTTCAGGACGCTTCCATCAAGGGTATTTTCCAGTGGAGTGGTGATGAAAACATGACCAAGTATGACATGGCTTGTGCAATGGCTGCTGCATTTGGAATTTCAACTGATCATATTCAACCTGACAAAACAGCGTCTACTGGTGCAAAGAGACCATATGACCCTCAGTTAGACACGAGTAGACTGGAAAAATTGGGCATAGGGAAGAGAACAAAATTTGCTGAAGGAATCAAGATAGTTCTTTCGCCATATTTTTCATGACGTTGTTCACTTTTATTTCTACAATTTTTATAGCTGTTTCTTGGCATTAACTAGGGCCATGAGGGTTTATGATTTTACGCTTTTATGTTGAGGAGCTACCAAAGGCTCAAACCAGAGATAGGGCACTAACTTGAGTCTCATCTGATAGACTGGTGGAGCCAGGGTTGAACTCGGGACCTCTGGGTACAAGGCGACTGAGTTTTCCAGAACACCGTGCCGGCTCATTGACTTTGTTCATTTCTGGATATGCAAAATACTTGTGAAAATGCAATATTTCACCCATATTGTTATGAATATGTAACATATCACTGTTTATGCTAGTGATAACCCTTTGAATGCAACTATTTAGGGCGTGTAAAGGAAACAATGTTACACTGTATTTTAATGGCGATAAAGACAGAGGCTAATGGGTTATCATGTGATATTTTTTTCATATGGGGGTAATACTGCCCCAACCATATGTGCAGAGGATAATATTGGCGTGAGCAATGTACTTGGTCCTTTTCTATTGGCATACATACATCATTGGGACAAAGAGTTAAGTTTATTTGATTTATGTGAAAGCTGTGCTTATTTCCAGATGACAGCGGTATCATGCATGTTTGAATAACAATACAAATTATGTTCTTCAAACCTACTTGTATATATACCCATCCTATATCAACCATTTAGTAGATTATCTCACTTTATGATGGGTATATTTAAAATTGATTACACATATAGTCACCTCAAGCAAAGCTATACTCTAATAAGATTTATCAAAAGTCTAGTCATAGCAATCTAGTCAGCTAGTAAACTAGTAAATATTGTCTTATTTTCCCTTTAGTAATTTGTTGATTGGTTTATTAAACTAGAGTGATTGAAAGACGATTAAAAATTCAATTATCATACAAAGATACCTTGAGCAAAATTATAAAACAAATATTTTATCAAAAATTTAGTCATAGAAATCTAACCACCTAGTAAACTAGTAAATATGTTTACTTCTCCCTTTGAAATAGCGTGACTGATAGTATTGAAATTAATTATAGACTGATGTGTTTGCTTTAAAATTGCTTCATTTTCCAGTTTTGCTAGTTCAGTAGTATATTTTTTAGAATAAAGTTTGAAAAAAAAAATCAATTAATTATATATAAGTTTTGGCTCGAATATATATATTAACAAATTCTGGTTATTCCAATGGGTGCTAATTGTGCTCCTCTTGTTGCAGATTTAGATTTTGTTTTGTTAGGAGATAGACTTCATGTTTCTGACAATTATCAAGCTGATGTTATTGAAACTGTTATCTCTATCCTAATCTAGATGACTTGCTTAATGATAATCCTTATTTCGAACAAATGGTAGTTCAGATATATCCCAACGAACTTCAGTTAAATAAGGCAAATTCAATTGATACTGAAGCCCCTTTTTGGACTTGTCCATAACGGATGGCATAGTTTCATCTCAAATTTATGATAAACATGATGCTTTTAATTTTGAAATATACTATGCACAATAAATTAAGTAATTTCTTATGTTTTGCATTTTATTTGGCTCTCCTTAGAGCAATATCATTTAATTGCAATTGCAATAACTAGAAGGGGAATTTAGGCAAATGAAATCAGGAAGTTACAAACGCCATCCTTCAAATAGGCATTTGGGGAGAGCAGTAATTGCTGAAGGGGTCAGTAAACAAAATTCACATCCACTGTAAGTAATGCAAAATGCATTGTCTCTTTGATCTTTCTGAGGTATCCTACGCTCATTAAATTTATTAGCTGTGTAACAGACATGATAGAGCTTTTATGCTGAAAAAAACTCGGGTGCCGTCATATTTATTGATGCTTACTTCGACAGAGAATCAGACTACAAAATAAATCAAATGTTAGGAATGTGACCTATCTGATGGTTGATTTAAACTTTAAATTACTGAAAAAAAAATAGCGTGACGCATTTGGGAAATAAAGGTGACGTTAGACTTTAAGTTTTGGCACATACTCTGTAGTCGTTATGACGTTTAATTCAAAAACACTTGCCTTGAAATGTTTAATGCTGTTTAGGATTTTTGTATCAGTATAATATAATTACAATGAACGAACTTCAAAGAATATATTATTTAAATACGCAATATTTGGTCTTGTTTAATAATCTGATCAACAGACAACAAGTGGCCACCTTGGCAAGAAGAATTTGTTTGGTCCTGATCTGGATCTTAACTGTTTGAAATGGTGATCAGCAGACGATAAAAGTAACTGCAAGCAAGGTAATTTAAGTAAAACAATATTTGGTATGGATATATGCATATTTAATGTATACATATGCTGTTTGTCACTACTTATTTTCATGTTCAATAATGCTGTTTAGGAAATACCAATTAGAAACACCGTTTAAAGCTGCATAGTCTGTAATTGTTGCTATTCTAATTTTGGATATAAAGTTTCTATTTTTCAAGAATACAGTAAAAATACTCAAATTCAGGTAAACATTTTACCATTTTCATAAACTTTAACAAATTATATCTACCAAAACAACAGCATTTATGTTAAAAATCAACTGTCTAGAATTATTGGAGGGACGTAAATAATTCCTAACAAGAGAAAAATCACCAGTTTTTATTAGATAATTCACTGTTCCGTGCAGCTTTCAGCAGTACTGGACATATTTATTGTGAAAACTTAATTCTATTTTTGCAAATGATTTAAAAAGAAAGTATTTTTTTTTTCGAAAAATGTTCATAGTTACAGATCTAGTCTTTTTAAAAGCGACAACGTAAAAATATGATAAAAAATGTCAATTTGTGAAAATTCGGTGCTTTATTTTTCGTAGAAAATTCACTAAATTTCAAAATTTTATTTTGCCTTTTCTTGGTTTCAGTGACTAAGCCATCGCTTGAAAAGGATTTTGGTTTCCCCTTATGACCAAAAATGCCAACTTTGTTCGCTAGGTTTAAAATCATACGTTACTTAAGGATGGCTGCTGCGTTTAAAATTCTGTAATTTTTTAAACAGAAATCCTTGTATCTTCATGCCAGATAATGAAATTTAAGATCCGATGTGGATTGATTGAACCATACCAAAAACCTGCTATATCTATTTTGCATAGTATAGTAAAATTTCTTGATGGAGATGTTCTTGGCTCCCCTTCCTATGATTTATATAATTCGCAGCTTATCATTTATCGAGAATATGTTCTAATGTTGATGACTTTGTGAACAGAAACATATTATTGACTGCTCAGACATTAAAACAAGGTTATCAAAATTAACATTTTATAAAATCTGTCAAAGCCAGCCAGAGTTTATTGTTAAATATAGTATTGGTTTAGAAACTCTTCTGCAACAGAGCATATCTGTGCCAGTATTTTATGATGATTTTGTGTTTAAATTCAAAAGAATTTTGATGTTCAATTCAAACATAAAATCACACCTTATAAAAAGAGTTGGATATAACATGGATATCATGCGACAGTCTGCATGCATGATTGTAAACCCAATCAATGTTTATAGCTTTATGATTTCCTCTTTAATTGCATGACGGTAGTTCATGCCTCAGACTGAAATATGGCCCTGTTGTATAGCTTTGATTGGTTGGTTGGTGCCTGATCCGTGTCTATGGCTGGGTCAACCATGGATCAACTTGGGGTTTTCTAACTATATGTGAATTGTGAGCCCTTTTCTTTGTTTTAAATTTTGCTTTGTTTCATAAGCCTCCATGCGAGCTAAATATTTTATGTGTTTCAACAACAACAGAATCTAAGAGGAAGATTTTGTACGAGTCAAATGCATTTCACTCCCCCTTCCATCCACTCACCTCCCCAGTTGCTTATGCTGCTGTCCGATCTAAGGCATAGTTGATTCGTTGTTAGTTGTTGCCTCCATTGTGGGATTCTGTGTTTGTTTCATATTTCTTGATTTCTTAAAAGTTATATCGAACAAAACAGGGCTTATTTATGGATTTTTGTATCAGTATAATATAATTACAATGAACGAACTTCAAAGAATATACTATTTAAATACGCAATATTTGGTCTTGTTTAATAATCTGATCAACAGACAACAAGTGGCCACCTTGGCAAGAAGAATTTATCGGTCTACTGGCGCGGCATTTATGAGGTAATTTGAAGATGCCACGGCAAGACCTTATGGTTACCTCGTCATAGATCTTAAATCGGGTACATCGGAACAGGACAGATAACAACGGATATATTTGTCGATCAACAGGCTCCTGATGAGGAAAATATGTCTGATGATGAAGATGCTAACAGCGTGGAGTCCCTAGATTATAAACGCTATATCAGCCCTCCAGTTAAAGGTTAAAGCTATAAACGAGATATATGGAATAGGAGGGTGGAGTCACTAGATTATACGAGTGACTTAAGCCCTCCCGGTAAACGAAGAAAGCTAAGAATCGAACAATCTAAACCCGACATATGGAATAGGAGATTTAAAAATTCCCACAGACGAGAGAACGTAGAACAGTATAGAGCTAAAGTGAATGACTATGAAGAGCGTGGTTATAGTTCGGATAAAGCTATTCATCTCGCAGCCTACGATGATTTGCCTTATCTCGGCAAAAGACTCAGACAAGAGTACGCCCAACTTCTAATAGACTTTTACGAGTTACAAGAGGATCCTGTTCAACAGAGAATACTGGAATCCGCTAAAGTGTTCGGGAAACAACATGATATGAATCAGGCGGGCTCTATCAGACAGGTGGTCAAACTCAGAAAAGACTTGTGTATGGACGTGTGGCCAGATCATAATATAGAAGAAAATGAGGAAGCCTCCGAACTGCGTCTACTACGTCGTGAATTAACACGCTGGCAAAACCATGAAAGACATCTTAAAAGACTAATCGGAACCGGAAGAGAAATGATCGCTTCCTAGTGTCTAAAATGTGGCCGGCGATCAGAGTCAATCCCGTTTCAGAAAGTAAAACTCTACCAGAATTTGATTCAACGTGACGAAAGCACCCGAGGAAATCGTGTGCAGGCCCGCTCAGACGTCTGATCCCTATCTACATTATTTCCAACGAGACTACAGTATGTAAATTCAAATCGAACTAGGCACCCGAGAAAACAAGGTAGAACCCGATCAGACGTATGCGCGGATCCAGAAAGTTTTGTCAGAGGGTACTTTGACAACGTTTTTTTTATGTGTGTTTTTTTACTCAGTTGATAAGGGGAAAGATGATCCAAACAAATACCTCTATGAGCGGGTCATTATTGGCACGCCAGTGAAACGCCATCTAAATGGCGTTTCGCTGGCATGTCGAAGATGAGCTGGCTTGATAGCTTTGTGATTTTGCAGGTGATCCTGACACAGCGTTCCCAAGAAATCCTTTATTTTTGTGATTTTTCAGGTGAGGTCCAGATCCCCTGTCCCCACCCCCCTCTGGACCCGCCCATGAGACGCTACAAAATGCAGCGTCTCATCGGGTTCTAGCGAGCGAAAACAACTACACCAGAAGCCAATTCAAAGTGAAAAACACTCCAGGAAATTACAATGTAGACCCGGATCAGAAAATGCATACTTTTTTCAGGACTGCAGCCTTTCTAGCTGGGGAACTCCAATTCAATGCAAAAAGGCATCCGTTGAAAGCAAAGCAAAACCCAGATCAGACACTATAAAAAGTAATGTCGGTCTATAGTAAACTTCATTGAAAACTAATTCCCATCTTTGAGTTGCGAGCCCTTCCTGTGTTTCATTACCGTATGCTGTTAATCTCCAAGTGATGATGCATTGCATAAGTCAGGAAGCATCTACGCGTGCTTATCTAATTTTGCATTTTGTAACTCTCAGAATCTAGCAGTAGCATTATATAAGCTAATCCCCACCCCCTGATTTCAATTCTTTGTTTAATGTTGCTCCCGTTGTTCGGGGGAGGGGTCACAGCATTATTAACACTTTAATCTATAAAGCGCCACCTACATTTTACAGCAGACGACAATTTGAATTTTGCTACCTTTTCAAAAATAGCTTATAGTGCATGAATTGTCTGCTGGCAGACAATTCTCATGAAATAGCATACCTTATTTATTTCGAAGATTAAGAAAGATGTCGCAAAATTTGTCGCTTGCTGCAGTCTTGATTGGCGCTTTAAATATACACACTGGAAAGCATTTGCAAATCTTAATTTATCCCCGTCTCCCCTTGTCAGCCATCATTCAAATACACGATATAGCTTATTGGGGCATTGTCACTATAATAATCCCAGAACATAAGCAAAAAATTCTTTCATCCTCTTTCTCAGGAAAAATCACATTTTTGGCATAACTCTGGCACTGTAGCGACTATCACTCAACACACAAAAAATCTGTTAAGCTGATACACAGCTGGATTTATAAGTGATGAATATTTTCAGAAGTAGAACATTTACCAAAATATTACCCTTTTTAACAGCTAGGTACACTATTTTGTGCAGTCGTTGACTGCAACCACCACCCCATGACTACACCGTTCGAAAACAGTGGTTCTCCAGCGTGATAATAATAATAATAATAATAATAATAATAATAATAATTATAATAATAATAAAAATAATATTAATAATGCGCTGAAATCATTGATCTCCATACAATTGAAATTTTGACATCATATTCACTAAAATATATAAAACAAAAAAGCTTTACTAATCAGTATACAAGATTACAAGATACAAGAAACTTTATTTAACGTCGGTTTCCATAAACAAATAACATTAGCTACAAGAGCTATTTTCAACAAACAAGAGTATAAAAATAACAAATGTAAAACAGGTGTAAAATGAGGTCACAGTTAGTTATATCACAAGCATTTCATTTAAACTAGTCACATGTGTAAGAAAAAGGAAAAAAATGATGATAAAAAAAGTATATTAGAAATCTAGCATCTGTATTTAAGCACATAAAAAATACAATATGGGTCACTATTTGACTTTATGTACACATATTTACATCTGCAATACCCAGATTGTAGCCCTTGAAACCGAAAAAAGTCGAAAAAATAACACAAGACAGTGATGTCAATCAATGGCCTCAATGGTCTTGTATTCGAAAACAAAAGTGTTTCAATGACATACTAAGGGTCACCGGAAGTAATATCTAAGAAAAAAAAAATAAAATAAGAATTAGAATATAAAAAGGGTAAACTAGGGGCCCAATAGAGATAAAAGGGTGCTGCCAACCAGCGGCCTGCATCAGCTAAAAATAAAGCAACAAGTCATGCAATAAAGTCAAGCAGAAAAGCATAGCACATACAGTTAAAAAGCATAGCATAAAAAGCGTAACATAAAAGCATTAAAACAACACAGCTTACTGACCTGACCTTCTCAACTGCCACACATGGCACAGTTACATCTCGGGCCTACCCATGTGCGGATCAGACCTTTGAACTCCCGGAAGCTCGTTGCTGTTCTGAGCTCAATGGGCAAGCTGTTCCACACACGGGCAGACTCGAATCTAAATGATCTCTGCCCATATGTGACAGTCCTGACTGTAGGTATCTTGACTGTGTTTTCATACCTGAAAGAATATTTTGTTTGTTTAAGTTCAACTAAATCTCTGAGGAATTCGGGTGACATGTTATTAATGCACTTATATGTTTCTGTAGCAATGCATCTCAATCTGTTCATGTGAAGTGTTGGAAGATTCACTCTGCTCAAAAGGCTCTCATAGCTAGAAATATAATCATTAAACACAATTCTGAGAGCTCTGTATTGGAGTTTTTCTAATGTATTATTCGTTTACATTGACCTGAGACATATGCATATTCAATGACCTCGGGAATCTTCGTAAAATATGTGTGCTTTAGATTGCTTATGAATGAAAAAAAATCACAATTCCCCGATAGCATAATGGATAACAGGGGCGTGCCTGAGGACAAAATGAAAATACGCATGGGGTGGGTATGGGAGGGAGTATCCCCCTCGCATACGTTAGAAAAAAAATCAAGATATGAACTAAATGGTGGCTTCTCCTGCATTTTCTGAACCTAAACACCGACTTAATTGTCTCCAAAACAAAAGTGAAAAACAGTCAAAATCCTATTGCTTTGGTTTAGGATTATTGCATAATCGGTATAAATTCAAAAGTTTGATGCTACAACTTCCGATGGACCTTCATATACAAGCAAAACTACATTTCCAACGACTAGTTTCATTTTTCAACAATACTCGCAGGGCATTATTTCATAAAACAAGGTTAAGCTAAGAGATAATTGAATTCAAACTGTTCATTTATGGAGGTAAAACGCCTCTCGGTCTACTTGACTTATGGTCACAATTCAGTTAGATTTTGTGTTTTACTTTGATGCCATTACGCGACCGTAAAATCGACGGTATACCTCCGCAAATAAACAATTTGAAATTTTTTATCCCCTATTGTGCACTAGTTTAAGCTACAAGCATGTTAATACATTAGCAGAGCCTTCTATACTTTGAAAAGCAACGCCAGTCGGCGCTCTTTTCGCCTAGCAAACTTGTCCACAACCCGTTCGCTCTCTATGGATATGTAACAAACCTAGGCCGGACATCCTCTCAGTTGACATTGTAGACCGAAGGTATGTCTTTAGTCTACGCATGGCACTGAATGAACGCTCGGCCGTTGCAGTGGAGACAGGCATTGACAAAAGTATGTGCAAACAAGTACACACATTGGGGTATAGATCTGCATTTGTGTCTAAAAGGGTATCAGCAATTGTGGAAAGGGGTGCATCTATATTCAATTGGCATCTAGCTTTCCACCTCCGAATTTCAGCCTCAAATTCTTCAAGTGATTGGCACTGCAAATCTAGAACAAATGTCTCATAAAGAGCCTGCACTTTGTCTGCAGTTATTTGCGCAATATGTACGGGTAGCAAGTATTGGGCTGCAAGTCGATCTTGGCCATTCAACCGGCGTTCTGAAAGTTCCACTGACATGTGGTCTATGAATGGCAGCCACATATTCCGTTTCCAATATTCTGAGATTGTTGCTGCTGGCACATTTTGGCGATTTTGTTGGCGCACGATGACACGCGATCTGGATGGCTTGACATCTACTGTAGTTGCCATAGCAACAGCCTTATCGTAGAGGTCGTCCCATAGCGTGTCATCGTTGCGTTGTGTTTGGACGAGGTTGTTCAGGATATCCGCTTCTTTGGAAGCTTCAACCAGATCACAGGTTTTGTTTTGCAGCATCTTGGACAGTGGAACAAGAAGCGCTAATACAAATTCAGCTGCCACCAGGGTGATAATGAAACCAAACTGAGTTATGGCCAGCTTGAATGGACCTGCCTTTGCATCACCGTAGTTATTGCTAAGGTCTTCGAGAGCCGTCACCACAGTCGGAAACGAGCACCTAAAGGTGTGCAGGGCATCAGCGCGCGCCGCCCATCTTGTCTCGCACAATGACTGTAATTTGGTTCTTTTTTCTATAGCCAATTTGCTTTCAGCGTCGTTTTCAAGCGACTCTTGAAATCGTAACAACCTTTTGGCAGAGTAGCTAAAACTAAACGCTATTTCCTGCACAGTGCGCATCAAATTGCGAACTAAAGGTTCATCTGATGCATGGCAAATCGCCAAATTCAGATTTAAGACATTTTTATTTTTTTGACATTCAAAAATTAAAGTACGCAACTGCGTACTTTGCGTATGCGCAGGCACGCCCCTGGATAAGAGGCTGTCCTTTGCACGTCAAAAGATATGGGTTCGAGTCCAGTAGCATTTCATTTTTTCTTCTTTCTTTTTGCTTGCGGCGCTCTCGCCGCAAGCATTTGTGTCGGAATAGTGATACCCTCTACCTAATTTTTCTATTTATATAAACAAACTGTTAGCATAACGGTCGTGGTTATGGGAACAAAACAGTTCAACGACAAGACAACTCACCGACAGCAAGTTAAGACAGGGTTCGTACAGAAATGGGAAATGGGAAAACAGAAGTCCAGGACTATTCCACGACTTTTTCATTTTTCAAGGACTCAACTTCTTCCCAATTTTGTATAACACAACGTTTTAAAGTGTACTTTTTTCAGTCAGAAGCGGCGAAATGAATAAGCGCACTCGATTTCTTTGATTCTGACCCTGGTGGTAAAAACTGGGACTACCGCACAAATTGAATAGAATAGAATATGACGTGTATCTAGCGATTTTCATTCAGTTTTTTGCGATTTTCACACTGTTTTTTTAGCGCATCCCATAAATCTGAAAGGACTAGTTGTATTTCTATATTTTTCAAAGACTAATTCATATTTTCAAGGATGATTTTACAGGACAATTCCAGGACAAAGGCACTTTTTTTCCAGGACCAAGGCCAAATTTTTCCAGGTCTGTGCGAACCCTCTAAGAGCATGTCTCATATTATATGCCATATTAACCCCCAAATTCAATTTGTGGATATATGTTGTCGTCATGGAATGTCGCTCACTGTTTTCATCCACTGTGACCTTGATCTCAGGAGTCAGTTCTTAAAAAAATGCACCCACAGCAGATCGCCTATTTAATTTATGGTAGCATTTCATATTTGGTATGTAGATACATCTTGACCCTGGAGAGTCACCAAATGTTTCCAGGTCACTGTGATCTTGACCTCTGGTTTCTGTTCTAGCAAGGTCGAATTCAGAGCATATCTGTGTATAATTTGAGGTAGGAATCCTAAATTTGGTGTGAGGATATTGAGGCAGGTCTAGTTAACCAAAAATGACGACCTGACGTTAAGACGGCAACTTACGTCAAGTGTATCAACGATATTTGCATCGACGATATCCGTTCTGGCTGGCTATTGTCAGTTCCAGACAAGTAATAGGGCTTCGAGGGTAATTTGTATCCAGGTTTTTAATAAAAATATTTTGAAACAATTACTTTAAATCACGCCTGATTCCTAGACAAATTTCAATTTGAAACTTTTGAATCTAAGGGTATTGCTATTCGATAGACTGTTGTTCTAACATTATTTATTATTTTGGCATGAAATTAAAAACATGTTTTGCTGACGTGTTGATGTTCATTGTTGCCAAAACTCAAAAAATTGATACGTTGAAAATAAGTAATTTTATTAATTTCATTTTTTTTGCGTTTTTAAAGTCCTTCAGTGTACGGTGCTAGGTGCCGCTTTAGATAACTGTTTGTGTTTTTCTTTTCTAAAAGAGTATCTTACCCACCGATTCAATAACTATTAATGTTAATGTTCGTCTATGACGTGGTTTAGTGCAGTGTAAACAATAACCAAATTTGGAGGTGTTCAAAACATGGTGCACATGCTGTTTTCAACCAGGCAAGCCCTCCTTTAAAAAGGAAAATTTATTAATTTACTAGTTTGTTCGTCTTTATTCTTTATTTTGTGTACACATCTGGCATACGAATCTGGCATACGTTTATTCAACAAATACACACTTAGAAACGTGATTCTAACACACCTCGCCTATATAGCCAATGGTTAAACTCAGTGATTTATTGGTTGATAAATCACTGCACGGACTGGGCACGGACCAACGTGACGTCATTCAGTCGCCCGCTTGATTTACATGACGTCATCTATCCCAATAGACGGCTAACGTCGTTTTCACAACTACTTGACGTTCAAAATTTCAGTCTGAACAAGAGTTGCGGGAAACTCTTACAGTCCCGTTAAGATTGTGGAATCGTTATAGAATTCGTTCATATTTGTAATCTTTTTGCGTGTTAGAATCGAATAGTAGAAAGTGATTTGTTGCTTAATATATCACTGTCTGTCGGTCAGTCGTAAGTGGATAAATCATTCGCGCTTCGCGCTCATGATTTATTCACTTTAACGACTGACCTCAAGCCAGTGTTATAGTAAGCAACA
Source organism: Loripinus fragilis (assembly GCA_964019695.1). Taxonomy (NCBI): domain Eukaryota; kingdom Metazoa; phylum Mollusca; class Bivalvia; order Lucinida; family Lucinidae; genus Loripinus; species Loripinus fragilis. The sequence continues at coordinate 31,915,929 of OZ026521.1, forward strand.
AATCACTGCGAGCGCGAATTTATTTCTTAAATAATTTCAATTAGCCGAAATGTAATAACTCTTTGCACGTTGAAAGATTTTAATACGTTTGTTGCATCTCCTGACTTTTTTTTTCAAAATTAACTTTTTCAAAGCATCTTTCAGGAACACTATTAGAGTGTCAAACGGTCTGTATCCAGATCAGGACCGACTTTCCGTCGGTACTGATCTGGGAACAAACTGTTTGCAAAGGTTATCAGCAGACAACTAAAGTCGCCGGTGACAAGAAAATAGTTAGGAAACCTAGGAAATAATGAAAAGAAAAGCAACTAAATATAAATGAAAGATGTAAAGCAAACCACGAGATAACGTAAAATATAAGAACAATCATAAATTTTAAAAAAGGATGCAATTTGACAATTATATATAGGCTTGATCAGTAAGTTTCCTCCTGACCACTAGGCTATTAGACCATTAATTTTGCATAAATGAATCGACATTAATTTCATATTCTTGTTAAAAGCATGACCAAGGTCGAAGTACTTCACAAAAACGCACGAATATCAGGAAGTTTTTGACGAAAAGTAATCAGTCTCATGTCAATTTGGGCAAACTATAATTCCATTTTAGCCATTTAAAGTTTAATCTGGTATTATCGTTATGTAATAGTTGGTACCCAGCTCTGCATTCATTTGTCTTTGTGCTGGTTCTTCGCAACGTTTAAAGATTAAAATGGCCCGGCGTGTATTGATAACAGGTGCATCGGGTTTGCTTGGCCGGGCGTTATATCGTGAATTTCGACTGTCGGGAGACTGGGAGGTGCTAGGGTTAGCTTTCTCCCGTGCTGTGGGTGAACTAAAACCTGTTGACTTGAAAGACAGAGACGCAGTAACCAAAGTAGTAACTGAATTTAAGGTAGGTGGAACCAAATTTTATAGTCGAACTTGTTTGTTATCTTTTCGACTAAACTGACACTATACTTCACCGGTGACCCTACTCGCACTTTTACTACCATTTCTATCACTTCGTTTCAGCCAACCCCCTTAGTACCTGGTATACCAGAATACCTGTATGGAGTCTGCCTCGTAGGTAAAGTTAGACGTACAGAGCAAAGTTGAAACCATGAAAAGCCTGTCGTCTCATCTGGATTTTCAGTTGCAAATAAATGTATGTCCCAATTTATGCACTTACTACTATGTTCGTCCAGTTTTAGATCGAAGCCTTTCTTCCCTTTATACAAGTTTTACGAAGTTTGTAGAGATTTCATCCAAAATATCTGAAGAGAGTGGTGAGCTGATGGATGGTTGCTCGTTATGATTCTTTATATCCAAGTCAGCAAATTTTCAGACATGTTGGGGATGGATCTTCCCGTGCTGAACCAGTACTAAGCAGGGGATAAAGGGTTTTGCTCAAGGACACAACACAGTGACTCCGCCGGTGGTGAGACTCGAACAAGCAACCCCTCGATCCTCAGTCTGGTGCTCTACCAACTGAGGAAACGTGCCGCGTGTTGAAAACAATATATATCTGCCTTCTTTGTGGTATTGAAGTATAGAAAGTAAACATTTGTAAAACCTGTGTAAAACGGTCACTCAAAAATAGACAAAACAAAGATCTTAATGACAAATGGTAAATTAATGAAGGTCAAAAGTATTTTGACCTGCATTAAGCGATAATTGGTATTGAAAACCAGTTTACGGTCTTTATCAGAGTGGCCGTTTTACACAAGTTTTACTGTATTATTGACAAATATGCAGACTGGATCTGTGTTTGGTACCGTTGCTATTTCATGTCTCGGGCAGGATAGTGAACTTGGTTAGTAATGTGAGAAAGCTTGTCTTTATTCTATCTTACTGTTTGGTTTGGTACTCTTGGCAAATCTCTTGATTAATGTGAATATGATAATTGAGCCGTGACATGAGATTTCCAATAATGTGGTATGTACGACCAGCAAAGCCTCAGGTCAGCCTGCGCATATGCGCAGTCTGATCAGAGCCTTTGCTAGTCGCTTGAATATTCTATGAGTGTTAAGCTACTGACTGAACATTATTTGGAGTTACTAGGCTTAAGAGGAGGCTACACAGGCTCGTCTGAGTCTACACTTGTCAAAATGCCTAATTGTTGGAAATCACATGCCACGGCCGATATTGACTTTAATTTTAGCCAACTATAATAATACACAGTGCTGCAGAGAGACGACCAGATGTTGTAGAAAGCCAAGCAGAAGCTACAAGACAGTTGAATATTGATGCTACACGATATCTCTGTGAAGCTGGGGGTAAGTTAAAGAGCGTTTGATACATTAAAGATTAGACTCATCAGCATTAGGGGTGACGGTACTAAATACGTCATCATTTCATGTGTACACAAAAGTTTTGGCACTTATAATGTTAAAAATTCGATGAAAGTCTTTAATTATTTTTTTCTAAGAAAACAGGGTTCGGTCATTTAATTACTTGCAGCAAAAATTTTCTATACTGAAAAATATTTTTACAATAATGTATTATGCACATGGAAAGTTTTGCAGATTTTCATAGGAAATAGCTACCCCACAGACGGTCAGTTGCTTTGCGCTACAGTGAATGTCCAAAATGCAACACAAAGTATTTTTTAATTACCAAGTCCTTGCGCATGCACGAGTTACTGATGAAAGTTGCCGTAATGCGCTTGAAAAGTGTTTTTTTTTGGCCAACGTGTTTGCATTAAGGTCTATGGGAAATGAATTAGGAATGTCACCCCACAAGCCATTTCCGCTCATTTTAATCCGCCAACTGATAATGATATCGAAAATGAAACGAGGATAACCATCCCCTAAACAAGTAATTATATTGTTCCAAATCTTTAAGGGTAAATATAATTAGCTCGGTATTTAATGCATACATTCTTAGTGCAAAGGGCCAATGTGTTGCTGAAATGCTGCTTGGTAAACTTGAAGAACATGGTCTACCAACTATCTTTATAGTTTTCTCCGCCCCTTCATGTGCTTCACAACCAATCAGTTTGCACAGAAATTTAAATTTTTGGCCAACTTAATCACATGTTTTGTCATTTTTGTAATATCTATTAAGTAAATCATAAAGTAAATCCGTAAAGTGGTCAATACGACCGGATAAAACTATAAGTAGGTCATAGCCTCACATATTACAATTATTAAGAATCGCTACGTTCGTTCCTACTCAATTCCTTTATAATTGTTATATACTGACCCACACTTCCAACGCAAAATGTTTCAGAAATATAACTTTAACTAATATACGAGGTCTTGCCGTAATCATTGTACCGATCAGGGATTATGGCAGACTTTCACTCAATCAGTTTATGATTAAAAGGGAGTGATTGGCTGATAAAGTTCTACTTTCATTTTCATAGATAAGTGTTTTAATTTTTGATAAAATTGCATTACAATGGCTGTATCCAAAACATATGTAAAATTCAAGTTTCAGCTTGACTTTGCGTTAGAAGTGTGGTTCAGTATATATGATCTATAAACTATACTTGTTTATCAACAGCTTCTGTGGGAGCATGGGTATTATACATCAGTACAGATTATGTATTTGATGGGACAAAACCACCTTACAAGGTAACAGATGAGCCAAATCCACTCAATAAATATGGTGTGAGTAAACTAGAGGGCGAGAAGGTCACCTTACAAGTCAGTGAAGGTAAGAGGACAACTGCTTTATTGTATAATTATAGATATCAAAATATTGAATAATATCAAAAATTAATAACATTAATAATATTATTGAAATTAAAATGTGAAAGTAAGTAAGGGTGCAAAGATCAGGAATCGATACAATCAAGTACCACACCTGAACCAGTATAGCCTTTTAATTAACCCAAGTATTAAATGTGTTAGAGAGTGTTTGGTCTCAGTGAAATATAAATATCAACCCCTTGATATTTTTGAATAGATCAAATCCAGTGCGTATCTGTAAATGAATCATATGGAACAAACATACTTAGTGTATGGGAAAACTAAAATAATCAGCTGCATAGTGCTTTGAGTTGCGTGGCATCATTGTTTTCAGTGCATTTGAGCATCGCAGTGTACTACCACTTTATTCAGTCAGTTAAGAAGTTAATTCTGAAGAAAATTCCCCTATCATAGATCCCGAAAAATTTCACTGTCGAAGTTTATTAAAAAAATATTTATGCATAAACTGCTGTTTGGAGGTATCTCTCTTCCACTATAGAATTTTAGATTATATTATGGATGCCTTTGAGTGGACTTGTATAATACAGGTGAAAAATTACATTTTAAAACGGGGGCTTCTTTCGTTATTGAACACCAGCAAAAGCACGTTTTATTTGTTTGAACCAAGATCACAACTGTAGCATTTCAGGTTCTGGTACTTGCTAAAATGAGGATACAAAACAAGATTTCATGCCATGACACTTTTTGGCCCACTTTGTTACAAACAATAGGCGCATGTGTCCGCTTTGTAGTGCAGCTGTGTGTTATTTCATAATGCAATACCATTCCTTCTGGAAGACGCCTATTTACAGAGGCATAGCCAAATCTATTAGCTATGATGGAGCTAGAATATCTTGTCACATCTTTACCATACTTTGTTTATAAGCAGAAATTGTAAATTTGGAATAGATTTTATTATAGAGTTATCGAATATCAAGTTATGCATAATTGTATTGAACAAGCATCTGCCTTTAGAATGCAGGTTTGAATTTAAAAGGGCAAAGAAGGATCTGCTCATTTGAGGCAATAATTCTAAGAAACTTAAGGCAGCTGCATGCATTGCTTAAAGTATATTGCTCAAACAATTATAAGCATCACTATTAAGATTTCCAAAGGGTTCAATGCAATGAGCCTTCCCCTTTTGCACTCTTTAACTTTTGACGTTTGTCTTCATATTCAACAACATTTTCAGTGGTAATTGAAAATACAGTGGGCTACAGCTTTTTATGCAAATTACTCACTAGACGGTGCATATGGATGTCTGTTGGTCATAAAATTCAAATTACTGTATTTACAGAAAAGTGCATAATTTTTTAATGTTGATTATTGTGTCCAAAACTTACCATATCAGTTAAAAATGGGTTTCAAACGAATTTCGAAAGGTTGAAAATGTGTTCCTGATACACATATGTTTCCGTTTTTTTTTTTGAAATAAGAGAGAAATAAACTTGAATTTTTGGGTGGAATGGCGAAAATGGACATCCTTTGGAACCTATAGTGAGTGGTTTGCTATGTTTTGTGCGCGTCTGTTTATGTGTGCTTTGTGGTCACCTGCTGGGAAAGGGCTGACCTCTTGGCTTTCGTTTGTGGTGTCTTCTGTGAGTTTGTCACTTTCCCATTGGTATCCTGGGTCAGGTGTGGTACTTGATTGTATCGATTCCTGATCTTTGCAACCTTATTACTTTGTGTAGAATGCTGTAGCCCAATGTATTTTTGATTACTTCTGAAAATTTCAGTGAATTTGAAGAAACCTGTCCAAAGTTGTCTAGTGTCAAAGTGGTAGGTTCAGTGCATAGAGCCCTATGAAAATCTTTATAGTGATGCCTATCATAGTTTGAGTATGTGGTTACTCTGCAGGGCTTAATGGAGCTACATAAAATGTCAAAGAGAGTTACTCTGCAAGATTTCGCAAAGTATCCAACTGGTCATAATGCTATTACTCCACAATGCTTAGAAAAATTACAATAAATGCTGAAGACAATTACATTCGATGCTTAAGTCAGTTACTAACAGCTTACTGCAGTTGCACAAAGGGCTTCAGAATAAATCTATATACGTCAATATTCACTTATCAGGGAAATGCGCTGATTTTATTATCCTTCAAAAGCAAATCAGATTGAGAATGGTGGTTATATTTCAACAGGCTATATGCTAAATGGCAAATTGAAAGTTCAAACTGCATTAATTTATACGTCTGGTTTGCTTCCCTAATAAATCTTAGCATTATTTTCAAATTACCTGTTTGTCTATGTATTTTGTCCATGAGCAAAGTAAGAAAGATGGCAAAGATCAGAAATCAATACAATCAAGTACAACACCTGACCAAGAATATCACATGGGAAAGTGACAAAATCACAATTAGACTCAAACAAGAGCCAAGAGGTCAGCCCTTTGTAACACAATGAGAGGTAGGGGTCCTTTGTGAGCAGGGAGTCCGTCTAAAAGCATTAGAGTACAGGTTGTACCAAAATGTACAACTAATGGACAATGCCCGTCAAGGCATGTTTTCATGACTTTTAGAATTAATTGCTTCTGGACATCAGAGGGAAGGATCGTGACTCCTGGTGTATATAAACTGCAAGGCCCCAGACACAAATTAGATTGGTTCTAGTGAGGTAAACCCTTCGGATCATGTCTGTATAGAACTGGCTCAGACACAACACACTTAGACTTCTGGTCTGCACTGTGGCGCGGGCCTGTCTACGTAAAAGTACTGAACTTTGCGTATACTGAATTGTCTTGTATACATCTGTTTTATTTGGCTTAATAATCATTTATCTAATGACACTTTTTGGGTTGCCTCATAAATTTTCATATAACGGACATGGTAAAGACCGTACTAGGGGTAAGCTGTCACACCTAGTATGCTATATACGGGTGTAACTGTGATTGTGTTACACCTTTCCTACCAGGTGACCACAAGGCACAAGACACATTATCCTTGCTTAGGACTTGTTCAACCCAGGAAGACCAGTCCTGACATAACTGAAAAATTGTTGACTGGGACGTAAAGAATCAAATCAAACAAACAAAATCATTTGTCTATGTATGTTCTTATTTCTAATGACCTATTTTAAGTTTAAATCACTAACCATTGTTGCTAGATTGGTAAGCTTGGCTAGTTGTCTTGCTATGTCTGTCTTTTAAACATGCGTGGCAGTCGTAAGAGGATTTAAATGCCAATTGTTACATCAAACAGTACAGTTTTCTCGCGATGATAGTATAGCTACGTAGTTGGTCATGTTCAGTTATTGCATTTATTTGATTGGATAAATGCAGGTAATTCTCTCATATTTCTAATGGCATATTTGTTTTGTCACTTCACTATGGTGGAATCCTAATTCTTTATACATCCTTAGATCACACAGAGTACATGTTTAATTTTGCCAGATAATGGGATTCTACGGCTACCTATACTATATTCTGAAGTGAAGTTTGTTGAAGAAAGTGCTGTAACAATCTTATTTCGAAGTGTGAAAGACACGTCAAAGACATGTGTCATGTCAGACTATGAAAGGCGATTTCCTACTAACTGTGAAGATGTTGCTGTAGTTGTTCGAGAACTGTCAGAAAAGAGATTACAGGTGGGTAGAATGTACACCAACATGTGAGTATGATCAGGAAATACCACAATCACGCACTTCAGATCAACCCATGACACCATGAGGAAGAGCCACAGAACATTAACAGTTACAAGACAACAGTAACTTGGCAGGAAGATAATTTAAATGTAAAGCAACCACCTATCCATTATTCGTCAATGGATGTTTGCAAAATTAGAATGGATAGCGGATTAAGCTACTGGGGGACGGGCTTAAATGCATTTTACTGGCACCAAATCTTCGCCTCAGATTCAGTGATTGATCATGAATTAATTTCTATGGTCATTCTCCTCCCTTTCGCTGATTTATTCAAGAAGGGTTGTTGTCAGTTAAAAGCAAAATTATGTGCATGAAGAACTGGTTAACTGCTTGTTCAAGCTTGCCCAGGAAAAAGTGTGGTTAGGTGAACTGACCGTCCCTTCATGGCCAAAGCTGTTTACTGGGATGTAAAGCAACAAACCAACCAACTACTTCCATATAAAATGGCTATTTCATTTATCTTTAATAAAAGCATTTGCAGCAGTGTTTGATGGGTTTGTCTGTCTTATCAAAGTTGTGTTTGTAAATAAGACTACAGTTATATGCATACATGCAAATAAAATATAAATTAGGGACCAAATGCACCTTTCTAGCATTGAAAAAGAATGATATGCAAAATACCTACAGAAGAAATAGATATATTTGCTGATTTCCACCACATCATTCGACTGATGTTCACATGGGGTTTCAATGGATGTTAAATTAGCATGAGCAGGATAAAATCAATACATTTAACGGTATTGCCAACACCAAAGACTCGGACATCCATCCAGTTGGATCAGAATCTTTTTTATAATCTCCCCATAACATTATGTGCAGAGGGTTGTGGAAGGTCAACCCTCTGTTCACATCTTACACTTATCATACAGTTTTAAGAGTTTTTTGTTACCATTCTCATACCTTTCATTCTTTAATGTGTGTACATATACTAATACAGTATTGGTATTATGAGACTATTTTATGCAATAGCAGAGTAAATGTACGAAGAATATTTATTTTAAGTAATATTTTCCATTATAAAGTATGTCCCTAAATTTAAAAAAGCTTTGATATTAGTCATACATTGTAGTATTATACTCCATGGGCTGTTGTTATCTGTAATTACTTTTCTCAAACAAGTTGTTTTAAAAATAACAACTAGAACACATTCGATAGCGTGCCATCGCAAATCCCCACGCTCTTGAAGAAATCTAATGGTAATTGACCCTTTGACCCCATCCCAAGGTCACCAGTTTGATTGTAGGGTAAAAATTTTCAGTGTATCCTAGGCTACTGTTCATCCCCCTGTAATTTGATATGCCACATGACCATGTTCTGAAAATTAAATTTTTGACCCCCAGCACCCCCAAGTCCCAAACCCTTGGGCATAACCCAGGGGACCTAATAAAAATCCTGTCTAATATGTTCATATCTTTCATTTGTGAGAAGACACACAAAGCTTGGTTTAAAAATATTTGAAATTGACTAAGTAATTGAGATTTAATGATATTTGACCTTTGGTCCCTCCCCAAGGCGCCAGGGGGCGGGGTACCTTAAAAATTGATCTGTTGCATGTGCCATTCGTGTAAGTAACTCACACACCACCTCTGGTTGAAATTCAGATAAACAAATTGACCCCCAACCCCCCACAGTAACCCCAAGTCCCACCCCTGGGGCATGACCAAGGCGAAATCCCGTCTGATATGTTTTATATCTTTCATTTGTGAGAAGACACACAAAAATGGGTTTAAAAATCTTTGAAATTGACTTAGTAATTGAAATTTAATGATATTTAATGATATTTGACCTTTTGGTCCCTCCCTAAGGCCCCAGGGGGGGGGGGGGTGGGGACCAAAATAATTGTGCCGTTGCATGTGCCATTCATATGAGTTACTCACACACCAACTCTGGTTGAATTTCTGAAAAAAAATCCCCACATCCCCCTACGGTACCCCAAGTCCCACCCTTGGGGCATCACCCAGGCGACCGAATGAAAATCCTTTCTGATATGATTTATATCTTTCATTTTTGAGTAGACACACAAAGTTTGGTTTAAAATCTCAAAAATTGACTTTGTAATTAAAATTTAATAATATTTAATAATATTTGACCTTTTGGTCCCTCCTCAGGGGCGGGGCCAAAAAAAAGTGCCGTTGCACACCCAATTTATGTGAGCAACACACACACAAAATTTGGTTGGATTTCGTCCAATGGTTTAGGAGGAGATAGCGTGACGGACGGACGGGCAGACAGTGGCGATTGCAATATCCCCAACGCTTTTTTAAACAAGTAGCCCAATGGGCAACGATCGCTCTCCTGAGAGCTAGCATAATGTTGGAGACACCATAATTTACGATGCTCAACGGCAGACAGTGTTCAATCTAGGACATTTTAAATGGACCATTTTCATTCGATTTCAGATGAAAATAAAACACTGTCCAATTTTTCCCCATTCACATAATGGTAAAGATGGCCCAGTCTAGCTATTACAAGGGGCCATTTGATCCAAAAGGTGGTCAATGACCCCATGGCACCCTCTAGATTGAAAACAGGCAGATAACTCTGTACTTGAAACAGTGACCAGAAATTAATTCAAAAACATTAGATATTATGCCAGTTCTAGTAATCTGCAAGTATTAAAAAATCTGAAAAAAAAAATGCAGAGGAAACCTGGTAAAAGTGTAGTTTTCAGATGCTCAAGGGCAGCTAACTCCGTAGTCAGTGATGAGATCTGACCAAAAGTCAAACTCATTCAAACTTTTATGTATGTCCTGGTAACCTACAAGGATGAAGAAAATCAAATAAAAATGAAGGCGCTAGAGTGGTCACAACCTTATACAGTTATATTTTTGACGCTCAAGGGCAGCTAGCTCTGTAGTTGGTGGATGGGTGTGGCAGAAAATCAAACTCGTTCAAACTTTTATGGAAGTCCTTGTTACCTGCAAGATTCAAAAATGAAGGTGCTAAAGTGGTCATAATAGATCTCCCATTGTAAGTCTATGCAGATTTTTATACCCCCTGTACGAAGTATATAGGGGGTATATAGTTTTTGCCTTTTCTGTAATTATGTTTGTTTATCTGTTTGTCTGTCTGTCTGTAAACTTTTTTTCCGTCAAAGATTTCTCAGCAACTACTTGGGTTAGGATTCTGAAATTTGGTACAAAGCTTGATAGTGATGAGTTGTATTGTGTAACAAAAGAACAGCCACATATTGCTTATCAGTCCCTTTATTTGTTCACTTTCCTTTCTCTCCATTGGAAATTTCTGTCACAGATTTCTCAGCTCCTATTGGAGCCAATGTTTTCAAATTTTGTGTACATCTTCAGGATTGCAAAGTGTACTGTGTAAATGGAAATTAAGATGCTAATTTATACCCCCTGTACGAAGTATATAGGGGGTATATAGTTTTTGCCTTTTCTGTAATTATGTTTGTTTGTCTGTTTGTCTGTTTGTCTGTAAACTTTTTTTCCGTCAAAGATTTCTCAGCAACTACTTGGGTTAGGATTCTGAAATTTGGTACAAAGCTTGATAGTGATGAGTTGTATTGTGTAACAAAAGAACAGCCACATATTGCTTATCAGTCCCTTTATTTGTTCACTTTTCTTTCTCTCCAATGGAAATTTCTGTCACAGATTTCTCAGCTCCTATTGGAGCCAATGTTTTCAAATTTTGTGTACATCTTCAGGATTGCAAAGTGTACTGTGTAAATGGAAATTAAGATGCTAATCCTCATTTTGCCTTCTTTTTTCAATTTTTCATTTTTTCCTTCTTTCTCTCTTATATAATACATATGGACATTTTTTTCTGTCAAAGATTTCTTAGCAACCACTTGAGTTAGGATTCTGAAATTAGGTACAAAGCTTGATAGTGATGAGTTGTATTGCGTAACAAAAGAACAGTCACATATTGCATATCAGTCCCTTTATTTGTTCATTTTTCTTTCTCTCCAATGGAAATTTCTGTCACAGATTTCTCAGCTCCTATTGGAGCCAATGTTTTAAAATTTTGTGTACATCTTCAGGGAGGCTAAGTGTACTGTGTAAATGGAAATTAAGATGCTAATCCTCATTTTGCCTTCTTTTTTCATTTTTTCATTTTTTCCTTCTTTCACTCTTATATACTTAATTGCAAAAGTTTCGCAACTCTTACTAAATGCTATTTCCTTCTTTTTGAGCCAAATATTTTACTCCACGATATTGTGATTAACAAGTCCAATGATTTGCCGTCCAAACAACATGAAAATCAGGCCAGTTAGACTTATGATTGCCGATCTTCAACAAGAAAAGTAACGCAACCCGAATTGGAAAAGTCACAGAGTTACAATACCTTACATTTTATCGAGTCACAGTGTTACACAACCTTACATTTTATTCGGAAAAGGTGTTTAACCATTATCTGTTTTCAAAAGCAGAAGGGCAGACAAATCCAAGCAGGTTATTTTATGCATCTGTTAACGTTAATCACGTCAACGTAAAGCCTTCAATATTTGACGTAATTGGCCGTTTAAGCACATCTGAATATCAATAATCGAGTTTTTAATGTCACAAGTGAAAGCCTTCAACACATTGCATAGAAGACAGAAGTGTCACGCGACATAACGGAATAAAATGAACAATTTTGATAAATTAGTTGACGTTAACAAAGAAACGCAGCGACCGTGAGCGTTGATAAACGTTAATTGTTAAACCTTAAAATGTTTTCCGTCAGATACGACATCTGGCTATCACATCGCATCGTTTGTTTTCAAATTTAGATAACTTTCTTTATGCTAGACGTAAATTGTTGAAAAACACTGACGTCATTATAACGTCAGAATGGAGAGTATGATCGAAACCGATTAATGGTAAATCATTCCACATTGTGCAGGAGCATAAAATATGATTATATGAATATTCTAACATGGTCCATACTGAAGAAAGCACAGATATTAAACGGTTGCGAAACTTTTGCGTTTAAGTATATAATACATATAGACATTTTTTCTGTCAAAGATTTCTCAGCAACTACTTGAGTTAGGATTCTGAAATTTGGTACAAAGCTTGATAGTGATTAGTTGTATTGTGTAACAAAAGAACAGCCACATATTGCTTATCAGTCCATTTATTTATTCATTTACTTTCTTTCCAATAAAAATTCTGTTGCAGATCTCTCGGCTCCTATTGGAGCCAGTGTTTTCAAATATAGTGTGCACCTTCAGGTAGGCTAAGTGTATTGTGTAAATGAAAATAAAGATGCTAAAGCTCATTTTGCCTTCTTTTTCAACTTTTCCTTCTGTCACTCCTATATATACATATGGACGTTTTTATCTGAGTTTTCTCAGCAACTACTTGATTTAGGATTATGAAATTTTGTGTACAGTTTCAGGTAGGCTAAGTGTATTGTGAAAATGAAAATTAAGGTGCTAATCCTCATTTTGCCTTCTTCAAATTTTCAATTTTTCCTTCTGTCACTCTTATATAACATATGGACATTTTTCATCAAAGTTTTCTCAGAAGCTTCTTGATTTAGGATTATGAAATCTTTGACAATTTTTCTTTTCTCTAAAGGTGTTACAACCTCTGATGGCTACCGCCGGGGGTATGTGAGATTTGCTCACTTCTTGCTATATTTTATGATGCTCAAGGAAAGTTTACTCCACAGTCTAAGGTTGGTTCTACTTTAAATTAAACTCATCCAAGCTTTTATGCTTGTCCTTTTTACCTGCAAGAATGAAGAAGATCCAATCAAAAATGAAGGCGCTAGAGTGGTCACAACATTATCAATCAATTTTTAAGATGCTTAAGGGTAGCTAACTCCATAATAGGTGATGGAATCTTGACAGAATTCAAACTCATCCAAGCTTTTACAGTTGTCCTTCTTATCTGCAAGAATGAATATGATCTATTTAAAAATGAAAGCACTAGAGTAGTCACAACATTTCTCCCATAATAAGTCTGTGGGGATTTTAAAGACATTCAATGGCAGCTAACTCCACAGTCCAAGGTCTGATCAGGCTGAATTTCAAACTCCATTCGCGATTTTATGGTTGTCCTTGTTACCTGCAAGAATGAAGAAGATCCAATCAATAATAAAGGCGTTAAAGTGGTCACAACATTATCAATCAATTTTCAAGATACTCGTGGACAGCTAACTCCATAAGAAGGGATGGAATCTTAACGAAATTTAAACTTATCTAAGCTTTTATAGTCGTCAATCTTATCTGCAAGTATGTAGAAGATCCATTCAAAATTGAAAGCTCTAGAGAGGTCACAACGTTTCTCCCATTATAAGTCTATGGGGATTTCTCCAAACGCTCAAGGGCAGCTAACTCATAAGTCCTTCGTTGGATACTGCCTAATTTCGAACCCATCAGAGATCTTATGGGTGCCCTTGTTGCCTGCAAGAATGAAGAAGATCCAATCAAAAATGAAGGCGCTAGAGTGGTCACAACATTAATCATTGATTTTTCACACGCTCAAGGGCAGCTAACCCTGAAGTCAGTGATGGAAGCTTGCCGAAATTCAAACCCATCCAAGCTTTTATGGCTGACCTTGTTACCTGCAAGAATAAAGAAGATCAATTGGAAAATGAAGGTCCTAGAGTGGTCACAACGTTTCTCCCATTATAAGTCTATGGGGATTTTTCCAAACGCTCAAGGGCAGCTAACTCATAAGTCCTTCGTGGGATACTGCCCAATTTCGATCCCATCCAAGATTTTATGGGTGTCCTTGTTGCCTGCAAAAATGAAGAAGATCCAATAAAAATGATGGCGCTCGAGTGGTCTAAACACTTTTCATTGGTTTTTTATGCGCTCAAGGGCAGCTAACTCTGAAGTCAGTGATAGAATCTTGCCAAAATTCATACTCATCCAAGCTTTTATGGCTGACCTTGTTACCTGCCAGAATGAAGAAGATCCATTGGAAAATGAAGGTACTAGAGTGTTCACAACGTTTCTCCCATTATTAGTCTATGGGGATTTTTCCAAACGCTCAAGGGCAGCTAACTCATCAGTCCTTCGTTGGATACTGTCCAATTTTGATCCCATCCGTGATTTTATAAGTGTCCTTGTTGCCTGCAAGAATGAAAAAGATCCAATCAAAAATGAAGGCGCTAGAGTAGTCACAACACTATTCATTGATTTTTCACACGCTCAAGGGCAGCTAACTCTGAAGTCAGTGATAGAATCTTGCCAAAATTCAAACTCATCCAAGCTTTTATGGCTGACCTTGTTACCTGCCAGAATGAAGAAGATCCATTGGAAAATGAAGGTTCTAGAGTGGTCACAACGTTTCTCCCATTATAAGTCTATGGGGATTTTTCCAAACGCTCAAGGGCAGCTAACTCATAAGTCCTTCGTTGGATACTGCCCAATTTCGAACCCATCCGAAATTTTATGCGTGTCCTTGTTACCTGCAAGAATAAAGAAGAACCAACAAAAATGAAGGAGCTAGAGTAGTCACAAGGTTTTCCCCATTATAGCCCTATTGGAGCTATCTGTTGCCATGGAAACCAAAGTTCTAATCCAATCTGGTCCAAAACCTAATGCAGTCCATCCCTCACCCCAATGATGCTTCTGATGAAATTTGATTACGATCAGCCAGCTGATCTCAGAGATATTCATTTTTGAAAGTGTGGACAGATGGACGAACGGACAGATGGATGAACGCCCACTCGACTACCATCCTTTACGCTCACCCTGAGCCTTCAGCTCTGGTGAGCTAAAAAGCGTGGAGATAAATAAGGCATTTATGTTAACCTTTTTCAAACCACCATTACAGTATTCTTGGCATATACATGTCTTTTTGACTCTACTAGTGCCTTCCTAGATAGTTTTTTAAAGTTGTTCGCTTAGGTTGAAGGAAGAAGAATAGATTTTATGACAGTATCAGAGGGGGTTACATTTCTACGGTTCCAATAATTAATTTGACATGTTGTCTTGAAAGTTTAGAGCCAACATTTTGTCTAGATCAATGTCAAATGTAATTCCTAATAGTTTAAAATTGTTGACTTCGCACAATTTAGTTTCCATTTAGTTCTTATAGTGTCGGTGCTATACTATTTTTAACCTATCCATACCATGTGTGTTTAGAGAAATTTATTTCAAGGCCTGAACTTTTTGCATAATTTTCTAGTTTTAGAGATTCTTCCAATCTGTTGAGTATAACTGATGTGTCATCAGAGTATTGAGTTAGAATGAATTCTTTATTATTGATTTATCACTTTGAATTTTTCTTTAATCTTAATTTTCATTGCTAGAATTTTTATGTCTGCACAGAGTATAAATAAATATTGGGAAATTCGATCTTTCTGTTTACTGCCTTGTTTAGTGAAAAGAAAGAGGAAAGATCGCCACCTTAATATACTTAAGGAATAAAGAAACGCAACAAACACTTCGATTCATTGTAAGCATTCAATATGATGCAAGTTTTTAGTGCAAATGATATTTATCTATAGGAGCAGTATGTGTTCGTAAAATTACAGCAGGTTCGACGTAATTATCGATTACGTAATCATTTTGGTATGCGCGTAACCAGCCTGACCCCCCGTAGTATTCTGCTGAAACAAGGTCAATAAAAGCAAAGTTTAAATCAATCATCGGTTTATTGTTTAAAAAAGTCTTGGCATAGATTGTGGATCAATGCAATGATCAAATGGCGACGTTTCTGTAGGATTCTGAAACGGCTGAACGTCATTAACGTCAACTCTAAATACTGTGTGAAATGGGTAAACTTTCTTTTCTGCTTGAGATTTATTCATTACAAGGACGTTTTGTTAAATAATTATGACTTAAGATCTTCAGACGTCACAAAAACTCAATTCTGACGTCAAAATTCGATATCCTACGTTTTAATTGTTTCCATTATGTTTATTTGTTTTTTGAGTGATAAAATGGTCCAGTAACAAAGTTAAGGTTACAGTTAACAAGTTTGGTGTTCACTCTCAGCATGTGCTCAGATTTTTTTTCTTGCATTATGCCGTGTTTTGTTTGGTTAACGTCAATTAAAACACCTTACCAGCTTATTTCTACGGTATCTAAAAGTCAGTTTTCCCCAAGAGAGCATGTTCTGATGTCTCTAGGTTTATCTTATCCTGTATATTCAACAGCGACCCAAACCCGACGGCTCTAAGTGACGTTTCTCGTTTATTCACTACCATTGTGTATCTTGTCATTCAAGTAACGTGTTTTGACGCAATATTTGACTGCATTTCGAATATGATTGGACGTTTGTTTAATTTGCACATTGTCAAGTGGACGCCAAATAACCAAACATGAAAAAGACGGGGTTTCTTTATCTTAATTCTGACGTTAACGTCACATTTTACGTTTTCATATGTTTTCATCTTGTAGCGTAAAATAAAGCGTTAAAATGACGTTTTGGTATTTCATCACATGCTATAAATACTCAATAAGAAATTTTCAAAAGAGATTTTACCAAACCGTCAATTTAACACGCAAAGATTATATTCTTGTCTGTTGCGTTTCTTTATTCCTTAAGTATAAATATATAGTTACTTGCGTTTTGCTGTAAAAAAGGTTGATATCCACTGAATTATTGATGGGCCAAAATTAAATGAATTGAGTACATTTTTCATAAATGACGAAGGCAGTGAGCCAAACGCCTTTTCAAAGTTAGTCCTGGAATGTTTTTCTCATCTACAAACTGCATCAAATCGTAAACTATTCATGTATAATCCGCGATGTACCTACCTGATATAAAACCTGACTGATCTTTACTGATAAGTTCATCTATAACTGTTTTATATGATTAGCTATTTTAGGTAAAGGCAATCTTGTAAATTGTATTTAATAGACCTATTGGCCTGTAGTTGGTTAATTTTTGCCTGGATCTGCTTTCTTTAGGCATTAAAGTAAGTATGCCTTATTTTTGAATTAAAGATAATTGTCTTATGTTGTAACTATAATTCAATGATCGCATAACAAAAATTCCTTTCTTTCTAGAAAACCTGGAAAAGCCATCTATTCCCAGACTTTTGTTGCTTTTCATGATTTTGAGAGCTTTCATAGTAATGTCTCCTTCTGGCAGCTTCAAGTCATTGTCTTTTAGTTAAATGTAGGTAGATTTGTGTTTTTAAGTATTCCTTTAGATTTATTTCAGACAGTGGATCGTCTTAATTACTATATAAATTTCTGTAAAAAAGCGCCTTATCAGAATCAAAGCAAACAAACAAAACAAAAAAATGTCGTTTTGGTCTGTTAATATGCGTCCTTCTGATGTGTCTAATAGCTTTGGTATGATTTTATTCGGGTAATTATGAGTTTCTAGAGAACAAACAAAAATAGGGTTTTTCTTCTTATAAATTGGTAGACTTACCATAGCTTGGGATCTGATGACTGCCTCTTTAACTTTTGTTTGTCTTCATTTTGTTAATTCTAATTTTAACTTTTCAAGTTCTTGTAACTTTTCTTCTGTTAGGTTTTGTTATAATAAAAGAATATTTCAGCTAGTTATGTTTTTGTGTATATTGTGTAAAATCATTGTATTGTAAACTGTGTATTGTGTAAATTGTATTGTTCATTGACTTTATGATTCTTTTTTTTATTTTATTGCATTTATGTATTGGGTGTCATGAAGGAGAGAGTTGTTAAATGTCCATACATTTAACAACACTTATAACTGTGCACATATAAATGGGCCCATATCTCCTTTGATAATGATCAGATCAATTTGAAATTTTCAACAAATACATCTCCCACAGTTTCCCGATATTCTAATGCTTTTTTTTGTTGAACACTTCATTGAACCATGAAAGCCTTATCAATAGGAGTTAAACGGATTATTGCTTGGAACTGAGACGAAACTCATCACACAAAGTTCTAAATTGTGAACTTTGGTTTTACCATAAATTACAATATTGCATCGGAATTTTTGAAAATTTGAAAAAGATGTAACGTTTTGTATAGCATCAATGCTATAGCTTTACCTATGACCTTGCATATTTACATACTGCATGCTTCAGTAATGCGCTTCTCTTGTTGTTGCCAGTTCTTACTTAGGTACTCGTTAAACTAGATGTATGTATACAACACGCTGTGTTGAGTTCTTTATTGAGCTTTACTAATACACTCTAAGACAGTACCCCAAGAAACGAAACAAATGATCAGACATTTATTATCGAAGATATGAGTCCATTTATATGTACACAGTTATAAGTATTGCTAAGTGTAATGGTTCAGAATCTTAGCTGTACATATGAACAAACCATGGGCCTTTTATGTCATCATTAAATGCAAAGAAATGTTACTGATCTGACTGAAATGCATGCATCTCATGTTGATCTAAGTCTTGGCTAGGAGTACAACTCAATTTGTTGGTTGTTTCATTTTATTTGGATTTGATGAGTACAATAAAACCTGTCTGTAACGGTCACTCAAAAATAGACAAAACAAAGGTCTTGAAGACAAATGGTAGCTTAATGAAGGTCGAAAGTATTGCAGAATGCTCTCTTGGAGCATTCTGCAATACGTTTGACCCTGCATTAAGCGATAATCGGTCTTGAAAACCAATTTTGTTCTTCTTTTTGAGTGGTCGCTTAAGACAGGTTTTACTGTATATTTGAAAAAGACCCTGTTACATACTGTATGTGTAAAGTCAGTCTTCAGATTGGCGTGCTCACCCCTTTCTTTTGGCTAATGCCTATATTTTATATAAACCTTCATCTACAACTATATTTAGCCAAAGTTGATGACTCAAACGATGCTGTCAATGCATGTAAGTACTGGTTCTTTTTATGTAAGCAAGTAAATGAGCATTTCCAACAATATGGTATGTGCAACCAGCAAAGGCTCAGACCAGCCTGAGCATATGGGCAGTCGGATCAGAGCCTTTGCTAGTCGCTTGAATATTCTATGAATATTAAGCTCCTGACGGAACAGCATTTGGGGTTTCTAAGCTTAAAAGGAAGCTGCACATGCTCGTACATGTCTACACTTGCATAATGCCACATTGTTGGAAATAACATGGTGTGGCTCATTTGGTTTGGTTTGTTCCATTGGTTTTAAAGGAGACAGCATAACCGATGGAGGAACAGATTGGTTGATAGCTCAGCTGTGATAACAATTTCCCAGACAGTTTTTTTTTAAAAAAAAAAATGAGGAATGCTAAAAAAATGAAGCGCTTAAGCAGAAAATTTACAAAATGTGTAATATTTGTCAACATTGTCCTGAGACTGATTAATTTCCGCAAAAATATTCGTGATGTTCGTGCGCTTTCGTGAAATACTCTGATTTGGCCCTTGCTTTTACCGAGAATATGATGTCCAATCATTAATGCAAATGATCTATATAATGGCCTAGTGGTAAGTTAACCTAATACAGATCATACCTACCAGGATCGAATCTTGTAAAAACATATTTTTTATACGGTGAAGGCCCCTTACATTGCGCATTTAAGTATTTTAACCTCCGTTGGATATAATAATAAAGAAACTTGAGAAAAAAAATCACAGGTAAAAATTGCAATCATTATGCTTTATTTACACAAAGTTCAAAATGAAAAAATATTTTCTTGATCTCTAGCAAATTTGATTTTCAGTGCACAACCCCCCCTTTTAGGATACTAAAAAAAAGTCCCCTACCAGTTCGCACTTTCTGCAAAATTTTCAATAACTTCTTTTTGAAGAATTACTTTTACAAACTATAGCAGGGATATTGTTGCTGTTTTTTTTAATTAGATTGTTCTTAAAGTTTACGTAATCTCGTGCATACCTTTACATATTTCATGCGCGAATCCATAGATTTTCATCACTCATCAGAGCTAGGGTGGTTCAGATCCAGCCAATAAAGTTCTGACAACGTTCTTACTTTCAAGTCATCAACTTATTATACAGAGAAAGTTCAATTGCTTATCGAGGGGATGGGACCCGTACCAACATTCTTAAGAAAACCATAGCCACTTGTATTTTTTCAAGGTGGGAGCACTGTTCGGCATGTCTTTTCATTTGTATTTAGTTGCGTTCGCAGGTCTCTCCACGCGTGTTTATTATGTAGACTTCTTGAAAACATTGTTCAACGCTTGCATTTGATGCATAAACGTATGCCGGATTCATAATAGATTATCAAATTATGCACAAAATCATGACAAACAACAACAAAACGAACAACGATCAGACAAATGAGCAAAAAATACATAAAAAAATGATAAAAAATCATAGATTGAATAGGTCTTGAATTCGAATTTTCGAGGTTATACTGTATATTCACATTATAGGCCTGGTGTATTTTTTTTACTTTTCAGGACACTTCCATCAAAGGTATTTTCCAGTGGAGTGGTGATGAAAATATGACCAAGTACGACATGGCCTGTGCAATGGCTGCTGCTTTCGGAATTTCAACCGATCATATTCAGCCTGACAAAACAGCATCTACTGGTGCAAAGAGACCTTATAACTCTCAGTTGGACTCGAGTAGACTAGAACAATTGGGGATAGGGAAAAGAACAAAATTTGCTGAAGGAATCAAGAAAGTTCTTTCGCCATATTTTCCATGACTTTGTTCACTTCTTGATATGTTCTAAACTTGCGATATACTTGTGATTGTGAATATGCAGCGGTCCACTGTTAATGCCAGTGATAACCTTTTGAAGGCAACTCTTGTGACATACTGTAAATTTTGAAATTTTCGCGAGAATTTTATTTTCGCAAAAAGCTTTAATAGATAAATTTGCGACACACAAAGTTCGCGACTTAGCCATGACTTACATATATCAGTAAAAGACAGAGTTTATTTTCATGAAACTTCGCATATAATAAAGCCCTCACGAAAATTCCGAATTTACAGTATAATAGAAAATAATGTTAAACTGTATTTTGACAGGGATATAGACAGAGGGTAATGCGTTGTTGTGTGATGTTTAAATTTGTTCTTTTATATAGTCCCTTTTTTAGGGATTGGGGGGGGGGAGCTAGGTAAATTTGTTCACTCAAATGTGAGGAGGATAATATTGGTGTAAGTTGTAGTTCCTCGATACCCTTTTAACCTTTGGCTGGGTCCTTATTTATCAGAATAGATGCCTTATTTGGACAAAGGGGTTAAGATGCCTTATTTGGACAATGGAGTTAAATCATCACAGAAAGTTTTGTCAGAGGGGGTCCAACTCTGACATTGTTTTTTTTATATTTGACAAGGAGAGAGAGGATCAGAATACCACTAAAAGTGGGCCATTATGGGCCCACCCGCAAACGACATTTAAATGGCATTTCGCTGGCAGGCCGATGGTAGACCAACATTGAATGCTGTCTTGGTAGCTAAAAAGTGATTTTTCAATGGATCCAGACCTGCATTGATAAGGAACCTATAGCTATGTGATTTTCCAGGGGGTGGGGGTCACGACCGCATAACTCCTCTGGATCCACGCTTGAGATTTTTTTGTGTGAAAGCAGTGCTAATTTCCAGTAGATAGCATGTGAGTTTGGCCAAGAAATGTCACAGCCACAGACCTGTAGGTAGACACACTTAATTTAACCTTTTGACAAAATGCCATATACATGTTGTTGTTTTAGCTCGACCGAGCCAAGCGATCAAGATGAGTGTTTGTGATCCACTGATTTTTGTCGTCCGACGTCATTTAGTCAACAATTCGCTTCGATCAATATATCCTAAGCTACTGGGTAGAATTTAACAAAACTTTACAGAAATAATCATATGATTGTCCTCACATATTTTAACTTCATGCAGACTTCTGATTACCATGGCAATCTAAAGGAAAAGGTTTAAAGTCAAAAACTAATGGCCCGCTTTGATAATCTCAAAGCTCGCTGGGGGAAATAAGAGCTAGTGATTTACTTTGATTGTCTTCTGCTGTCGTGTCACTGTGGCTTTCAGTGTTCAGCGTCTCTTGCTGACGGTGTCATGTGTTAGTATGCAATATGTGTTTGTGGAATATCCTGGTCATACTTTTTGAAAATTATTTGGCACAAATGGTACAGGGAGAACCTCTACCAAACTTATTAAAATTGGCAGAGTTGGCTTTTGTAAAAAAATTAGCAAGGGCCTTAAAAACATCTTGTCAGAAATGTATGGCCTAATTTGAAAACAAATTTAGCACAATTGGTCATTGGGCAAGCCTCCACCAAAATTATAAAGATTATTTTGATCCGTTTAAAAACATTGCCACCAGTGGACGTAGTTTTTCCTATCTATTTTAAGAGAAAAAATCAAGTCAAAACTACATGCTGATTGGAAAATAATTCAGCACATGTGGTCCTTTGGGTCTCCATCCAGGAGAGGGACTTGGTTATGTTCATTTTATTCAACACACATGCGCGGATCCAGAGGGGGGACAGGTGGTTCGGACCCCCCCCCCCCCCCGAAAAATCACAAAGCAATAGGGTTTCTTTGCAATACTGGTCCGGATCCCCAGAAAAAAAACCACACAAATCTACCACTACAACATTCAATGTTTGGCCATTATCAGCCCGCCAGTGAATGGCGTTTGCTGGTGGGCCGATGATGGCTCGCTTTAAGTTATATTTGGAGAGTCTCCCCTCATAAACTAAAAAAAAATGTTGTCAGAGTTGGACCACCTCTGACACAACATTTTGGATCCGCACATAGTCACATCCATGAACTGATCATTAATTTTCTCTGAAAGATCCAACTGGGCAATACCATTTCCACCTTTTTTCAAAGGTGGATTAAACTGTGCATCGTTTTTTCTTATCATTGCTGTACTGATAGATCTATGTCTCTACAATTGATCTTTTCATTTAACAACTACGTTATTTATATAAGTACATTAAAAATCATAGCCTTTTTTTCCTTCTCAATGATTCAAATTTTGATTGAAGATTGCTACTTGCAAATTTCCTCTTTTGGGTGGGGGTATCAATAGACCAGAACAGATGGAGCGACTAGTTTTTGAAAGAATATGCAAATCCAAAGAATCCTGAATAAACAGTGGATTAATGTTTGAAATTTCTCTGAAAATTCAAGAAATATAGTCATAATCACTAAGTTTGTCCAGAGAGATTTAATGTCTTGAAATTACCAGGGAGAGACGAAAGTATTAAATCCAATTTATTCAAGGTGGCCAATCACGCGGTCTGCCTGATTGGGTTCACGGACTTGACAAACCAGTAATTGGACATCACAGGTAGGAAAAATCGTTCATAACTTTCGTTATACTAAGTCCAATTTCATGCGGTAAAGTGCAAAAACCCTCTCATATTTTTATGCACAAGACTGTATAAAAGTTTCTCCTGGGTTCGGTGCAGTTTTCCAGATTGCCTCAAACAACTGAAGAAAAAACGGAAAATTCTCCTTGATTGGGTACACACCAAAGTCATGAAAAGTTGTTCGAGGCAATCTGGGAAACTGCAGCAAACCCAGGAGAAACTTTGACATAGTCTTGTGCAGAAAAATATGAGTTTTTTTGCACTTTACCACATGAAATTTCACTTAGTATTATGAAAGTTATGAACGATTTTCCTTACCTGTGATGTCCCTCGGGACACTGGTTCAGGAAATCTGTTAACCCAATCATGCTGACCACGTTATTGGCCACCTTGTTTATTCCTTTCTCGAGTTGGTCATAATCAATCTCAATGTCAATCAATTTTCCCCTACTGCGCCTGATTGGCCAATTAATATTTATGAAGCTACAATCACATATACAACATG
Organism: Loripinus fragilis; assembly: GCA_964019695.1. Classification (NCBI taxonomy): domain Eukaryota; kingdom Metazoa; phylum Mollusca; class Bivalvia; order Lucinida; family Lucinidae; genus Loripinus; species Loripinus fragilis. The sequence goes on from OZ026521.1 coordinate 31,939,843, forward strand.
AACCAATGGTTGTATATAACCTTTATGTTTATTCATTATTGCTCTAGGTGGTCCCTGAATAGTTGAAAGTCTTCCCTAGTACCATAAGGTTGCGATATTTACTTGTGATATATTGAGAAATTGAGTTTACAAACTAAACCTTAACTAGCCCCGAGTTGCTATCCAATGCTGTCATAGGCATGTGTTCAATATCCTTGTGAACAAGCAACATTACACCACTGCCACGAGAGTTCCTGTCTGTATGAACAAGTTTCCGGGAACGTTTCTGAACAAGTACCTGCGTTGGATCAAGAACTACGAAAATCACACACTGAAGACTAATCCACGATACCATGAGAAAGAGCCACTGAACGCCAACAGTCACAAGGCAATAAAAGTAAAGCAATCAGATTTCTCTTCCCCATCAAGATGATAGCAAAACTAGAAAGGACACTTAGTACTGCATAATAAACAAGTACCAAACACAGAATCTCACAAACAATGGGAGTAACAATCAACAACAACAGAACCACCGCCTTAGAACGGACAGCAGCCCAAGCCACTGGGGGCTTATATTCATTTCCTGCTACTTAATATTCGCATTAGATTCTGTTGTTGTTAAAACACAGAACTGTTTAGCTCGCATGGAGACCCCCTAACTTATGCAACTTACCAACTCCACACAGAAACAACGACAGCTGTTGAGACCTCTAAATAATCTGGAAAACGGACCCTTCAGAAATAGAGAGAACCTACAATATTAGAAAACAGCAGATTCGGTTTTATTGAGTCTGTTCATGATGAGTAATTGAAAGTGCAACAATTCTCACGCCCCCGTGCAACATTCTCTATATACATGTGATTATTCGGTAGGCTGAACAGTTCTTTTGGGCATACAGAAAAGGGGCTTTTACATGGTATGGGAAATTAACATGGGAGTCTGCCTACGCTTGGAATTTGATAATATCATGTTATTTAATTGTCTTGGGTATGACTTTTATATTTATGGTGCATTTGAGTTTCTATGCAATTCCATTGCTAATTTATGACGTCATGAATGATATCACTATAATACCTTAGGGTACCCAGTTATAATCATTTCTAAAGTAATTGACATATCATGTAACGGGCGCAGAATGTTTTATTTAATAACTATATAATTGATAAGTTCGTTGTTACTAAAATGGCTTTGTATGTATTAGGATATTGGGTGGGCATTCATTTTTATGGCATGGTACCCCAATTTTCAACTGTATATTTTGTATTCAGTCAAATTTGGAATTAACATTTTTACACATTGCTGTCTTTGTCAAGATGCCATTTCAACATATAAACTATCCATATATGTTAAGAATATGTAGACTAAATGTCATGAAATTCAAGGACCGGTAACATATTTTTCAACTTGATGTAAACACATGGCCCTAATTCACCGAAATGTAAAAAATACAATAATTATGTTTCAGTGTAAAATATACTTGAATACTTGCTTAGTTTGAATCACCATGCTAGCAAGTTTATTGCTAGAAAGTGATATGTTCAGTGTTTCTCCCTTTTATGAATTGGGAAAAGAAAAAAACAATATTCTTTGATGTTAAGTACCACGGTTCTAATTTAGTGAAGTGCCTACACAATAATATAAGCCAAACTGATACAATATGGTGACACCTGTACTTACCACATCTAGTTTCTAAAGTTAAAACTACATTTAACCAATTTTACACTTAATATGTAACATAATTGAGAATTTTAATTCATACAGAAGAGAAACCTTATGACAAGTCAGTTCATACAGGAGAAGAACCTTATATCTGTGAATATAATTTTAAGCCTCATTAATAAGCCTGGTTCACAAAAATACCCCCCCCTGTCAAACCTATTGGTTAAAGTTAACCATTTTGGTCACAGAGAACCCTTGGCTTCAAAGGTATTGCTAATTCAATGCTTAAATCTTCTCTGTTTATTCTGTTTTGTAAAACTGATGCTAATTTCCCTCGAATAGCAACATTAATACTTTAGCTGGCTGTATATTCTAGGCATACAGTTCGGTTCTGGACCACACTTATTCATGTAGAAAAATGTTCTATGACTCTGTTACACTTTATCCTGGTCACGGCACCAAAATGTGGTTCCTCTTTTTTATTTGGGATGTAAAGGAAATATTTGGTCTTCTTGTTTTCACACGTTTATTGTTATGATACTATGTTTCTTAAACAATTGAATATCATGCAGGACTTGATGAAGTGGTACACATTGTCTTGGTCCCATAGTGCCATGACATAGGGTCATGACCTTCCGCATTTCTGACCATTGAAGCATTTAAAATTGTCTAAACATGTCTTTCTTGAAGAAAAGTGGAAGTAGATGTAGATTTAAAAACAACCTCCTTATGTCGAGTTATTGATTCATTTCAACTAAATAATTAGTTTTGCTAAACCATAAGAGGTAGGAAATGACAAAGTTACCGGGTTTGGATTTTCATGATATTTGGCTCAGATCAGCAGGATACATTTGGCATGTTTTTGTGATAATATGATATCTTGACAAAGACTAGAACATATCTATCTTTTGAAATGAATACTTAATGTTTTGTAATTTTTTGAAAAAAATATTGAAATTTTATAATCACTTCTTTTGAAAGCGTAAACCATAATTTATCCAAATGGTTTCGTGGTATTAATATAATGTCTATGGTATTTTGGATTCAATCTAGATGACAAATCATATAAATAAACAAAACTATAGATTTGGGATATGGAAATTTAGAGACAGGTACCACCTCAAAGGTGAAGCACGTCAGGGTTGCTTCCTAAGCCTTATTCTTAATTATCTAATTCGATAAATACATTTTCATGGTTCGAATATATAATGAGATATTAAAAAGCAAAGTTTAAAGAAAATCCATGCGTGGGCACAGAGGAAAGTATCCCTTAAAGAATAAACCTTAAGAGATTTTGGATATCTTATTTTTCTTAACTCTGTAAAACAACAAAAATAGACAATGGGGGGGGGGGCGATTCCCTGCTTGTTGGCGTGTTTAATATAAAAGTATCCATTCTCGCGAGATCTGACGATACCTCATCTAGATCTCTCGCATTTCGCGCTTTGAAGTATGGGTTTAGCTAGCGATATCACGCTAGTCCCGCTCAATTCTCGCGCTCCTGTAGTGACAGCATTTGTTGTTAAAAATCGCAAAAAGTCCAATTTTTGAAAGTGTAGCATTTCTCTATTAGTTAATATATTCTGGATGTTCAGCCCGGAGTCATGTCAGCAGTGATCGCATAAAATATTTTAATATAAAAAGGCGGGTAAATGGCGGTGTAATCGCGAAAGGCGACCATTCTCGCGAGACATGTATTAGTCAATATTTTTGGGATGTAAAGCCCTGAATCACGCGAGCAGAGATCGCATAAAATATTTTAATAAAAAATGGCAGGTGAATGGCGGCTCAATCCCAGTTTGCACCTAGTGAAAGGCGACAGGTTAGCACGTGCTAGAGTGCAATTGAAAGGCGACAGGTTACTACGTGCTAGAGTGCTTCCTGTCTGCGACAATGAAAAGTATCGAAATTCTCGTACATGTAGCTTCATATTTGATTGTCTAATGCCGATGGACGTAGACACATTTCACATTTGGGCGCAGAAACATTTATCCTAGCTTAGAACTGGTTCAACCCAGGAAGACCCGTCCCTGTTAAACTGAAAGATTGTTGATGGGACGTAAAGGATCAAATCAAACAAACAAACATTTGGGCGTAGACAACTTTTAAAATGGTTGAATAATGATAGACTATTGGTGTAACAATCGTGTGCACAATAACGACCTGAATGCTCAGTTGTTGTGCATCTAATTGTTAATTGACAAACAGCACACAGTGAAACTGATCAATGTTCAGTTGCAACCAGATGGACGAGCCAATCATAGACCTGGCTTTATGTGAACGAGAATACCTCAATCTATGAAACCAGTGAAATCTGCATAAAGGTTTCATAATGCATACCTTACCTACAGTTACCAACAACACAGAGACACTGCAAACATTTAAAGGGATAATTCTCACTTTTTTTAAATGCATTTATGATAGAATTTACAGTATGGCAGGAATAATCCCTAATGAAATGTTCGTGATTGCCCTTCTATTAGCCTGTAATTAATTACTTTTGCTTGTTAATGGGAGTCTGGTCATTCTCAGGTCAATGATCTCTACACACCAAAAACTGGAATCACTTCCACCTGCTTACACACTACCAAAGCAGAATTATAAATCAGTCTAAAGGCAAAAAATAACAATGTTTCAGAGTAATGCTTTTAGCAGTGTGTGCATTGATGAGTATATTTTGATACTTGGCCCATATTTAATAATTAATTCTAAAATTTAAGTCTAAAACACTTTAATTATTACTACATGTATAGCAGACGACATATTTTGTAACACTTTTCTTCATTTTGCTAACAAAAAGACGGAACAAAATCAAATGAACCGTATTGAAAAACAAAATACTTATCGTTTGACAGTTGTTACATTTTAATTTGCATTGATTTGGCTGTTGATTGTAATTAAAACGGAATACCCATTATCCAATATTGAAATAATGAAATTGACTGAAAGGTGCCGCTTCAATCATTTGGCAGACCAGCATATTGAGGTTAACTCAGGTTAATGCGTGCCAATAGCTGTAAGATGGCTGCTCCCAGAAGATTAGATAAACGGCTATAAAAGCTTCTGTAATTAACTAACCAGATGGATAAATGATCTGTGGAAATAAAATAAGTCCATAACGAAATATTCATTTGTGAATAAAGTAAAATGTTAAAAAGCAGGAACATACAATTTAAGTAGTTTTAGCTGTCGGTTTATCAGGCCTTGAGTTAAGAGTGAGTACCAAGAAATTAATTTTCTTATTTCTTAACCAATGCATATGTTGTGTGTATTAAAAAGAACCGTTTCAATGAGACGGTTCTTTTGAACACCCAAAACATATGTTTAAACTGATGGTTGAAAAGTTTTCACAATTTTACGCTCCAAAATTTTGTTTATCTAAACCTTTGGTATATTTTTGTAAGTATAGGCACAATGCAGTCACAGGTTACATTTCCACTGCACACCTGTATAGAAACGTAAACGGTCTAAAAACTTAGCAAAAATATTAAAGATATAAAGCAGATTTTGAACATTGTATTTTTATTGCAGAAATATTGACAGTTTGGCGAGAAACGCGATGCACTGTTGGAATCTGGTTTCAATATTGTTTACCAGCTTTAAATTATACGTGCATCAACGGTAAAGCTATGTTGAACCGCAAATTTCATATTCCGCAAATTTCACACCGTGTGAAGAATAATCCATTTATACCAAAACGTCACTTTTCGAAAATGTGAAATTTTCGTATGGTCAATTTCGATAAGTTTTTGGGTCTTATATCAGCGCTCAAATTTCACATCTTTCTCACTTTTAACAGTGAAGAATTGGTACGTATTCGATCGTGCCATCTGCGAAGGACTGGTTCGATTTTTCTCAGATGTGAAAAATTGGTACTCAATTTTCATAAATGTGAAAAATCGGTACCAGTTCTTCACACCTAATTCTTTTAAAATCTGACCAGAAGTTTTTGACAAGATTTCAGAATGTTTCCTTTTGGTTTACAAGGCAACCAGATTTCTACATAAAGTTAAAATCTTTGAACAAGTTTGAAAGGGGATCGATCAACCCAAGGAGGAAGCTATTATTGGCGGACGATGGAAGGACGGATTGGTAGCTGGCAGGATGGACATCCTATGACCACAACGTGCGTTAAAAAAGGGATCCACCATTCAAAGATATATGAAATTGTGGAAAAGCTGAATCTAGCTCTCCTTTAGCAATATACAAGCCTCACCCTGAGAAAATAATATTTTTGCATATGCCAAAAGGCGCAGATAAGCTCTGTAAATACATAGCTGGATCAGGGCCTATGTTTCTTTGCTACACTGATTGTAAATTTTCCTGCACTGATTGAAAAATCTCCAAAGATTCTCATACTAAAATTGAAAGATTAGTGTTTGTTTTTGTATATACATGGACACAAGCTGGCGAATCTGGAGCATGAACTCCAAAGAAACGTTTTCTCGCGACAGTCCTCATATAATTGATGTGCAGTCTTATTCATGTCCCAGATTTTTCAACTGTAAAACATATGAAATTAATCTGTAACATGTTTGAACCATGTTATAAAATCCTGACATATATGTGAAGAATTGGAATTAAATGCAAAATGTAGCAGATTTGGGGTGTATTTTATCAATGTGAAGATTGTTCATGCATGCTACATATAACTTCACTACGTGCGCAAATTTCACAAAATGTGAAATATTGGTATGAAATATGTGACGTATTGGTACCAATTTTTCACGCGCTGTGAAGAATTGGTACCAAATTTTCACAGTGTGAAATTTGCGAAATGTGAAATTTGCGGTTCAACAAAGCTATAATACGTTATCATATGGATGGGGGTATATCGGTTAGCGATTTTTTGCCATATTTAATATTGAATAGCGATTTTAGCACCCCAAAATATCGTTTAACGATTTTTGGCCTTTCTGCCAGGACCACAAAACGTTATTGCCGATTAAATCCATTCTAAATTTCAGGAGTAGCGCTTTTCTACACAAATTCATTGCACTGGGCGATTTCGTGGCCATAATTTTAAGATCTGCTTTTCAGACTCTCGTATATTTGAAGCAGCGTAAATTGAGACCTACAAACAGGGGAGATAAGGATTGAAATAAGACGCCAAGGTTTTGGATCATGAATCATGAAATTTGACCATACCATTATGTCATAATGGATATTACCCCAATAATGATTGAAATTTATCACACGAAACGATTACAGGTAAATAAACTCGAATTTCTTATCCAAACGAAAACAGTTAACTTGAAGAAGGAAAAGGGCTCTTATTTGCAATATAGACTAGCACTGCAGAAACCAACCTGCACATTATATGCGTGTAATAGCAAGGCTTACCAGGATTATTTTGGTGACCATTAATTCAAAGAGAGCGCCATGAGCCTCATTTTTTCATACATGTATAAAGACTTACTAGTTCAAGCTATATTCTCAAACGTAAATGGAGATCATATTCAAAACATAGGCTGCGGATACTCGTTTGAAGCGTCTCAATGAGACTCTTCAAATGAGTACCCTTAGTGGCTTCTCGAACCCCCTCCTCTCGTTCCGTGTTTAAATATCCTATGAAAATGAAATAATTTGTCTCAGTGAGACCAAATTATTTCATTTTCATGGGATATTTAAGAAAAATCAGCAAAGCGAACCCCAACAACTTTATATATGAACCCCCTTACCAGAAACCCTGAACCGCCCCTGTACCCTTAATTAACCTTTTGAGCAGAAATTATTTTAGATAACATTATGAATTATGAATACATATTGAACCCCATTTTCATCTACTTAATTTGAGCCCCATTTGACTTCATGTAAATGTATATAAAAGTGGGGGTGGGGGGCTCGTCATAAGGAGACTGTGTTAAGGGTTGTTTTCTCGTGTTAGGGTAATTATGACAAGCGCCTCACCTGTAGGGCAGGAATATGTGTCAGCCTATTGGACTGTCGCGATCGGACCATATTTTCACACCACAATTCATAACACGCGCATAGTAATCGGCGTCTTTCGTATTGCTTCGGTAATTTACGAAGTTTATTAAACCATAAATTGACTATTATAAGAGATCGTGTTTAAGAAAGCGAAATAACGTAACCTATTTACGGGAACCTACGATTCGTGAACGAAGTTGGTCGAGATGTGGAGAACAAACGGAACAAACTCATACGGTATGGATATTCGCTCGCAGCTAAAAGGACTAAATACAGACCTGTGTGATATTAGCGATGAAACGGACAGTCTCGTACAGTCGTTCCATCGACTTGCTGATAAACTTGATAGTTATTCCAGACATGGTAGAAAAGCCAGACTAGCAGGAACGGTGGTGGCTATAAGCGGTGGTGTCTTGTGCGCAGTTGGAGTTGGGCTAACTTTTGTGACTATTGGGTTATCCGTCGGTATAACAGTTATAGGTAAGCTTTTGTCATACAATGCAGTTCGATCCTCTAGCATCAGAGGCATTGGCCTTGTCCTCAAATAACTGGTTATCATAGCTGTTAGTTTTAGGTAAAATCGAGCACACGTGTAATGTGAAATTCGACCAGAGGCACATTAATCACTGTATTTGAGCACTGATTGTCGACGTTGGTTTTTTTAAGATGTCTATTTGAAATCCCTGTACATGTATATATACCAAGCATAAAGAAACACATACAATAGGGTAAAGTCAGGTAACTTCGGACAGGTAACTTCGGAAACTCGGACATACATTTGCAAACAGTGCACATCCAGATGAGACGGCTCTAAAAGAGCCGTCTCATCAGGATTTTCACTGTACTGTTTGCTTAGTTAATTCATTTTTAATCCAATAATTAAAATATCAAAGAAACAATGTTGCTGTCTGAATTTAGCTGACTGTCCGAACTTACCCGATTTACCCATAACTCAAGTTATCATTTCTCAGAAGATCCAAAGTGATTGAACAATTTCCTTACATCGGTTCAAAGGTATGAATGACGCATCTACGTCGCATCTACGTCGCACCTATTTTGCAACTAGAGGCCAGAACTTCGTTCAAGAAAACTGGGCATAAACCAAATAGGAAAGTCACGTAAAATTTTCGTCTTTTTATGCTCTTAATTATGGTATCAGTAATACTCGTCTTAATACTGGACTTAAACTAAAGTGACTCAGACATTTATTCAATGCTAATTTTATCTGCGCGTTATTGACCGTTTGGTTGACGTTTACATACTAGAGATAAACCTTATAAAACGCGGACAGATTTGATGGTGGTTTATCCCTGCATGTCTAGTGAAAACCGACTGTGGAAACGCAAAAACCATAATGTATCATAGAGAAAAACAAATTGCAACAAATTCTATATGTATTATGTACCATATGGGTATAACGCTCTTGAAACCGGTTCATCCAATGCATTAATAACTTTTTCATGCACGTGAGAGATACTCATCTACGCCGTATTTCGTCTTGAGACTGAGGATAACTTAACGGAAACATCTTGCTGTATGCGTTTTTTATTATTAGTATTGTTGTATGTATCTGCCCTCCAAATCTAATGCAGATATCGGCATTTCAAATCAAGACTTACTTGAATAATGTGTTAATTTTGGTATAAAATGGTAGTTTCACCCATAATTAAAAGGGGGGGGGGGGGGGACAATATTGAGATGGGAATTCTTGAAGAAACAAAGTTTATCGATTGAGCACGACTTCCAAATGATAAACCTTGGAAGTCGTTTTGATATTTAGTGCAACTGTGCAAGCACTAAATTATGGTACATGTATTTATACCATTACGAATCTCCATAAATTGAGGTCCATTTTTAATGACGTATTTTGTTCATCCATTCAACAGGTGGAGTTCTGGTTGGTGCTGGAGGGGCCACAAGCAGTGTACAGGAAAAGTCCAACGTCACTACTACGCATATTAAAAGAGATGTCTCCTCGGTTGTTGAAAGATACAATTCTAAATGGGGCAGGATAAAAGACAAAGCTATATTAGCAGGCCGACAGCTTGAGAAGAAGGGCGATATAGACTACCAGTTTTCTAGATGGTGTGAGTTCTGGTCTAAACTTTTACCCAAGGGTAAAAGCCGGAATCAGGGTAAAACATGGAACTCTGTTGTTCATACGCTTCAGTCGTACGACGAAGTAGACAGTTCCGAACAGCCAGGAAGTTCGTACTTTCAGCCAAACGGAGGTTCTGAAATAAAACCGTTCGGTATTGGAGATACTGTGGATGGGGTAGACAGTTATTTGTTACTTGACTCAAATGAGGTTGTCGACAAAAAGATGTTGAAAAAAGTTTCTAAATCTCTGAGGCAGATGGCAAGCTCACTAGAAAGCAAATGTCCAAGAAAATCCGAAATTACTAATATGGTTGAAGAGACTTTAGAGCGACTTTAGCCTTTTCACCGAATTGGGCCTCATCATGCGAAACGCTGTCTTCGGAGTTTCCGACCTGGTATTGCACAAAACAGCCTGCTCACAGAGTCTAGCTTAACAAAGGCGGATAACAAATGCGCTGATCAGGCTACGCGGATGCACATGCTGGTCTACGCCTTAAATTTGTTGCAATCAACAGATCAGGTTTTCTCATGTCGAACGAAGCCCAGATCATGCAGGTACATGTAAGGCTACGTAAAAATGACAAGAACCGAAATCGCATGAGCTTTTTTGCCTCGTTCTCATTCCATTACTCATTCGGATGATCTCAAAGTTTCGCACAGGGGACCTGATAATATCCGCATTATGTATACACGATTGTGCCATTACGATATTTTTGTTTAAATAATTGTCAAAACTAAGCAATATTATTCGCAAGTGGTTGCTTTAAATAACGGATCACAGGGATTTATGAGCAAATACTAGTGGATTAACTTCCCGTACAGACAGACGCATATATTGATAATCCATACCTTATAAATTGGAATATATGAATGTTGAATCTCGGTGACATATATGTGACTTGTGTTCTTTTTATGCAGTTATTCCTTTTTTAACCCATATACACCTAGCTTCCTTTTTGAGGGACATTGGCAAACAGTGGACACCCAGACCAGACGCCGCAGAACGCGGCGTCTGATAAGGGTCTCCACTGTTTGCTCACAGAATATTCTATCGAAATTTGAATAAAAATGAAAAAAATACCACCTAACACCCCTTAAAATGGAAATGGACTGGCCCAATTGATAAGGACGGGAAATTCCATTGGGGCTTAAATGGGTTAATTAAATAAAAGTTATTTAGAGTTTTGGAATTAAATAACCCTTGTCATGCTTAAGAGTTTTATGTTCTACACTCCCTATTTTTGCTTTGGTAACCAGCAGCATTCAGTGGTAGCATGTTTAAACAATCAGAGTGGAACACAGTGTGGATCCTGATCAGATGGCTTCATCAGAAGCCAGCTGATCTGGATCTTCAGTGTTTTCAAAACAGGATACCGGGTTCAGCAGAACAATGGATACATGAGCAGCGACAATGTGGTATGTGCGACGAGCAAAGACTCAGACCAGCCTGCGCGTACGCTCAGTCTGATCTGAGCCTTTGCTTGTCGCTTGTATATTCTATGACGGTTAAGCTTCTGACTGAACATCATTTGGAGTTTCTTTGCTTAAAAGAAGGCTGTACAGGTCCGTCTGAGTCTTCACTTGTCAAAATGCCACATTGTTGGAAATCACATGTCGCGGCTCTTTATATAGATCGGTACTTATCGCATACCTGGTTATATGCATGTGCAGCTACCCTTGGTTCCAGAAGTCTAGTTGATGGTATGTTGATATTTAACGTCCCAGCCAACAATTTTCAGTAATGTCAAGAAGATTTCCTGTCTTCCTGGGATGAACCAGTACTAAGCAGAGGACAAAATATCTTGCTTACGGATACATCACAGTCTCAAACTAGCGACCCTCAACTTCAAGCCCTGCACCACTCTACAACTAAGTCATTGCGTTCAAAAGTCTCAGATCGCCCCTGTTTTTATGTGAGAGCAATGGTGACTGGCTCGTCGAAGAATTCGCTTATCACCCGAGCTATGCTATAAGTACCAAACTTTTATTTGTTTGTTTGATATGAATCTCTACGTCCAAGTCAACACTTTTTCATTTAATCGGAACGGGTCTTCCTTTGCAGACCGAACCAGTAATAAGCAAGGATTAATGTGTCTTACTCAAGGACACAACGCAGAGACTTGAACCCGCAATCCCTCGGTACCACTGCAGAGCCACTGCACTACCACCAAACGTTTATGATCTGACACATTCGATTGATTTTCTTTACAAGAATCAAACTGTAATATATTCTTTTTCTCTTCCTTTTGTAAATAATTCAACTGTTTTAGACATATTTACATGCATTTGTGTATCTTACTTTCCAAATTCATCAGGTGCTATATTCTAGAATAACCTTGCTTTCAAGCCAGGCCCCGAGGTTATAAAACTTGTTTCATGCTCAACTCAACTGAGCACGAAATTTCAACTGCTCATAAAAACTAAAACACCGACAAATAAAGATGTTTCCTGCATTGGCATTTTAACATTTATGAGCAAGAAAAAATTCGTGTTCAGCTGAGTTAAGTATGAAAAGTTTTATTTCTCGACCAAAACCTATATTGTGGGTACCCAAAAGAAATGTCTCGATGAGCTGGTTCTTTTGGCATCCAAAATATGTAAAAATTTATAGATAATAAAATATTTACAGTATTACACTATTTTTTGGTATATTTATCTATACCTATAGTTCTTGATACTTGTTAAAGACACATTTATGTTATTTCCCATCAGGTGGACATCAGCAGCCAGTGAAGAACCTGATATTACACTGCAACATGCGGTATCTCATAAAGGTCTGCACAGTTTGCTTTCCGTAAAGTAATATAAGACGCCTGAAATAATATACCGTAGCTCAGACGTTAACGTGTCTGTCTGACTGCCGAAATCGATCCCGCCCGGTCCCATACTTTCGTGGAGATTGATCATGAAATAATTGCTACGGTCATTCTCCTCCAGGGTTGTTGTCAGTTACAAGCGAAAGTATGCGCATGAATTACTGGCTAACCGCTTGTTCAAGCTTTCCCCTAGAAAAAGTGTGGTTAGGTGAACTGACCGCCCCCCATGACTATAGCTGTTGATTGGGACGTAAAGTAACAAAACAAACAAACAAATCTGAAATAATACGAAAAAGTTCCCCTTCTACACTCACAATAAATACTAGAATGTTTCCTTGTGTCGTCTGTTGATAACCTTTGCAAACGGGTTGGACCCAGATCAGGACCGACAAAATGTCGGTCCTGACCCAGATCAGGACCGACAAAATGTCGGTCCTGATCTGGATCCAAACCGTTTGACACTCTGATAGTGTTCATGAAAGCAATGTTTGAAGAAAAAGAGTTTGAAAAGTAAAAATCGGCAAGCGACAAAAATGCATGAAAAATTACCCAGCATGCAAAGAAATAAGGACGGAAGCTGAATCATAGCTGGGCCGCACCAGGAGCCATATACCAACAGCAAAAGAATGGATCAGCTTGCACATCGAAATAGAATATGAAAATTATTTTTCTTATTTCTCAAACAAAACATATGCTTTGGCTTCACAAAAGAACCTTCTCTGGGAGACGTTTTGCTTATGCAATATGGTTGATTGGATAAAGTTAGTGCAACGCGGTATATTACTCCACTCGTTTGGAGCTCACACTATATAGCTAGAAATAAGTTTCCTTAACCCTTTCCAGCTATATATATGGTATTTCCCCACAAACCTACATACAATGAGGAGGTCACATGCTAGGCTTTCAAAAATATTGTATTTCTTTCTATGAAGATTGATTTTTTCTCAGCAAACAGGACATACCCTAATGACATTCCATCTAGGTTTTTTGCTAAAGTACCAGTTAAGGGATTTCCGGTCTATAAAGGGTTAAGCTGGTTTTATCACATCTTTCCTATCATAGCCTATGATTTGTTTTGCCTTCGAATCGTTACTTTTATTCTCAAATATATGCTTTCAATCTTTGCCTGTCTAATATTAACAGGCACTGCTCATATCAGCGTTTGTAAATGACAGTATAGAGAAAGAAGCTCGCTATTGCTGATGTGGCCACACACATGTTCGACATTTGAATTTCAGATTCATAAAGTATGTTGTTAGGCCCTTTCTGGCAAAATCATTAAAAACCATGCCTTCACATTTTATTTCTTTTAAAGTAGAGGGAGACAAACAACACCACTTGAGACCAATACTAAATTATTTTTCTTTACAAGACTTCACTATTTGAGTTGAAATAAAAAATGATTTTTTGGTCGTTTTCATAAAAAGAATAAATAAAATCATCTTGTTGCATATGCCCCCTTCATTTATCATTATCGCGACAATAAAAGTACAAACCCTTGTTGGTCTTGAGTACAACTAATCAGATTGATTTCCTTGCTTCCAAATTGAACACCAAAGTGTTTTTTCATATCTGTTTATGCCATGGTTTTCTAGCATGTAGTGTCAATGTACCTAGTATGTGCTAGCTAGTATTTCGTAGTTGTTTAAGACAAAATGGAATATAATAATGCTAATGGACTTATATATTAACAAGATAAAGTAAAGTTTGCATTTGAGCTCCCAGTGACATCTGCTACTGTCCTGCAAGCCAAGAGTGACAGTGACATCACTTTTTTTACAAAGTTATTAGGGACTTATGATCGATTGATCACTTGTGTATTAAACCTATCCACAGGATAGGATTAATACACAAATGATCTATCGATTTGCGTTAGCTCAAGTTAAGTGTACAAGTTAATGTTTTACTTAACGATTGTAAACAAAATATTGCGTCACTATCACTCTTGGTCGGCACGACAGTACTTTCTGTTCTGAGGTAATGTATCTCTGTTTATTGTGGCTCACATGGTTTGTGTGGATTTGGGTTTGGTCCTTGTTTTCATGTTTTAGTGTCCTTTCTAGTTTTGCAATCATCAAGCAGAGAGAGAGAGAGAGAGAGAGAGAGAGAGAGAGAGAGAGAGCGAGAGAGAGCTGGTTGCTTTATCTATTTTTGCTGTCATGTGGATGTAAGTGTTCTGTGCCTCTTCTGGGTTGGTCTGCAGTATGTGATTGTGACATTGACATCAACAGCTTTATTTTGGATGTTAAATTACTGTTTCCGGAAGGTGTATCAATTTTTTTACTGAACCTTAGCTGATGCTACACTAAGAATCATATTATAACGAGTTTCCCTCAAAATATCTTTTCCATTACACGTATTAGCTTTTCAAAAGAGCTGGCGATCGTTAAGCCCTATCATTGCATGTATTCTTGCACACCGCATGCTTCGATTTTTAACTTCTTGAGCTTGTCCATGTACATTTGTTTTTAGCTCCAATTATTAACGTCCAAACTGTGATTTTTTACCATTTAACATATGCTTCCAGCGAGTATGTGGCTGGATCTCAATCACCCGGTGGTAATTTAGATATGGTTTCTTGTAGGCTTTCATCCTGCAATCCGGTGTGTGCAAACGAACACCCCTGCCGATAATGCCCGTGAGGGCGCCAGGCCGTGCCAGTATTTTTTTTAAAAAAACGTTGTCTACGCCCCAAGCTATAATTATAAACGGGAAAACACCGACGCTAAAAAAGAAATGGCTAAGCCTGATCCATTATTTGTGAAAACAACCCTTCGAGTATTTCTGGAGCAGACAGTTCATCAGTTCCTTGTCCCCGTTCCATTTTCTCATTATTCTGTCTATATAGTTATATGTGGTCAGAACAGTTTGACAATCACAACCTGACACAGGCTGGTTATCTGTTACTGTTTTATTCTGGTAAAATGTTAGGGGTTTTTCCCAAGGTATAAACCGTGTCTATAAATAGTTATTACCGTCTTAAGCCTATACATGGGAAAACAATTTATGTCAGACTCATCATGTTAGGCTGCACGAAGTGCTGGAACCGGTTGCAGTTTGTCACGGCCCTTTTTATTATACAAACAATAGAAGTACAGAACATTTAATATGGCAACAGTGGAAAATTTGATCAGAGGACGCATATTGTGCTGAGGACAGGTAAGTGACTGTATATGTACAAATATGTGTCACTTTTGGATGTTGTAGCTCAACTAAAGTATTTATGTAGTGAATAATGCCAATAATACATTCAGCAGAAACAAGTTACACATGTAGAAATATATATGCTGGATTTTCTGTAACCGTAACGGATTCAGGTACAGTTTCTTTATTATTATTTGTACTTTTACACGGATAATGTCTTTATACAGCGCCTCAAAAATGAACTTATAATTAGATCTCAGGATCTGTTTTATGACGACGAATAATTATACCGACAGGGTCTTAATGGGGTTAAATGATTAGAGAATATTAAACGCCTTATTTTGGGCTTATTATCGTAATCAAATTATCTTATTTCATATTCAATACAGTCTAATGATGTTTTGCACTGTAAAAAATCTTCGAGTCACGAAAAAAAAAACAAGTATTGATTTTCGTAAAAAGAAATCGTACTCCCCCACCCCATCACACACAAAGCTCATTACTAGACACAAATATAATTATTTTGCACTAGGCGCCGCTGATATGTGACTTTGACGGTTTTTCATGAGGAGAAGTGGGACTCTAAAAACATTTTTTTAGTTTTCTTAATTGGGAAAAACACATGAAATTGAAAAAAGTGGCTCATGATTTTCGATTGGGAGTGTGTCCAAAGTTCTGTCCCAAGAGAAAGGCCGAAGATCTTTTGCTGTTTGCACTATCGTCTTTCTTGAAATATGTATCATATAACTATGTTTGTTTTAAAAAAATTTACAGTGAAAACTCAGCCTTTTTACTGACACTCGTTATAACAGCAAAATTCTTTTACAGCGGTCAGCTGCATTTGAACAAATGTACCAATTTAGATTGAATATAGGTTCATTACAACATAAATTCAGTCTAACAAATATTGTCGTTTAAAGAGGACTGACTGTAACTTTTATGGTGTGTAATAAACCATGGTTTTTATATTGAAGGCATTTGCTCTATGTTTCCCTTTCTGACTCTGCTTCTTTAATCCCTATCCCATGTATCCTTTCAGGATAAATGGCTGGAGACGCTTATCAACCCGACTTCAGTGAACTTCCTGATGTGATCTGGGTGAGGACGTTCAGCTTTTTGCCACTTCGTGATCAAAGTAACCTGGCTTCAACATGCCACGCTTTATTGGACATATTCAGCCACCCTTCGCTTTGGAGCAACCAGAAGATTTGCATAATGGGAAAAGACGACAACTGGACGCGTGGGAAATGTTTTGGTCCGAATCATTGTGTTGAACTTGCGAAGCGCTTTGGGAAATATTTCCAAAACCTGACAATCACCATTTTAGGACATTTGCAAACATTGACGCCAGAGTGGGAAACGCTTTTCACGGAAGTTGGTGAGCAGTGTCGGCTTGAATCGTTGACGCTTGAAGTTGGACGCTTAACATCCAGGCCCTTTCATCTGTATGGATTTGCACCGAAGCGAGCTGCTGTTAAAGCACTTATCTCCTTTGTTCAAAACGCTTTTCGGATGAGGCATTTTCATATTCGTTCTTGGCCGATGTTCGAGGAAATATACGAAAATAAGGAGTGCAATGTCTTCCAAGCAATGATCGCAAATCCTAAGATGAAAGAGTTGGAAAGTCTGTCTATATTCATGACAGACAAGGCCGAAGTTGAGTGGTCAGAGAGACGACCTATATTACTATCAGCTGACGCTACTCTGGAATTGGTGGCACATTTTAAGTTCTTGACAAGACTTGCTCTACGGTCTCCTATGATAACACAAGAACTGATAGAGGAACTAGCTGAGCCGACGAGGACTAGATTAAAGATCCTTGACATTTTTGTTCACTACGTTAATCCAAGTAAATATCCGGGTTTTGCTATTCCATTTATACCTTCGAGTAGCTGGGCAAAGTTGATTCAGAGATGTCCGGAGTTACGGGTAGAGCTAACCATATTCTTGCATGTTTCTCATCTAGACCTAGCAAATATGATCAAAGCGGAAGTTCCAATCAGCTCCCTAACTTTCATGAAGTATTCGGGAATAGATCCATACATATTGAACTCTGTGAGCACCGCCCATAACAAGACTTTTACAAAATTCCATAGCTATTGTGAGTCTTCCGGGATCGATAGCGAGCTATTAGATATTATCACAAAGTGTGAATACATTTCGGAATTCGTCTATCATGGTACTATAACGGTATCAAATGTGACCGAAATAGCAAAAGTGGGAGGGGAGCGGCTAGAGAAGTTTGTGATCAAAGAAGCAAATATTCAGATTCCAGATGAGATTGATGTTGATGATGATGAGGTTATTCGGAGAAATGAGGCTGGAGAACTTGTCATGGTTGATTTTCTGAAATTTCATAGATCTGAGGACGAGAGAACTGAAAAGCTATTAGAAATGAGGAAATGTGTATCAAAATACCTCGGATATGATTGGTCACCTCTTTAAATAACTTTTGCATGCTGAGTAATTGTGAAACTTTAAGTCACCTCTGTTTTTACCAGGACTATTATCAAAATATCAATTTGGACCCAGATCAGGCCCAGCGCCAAACTGTTGGCAAAGGTTACATGCAAACTGGATGTAAAAGGCAGATATGCAGTCAAGGCCAACCTTAAAAAATGCTGGGTTTGCCGTGCTCCTACCTACCCACCCAAAACAGGCCCTACCCAAAAATTGTATCGCCTTTCTGAGAATTTTTTAATTTTTTCTCTAATTCTGTCAACAAACCCTTCTTTAAAATCATTAAAAGTTGTACTTTAATTAAAGAAACTGTTACAGAGACTATAAATATATGCATTCTTACCTTATTTACAGCATTTGCAGACCTCTGAAAGTGATAGCAAGAAGAGGTTATAAAATTATGCTGAATTTAATTTACTAAAAAACAGACCTACTTTCCCAAACTGAAATTGATGGGTAGGAGCACGGCAAACAAATATATTTTTTAAGGGTAGCTCCACAGAATGAGGTCATGTGTACAGTCTGTTTCAAAGAGTTTGACCATTGAAAAGCCGTTTTATAAATTTGATTCTCACTGGTGTATTATGGTCTGTTCCTTTAAAATGACAGTGTCTAGTGTGAAATTATGTCAACATTTGAAAGCCACTCAATACATGTATCTTTTTAAATATATTTTTGTTTCCTTCGTTTTAAACAGGGACACGGTATTACCAGGGACAATTGCACTTTACTGTTCTCTGCTAAAGATAAGCTCCAACATTTTACAAATAATGGGGGCTGCTGTCACTTTGAAAGTATGTCGAAACCATATATAGCTACAATATAAAACTTATTTAGATGAAAGATAACCTACTATACTTGGTCAAAGTCCGTAGAGACTGGTTAAGTGCAGTCTAGTCGAATACCATCAGAATATCAAGCAGTTTGAAGCCAGATCAAGTTCGACGCTTTGTTGGGTCTGATCTGGGTCCAAACTATTTGCAAAGGCTAAGCAGACAACAAGAAAACATTTAGCATACCAGTGCCTAGACAATGTTAATATAATATTATATGCAAAATTTGATCAAAATATACCATGTGGTAAAGAGTTATGAGTAGTTTCACTAAAATACCTTGACCGGCAAAAATGATGCTCGGAAAAGCCGCGTCACCCTTTGCATACCAGTTGCTGGACAGTGTGAAAATGAATAAGTATCGAATGTTCGACGAAGATAATCACTGACTGACCTGATGCTCAGCAAAGCCGTGTCCGTCAAAAAAGGTTTTTCATACCAGAGGGTGTCAATGAGGTTTACTGAATAGCGAATTATGGCCCTAAAGTTGATCGATTAGAGAAATTGCAATTATAACTGCACATAACACACCATATTGCCCTGATATATATGCCTGCCACGTATCATCAAACTATCTCAAAGTGTATAATAGTAATGGAGCACACAAGGTTTCCACTTTAAGTTCTTTCAAGGGAGATAATTAAAATAGGAAGCAAGGGAGAGCAACCATGCAAGCACATGAAACATAATCTAGATCTGATATGTATGCCTACCAATTATCTCGAAGGGTTTAAGAGTTATTGAGTGCACAAGCTTTCCCCTATCAAGTTTGTTCAATGGAGATAACTCAAAGGACAGCAAGTGGAGCAGCCATTCTTGCATGTGACACACCATCTTGACCTGATATATATGTATAACAAATATCATTAAAATATCTCAAAGGGTATAAGAGTTATTGAGCTCACAAGCTTTCCCCTATAAAGTTCATTCAAGGGAGATAACTCAAAGGGTAGCAAGGGGGAGCAACCATTTTTGAATGCGACTCATCATCTTGACCTGATATATATATATGTATAACAAATTGAGTGCACAAGCCTTTCCCTATAAAGTTCATTCAAGGGAGATAACTAAAAATGGCAGGAAGGGAGTGCAACCATTCCTACACGTGATACACCGTCTTGACCTGATATATATGTATACCAAATATCATCAAAATATCTCAAAGGGTATGAGTTATTGAGCGCACACGCTTTCCCCTATAGAGTTTATTGAAGGGAGATAACTCAAAAGTTGGGCAGTGGAGATCAACCATTCTTGCACGTGACACACCGTCTTGACCTGATATACACATACCTAATACCATCAAAATATCTCAAAGGTATAAGAGTTATTGGGCGCACAAGCTTTCCCCTATAAATTCATTCAAGGGAGATAAATCAAAAGGCTGGCAAGGGAGAGCAACCATTCTTGCTCGCAATACACCATACATGCCTACCAAATATTATCAAAATATATCAAAGGATATTAAAAGTATTAAGCGCACATGCTTTGTCTACGAACTGATGGACAGACAGATGGGCGCCAGGCTGATCACTAAATCGCCCGAACGTTGTCAGTTGGGGGAAAAATCAGCTTCTACGAACTGATGGACAGACAGATGGGCGCCAGGCTGATCACTAAATCGCCCGAACGTTGTCAGTTAGGGGAAAAATCAACTTTTCAAATTTTCCCCATTTAAATGCATTAGGAAGCAACTTCGACCTTGACGTTAAGCAGGTCAACCTAGATTCATTATTTGAACAAACTTGGTAGACCCAACATCCCCAATGCTACATACCAAGTCCAAAGGACATCTCCCTTCTGCTTCTGGAAATGATTTTTTTAAAGGGGCCTTATACCATATATGTGTGTTGCGGCCATCTTGGTCATGTGACCAGAACCATTTGAACAAGCGCCCGTTCCCGCTTCCTTAAGAGTTTCCGTATGAAATTTGAGTTCAATTGGCCCAGTGATTTCGGAGAAAACTATGTTTTAATATATTGAATGGACTCCTATATGAGCGACCTTGGCTGAAAGGTCAAAGCCCAACCTTGACTATTGGAACTTATTTATAGCCATTGCCTCATTATGTTTAACATACTAAGTGAGCATAATGACTTTGGCTCCAGCAGTTTCCAAATAATAAACGTTTCAAAAAAGTCCCATTGAATGCATAAGGAAGAAAAATTGACCTGGACGTTAAGTAGACCAAGGTCAACCTATGATCATCATTTGCAAAAAAAAAAAAAAAAAAAAAAAAAAAAAATTGGTAGGCCCCACATCCCCAATGCTACAAACCAAGTTCCAATGTCATCAGCCTTCTGGTTCTGGAGAAGATTTTTAAATGTTTTTTTTTAATATATATGGGCTTGGCGGCCATTTTGTTCTCCCATCCTAAGGAATTCTAAGAAATCTCCTTATGAAATTTGAGATCAATTGGCCCAGTGAATTCAGAGGAGAAGTTTGAAAATGTTGAAGGACGCCGGAGTCATAGGTATACTATTAGCTCACCCATGAGCTAAAATGTGCAATACTGTCAGGTTTTTGATGAGAAATCGCACGGACAAAATTTGAGCAGACTTGAGGGGAAAACTTGTTATGAGAGAGACTTCATGGTGTCAAACTGATATTATTTAAGCTTTAAACTCCACCTCTAGATATTTAGGTGACTTATTTAATATTGATAATCCTTATTTTGAACAAATTGTAGGTCAGATATATCCTACTGAACTTCAGTTGAATAAGGCGAATTCTTCTGATACTGAAGCTCCGTTATTGGACTTGAACTTGTCCATAACAAATGGCATTGCTTCTTCTAAAATTTATGATAAACTGGATAATTTTAATTTTAAAATAGTAAATTTCCCATTTCTTGATGGACATGTTCCTCGCTCCCTTCCTATGGTGTATATATTTCTCAGCTTATTCGTTTTGCATAAGTGTGTTCTAATATTGATGACTTCAACAACAGAAACATATTTTTAACTGCTAGGTTTTTAAAACAAGGTTAAAGATATCATAAAATTCGAAAGGCAATTTCTAAATTCTGCCACAGACACTCAGAGTTAATTTGTTAATACAACATTGGGTTAAAAAGCTCTTCTGCAACAAGGCATATCAGAGCCTATATTTTATGGTGATTTAGTTTATTTCAAACGAATTGTTGAAAACCTTATTAAAGTGATCAACTCAAAAAGATTATCAAACGTTATATAAAGGTTGGATATATAATAACTTTGATGTCATGCGACAGTCTGCATGCCTCGTTTTAAACCCAATCACGGTTTTTAGCTATGGCTTCCTCTTTAATTGCACGACGGTGGGTCAGGCCTAAGATCCTGTGACGGCTCTGACGTAAAGCTTTAAGTGGTTGATTGGTGCCTGATGCTTATCTGTAGCTGGACCCACCGTGGCTCAACTTGAGATTTTCTTTTGCTCTACCAGTGAGTTGTGAGCCCTCTTCTTTGTTTCATCATAGTGTGTTGATTTGATGATACATTGCAATAGTTAGAAGGCTTCCATGTGAGCTGAACATATCTTGTACTTCAACAACAGTAGAATCTAGGGCAAAGATTTGGTACCAGTAAAATACATTTAATCCCCCCACACACCGGTGGCTTACGCTGCTGTCCGTTCTAAGGCGGTGGTTCTGTTGTTGTTGGCTTGTTGTTTATTGTTACTCCCATTGTGGGAGCCTGTAATTGTTCTATGTTTTGTTGTACGTTACTTTATGTCCATTCTAGTTTTGCAATCATCTTAATGGGGACGAGAGAGCTGGTTGCTTTGCTTAGTTTGTCTTCCAGGTGTCTCGTGGTTGCTGTGTGACTCTTCCTTGCGGTGCCATGGGTTTAATATTAAGGCGATAACCCCATTTACTCTTTTCAGTATCACATCGACAAGTAGTAAAGGGGTCACTTGGGCATCACTGTCTGCGCATGCGTAGTGGCTTTTGGTGACGTCTTACATTTTTAGAATTCTATTTCAGAATGATATCATCGTTATTTTCAGAAAAACAGATCATCATGTATTTTTAGAATGAGAATATTGGTTTATCTTTTGACAGAGAGCATTGTTTTATTGTTAGATTGGTTATTTGCCAGATTCTGCTTCATCTTATCTGGCTCTGCACAATTTGCCTCTATCATATACATAAAACAAAACTACAGAAGGCTTATATATGGATGAATTAGGTTTCCATCATTTTTTAATATCAAATACAATTTTAAATTGATAACAGTCCAATTTTAACAAATTATGTTTTTTAGATAAATGAAAACCCCAAAACAATTTGCTAATAAACTATTAATTGCGATATAAAAGCTTGGCATATTCAATTAGGTGTGAATGTCACAAAGCCTATCAAAACGACTTCACTTCTACCATTCCCTTATCGATAACTTATTTATTTATGAATCGATTTGATGAAATTATTATCAAACTGCTTGTTATAAAAATGTTAAGCATTTGAAATGAGTTGTTTAATAACATCACGTTCCCATTCAAAGCCATCTATAGAAAAAAACGCAACCAAGGTCAGTTTAATGATGCTATGAGATCATGGTGAGAAAGTCTGTTCTTAAAGGTTTGTGACCAAGTAGGGGTTCAAAACCACTAGTTTATATATCTAACATTTAAAGTATAACCTTACATGTTTGAACGTTATATATTTACATTTCGAACTTCATGGACAACAAATATTAAATTTTAAGGAGCTGATCATGTAATGAAATCCATTTAACAAAATGAGGAAAGATGAAATGTGAACTTGGAAATTATCAAAACATTAAGGGTGTGTCATTGTTTAAGCAATGTTGTTAGTATTGGGACAGAAGTCAAAAGAAGACAATATATAGAGTATTTAATTTAATTGTACTTAATTATTATTCAACTAACAATAACAAAGAATTACCTTCAAGAATTTATGTAAAACAAAAGAACTGTGTTATTTCAATGTAAAACTTTTGTAATAAAGTATGGTAAAACCTGTCTTAAGCGGCCACTTGAAAATGGACAAAACAAAAGTCTTAATGGATTATGGTTGCTTAATAAAGGTCAAAAGTATTGCAGAATGCACTTTTGAACTGCATTAAGCGAATAGGTATTGAAAACCAAGTTTTGGTGTTGTTTTTGAATGGTCCCTTAAGGCAGGTTTTACTTCAGCATATTTACCCTGGTCTTATATTACACTTTTGCTGAGCAATTATACTGAAGATCTTGACAGAAATCATATGAGTCGGTAACCAGTGTGCAGCATAAAGTACAAGTTGGCATGTGCATATAGCAAAGATTCATAATCAATCTGCACATCTATGCAGTCTTATCAGGTCTAAAGAAACAGTGAACCCTTGGCTTCCCATATAGCACCCACCAAAGACTCTGGTCAGACTGTTTGGATTCCCAGGCTGATCTTAGTCTCTGATTTGTGCATATACCAACTTGTACCTTTTGCCTGGACACCGTCTCCTTTGTTTCTGAAAAGTCAAATAGAGATCATGCCAATTGAATGTATAACCTCCATGGTAAATTCCGCTTATGCTTTCAAATGGCCTAGCCTCGAGGTAATGCAAATTTTTATGCTCAACTCAACTGAGCATGAAATTTATCCTGATTCTAGATGTTAAAATGCCAACATTGCTGGCATTATAAAATTCCTCAGCAGGATAAATACATTATCTTACAAGCCTTAAAACAAGAAAAGTCTTTATTTATCAGCATTTTAGTTTCCATGATCAGTTGAACACTTCTTGCTCAGTTGATTTGAGCATGAAAAAAGGTTTTATAATCTCAAGGCCTCAGTCATATAACAACCACTGAAAAGTTGTTCCTATGATATGGACAGATCACATGAAGCACATTGATACCAAGTGTCTCTATGCCAATATGTTGTTTTCACAATGTGTATGTGATATTAGCTTATTCAGCAGAACAAGGTAGTATATAAATAGAGTTAAAATCATCTAATATAGAAATATAAAACAAAAATAGAGATATCACAGATTTTTCACAAATGCACCTAAAAGGATGGGTTACGATTTCACAAATATGTAACAAGAAAGGACGGTATGAAATAATCCAACTGGAAATATTGCAAGTGACAATAAAAATATACAATGAATGATGTGCAATTTATGAGAATATGTATATTATTATAAATGGAAATATTATTTTATTGTTAAAACCAGCTAAAAAGCATATACAAAAAATCTTAATATATATAAAATATAACTGTAAAAGTTCGTACAGTGCAGTCACATTATTGCAATTTGCTTAGGGTCTTGTTCGTGACATCATTATGTAACACCTTTTCCTACTTTGCTTCTGTAGCAAATTACATCGTTGTTATTGTTTATTATGTATGTTGATTAATGATATAATGGTTAGGATCAAACTTGAAACAAAGCCTAGCTCTACCTATTGCAACCCAAACTCTAGACAATCTCAACATTGGTGCTGTGACCAGGATAGGAATGGACCATGTCATAAGTGAATTGTTTTACAAAGGAATAGTTTTACAAAGGAATTATGTGAAATGACCATGAAAAGGTCTTTCTCCTATAATTTCTTTGTAAATTTCTATTGTAAAAAAGGGAGCCCACAGGAATGAACTATATCCAAATCTGTGTTATAAAAAAGGTGTGTATAAAGGGACTGCAATGTATTGATCAAATATATTATTGAATGAAGACAGTTCACATATTTTCAATTGGAGTCAATTTATGAGAATATGGTACTTAGGGCATATGTGATAAGCATTGGAGAAAATGAAAATATATGCTTGCTGGTAGCATATACTTAAAATGACTTAAACATGCAAAAAATATCCAAAACTCACTGGCTTGCCAATATTCATTAGAAGATGTGTATAGTGCATTAGGCCTAAAAGATAGGTGGGTTTCCATTAACCTGTTTTTTTGTGCTGACTCTAATTTTCACTGCCATTTAAAAATAATTTATATTACAGTCGATATTCTATATTTCCATCACTACTTGCCTGCCAAAAAAGGCATAGGAAAACAGTGCTAATCCAGGTCTTTCCTGTTTGCTTTTATAACAAGCATTTTATGAATTCCAGTCCTGGTAAGGTCACACTTTATTTGAGAATAGAAAGAGAAGTTTTAAATTTAACCCTTAAAGCGCCACCTATAATTTGCAGCAGACAACAATTTCAAATTTTGCCACTTTTTCAAAATAACAAATAAGGCATGATATTTCATGAGAATTGTCTGCTGACAGACAATTTTCATGTAATATCATTCCTTATTTTTGTGGAAAATTGGGAAAGATGTCCCAAAATTTTTTTCTGCTGCAGTCGTGATTGGAACTTTAAGGGTTAACAACGTTTATCATAATGTGTTTATTGTGTTATATAATGCTTTGCTCAAAGTTCATTCGTATGGGAATACTTTATGACTTACTTGCATCAACTCGATAGAATACCTTCAAAATACAAATTAATTCCCAGTAAAACTGTACTTCACTTAGAAAGTATTAAAGGTTGACTTATAAGGTGTGTCCTTTGATTAAACAGCAATTGTTTTTGTTACAAACTAAAAAATCATATAGTGTCCAAAATGAAAAGGGTGAAGAACTATACCAACTCATGCTATACTAAGTAGCATTATATATAAATGATATGTTTGCTATATAAATATTATACATATAAATTAGAAAAAAATAGCACCTAGAACAAATCTACATTGTTTACTCTTTGCCTGTTGGTGACAACATTTGTTATCTGCTGGTGATACACACAGTTTGGCCCATATCAAAACAGAAAATCGTATTTAGAAATAGTTCATTTTGAAAACAAACAATCAGCAGATGATGAAAAGCATGCCAAAGAACACAGAATGCAAAGAGTTAACGTAAACTAAAAGTACTCAGAAATCAAAGCGTAAAAGTAAATTTATTTCTGGTGTGTCCCAAACTGGGTCAAAAAAGATACTTATAAATTAAAGTGATTCAGCATATGTATCAAGGCGCCACTTTCATATCGTTCTTGGTGTTGATCTACGCATTACATGACGGGATAAAATATGAGATCAACATCTTAAATTCTGTTTCTACCCACCCACTTCCTCCCTTAGAGCAATGCAATGGAGAAAAATTGTTTTCCTTATTTAGTGCTGGAAGGGAGAGGGTTAAGTAAGGTGATGTCACTGTATGATGGAGGTATGAAGCTTATATACATGTATCATTTCATTGTTTACTGCTTCATTTGGAATCTAATTTTCCTTTGTAAATAATGTATATATTCTAGACCCACAAACAATAGATACTTTTAATAAAGTCAGAATCTTGTTTCTACTTCATACCAACAGCGGTTTAATTTAAAACAGTTTGCTCAAACCTACCGATGCCATAAAATAATGGCATCACATGACAAAGTTGCAGATTATATGGGCCTCATCGCGAGAAAACCTGTCTTCGGGTTTCCAACATCGTCAGTTTCAAACCAGTCTTCTCAGCTACAGGGACTAGCTAGAAAATTGAAATTTCACCTGTACCAAGTTTACATATGGTACTTTCCAAAAAGCGAATAACAAAGGCACTAATCAGTCTGTGCAGATGCGCAGGCTGGTCTGTGCCTGTGTTTTTCGCAAACCCCCGAAGACAGGTTTTGTCGCGACGAGGCCCATATGATACATGTATCTGATTACATATTACACAACACATACATCTAATAAAACCTAGAACAGTTATTCCCATGATGTCGTCAATGTATATTCTGAAATTTTCGCAAGGGTTTATTTTTGCGAAGTTTCATGAAAACAAATTCTTTGCAAAATGGCTGAATCACTGTGATGTCTGCTGCAGATATAGGTTATTCATGCCCTAGTCATGAATTTTTAACGTCACAAATATTTTTTTTAAAGCTATTTCTCATGAAAATTTCTAAATTTACAGTAAATGTATGATTAACAAAAAATGTTTAACCCTTAACTACATAGGCTATTTTTAGATCATGACATCATTTTCTATTTTTAGACAAAATTGAAAAGATTCAAGGAAAATTTGATTAATCTAAAAGAGCACATGCTCCATTTACCATAATATTTATTTTCAAATACATGATATTTCAAAGGATTCAAAAGGCGTTATTATGGAGTAAAGGGTTCAACGTGTTCTTCACTTTAAAATATGGAATGTTAGAATTACAAGGACACAAGCTATTTTTTGAATCCACTACGGTAAATCGTGTATTAGTTCGTACATTCGAATAGTTCATACACCATAAATTATTTGTGACTGGTCAGCTCAAAATGTTATGTATAAGTTCGTACAGTGATCATTTTTCAATTTGTCATTTTTAATAGTTCGTACACACCGTTTTTCCCAAGTGTGTCTGTCTACGATACTTTTGTTTTCCTTCTGTCGAGCACGCCACATTTCGCCTGTGTCAGTGAGATCGTCAGTGTCGCTAACGTGCGTCCAGCATTGATGCATGCCAAACTTTTATTTCCTGTTAAACGCTAGGTTCAATGAACGTCGGACTGATGCAAATTTGCACGCCTTTGTCGCCATCATTGGAGATATTTTGTCCAGTCATGACAAAAATCAAATACATTTACACAACCACACGCGCATGCACACACTGTCCTAAATTGATTGTGAACGTGACTATGATCATTGAGCCTTTCTGATCTCTCTGTGTCATAAATATTCTTGAAACGGGAATCGAAGTACGAACAAAATCCACAGCTTATTTTAGCGTTATTTTCTCCTGGCGACTATTAAATAAAGAGAACGCACACACGCGTATGTGCGACATGGAGAACTTCTACGCAATGCACATGCATCTTTTTTTTTGAATCACTGGATCCGAGCATGATGAAACCATATCACAAATGTAATCAGCGAAGGCTCAGGAGAGCCTGTGCTTTTGTGCGATCTCGTCAGGGTCTCGCTGCTCACTAACTCAAAGTTTTGAAGTGGATGAAGACTATGGCCGAAAAAATCTAGACATCTACGTACTCCCACTAATTAGATGTGCTTTACATTTGCGAACATCAATTTTATACGAGTTTTATGGTTTTCTAAGTTCACCAAAACGTGCATGCAATAAGCGTAATAAAATAAATCTATACATTGTATATACGATGGAACTTTTTATCAAACAAAGACCTAGCCCGGCGTCCTCATGGTATTGTATTATGGGTCCTGGCTAAAAGATTAAACACCTTAAATGATTCCTGTGCATCGTCACACGTCACCAAGATATAAATTGATTTTTGCATGCATCTGCATCATGCTTTACATTGGACTGTCAATGAAACGAGCCAGCTCATGAGATTATGGTACCTCTCGCACATGCGACCAGCGAAGGCTCAGACGAGCCTGCACATCCGCATAGTCTTGCCAGGGGCATAACTACTCACGTACACTTAAAAGGACATGAAGGTACATGTCTAAAGTTAGGCGGTGGCTGTGTATGAACACCGCAACAATTGTTTGCTTTCAGATAAGAAAAAAATGTTCAAAAAAGCATCTGGTTTATGACTAAATTTAAATTGCAACTTTGCTTTGCGAGAAACTCGACTTCGTTGTATGCAAACAACAAAGGCGCAGATCAGCCTGCGCATCTGCGCAGTCCGATCAATTATCTCTAGAAAGTATGATAGCTAAATAAATAAAAATCCACCGTCAGACATGCGTGCGCGGATCCAGACAATTCCAACGGGGGTGGGGGTGGGGGGGGTCGAATTGCTTCTCGTGGGCGTTCATACCAGTTTTTCGTCTTGGAAACAAATGGGACAACTTATTATTTTCCAGGGGAGGTCTGGACCCCCTGCCCCCCTCTGTCGCCGCCCATATCAGAGTTTCAAACCGTTTGAATTCACATATTATTTATTTTATTAGTAAGACATATTTGCTGGGCCTGGTCAATTCACAAAACGTCTGCTAATTATATCAGCTGGCGTCAAAGGAAAAGACAGCATGATTCTTCTTAAGATCAAAGAGACCGCTCACTTCAATTCCGACCATGTGTTGTTTTATGGTTTTGGGTCGCACGTTGTGGCCTTGACGCAAGAAAATGTACATGACACATTAAGCTAAGCCGTGAGTCCTGTTTGTAGGACATGTAAACAGTGGCCCAGATAAGAATTCTGAGGCGTCTGAACAGGATCGCCACTGTTTGCTAATACAGAATCATGGTCTATCAGATGAAAAATACCACCCAACGACGACTAGCATGTGCACCTAACTCTGTTCTCGGGCTGTTAAAGAGTCAGTATGATATATCCCCTGCGAAATCCGATTTTCACCTTGTGTAACCGGGGCTCAAATCACAAAAGACAGAGTTTCTCGTGTAATGGCTTTTCCGTGATCAAGCAACCGTAGATGACGAAGTGCAGGAATCTGGTTCTACATTGATTGCCATTATCATAAACTTAGAATGCTAACACGAAAGGGGGTGTGCGAGCAAGCTGAGCATTTTAAGTCGCCACAAGAAATGGAATAAGACGTCGCGATGAAGACTCGAACCAACATATGCAGAAATATAGGTGCTTTAAATGGAGTAAGCATACGCAAAAACGTAAGTTGTGGGTCTGTTTACAATACGGAGACAGTACTACTCTTTTAGAAATGTACTACTCTCATTCGTTCCAGTTGTTCATATTTCACATTTGGAAGTCTTATTTTCATTTTCAAATTCATTCGGAACACGCACTGCACATCAATAAATGAGTGCATGCGTACGTCTAAGCTGTCGGACTTAATGTACGCACAGATCATAAAATATTGTCTTGTTTACTTCTGTGTTGCATTTTCGAGGGTTATAAGAAACTAAGAATCTACATGCTGGTCCAAAACGAAAGCTGTGATATGCGATATATTACGTCAGCCTTACGTTGTAGGGCAGAAGTTGTCTTTTTTTTGTTATGATTCCAATCAAGACAATTGTCATAGAACGAGTCCAACGTGTATGACCACAACGAAACACCCCTTCTGTAAAGTATAAACGGGTGATATCGTTGGGTATATTGCACGCTGCATGTGAGTCTTAGCGGAAAACAAATTGGTTGAAACGGCACAGTAGGTGACTATGGCAATGTTTGGTTGTTTATTTTCAATCTTTCACCATGCTATTAAGAATGTTAGTTTAATTGAAAATACTAATCAGACATCCAATCTGTGATTAGGCTTAAAGGATACACAGAAATTCCTCCCTCTTTGGCAATTTTCGCATGTTTTGGCCTCGTTTTATCGATCTTCAGAATTTCATTTTTTTCGTACAGTGCCGTTTCTCAGAAAAATAATTTTTATTAGTTCGTACACAGAGAAAAATAATTATTTTTTTACTGTACGAACTAATACAAGATTTACCGCAGCTGCAATAATGAATGGCAATGGTACAATGCTACATGAAAGAGACAATGAACATATTATATGGGCCTCGACCCAAGAAAATCTGTCTTCTGGGGTTTGCGAACAACAAAGGCGCAGACCAGCCTGCACATCTAGGCAGTCTGATCAGCGCTTTTGTTATTCACTTTTGGAAAGTTTGATATCTATACTTGCTACAAGCAAATTTTCATTTTTCTAGCTAGTCTCTGAGGCTTAGGAGACTGCTATGAGTCCCGCTTTGTCAAAAACCCCATAGACAGGTTTTCTCGCGTCAAGGCCCATATCATAAGTGCTAGTTGGTAATGTCCAAAATCTTGCCCTTAAACTTTCAGAATGCCCAGAAAACTAAAAAAATCAATCTTAGGTGGTAAGTTGTCATTAGACAATCTGAAAATAAATTGGAGAAGCTATTTTAATCAGCCGAATTTGGTATTTTAAGGGTGAATTTAAGATAGCCTCAAAATCCTCATCTTAGAAGAAATGCTGGAAACTTTAACGTTTTAAAATGTATTAATGAAATTATTCTGTTTCTTTTTTAAAATTCTGTGCATCATACATTGTGTCATGCATGGCACCTAAAATCACAAAAACTGAATTTGAAATTTAGGTGAACATTAAACTTAAATTCATCTATGATTGTATTATGCCACTTAACCCTTTACTCCATAAGAATGCCCCTTGACACCTTTGAAATATCATGTTTTTAAATATATGGAAATGCTCCATTTTCAAAAGTATTAAAAACTTAATTTTTTCTTGAATTTTTTCGATGTTGTCTAAAAATAGAAAATGAAGTCATGATCTAAAAATCGCCTATGGAGTAAAGCAAAGAGTTGGTTTTCTGAAAAAGAGTCATGCCCTCAAATTCGATATTTAAAAATGAATTCTTTATTTAAAAAGTCTCGTAGTCATAATGATTTCTAATAGCCCTGAGATTACTTGTCATGGCAAATGTAAAATATTAAGTCTACAATATGTACATTTGTATAAAATCAAGCATATAAATATACAAGCAAAGAAGAGTGCATCAACACACAATCATTGCATCATTTGCCCATAGAAAAT
Source organism: Loripinus fragilis (assembly GCA_964019695.1). Taxonomy (NCBI): domain Eukaryota; kingdom Metazoa; phylum Mollusca; class Bivalvia; order Lucinida; family Lucinidae; genus Loripinus; species Loripinus fragilis. The sequence goes on from OZ026521.1 coordinate 31,972,161, forward strand.
TATTTTTTCATAAATTCATCATATAAGCCTTATGGTAATAAATGATCACTTGCCATCACAGTAACTTGAAATGAATTTACACAATTGATGTTTGGTAAAGCAAAATGTCAGAGAAAAGCATGGCTATGAACATTCTATATTAACTATTTTGCAACAAATTGGCAATGCTTGGAATGATGAAGTAAGATCTGAGCATACATAATTTTCTATGGACCAATTTAAGAAGAAAGTTTTTCTCACATGATAATTTGTATGAGCTTTCACTCTGCAATCATGTACCTTCTCTTATGGATACTGTAACGTGTATTGGTGATTAATCAAGGTACTGGTCATTAGATTACAGTGCAATCCCTTTATAATGTTACATTTGGGGTCCATATGAATGGACAATGTACTAAATGAATCATGAAGGGACAATTTTATTAAGAAATTAAAGGAAAATGACCGTTTCCTAGTTTAGTTATTTCTTTGTAAAATTCCATGGTAAAATAGTTTGGTAGCCACAACATGATATCATGTTATACCCAAATCAACATTATAACAAGGTGTTTTATAAAGGGACAGCACTGTTATTTAAAAAAAGAATTATCACCAACATTAGCTCCAAAATGGATTTTATTGCATTGTGGCTCATATTAGTAGATGATCAACTACATGTATGTATATGCCAGAATCAAATTACTCATGCAGGAAAAGCATGTGCAAACAAAATACTCCCAAATTAGATCATTGCCTGCTTCCTTCAACAAGTCATTTATTGATTGGTTGATCAGTCAATTTGAAAATAAAATCATAAAATGGACTATTCCATTTTAGAAATTCAGCACTTAGAGTTAAGCATAAAGGACCAAACACAACATAACATATCAATAAAATTGTTAGTAAGTACATGACTGTACAATATATGAACACTGTCAATAATTAACTATAAGTGACATAAACATAGCTGAGAAATTGCTAATTTAATTTAAAGCGCCACCTACAATTTGCAGCAGACAACAATTTCAAATTTTGCTGTTTTTCAAAAAATAACAAATAAGGCATGATATATCATGAGAATTGTCTGCTGGCAGACAATTCTCATGAAATATCATATCTAATTTATATGAAATTAGGAAAGATGTCGCAAAAATTGTCGTCTGCTGCAGTCGTGATTGGCACTTTAAGGTTTAACATTAAATCATAAACTAGACATGTAAACTAACATGTGTAAATGTAACAAGAATTATTTCAACATTAAACAAATATAATCAGCTGCAAAGTATTAACCTTGCTCATTTCTACCCCTCGTCCTATTGCTTGTTTGATATGCTAATGGTATATCCACTTCACATGATTATATGTTTAACAGTGGATTCACAAGAGCTGAATCCAGTAGCATGATTATATATATCACAGTGGACTCACAGGTGGAATGTTAAACATTGTGATTACTAATCAGATGGATAATAGTCAATGTTATTTATACCCTTTCCTTTAATGTCAATTTAAGAAAATTATACCATATTCGACTAACAATATCCAACAGAAACATCCCTTCACATCAAACAATGTAATACAGAGATTCCATTAAATATATTCCAATCATAAAAAATATCTACTCTGAAAGATTACAGTATTGAAAATTTACGATTAGCACAAAAAGTATAAAATGACTAAAAGGCAAGCTTCATAGGTGTCATCTGCATGTTCATACATTTCATAATATATAATAAAAATATATAATTTTTATAGAAATCAAATACCTTGATAACACTATATCAAATTGCATGAAAGAATCTATTACCTCATTGACTAATCTTATTGTAAACATCAGAGATGCCAACCCTAAATGCCACTCCTCAGGAATCTGGGGAAATTTTACGGAATGCGGCATATTTCGCCATATATGTTGTAAAAAATGCATTCACAAAGATGGCTTCAATATTGCCCAGTCAGGTACCTCTTCCTGCCTCCCCAATGCATAGCTGACATCTTTACATCAACTTCATGCATACTATTCTCCAGCTTTCAATTGGCTTCAGTATTGGCCAAAGATTTGCAGAATCTGATGAATTTCTGCATCCACATGACTTTTTAGCTGAGGGAATCCATTTTGAATGTATGATAAATAGGTTCTCAGACTCACAACTTTTTACCTGCTGTAGTAAAGTTTTTCCCCCAAAAAATGCACAAACCAGTGTGTCATTTTATTGTACTACCGGTGATAAGGTAAATCAGTGTATCGGTAACATTGACTCCCTTTATTTTATTGGGTACCATATTAAAATTGTTCTTTGCCCAAATTTTGATGTCCGAATTGGTAATGCGGAAATCGTCCTTGAAAATAGGTATGATTCCTCAAAAATCTGTATGGTTGGCATCTCTGAAACACTACCAAACGAAATGCAAATTTTGATGTTCTTTTTAAATTTTCAAATCATGATCAAATCATTTTCAAGGTAAGGCCTATTTTTATTGGTTAGACACATAAGCACATCAATGCAGTCTCACTATACCCTGAATTGGCAGTCTCACTAGAGCCTGCATTGTTTGCCTATTCAAAAATTAAAGAAGAAAAAGACGCAGACCAAAAAGCTATTGTTAGCGCCACTTGATAGCTGCCTTTACACATTTAAAAAGAGAGATGAAAAAAACTGATCAAATACAGTGATATATGGCAGCTGTAAAATTATTATGCCACTTATCTGCTGTTAAAGGCACTTTGGTTATAAATCCCAAATGATCAGGGTTGTTTTTCACATTAATCCTTAATACGCCAATCGCAACAAAAGTCGTCTGCTTTTCTAGCCTGCTGAAATGTTTAAGAAGCCTCTATGGCAAACAGTGTGGACCCAGAACAGAGTGCTCCTATAGGAGCAGTCTGTTCTGGGTCCACACTGTTTGATTCTATACTTAATTTTTTGTCAGTAATGTAAGGCAATTATTTGCAGCTTCAGCAGAAGACATTTTCAGATGTATTTTTTTTCTTGGCCCTTTAAAGGTTTAAAAATATAAAAAACATTCTGTACCATAAAAATAATCATTGATTAAAATGTTGAAGGAAAAAAATCAATTGGACAAAGAAAACTTACTTATTTGTTTTACTTAAAACATTGGCAACAATTGACAAAAACAAATAAATGTACAGATACTTGAATTTTTGTACCACCAATATTTCAATCAATGATTGGATATTAACAATATCAGAAGCTTATTTGATGATTTGCACAGAAAAACAACAACCCTGAATAAGGACGAATCCAGAGGGGGTCAGCTTGGAAATTCACAAGTGGTATACGTTCCATAGGACCCCCCACCCCTGGAAAAATTGGACCCCCCACCTGGACTATTTTAAGTTTCCTTTTGGAATAGATAATTGGATATCCTGTGTAAAATGTTAAGGACTAAAAAACTGTCAGTTGGGCTTGGTCCAGCTATGATGAAAAATTCTGGATCCGCCTTTCTGAATATGCATTTGGTCATCTGAGACTGCCTTTGAGGTAAAACTTAAAGTATGACAAAGAAAATCTTGTCATCATCTCCCCAAGCCCTATAATACATTGTAATATGGCAGTTGTAAAAGAGAAGTCATTTATCAGCTGTAAACTGTATGGTTTTTCAAACTGTGTCAGATCTCAGCCTTATAAATACATTGTAATATGGCAGTTGTAAAAGAGAAGTCATTTATCAGCTGTTAACTGTATGGTATTTCAAACTGTGTCAGACATCAGCCTTATAAATACATTGTACTATGGCAGTTGTAAAAGAGAAGTCATTTATCAGCTGTTAACTGTATGGTATTTCAAACTGTGTCAGATCTCAGCCCGATAGATACATTGTAATATGGCAGTTGTACAAGAGAAGTCCTGTTTTAAGCTGTTAACTGTATGGTATTTCAAACTGTGTCAGATCTCTTCCTCTTGAATCTTTAATCTTGATGCTGGAGGAGGTTCTGGAAAACAAAGCAGAATATAAGGGTTGGAGTGACTAAATGTAAAATCTTCCACAAGGACCACTCTTTTACAGATGGGTCCATGACCTTTTGTCTAAAACTGTTTCGTCTAAAATGCCATTTCATCTAAAAGCAATTTCGGTTACTTTGTTTAAAATCCATTTTAGTCTAGTGGAAACAATTAGTGGAATATAACAGTTCGACTAAATTTCCTTTAAAAATATCTAAATATTTGTCTAAATCACGTCTATAACATAATCTATAACAGAACTATTTCAGGAACAACAGAACTATTTCAGGAACAAAAGTTTTATTTTTGCAACATTTCAAATGCATTGTAAGTCTGAAATGCCTAGTAGTTCGATTATAATCATATCCCACACAGGTAATCCATGTTTTCTTTGTCATGGTTGCTTCCACAGATCCCTTTGATACACTCACCAACAAGTGCAACATCTTTCTAAAAAAAATATTTCAAATGACCCACCCATTCAGGAGTTCTCAATAAATTGTCTATTCGACCATATGTCTATTAGAAAAATGTCATTTAGACAAAATTTAGACAATTGGTCATTAGACAAAATGGCATTTAGGCAAAGTGACATTTAGTTGAAACAGTAACTATTTGTGCACCCCTGCTTGACAACTATGATGACAAAGATTCTGATGGACAATATGTCTCAAATATCTATTAAATACGTTCTTCTTCATGCATACATTTTGATTACTCAGTTCTTTTTATCTAAAATAAACAGTTGTTTCTGAGTATGATTGTTAAAAAATGTTGAACACTTTTCTCTCTCTTTGTTCTCAAATAAATTGTTCATCATCAAGGCTGGAATTCACAAAATACTTGTCAGAACAACAAAGAGGGAAGACCTTGATCAGACTGCTTTTTAGAAGCAGTCGGATCTGGGTCTGTGCTGTTTGTCTAGGCCTTTCAGACAGGGAACTATTTTTTAGTAGTGTTTGAAATTTTAGAACAAGTATACCCTTAGATATAATAGTATCTGTAAGGTAACTTTGATGTGTAAAGAAATCATTTAGCTGTTTTGTAAGCAACTTCTTATAGTCAAGCCATTCTGCGATGATTCTGATAAGAAATTCAATTAGCAGTCTATAATTTTGTTAATTCTTTGTCTGCTTGGTAAATTTGCTTGGTAATTTTAATCTGATGATATTTTAAAATCAACTTTTTCAAAATATTCTTTGGATCAGGATTACCATCAACAGGTTGGACCTGATCTGGGTCCAAACTGTTTGCAGAGGTTATCAGCAGATAGATAACAGTAAAAGGCAAAGGATATATTGTTTGAAATTATACCAAATGTTGTAAGAAAGTTATGAGCTTCGAATCCATACAACCCAAGATGTACTGATATAAATTTAACCCTTTATTCCACACAAACGCCTTTGGACACCTTTGATATGTAAGATTCTTTAAAATATTGTGAAAATTGGAACATTTGCTCCTGAGGAGCAAATGTTCCATTTTCCATATTATCTTAAAAAACTATTGAAATGTAAAAAATATTTTTTGGAAAATATTTGAAAATTTGAATTATTTATAGAAAATGATGCAATGTTCTAAATATAACATATGGGGTAAAGGGTTAATGGCACAGGTCATGATTATATTGTTAAAGAACATGACTGTCTACCTAGTTTTAAGAGATCTCACTCCACCCTCTTGTTAGCATGATATGATGTCATCAGAGGGCCACATAGGATCAGTGTTAACATTACCCCTTTCACCATAAAAATTGAATAAAATTGCATTCAGTGTGTCCTGTGCAGGGAAAACATGTGCGGATCCAGGAATTTTCGTCAGGGGGGGGGTCCAGGTCAGTCTGACAAAAAAAGCTTTGACAACGTTTTTTTTATTTTTTTATTTTTTCTTTATTTTAGTCCTCAGCTTATTTTACAGAAGTCAAATGGTCAATTTCAAAGAAATAGATCATTTTCAAGGTTCCAGAGGGGGTCCAACATTTTCCAGGGGGGTCCAACTTTTTCCAGGGGGGGGGGGGTCCAATTGCTTATTCCCTATAGAAACCCATTTAACTTGTGATTTTCCAGGGCGGGGGGGGGGGGGGGGGGTGGGGTCCGGACCCCCTGTCCCCCCCCCTCTGGATCCGCACTTGGAAAAGTTGCAAAAAGGAACATTTTGACACAGATCAGACTGATCAGACTGCAGCAGTCTAATGAAGATCAAAACTGGCAGCAACATAAAAATCTTAACTATGTTTTGTAAGCTATCAGTAGACAAGATTTTCAGATGTTAAATCATTACTAAGTACTAAGGGATGGGGGATTGGAACTATCATTTTCTAAATGTTACTTTAACCATCTTCCTACCGGTCCTGACTTTTGTCATCTGCTCTCTCTTCTTATGTTCTTAGGTAGGCTATATATTGCAAACAATATGGACTGAGATCTGATTGCTCCCATTAGGGGGCAGTCTGATCAGAGTTCATTATTTTTGCTTCCATGATAAAATCTAGTCTGAAATGCACTAGATGACATTTTCATGACAAAAAAGATATTGGTTGGATATGGGTTAATTTATGGCAACATTATCCATGCAATTTGACTGCAAGCATAATGGCTCATATTTTGTTACAATCTACAATTTTTACCAAGACTCTACAATTTTACCACTCCTCTTCAGGTGATTAATAAATACATTTATTTAATTGCTCAGCAAGAATGACATACATTTGTGTTATGTTAAATGAAAATATCTGAAAGCAGGTTTAGTTGATAGAGCTGACATGTTTTGGTAACAAAATGATCAAAAGTGGCATACTCTTTTGGTTGTTATTATTTTTTATATTGGAATAATTTGGGGGTGTATACTAAACTGCTTGGTAGAATAAAGTGATATAGCCCTTTTTGTACAGATGGACTTTCACATACAGCTTGATTCAATTAGTATGATATTGTCCATCATATATTTTAAGGGGACACTGCCACTCACTAACTTTGCCCGGGTTCTGTACAGTTCTGTCCCTGAAGATTGTTTTATCTTAACAGACAGTGCTGACCCAGATTAAATGCTGTATTCTGCAGCATTTCATCCGGGTCTTCACTGTTTGTCAAAGTACCTGTTAACAGGTTTCCAGTATAATAAGGTTAATCATAATCGTAACGAACATGTGCATTAAAATGCTTCAAATGCTTTTAACTTAGTTTCAAGATCATGCGGAGAATACTTTTCTTATCCTTTTCAAAATCAATGTTTATACAATTTTATGTGAAGTTACTTACTGTCTTAATCTGCAGTTGCCAAAATACCTACTGTAGACCTAATTAGTAACCCCAGCTTCCTGGAGTTTTGCTATGGAATATTAATATATACCTTTCTAGCATTTTAAACTGTGTTTGCATCACCAAGAGGCACACCTCAGATTGCCGTCTGACTCATTGATATGAAAGTCTGCTGGCTTATACATTTTTTTCCTTAGAATCAAAACCAAAATGCTTTTAAGTTACATATAAGAACTCCCTAGATTATAAGAATGTCTTTGATAATACAATCAACTTAGAAAAAAATTATCCATAGGTACAATATAATACTTCGGACTTCAGACTCTATGATGGTTCCCACTTAAAGACTTATCTATTGATGAGATGGTAGGGGCCTGATGCTTTGGCTGTTTGTCGGGCCCACGGGGTTTACCTGTTGGATTTCTTTTGCTTCGGTATTCAGTTTAATTTACTGTTGAGTCCTTATCCTTGCTTTATCTCCTTGTTATATCTTGATTTATATGTTTTAGGAGATGATGCATTGATAAGTTAGGGGTCTTTCATGCAAACCAAATATCTATGTGTCTTGATCCACATCTGAATTAAGGGTGAGGTAAGCGCCGTTTAACCGGTTTAAGCCCTCCTGTAAAATAGTTTACTGACCGTTCCAAGGCGGTACTTCTTTTGTGGATCTTTTATGTTTTTGTTCTGTCTTGTGTTTGCTATGTTTTGTGCGCGTCTGTTTATATGTGCTTTGTGGTCACCTGCTGGGAAAGGGCTGACTTCTTCGCTCTCGTTTGTGGTGTCTACTGTGAGTTTGTCACTTTCCCATTGGTATCCTGGGTCAGGTGTGGTACTTAATTGTATCGATTCCTGATCTTTGCACCCTTACTTACTTTTCATATTAAAGGCATCAAAATTTGTAAAAAGTCTCATCAACGTCTATGCATTATGCACGGTTAAATTGACGCTGTGCACCAACTAGGTACTCTGCAAACACAGTCCAAAAAAGAGATCTAAGGGTTTGGTACCTTATACCGTTCAAATTATTATATATGATATACCATACTATGTTTTATAAATCCATTCTGCAGAATGAGCTTTTCTATCAGATAGACCTGGTTTTAATCTAACAAAACAAACAGTGCATGCATTATATAGTTTGATATTACATATAACTAGACAAATATCATTTAATACAATTCTACATTCTAAGCCTGCATGGTTAATACTCAAAGAAAATAGGCAATCTTTAATATAAGGATCAAACATGGTTTTTGATGCATCAATGTTTGCTACATGTAGGTCCTGAGGGAGATGTCACAATGACCCTCATCTGGGTCTTCAATGTTTGTCTAAGTACTCATTTTTTGGTTTCCCAGTATAAAAAGGGTTAACCAGAGGACCTTAGGTCCTGAAGCCCTCACCTGACACTGAGTAACAAGAAAGTAGATGACCTTTTTGAATATAAGGTTTTACAATGTCAAAGATCAACCTAGGATCATTATTTGAACAAACTTTGAACCCTAATGAGACATTCCAAGATCAAAGGTTATTGGCTAATAGTTTTTACCTAACATGGCATGGAAGACATTTTGGCCATGTGACATGGATGATTTAGTTATATTAAGGTTGTATCATACAAAGCATGCTCCATATGAAATTTGACTTCAATTGGCCCTCTTATTTCTGAAACAAATGAGCCGCGACATGAGATTTCCAACAATGTGGTATATGCAACCAGCAAAGGCTCAGACCAGCCTGCGCGGACTGATCAGAGCCTTTGCTTGTCTCTTGAATATTCTATGACTGCTAAGCTACTGACGGAACAGCATTTGTAGTTTCTAAGCTTAACAGGAGGCTCCACAGGCTCTTCTGAGTCTACCCTTGTCAAAATGCCACATTGTTGGAAATCATGTGTCGCGGCTCAAATGTGTTTGTAAGAGAGCTACCTTGGCTGAAAGGTCAAAGAACAGTCATGACTTTTTGTGGCTACCTAGAGTCTTTGTCTCATTCATTATGTTAAAAATGTCGAGTATCATGACTTTGGCTTCAAAAGTTAAAAAAGTACATTTTTTTACGGCTTTTCCCCATATAAATACATTAAGAAACACATTTGACCTTATCATAAAGTAGTTCAAGGTTAACCTAGGATCACTAGTCAAACATACATTGTAGCCAGCCCGCATTCACATAGCTACATACCAAAACAGGGCCGTTGAACCTTTGGTTCTGGAGAAGATATTTCAAAAGATTTGACCTAATATGGACATGGCAGCCATTTTTGACATGTGACTCAGACCACAAAGTGATTTCTACATTAACTCATCTTCATGGATGCTTCATATTAAATTTGAATTCAATTGGCCTTGTGCCTACTAACAAATCTATATTCAACTATACTGATGGCAGTCCAATATGAGCGACGGTGGCTGAAAGGTCAAAGGTCTTAAGGTTGACCTTAGGTACTTATCTATAGTAATGATCTTATAAAAATATCTATATCCAGTAAGTTTAATGACTTTGGATTCAAAGGTAATTGAAATACGGTAGTCAACTTTTCTAGATCATTCCTTTTAAAATCATTCCTTTTAAAATGCATTAGGAAGCAAAATTGACCTAGATGTTAAGTTGGTCAAGGTCAACCTAAGATCATCATTTGAACAAACTTGGTAGGCCACACATTCCTGATACTACATACCAAGTCCCAAGGTCATTGGCATTCTGAATCTGGAGAAGAATTTTCAAAAGTTTATACCATATATGGGCATGACCACCATTTTGGTCATGTAACCTAAACCATTAGTAAAAAAATCTTCCCCCACCCTAAGGGACCTTTATATGAAATTTGAGTTCAATTGCCAAATGACTTCTGAGAAAACATGTTTTAATATATTGATGGCAATCCATACGAGTGGCTTCAGCTAAAAGGTCAATCTTGACCTTTGGGACTTGATTATAGAAATTTCTCATTAAATTAGACATATATGGTAAGTAAAATGACTTTGGTTTCAAAAAATCTACTTTAATTTTTCCAATGTAAATGCATTAGAAAGAAAAAATGACCTTAACCAAGGTCAACCTTGGATCATCATTTGAGCAAAGCATTTTATTTATGAGATTCATCCCAAATTTAATTTAATGACCTTTCAAATAAGTAGTTAGGTCTAATAATCACATTTTATTTATTTAACTCCTGAGGCCCCACATCCCAAATGCCAAGGTCACCAGCCGAGGAAGATTTTTTAAAAGGTTTTTACCATATATATATGGGTATGGTGGCTATCTTGGTCACATACAGTACCGCTGCGTATTTGTCCTGCGAATTCACGTTTTATGTGCGTTTCCAATGCGTTGTACGTGCGTTGAGTTTAAATTGCGTATGAAACGCGAATCAACGTATTTCGAAACTCATGAATATTCACTAGCAGCCCTCCAACGCGTTTCAATGATAAAATATGCGTTTCTTCCTTTAGCCAATCAAATCGTTTTGTTACAACGCAGTGATGCGTAAACCAATCAAAATTTAGTTGACCTTTCTCAATGTTTACATTGTTATTTTTAACTTCGGTTTGAATATTTCTGATAAGACTTGTCTTGCAAATCACAATTCGCGTTTCCTTTGAGCTTTTAAAGCCCAGTTTGAATTAAATATTATCTCACTCCATTCATTTATCAATACTTTGAGCCGTCTATCACGACTTTTGAGCGGAGAAATAAATGGAGTTACTCAAGGCCGAAAAATGAATGTATAACAGTAAAATCACATCGATCATCATCAGATATAGATCTATAATTAGTCTCTTTTAGTGCCCAATGTAAAATATTTTTCTTAAAACAACGACATGAAGCTGATGAATTAAAACATGTCGCTCTGCATTCAATTTTGCTTCTGGGGATTCACATCAAACAATTTCGAACTTTAAGATTGGGTCAACTGAGATTAGATGCAAAATCTCCTTGTTGCATGAGTAAAATAATCGAACTCACTTGTTGACATTCCAACTATATAGATCTCCCTCAAAAGAAATAAGAAGGCACTCCTAAGCAAAAGCAATTGCATGTGCCCAGGCTTCACATGATCAGTCCTAAAATAAAAGTAGAACAGTATCCAGTTCTGCCCCTCTAACCTGCTGATGAAGTAAGAACTGACATCGCTTAAACACCCTGCACCCCTGCCCAGCAGTTCTCAGGAGGTAGGTTCCCACCCCGATTAAACAGCCTGCACCCCTGCCCAGCAGTGCTCAGTGGGTAGGTTCCAACCCTGATTAAACAGCCTGCACCCCTGGCCCAACAGTGCCCTGGAGGTAGGTTCCGACACTGCTTTAACAGCCAGACCCACAGTGCCGGGGAGGTAGGTTCCGACACCGCTTAAACAGCCTGCACCCCTGCCCCCCAGTGCCCGGGAGGTAGTTTCCAAAACCACTTAAACAGCCTGCGTCCCAGCCCCTCAGTGCCCAGGAGGAAGGTTCCGACACCGCTTAACCAGCCTGCACCTCAGCAAACAAGTGCCGGCAGGTAACATCCGAAACCGTTTAAACAGCCTGCACCCCTGCAACACAGTGCCCGGCAGGTTGGTTCAGACACCTCTTTAACAGCCTGCACCCCTGCAACACAGTGCCCACCTGGTAGGATCTGACACCGCTTAAACAGACTGAACCCCTGCAACTCAGTGCCCTGCAGTTAGGTTCTGACACCGCCTAAACAGCCTGCATCACTGTAACAGAGTGCCCGGCAGGTAGACTCCGACATTGCTAAAACAGCTTTCACCACTGTAACACAGTGCCCGGCAGGTAGGTTCCGACACCGCTTTAACAGCCTGCACCCCTGCAACACAGTGCCCACCTGGTAGGTTCTGACACCTCTTAAACAGCCTGCACCACTGTATCACAGTGCCCGGCAGGTAGGTTCTGACACCACTTAAACAGTCTGCACCACTGTAACACAGTGCCTGGCAGGTAGACTCTGACACCGCTTAAACAGCCTGCATCACTGTAACGCAGTGCCCTGCAGGTAGACTTCGACATTACTAAAACAGCTTTCACCACTGTAATACAGTGCCCGGCAGGTAGGTTCTGACATTGCTTAAACAGCCTGCACCACTGTAACACAGTGCCCGGCAGGTAGACTCCGACACCGCTTAAACAGCCTGCATCACTGTAACACAGTGCCCTGCAGGTAGACTCCGACATTGCTAAAACAGTCTGCACCACTGTAACACAGTGCCCAGCAGGTAGGTTTTGACATTGCTTAAACAGTCTGCACCACTGTAACACAGTGCCCAGCAGGTAGGTTCTGACATTGCTTAAACTATCTGCACCACTGTAACACAGTGCCCAGCAGGTAGGTTCTGACACCGCTTAAACAGCCTGCACCACTGTAACAGAGTGCCCGGCAGGTAGGTTCCGACAACGCTTATACAGTCTGCACCCCTGCAACACAGTGCCTGGCAAGTAGGTTCTGACTTTGCTCAAGCAGCCTGCACCACTGTAACAGAGTGCCCGGCAGGTAGGTTCTGACACGGCTTAAAGAATCTGCACCACTGAAACACAGTGCCCGGCAGGTAGACTCCGACACCGCTTAAACAGCCTGCATCACTGTAACACAGTGCCTGGCAGGTAGGTTCTGACATTGCTAAAACACCTTTCACCACTGTAACACAGTGCCCGGCAGGTAGGTTCTGACATTGCTTAAACAGCCTGCACCACTGCAACACAGTGCCCAGCAGGTAGACTCCAACATTGCTAAAACAGCCTTTACCACTGTAACGCCGTGCCTGGTAGGTAGGTTCTGACATTGCTAAAACAGCTTTCACCACTGTAACACAGTGCCCGGCAGGTAGGTTCTGACATTGCTTAAACAGCCTGCAACACAGTGCCCGGCAGGTAGGTTCCGATAATGCTAAAACAGCCTTCACCACTGTATCACAGTGCTTAGCAGATAGGTTCCAACACCGCTTAAACAGTCTGCACCACTGTAACACAGTGCCCGGTAGGTAGGTTCTTACACCACTTAAACAGCCTTCACCACTGTAACACAGTGCCCGACAGGTAGGTTCTGACACTGCTAAGACAGTCTTCACCACTGTAACACAGTGCCCAGAAGGAAGATTCCGACACCACTTAAACAGTCTGCACCACTGTAACACAGTGCAGGGCAGGTAGGTTCTTACATTGCTAAAACAGCCAGCATACCTGCAACACAGTGCCCGGTAGGTAGGTTCTGACAATGCTTAAACAGCCTGCACCCCTGTAAAACAGTGCCCGGTAGGTTCCCACAATGCTGAAACAGTCTGCATCACTGTAACAAAGTGCCCGGCAGGTAGGTTCCGACACCGCTTAAACAGTCTGCACTCCAGTAACACAGTGCCCGGCAGGTAGGTTCTGACACTGCTTAAAAAGCCTGCACCACTGTAACACAGTGCCCGGTAGGTAGGTTCGGACACCGCTTAAACAGTCTGCACCACTGTAAAACTGTACCCAGCAGGTTGTTTCTGACACCTGTAAAACAGTCTGCTCCACTGTAACACAGTGCCCGGCAGGTAGGTTCTGACATTGCTTAAACAGTCTGCACCACTGTAACACAGTGCCTTGCAGGTGGGTTCTGACACGACTTAAACAGCCTGCACCCCTGTAACACAGTGCCCGGCAGGTAGGTTCAGACATCGCTTAAACAGCCTGCACCACTGTAACACAGTGCCTGGCAGGTAGGTTCTGACATTGTTTGAACAGTCTGCATCCCTGTTACACAGTGCCCGGCAGGTATGTTCTGACATTGCTTAAACAGTCTGCACCACTGTGACACAGTGCCCGGCAGGTAGGTTCTGACACCGCTTAAACAGTCTGCACCACTGTAACACAGTGCCTGGCAGGTAGACTCCGACACCGCTTAAACAGCCTGCATCACTGTAACGCAGTGCCCTGCAGGTAGACTTAGACATTGCTAAAACAGCCTTCACCACTGTAATACAGTGCCCGGCAGGTAGATTGGACATTGCTTAAACAGCCTGCACCACTGTAACACAGTGCCTGGCAGGTAGGTTCTGACACCGCTTAAACATCCTGCACCACTGCAACACAGTGCCCAGCAGGTAAGTTATGGCATTGCTTAAACAGCTTTCACCACTGTAACAAAGTGCCCAGTAGGTAGGTTCAGACACCGCTTAAACAGTCTGCACCACTGTAACACAGTGCCCGGCAGGTAGGTTCTGACATTGCTTAAACAGCCTGCATCACTGTAACAAAGTGCCCGGCAGGTAGGTTCCAACACCGCTTAAACAGTCTGCACTCCAGTAACACAGTGCCCGGCAGGTAGGTTCCGACAACGCTTATACAGTCTGCACCCCTGCAACACAGTGCCTGGCAGGTAGGTTCTGACTATGCTTAAACAGCCTAAACCACTGTTACACAGTGCCCGGCAGGTAGGTTCCAACTGCGCTTATACAGTCTGCACCACTGTAACACAGTGCCCAGTAGGTAGGTTCTGACACCGCTTAAACTGTCTGCACGCCTGTAATCCAGTGCCCGGCAGGTAGGTTCTGACACCGCTTAAACAGTCTGCATCACTGTAACGCAGTGCCCTGCAGGTAGACTTAGACATTGCTAAAACAGCCTTCACCACTGTAATACAGTGCCCGGCAGGTAGACTCGGACATTGCTTAAACAGCCTGCACCACTGTAACACAGTGCCTGGCAGGTAGGTTCTGACACTGCTTAAAAAGTCTGCCCCACTGTAACACAGTGCCAGTCAGGTAGGTTCTGACATTGATTAAACTGTCTTCACCCCTGTAACACAGTGCCCGGCAGGTAGGTTCTGACATTGCTTTAACAGTCTGCATCACTGTAACACAGTGCCCGGCAGGTAGACTCCGACATTGCTTAAACAGTCTGCGCCACTGTAACACAGTGCCCGGCAGGTATGTTCTGACATTGCTTAAACAGTCTGCACCACTGTGACACAGTGCCCGGCAGGTAGGTTCTGACATTGCTTAAACAGTCTGCACCACTCTAACACAGTGCCCGGCAGGTAGGTTCTGACATTGCTTTAACAGTCTGCACCACTCTAACACAGTGCCCGGCAGGTAGGTTCTGACACTGCTTAAACAGCCTGCACCACTGTAACACAGTGCCCGGCAGGTAGATTCAGACACCGCTCATACAGTCTGCACCCCTGCAACAGAGTGCCCGGCAGGTAGGTTCTGACTATGCTTAAACAGTCTGCACCACTGTTACAGAGTGCCCGGCAGGTAGGTTCAGACACTACTTAAACAGCCTGCACCACTGCAACACAGTGCCCGGCAGGTAGGTTGAGACATTGCTGAAACATTCTGCACCCCTGCAACACAGTGCCTGGCAGGTAGACTCCGACATTGCTTTAACAGTCTGCACCCCTGCAACACAGTGCCCGAAAGGTAGGTTCTGATACTACTTAAACAGCCTGCATCACTGTAACACAGTGCCCGGCAGGTAGGTTCCGACACCGCTTATACAGCCTGCACCCCTGTAACACGGTGCCTGGCAGGTAGGTTCCGACATTGCTAAAACAGCCTGCACCACTGCAACACAGTGCCTGGTAAGTAGGTTCCGACACAGTTTAAACAACCTTCTTTCTCTTTCCCTCTCTCTCTCTCTCTCTCTCTCTCTCTCTCTCTCTCTCTCTCTCTCTCTGAACACAGTGCCTCCTGTGAGGCTTGGACTGGGAGCCTATCCATCTGAAGACCTAACTTTAATTGAGCCAGTAAGAAGAGATAGATCGATAAAAACTTTAAGCCAGGTATTTGATCAAAATGCAGCAGGTTCAGGTTCTGAAACCTGATCCCTAGGCCTGATAACAAAGATCCACGGACCTGTTTGATATGGTTGGACTGAACACGATGAACTGGTCTGCATAGTGGAATTGTAACCGATGTTAAACAAATGCAATGGGATGAAGTCAGCTGAAATTGAAATACTCGCAATGATGGCCAAAAATGAGGGAGTGCCATTGACACAAAAAAGAAAAAGAAACGATAAACAAAGCGTTTTGTGGGATAATGTTTTCGTTGTTGTCTTGGTTTCAATTATGAAATAATCATTGATTTACACGTAACAGATCTGGCAACGCACTTGAACCTTTTTGATTGGCTGTTCAACCATGCGTTTCAACGCGAATTGTACGTTGAACTGCGTTGCTATACTTGAGTTATTGATTGGTTAACAGGTAACTGCGTTGCACTGCAGTTCAACGCGTATCGATAGTGGGCTTTGATTGGATTTTCGAAATTCGCGTTGGAAAACTAATGCGTTTTACGTGCGTTTTCAATGCGTTTTCAACGCGAATTCGACAAGGACAAAAAGATGGGCGGTAGTGTAACTAGGACCATTTGAGCAAACTTTCATTCCCACATCCAAAGGATTTTACTTATGAAATTTGAATGTGATTGGCCCAGCGGCTGAGAAAAGATGTTTGAAAATGTTGACAGACAGATGCCCGAGTCATTGGAATACTATTAGCTCAACCATGAGCCTTTGGCTCAGGTGAGCTAAAAATTGACAATAAAGCTATTACTAGCCTAGCATAATACATGTACTAGCAAAGTTAAAATTAAATACTGTCACAGCAAAAAAGAAACTAGGTATTTTTTGTTTGTTTGAGACTTCACATATGTATAATGATAGATGCTAAACCTGATTCATGAAACTGCTTTATACAACGGTTATTCTTCAGAAAGAAGAAATACTTACGTTGCAAATAAGTTTCCATTTGAGCCGTGACATGAGATTTCCAACAATGTGGTATGTGTGACCAGCAAAGCCTCAGATCAGCCTGCGCATACTCGCAGTCTGATCAGAGCCTTTGCTAGTAGCTTGAATATTCAATGAGTGTTAAGCTACTGACTGAACAGCATTTGAAGTTTCTAAGCTTAAAAGGCTCGTCTGAGTTTATTCATGTCGAAATGCCACATTGTTGGAAATCACATGTTGCAGCTCATTTGTAAAATCAAAATTTAGCCAGAGTGCAGCAAAAGGTACAAATTGGCATGTGCTCATTAGGAAGCAAAGGGTCCAATGTTTCTTCAAACAAAAAACGAAGACTCTGATCAGACTGTGCAGATGCGCAGACTGATTTGAACTGTCCTTGTATGCACATGCCAACTTGTATCGTATGCTGGACATGGTCTCATTATAATTTAATGACCTTTCAAATACAAAATGAAATAGGTAGTGAGCTCTTAGACTAATAATCACATTTTATTTATTAGATTCAAATGAAATCACCCATTCGAATTTGAATTAAATGAAAACATGTTCAAATGCTCCAAAATGATTAGAGTCAGATTTGCTGTCTCTTCTAAGGCTGCTTATGCTGCTGTTAGTTCATAATGTATGTGTGAAGGTTTGTGTTTCGTCCTGATTTTGCAGCATACAAAAGTTGCCACCAGCAAGGAAAGATCTCGTTAAATTGTATTTTTGCTCGCATGTGTGTGTCTTTGATTATCTGTATTCTAATTCATCCTCCTCAATTGTGGCAGATCCCATTCGTAATCCCTTTACTCCATAATTACACCATTTAACGCCTTTGAAATATCATTTAAAATATTATAGAAAATGGAGCATTTGCTCTTTTGGAGCAAATGCTCCATTTTCCTAAATATTTTCAAAAGTATTCAAAACTTAACTTTATTTTTTCTTGAAATCATTCCAATGTTGTCTAAAAACAGAAATTATGTCATGATCTAAAAATAGCCTATGGAGTACAGGGTTAAAAGGGAAAAAGATGTGTCCAAGCTTCTTATTTTGCTATGATTTATACAACTCAATCTATTAATGTACTCTCTACTCAAGTCTTTACCTTCCAAAGAATATGTTAATATACAACTTGTTGGCTGAAATAAGAAAACCATTTCAGCTTACCTTGCTGATAATCTTTGCAAACAGTTAGGACCCAGATCAGGGCTGGCAAAATGTCATGCCTGATCTGGGACAAAACTTTTTTATACTCTTATTGTATTCCGGAAAGAATATTTTTTTAAAAAAGTTGATTATTTGAGTGTCAAACAGTTTGGAACCAAATCAGGACCGACAATCTGTATACCCTGATCTTTGTCCAAACTGCTTGCAAAGGTTATCAGCAGACGACAAAAGTTGCAATTAGCATGAAAAGAGCTAATAAAACAGTAACTTGTATGTTTATTAAATTAAAATATGGAGTGAATATTTTGTATTATATGTTCTAATGGTAAAATTCTATTGTTTATCTTTTGAATGTCTATAAACTTAAACCATTCTATACATTAGATAGAGTAACTCCTTCTATCTATATTTTATACAACATTCCTTTTTGTATTCCTTTTTAGAAGGGGGTAAATATCTTTCCTGCCAAA
Source organism: Loripinus fragilis (assembly GCA_964019695.1). Taxonomy (NCBI): domain Eukaryota; kingdom Metazoa; phylum Mollusca; class Bivalvia; order Lucinida; family Lucinidae; genus Loripinus; species Loripinus fragilis. The sequence continues at coordinate 31,990,703 of OZ026521.1, forward strand.
ATGAGCCATTAAATGATTAAAATGTTATAAATTTCCTATTCAGATCATAAAACCATTAGATGTACATAAACATTAATTGGCCATTACTTCTTGTTTTGGCACTATCCATGTATATTGTATTGGTAACCACAAAAATGCAATAACTGACATTACAAAAATAAAGGCACTGATCAGAATGTGCAAAGACAGTCTGGTCTGCACCATTGTTGTTTGCATGCAACAAAATCAGGTTTTATCATACATTATAGCTGGATGATCATACAAGTTCGAATGAGATGAAAGCTAAATGATAATCATGTTTACAACCAAATACAGCTGATGAGGAGTCAATGAATGAGATAAAGCGAAGAAATAATTCTTTGGTAAATGACCAACCAAAAACTAAATCTGGTCCAAGGGTGATCAAAATAATACCTTATTCTTAAACATATTGGGAACTGACAAAACAATGAGCAGGCCTTTAGTTAAGAGTGTGTATCAAAAAAATATTTTTCTTAATACTCAACCAAAACATATGTTGTGGGTACTCAAAAGAACCATCTCAATGAGACGGTTCTTTTGAGCACCCAAAACATATGTTAAAACTGATGGATAAGAAAATAATCTCGATGAACTTTATATTTGAATAAAATATTGTTTACACTAAAATATTTACAATTTTATGCTCAAAATTTGTGTTTATCTAACCCTATGAATGAGAGAGCATAAGAAATTTCTGCTTAATATAGAGACCAATAATAAGCATAATTACCTTCCACTGAAATCTGTATGTGTCTCATCACGGGCCTGGCTTACATCTTCATACTCCTCTGAAAACAAACAAAACAGGTATAAGTTTTTCAAAAAGCTAAAAAGGTCATCTTAAAGAGGGTTGTTGTCTTCTGACTGAAAGTACAGTAGCCGGTTGAAAGTAAAATATCAGTTGCTGTTTATGACACACCCACCTCATGCCCATCTCCGTTAGCGAGCGGAGATGGGCATGAGCTGGATGTGTCACTTTAATGTTGTGACACCATGAGACAATACATACAGGTAATTTTCACAGAAAGGGCTTTCTCATACTACACCACTTAGCCGGTGCTACCATACAGGTTGCAAACTTAGTAAATCATAATTGACATCCTCAAGATGACGGCAATACTCTCCTGATGGGTCAGCTGATTTAAATTTTGTTCTTTTCTTCTTTTTTACTGAAGACTTAAACTCTCGTTACAATCTTGCAAACTTCCATACACTTTTATGCAATACTGTGACAGTTTTAATAGTCCAATATATTAATTATTACAGAAAAAAGGGGTTAAACACAAGTTCAAATTTGTTTTCATAACTTTTTATCGATCTAATTTTAAAAAAGCTAGTATATAACCACGTATGTTAAAATTTCTTTGTGAATTCTCAAAATCCGTCAAAAATGTCCAAAGCACATTATAATATTTCTATTATTTAACTGCAGTAAAGCTTGCTTTTTTTTTTATTAGTCCTCTAGTTAGAATTAAAAGTGGTTGTTGAATTTTTAGATTATACTTAAGGAAAAAATGATGCCAAAAAATAAATATTTATGTCTGCTTACTTATAAAAATATTTCTGAATGTTTATATTGAATGCCATTAGCAGCTGACTCTCAGGTACGTGAGAAGAGCAATGGAAATGCTCCTTTTGAATATGTGTTTGATCATAATTGGAAATATGAAAGAAAGTTTAAAAAACAAAATTATGATATAAAAGAAAAGTTATTCAAAAGCTAATTTTTCAGGCCAGTGTCGAATATTTTTTGCTTTCATTCTTTGTTGATTCAAGGATCTCCGATTAAAATGCAAGACTGTATGTTGTGCACAAGCATTTAACCATTAAAGCAATAGTTTCATGGAAAAATATGAAACTATGAGGGTCATCTAACAAATAGCGGGAATTTCCTTATAATGTAAGAGTTTTTTCCGTTTAAACATCACAAATGTAACCATTAGGTGGCACAACTTGTTGTGCATGCAACAATATATCTAAAAGTTTGATGGGAAGTGATGCCACTTGTTGCTTAGCAATGAAAACATGGTATTAAAGCTTATTTAATACTGAATTGGCTATCATACTTTTCAGAGAGAGCATAATAAAGGCAGTGATCAGACTGCATGCATGTACAGGCTGCTCTGCACTATAGATGTTTGCATGCAACAAAAGCAGGATTTCTCATGATGAGGCTCATAATTGAGCCGCGTCATGAGATTTCCAACAATGTGGCGTTTCGACATGACTAGACTCAGACATGCCTGTGCAGTCTCTTTTTTTTTTAGCTTAGAAACTCCAAATGCTGTTCGGTCAGTAGCTTAACAGTCAGATAATATTCAAGCGACTAGCAAAGGCTCTGATCAGACTGCATGCAAGCGCAGGCTGGTCTGAACCTTTGCTGGTCGCACATACCACATTGTTGAAATCTCATGTTGTGGCTCAATTATTATAATTAAAGGATTATTTTTAGATTAAGTCATCTGTTAAAAAAGATCTTTACAAAATAGAGACACTACAAAAAGTGCTGATTTCAAGACGGAACCCTTTCACGTTAGCAAGGAATCTTAATTTTTACTATAACCTGCATGTGATTTCAGACAAAGTAATATGCTATGTGCATTTATAGGTTAAACGAAAAAGTTTGTGACAAAAATATGCATTCTGCTAATAACAATACTATGGTAAAATTATGCATTTGAAAAGCTGCTCTAATGCAATAAAAGTATGCATTTTAAAAGCACCAATATTGTAATAAAATGCACCTTTATAGTAAGAATATTGTATGTGATAAAATACGTAGTTTTAAAAGCACCAATATTGTGTTTAAAAGCACCTTTAAAGTAGAAATACTATATGTGATAGAATATGTACATCTTAAAAGCACCGATATTGTAATAAAATGCACCTTAATAGTAAGAATACAGTATGTGATAAAATATGTAAATCTTAAAGCAACAATATTGTGATATAATATTCATCTATAGTGACCTGCTTCAACTAAATTGCTATGACGTTGTTTTGGAGCTTAAAGCCGCTTTCAACTTTTTTAAAAACATATCAGCATGGCCAGTTTTGTTTGTTTTGTTGTTTTACGTCCCAGTCAACAGCTATGGTCATGGGGGGGACGGTCAGTACACCTAACCACACTTTTTCATGGGCAAGCTTGAACAAGCGGTTAACCAGTAATTTGTGAACATACTTTCATGTGTAATTGACATCAACTCTTCTTGAATGAATCAGCGGAAGGGAGGAGAATGACAGTAGAAATTATTTCATGATCAATCTCCATGAAAGTATGAGACCAGGCCGGGAGCAAACTTGCGACCCCTGGATCTGCAGTCAAACGCCCATCTGTAATCTGATAAGTTACCTACTACGCTACGCGGCCCAACCAGCATCGTGTATGATAAATGTTCTGAAATTTCGAACACCAGATCTAGTTGCCTGACTAAATGCAAAGACAAAGAGGGCAGACGCAGATCAGACTGCTTCTGAAGAAGCAGTGTGATCAGGGTCTGCCCTATTTGCTATTCTGACAAGCATTTTGTGAATTCCAGCCCAGATGACCATAATTTTATTTGAGAAAAGAAAGATAAAAAGTTTGTTTGTTTGTTTGATTTGATTCTTTACGTCCCATCAACAATATTTCAGTTAAACAGGGATGGGTCTTCCTGGGTTGAACCAGTACTAAGCTAGGATAAATGTGTCTTGCTCAAGGACCACAGCGCAGTGATGCAGGAGAGGCTTGAACCCATGGCCCTTCGGTCTCGAGTCAAGCACTCTACCACTGAGCCACTACGCTCTCTAAAAAAAGATAAAAAGTGTTCACAATTTTAGAAAATTTACTATAACAATATTACAGGGCTGGTTCTTCAGCTGTTAAACAATACTAATGTATAAATAGAGGATCTAACTTTGGTGCTCATGCAAGGTTGAAATGACCAAATAAGTTGGGGAAGAGATAAAATGTGAGGCTTGATTAGCTATTTGTTGCTTTTCCGCAACATGTTTAATAAATTAAATAATACAAGAGAATGAATGTTAGATTCAAATTATCATATGACACTAAAAGTGCTTTATAGTCACACGTTTGGTGTGAAAGCATTAAGTTGTTATGGACATCATTGCATAACTTTACAAAATATATACACAAAATAGTGGTTTTCTGATTTAAATGCATTGTGTAATATCACTCCCTGGGGTGACATTGTGATAAATGTGTTTACTAATAACTGACAACTGTCCTTCATGAATCAAAGGTAGAGAGAATATATTCTACTCCAAGTATGTGGCCAGGTCCTGAGGTTATGAAACATTTTCATGCTCAACTCAACTGAGCTTGAAATTTCAACTGCTTATAAGAACTATGAATTGTAATTCTTATGCTAATAAATGTTAAAATGCCAACAATTGTTGGCAATTTAACATTTATGAGCAAAATATATTTAATGCTAAGTTGAGTTGAGCATGAAAAAACAAGAAATGTCACAGTCATGAGACGAATGCCCCCAAAGGAATAAGGCTAGCATAAGACACATTCGAGGAAAGTTAGCTGTAATATAGGAGATATGCTCCAGACACGAAAAACCTAGAAATGAGGCCAGAAGTCAAAGACAAGGTAAAGTGACCCAAAATGGTATGCACCACTCCCCCATCCCAAAAGAACTCAAAACACCAAATTATGGGATTCCTACATCAAATAATATAGGAGATATGCTCCAGACACGATTATTCTAGAAACTAGGTCATAGGTCAAGATCATAGTGACCTAAAAATGGTATGCGACACATCAGCATCCAAAGATGTAACATACAGCAAATTTGGGACTCCCATCTCAAATAATACAAGAGATATGTTCTGGACACGATTATTCTGCAAACTAGGTCAGAGGTCAAGGTCCAAAGTGACCCAAAAATGGTACATGACACTCCCCCATCAAAAGTTGCATCCACACACCAAAATTGGGATTCCTATCTCAAATAATATAAGAGGTATGCTCCTGACACAATTATTATTAAAACTAGGTCGGAGGTCAAGGTCACAGTGACCTGAAAATTGTAAGTGACACTCCCCCATCCCAAGATGCATATACACACCAAATTTGGAATTCCTACCTCAAAGAATATAAGAGATATGCTCCGAACACTATAATTCTTAAAACTAGGTCAGAGATCACGGTCACAGTGACCCAAAATGGTATGTGACACTCAGTCATCTCAAGATACATTTAAATACTAAAGGGGAGGTCTCACCCTATAGGAAATTTACATAGGGTTCTGCCCACGCATGGATTTTTATAATATTATGCATAATGATTGCCTCACGTATAACTATTCTATTTGTGATATAGTTTCCCACTTACCTATTTAAATGGTCAAAAAATGACATGTTATGTAATCGGGCATCTGCTTATTGGGGTACCTTCAGTTTAAGCCGCCCATAGCTCTTATAGTTTCATATATTGTGTTCTAATTACTTTTAAAACTATCTAAGGTCATCACTGAATAGATATGCATAAAACAAAAATCAGTTTCTGTAAAGTTAAATTCAGAAAAATATGATTTTCTTTGGAATCGTGCCCAAATTTCAGCTTCATAATAATTTTTAACAATTATGTTTTAAAATTTAGGCATGTTCCAGTTCTTGTCAACCTATGAATTTACTCTCAAATTAGGCTATACATATGTAGATGGTATGCTAAAATTTTCAAGAAAATCAAAGACCGGTAACATGTTGTCCTAGAACTTTGAATGTTACAAATCCAAGTTCTCAGAAATGTAAAAAAAACTGATTGTAGTTAATGAATAAGTGTTCCGTTAGTTTAAAAGCAAGTTTTTTTTTGTTTTTGCTTTCTTCAATAAGAAAGATGGAATATCCAATATTGTTAAAACTATTATAATAACATAAATACTGATCACTTAGGGAGAACTTCACCTTGTCCAACTCCTCATAGAACAGTAGACTTTGATAATCTTCATAATACGGTTTCAATACTAGATTCACTCTAATAGAAAGTCATTCTCCATAATTCATTCATTTCATTTGTGTCAGCAAATAGTTTGTTTCATCATTTCTTGATCACCAAAGTGATAAAATAAATATTTGATAAATATTACAACCTTATATAATCATATACCACATTCTGCACACTTTCATACTTTAAAACATGTTGCATACTTTCCTGCGTGAGCAAGACAGAATCTTTAATGTTTCAAAGCTGTCATCCTTAATCCAATACTGACCAGATAGAGAGAAATTCACCCTGTCAAACTCCTCTTGAAGTAGTTAATTTCATTAATCTTCACAATATGGTTTTATTTTGTTATTCACTTTAATATAATGCCAAAATACAGTATTCACCCATTTTATGTAGTTGCGGGATCTATTGCTTTATTATTTTCTACCACAAAATGCTGAAATATTTAGAAAATACATGTACCAAACTCTACAATCATAGGTGCCTACAATCATATTCCAAATCCTGTAGAAAGTCAAAGAATCAAATGGGATAGAAAATTAATGTCCACACTATCCTCTTAAAGTTTCATCTAGTACAATCAGATCGCTCAAAGGATAACTGATTCCCTGATTAAATTGCCATTTACTTGACTGAGGAACCAGTTTTGAAAATACATCATGGAAACTCCAGATAGTGTTAAGCATAAAACTACAAATACAGAACTTATTGAATATATCAACAAGTGAAATTGCAAAAAGGGTCTGACGGCATAAGAAGAAGTTACAATGATTGGGAACTGAGGTAATCTGACCAAAGTCTTGCCCTTGCAACGGAATTGGCAATCAATCAAAACTTGAAGCCAATATTCAACCCGAGACTAAAACTACAAATATATATAATACTAGGAGAACACTAGGAAAGTAGAACCTATGTGCAACTCTTTCCAAAAAGTAGTAAAATTGCAAATAGAGTTTAAAATAAAGTCAGTGCTTTCAGTTAATTAGTTTGCATGTGCATCTTGGTATTCAATGAATTGACAAAATGATGAATTCAAAACAGTCATAACAATTGCCAGATATTAAATGCCTGTGCAACAGTCAGCCAATGGTACATAAAGCATCCCAACAAGTACCTGGTATTAAAATAAAAAGCTACACCCTAGGCTATTCCAAACACATTGACATTTTAGGGGAAAATCATGCATAACAACTTAATATCATATTAAACAAGGATAATACAAGAATAATTAAAAAGGTTAGAGACACATGCCATTGTAGGTAGAATGAATGTCAGTTACATATTTGACATCACATGTAAGTTTACAAAGGGACAAAATAAATGAAATCATGCCTTGCCTCGTCTAGCACTATTTGAGACTGAACTGTCAATTAAAACATTGGTATGCAAATACAAACCAAAATACATTTTAGACACATTCGGCGAAGAGATCATAGCACTGAGTCCATTAATTAATGTGTTTCAACTTGATTTTGAGACGTTTGAATGTTGCAGACTTTTTGTGTGCTACTTTAATTGATTGTTAAAGCTACACTAGTCTCAGATTTGTTTCAATGTCAAATTAAATATGCATTTGTACACGCAAAGCTTTTTATTATCGATGTTTATAATATTTTTGATAATAAAATTGCGAAATTACATGGTTCCAGAACAAAACTAGCCTCAAACATTAAATTATGATAAATGTCAAAAAATGAACTACATGTATATAATGTGTTTTCCTGCACTGTTACCGGTTTCAAAAAATCTCGAAACTTTCTCAGTATACAGAAGACATGTGAGGCAAATTTTATAGGCAGTATCATAGGTTGACAAGGACAGGAACATATAGGAATTGTAGATGCAATTTGGCATACACATGAATTTTAATTATATTTTTTGGAAAATTTTTACTTTAAGATTTTGTAAAAAAATTGTGTGCATATTTGTATAGCCCAAAATAGTATCAAAACAATCCATATTGAGTCCTTTCACTATTCCAGCTTAAACTGGGTGAGATCCGATAAAACTGATGTTTAAAAATTGACAAAATATTAGACAGGTGTCATTGAAAAAATGGAGTAACACAAGGTGCTCTCCTGAGACCTAAAATGCATTATTGAAATAAATAAATGCATTTTTATAGTTGATAGGTCATAGGTATTCACCATGTAAAACTAGATGAAAATCCATGCGTGGGCGCATATGAGACCTCCCCTTTGGAATTCCTATCTCAAAGAAAATAGGAGAAAGGCACCAGACTCAATGCAGTTTCTAGAAACTAGGTCATAGAGGCCAAGTTCAAGGTCATAGTAACCCAATTGTCGTATGCAACACTTTGTCATCCCAAGATGCATTCACACACCAAATTTGAGATTCCTACCTCAAATAATATAAGAGATGTGCTCGAGACACAATTATTCTAAAAACTAGGTCATGTTCAAAGTCACAGTGACCCAATTATGGTTTGCTACACTTCCTCATCTCAAGATACATCATCACACCAAATTTGAGACTCCTAGCTCTAATAATATTAGAGATATGCTCCGGACATCATTATTCTAAAAACTAGGTCAGAGGTCAAGGTCACAGTGACCCGAAAATGGTTTGTGACACTCAGCCATTCCAAGATGAATTTACATACAAAATTTGGAATTCCCATCTCAAAGAATATAGCAGATATGCACCAGACACAATGCAGTTTCTAGAAACTAGGTCAGGTCAAGCTCAAGGTCACAGTGACCCAATTATGGTATGGGACACTTCTTCATCCAAAGATGCATCCACACACCAAATTGGAGATTCCTAGCTCAAATAATATAAGACATATGCTCCGGACATGATTATTCTAAAATCTAGGTCAGAGGTCAAGGTCACAGTGACCTGAAAATGGTATGTGACACTCCGCCATCCCATGATGCGTTCACACACCAAATTTGGAATTCCTACCTCAAAGAATATAAGATATATGCTTCGTACACAATAGGTCAGAACTAGGTCAGAGGTCAAGGTCACAATGACCCAAAAATGATATATGACACTCTGTCATCCCAAAATGCATTTATACACCAAATTTGGAAATTCTATCCCAAAGAATATGGGAATATGCATCAGACTCAATGCAGTTTCTAGAAACTAGGTCAGAGGTCAAGTTCAGGGTCAGAGTGACCAAATTATGGTACACGACACTTCCTCATCTCAAGATGCATTCACACACCAAATTTGAAATTCCTACCTAAAAATAATATTAGAGATATGCTCCGGACATTATTATTCTAAAAACTAGATCAGAGGTCAAGGTCAAGGTCACAGTGACCCGAATATGGTACGCGACACTCAGCCATCCCAAGATGCATCCACACATCAAATTTGGAATTCCTACCTCAAAGAATATAGGAGATATGCACCAGACACAAAGCGGGATGGACGGACGGACGGACATTGTGATTACTATAACAACTAAGTCAGAGGTCAAGGTCAAGGTCACACTGACCCGAAAATGTTATGCCACACTCCGTCATCCCAAGATGCATCCGCACACCAAATTTGGAATTCTTACCTCAAAGAATATAGGAGATATGCACCGGACAAGAAGCGGGACGGACGGAGGGACAGTGCGATAACTATATGCCTCCCAAAGTTCCTTTGGAGGGGCATAAATAGTTTTATAACCTCTGGGCAAGATTGTCAATCCAACTAACTCTCTTCCTATTATGCTCACCAGCATCTAAAATGTTAATGTGTCTAAAAGTTCATGATAATTCAATGTAGAATATGGTTAAAATTATTCATCAAAGCTAAAATCAGATTCCCATTGTTAGTAAAAAGCCATAAGTATATATATATATACATTATACATAAATTGCTAAGCACAAAACACAACATAGAAAGCGCTTGTAAATTTAAACTGCGATTTATAGCATTGAAAAAACTTACGCTCATCCTTTTCCCTTTTTCTCCCTAAAAAAATGTGTAGTTTATTTACTGCTTCAATATCATGGAGATACAGAGGGAAGGAGAGACTGGGCATCAGGACCCCCACCCCTAGAAAATCACAAAGCTTTATGTTTCTTAAGGAATACTAGTAGGGATGCCTCCCACCCCCAATAAGCACAAAGCTACCCAACCAGTATTTAGTGTCTGGCCTGCTAGCAAGCCATTTAAATGGCCTTTCCCTGGCCAATGGTGGCCATCTTTGTTTACTGTGTATAGGTTTTCTTGAATACTGGTACAGATCCCCCCACTCCCCCCCCCCCCCCACTCTGTAAAATAAGTTGATGAATAAAAAAATGTTAAAAACATAAAAACATTGTCAAACATATTGGGCCTGGGTTCTTGATTATCAAATGTAATATATGGATGAAAAATAATCAATAGCGCATTGACTACTATGTGTGATCAGTTCCACAATCTCATACAAAGGAGTTGTGAACCAGTAGAAATTGAACTTTGTCCAAAATCAACTTTTTGTTTGTTACTAAAATGATTTGATATGCTCTTCTGAAGTGTAGATCTAGATCAGCGGGCAAAACTGGAAACTAAAATATCATATAGCGTAAACAACTCAATTTACAAGTATTCAGTGTACACTTATATGAGCATGTGTGCTTATCAGCCAATAATCTGGATATTCATGATTCACATTTATTACATGCTTGACATGGAAATACCATGATTTATCAAGCAAATAAAATCTGTATTTTTTTTAAGTCTAAAAAGATTTATTTCCGCTAGGGAAATAAATCTTTTTAGCCCAAACTACTTTTCTGATCACAAATTAAGCAGTCTACCATCAATCTAGATTTTGACCTTGTACTCAATATTTTTAAAACACCGACTGCAAAAGGTATCCGAATAAAATGTAAACAAATATAAAAAGTCTTCTGCTTTCTAGATTGTTAACAGTAATAACGGGCATTTTTTCCACAAGAACGAATATTTTGGAACCAAACAAGCTGCAATGGCAGATTTGTTTGACACCATATCATCACAAGGTGATGTATTACTACGCGGGTTAAAATTAGACGGGTTAACAAATCATAATCATCTTACAAAAATTAAAAAAAAAAAATCCAATTTATTTTCATTTCTCTACATCTTACAAACCTTGCCACAGCGCAACGGTTCTCTCCAATCGGCTCAAACAGAATGCATGTAATATATAGTTTATTAAATCTTTCCATTTGATATATGGGATTTATAAAACCCCAGGAGGTGGTAAATCAGATAAAGAAACTGGTGCGCTGCTGAAGGGCACTCGTTTCCTTATCGGATTTCCACCTCCCTCAGTTTATAAATCCCATATTTCAAATGGAATGATTAATAAACTTTATTTATTATCAAGAAAATGATAAAAAGATATCACATAATTTTTTTTTCTGCAGGAATGGCTCACATATATTGTCCAGTTTCAAAAAGAAATTCATAAAGAAGCAACAAAATTAGAAAACTTTAACTCTTTGCATGTTGGATAATTTTTCATGCTTTTTGGTCGTCTGCTGATTTTTTCAAAATCAACTTTTTTGAAAAATTCTTTCAGGAATACTGACAGAGTGTCAATCAGTTTGGATTCAGATCAGGCCCGACATTTTGTCAGAAATAGTGAGTATGATCAGGAATTACCACAATCACAAACTGCAGACAACCTCGTGGCACCGCGAGGAAGAGCCGCTCAACCATCACAAGACACCAGGAAGACAAATTAAGCAAAGCAATCAGCTCTCTCTTCCCCATCAAGATGATTGCAATACTAGAATGGACATAAAGTAACGTACAACAAAACATAGAACAATTACAGGCCTGATCTGGATCCAAACTATTTGAAAAGGTTATCAGCAGATGACACTAGTCGGCAAAGATTTAACTAACCTTTCAGGTGCTTCTTCTTTTTCTTTCTTATCCTTCTCAACTGAGTCTCATCTTCTGTCTCCTGGAACTGACCTCGACGCCAAGGACCATCCGCATCCTCCCTTCAAAAGTTAAAAAAAATATATTATATAGCTTCTCCAACTTTTGCGTTTAACACCTTTTCCTTCATGAATATTCATGCTAGCCCCACCCACTATGAACAGTTATATAAATTAACTTTCATGTTGGTACACACAGCAAAGCAATTACTTGTCTGGTCCACAAGTGTAGGAACAGATATATCATATTTCCATAAGCAAACAGAGTAGACCCTGACCAGGCAGCTCTTACAAGAGCTGCCTGATCTGGGTCTGCTCTATTTGAAAAATCATCAAAAGGCGTATCTATGAGGTAAAGGGTCAAACAACAGACATAGCCAATTTGTTTGTGCAAGCAGTTGGTAGTTTGTTGAGATTATAAGATCCAATCACAGTTTTTATCAGAGGTTATCTCTAGCTTGATGCTCCAGCACATGAAGGAGCAACTGAGTCTCATCTTCTGTCTCGTGGAACTGACCTCAACGCCAAGGACTGTCAGCATCCTCCCTTCAAAAGTTGAAAATAAAGTTGAATAGTTTGACTGGTATTTTTGTGTTTTATAAAACATTATTAGGGTAGCCAAATCTGCTTGTGCAAGCAGTTGGTAGTTGTTGAAATATAAGTCATTCGCAGTTGAGATTGAGCACAAATTCTAACATTTAATATATGATACATTTCTGCCAGTGTTGAACTTAACCCATATTAGCATAGCATTCTTTTTGTGAGACATCGGCAAACAGTGGAAAACCAGACCAGATCAAACGTGGCGTCTGATCAGGTTTTCCCCTGTTTGCTTACAGAAGTTTCTTTTAAAATTTGAATAAAAATGAAAAATACCACCCAACAACCCTAAAATTGGAAATGGACTCATCCAATTAATAAGGATCGGAAAATACATTCGGCATAAATGGGTTAAGGCCACATTTCCATCAGCTATGTCCAGGCAAATCTTGTAAGATTTTTCTCTCAAGCAAAATCAAAGAAATTTCCCCTTTCCAGATGTAAACTGGATCTGTGCATGACTCAATCATACCCTTTGCAAATTATTATAAATTCTCTAAATCAGCATTTACAAATAAAGTAATCTGATAAACTTTTGCTTTGTCTTGCCATATACAGTAAAACCTGTCTAAAACGGTCACTCTCAAAAAGACCAAAAATTGGTTTTCAAGACCAATTATCGTTTAATGCAGGTCTAAAGTATTGCAGAATGCTCCAAGGGGAGCATTTTGCAATACTTTCAACCTTCATTAAGCTACCATTTGTCTTAAGAAATTTGTTTTGTCTATTTTTGAGTGGCCACTTAAGACAGTTTTACTATAAATCATTTTTTATCAAAATTCTTCACTTTAAATTGATATCGGGATCTTATTTTGAGACAGCTAGTGGATGCAAAGGAATTTTTTCAAGAGTCTCAGACATCATTTTGGGGGTCTGCATGAGATCCTTTTTTTTGTATCTGAGAAAATCCTGTCCTCTACAAATGTTTTTTATAAAAATTGGAAAAATAAGAGCATCTTTGATTTGAACAAGAATTGTATCTACTGCTATTACGATAAACTCTCACACTTTTAAGACTCACAGCTATGGCACCTGGACCCATTACAAAAAATACAGAAAAAACTCCTCTCCCTTTAGGGGGTTGTTTGTTAAAAAAAACAAAAAAACAACAACAACAAAAAAACTATCGTCAATCTTTAAAATACAGGGATGATATAGGAGGGATATGAGCAAGGCTTAATTCAGACTAAAGAAAATGCAAGAGAACACAGCAAATCAACCTTCAGCTCTGTCCTGTGAATTTGTTTACTCATTTATTAATATAGTAAAAGCTGTCTTAAGCAGCCACTCAAAAAATAGACAAAACAAAGATTCTAATGAAAAATGGTAGCTTAATGAAGGTCAAAAGTATTGCAGAATGCTCCCCTTGGAGCATTTTGCAATACTTTTGACCTGCAAAGGGGAGCATTCTGCAATACATTGTACTTTTCAGGCTCGTAGCCAGACGGAGGCCAGGAAGCCTGGGCTTCAATATCATATGGGCCTCAACGCGAGAAACCCTGACATTGTTGCTTGCGAACAACAAAGGCGCAGACTAGCCTGTTCATCCGCGTAGTCTGATCAGCGCCTTTATTGTTTACAATTAGAACAGCAAAGTAACTAGGTCATATATCTCTAATTTCTCCATTTTCTTTGGTGGGCTTCAACATGATAAAGGCTCTGGCTGCGCCCTGCTTTTGACCTGCATTAAGCGATAATTGGTCTTGAAAACCAATTTAAGGTCTTTTTTAGAGTGACCTTTTTAGACAGGTTTTATTATAAATACAGAAACCAAATGTCTGCTATGTAATTTAAAACCCCAACAAACTTCCTTGTATTATTATAAAGAGAACAAGGTATCTTGAAAATGAAAACATGCAGTTATTGTGTTGTCATATCCCTCAAAGCAGCAACAAAAATTTGTATCAGGAGACATTTTCAAACATTATCCTCGCTTTACCAAGCCAAATAGGGCTTGATATTTCATGTAAATCATCTGCCAGTGGCGGATCCAGGATTTCTGGAAAGGGGTTCATATATATAAAGGTGTGGGGGTTCACTTGGCTGATTTTATCTCATTTTTCTTAAATATCCCATAAAAATGAAATAATTTGGTCTCACTGAGACCAAATTATTTCATTTTCATAGGATATTTAAAAACAGGGGGTGGGGAGGTTTTTTTTTAGCAAACCCCCTGAAACCCCTCTGGATCCGCCACTGTCTGCTAGCATATGATTCACATGAAACATGAAGTCTTATTTTCACCTTAATTAAAAAAAAAAGTTGAAAAATGTGTCAGCATTTGCTATAGTTATAATTGGTCCTTTTAGGGTTATGCAGGACAGGAAAGTAACATGCTTAGAAACAACAAGTGTTCGAGAAGCTTAAATCTTGTGAAATACAAAATAAATTTGTACGCATAACTGCCCAGTATAGGCATGCAAGATACTTAAATTTGTAAAGAATGTAGGCACAAGAAGAAGTTTAGAAATGATAAAGTATATGCATATGAGCCTGACATGAGATTTCTAACAATGTAGTATGTGCGACCAGCAAAGGCTCAGACCAGCCTGCGCAGATTGATCAGAGCCTTTACTAGTCGCTTGAGTAATCTATGACTGTTTAGCTAATGACTGAACAGCATTTGGAGTTTCCAAGCTTAACAGGAGGCTGCACAGGCTGGTCAGAGTTTATTCATGTCAAAATGCCACATTGTTGGAAATCACATATCCCAGCTCATATTAGCAATGAACAACATTTTCAAAGTACATGTACATCTTGTTAAGTGAGAATAATAACAGTTAGTTGTGAACACACATTGACTTCATCACATGCACCACATGCCTAGGCCACAGGGGGTGGGTGGGTGGGGGTGGGGTGGGGAGTCCAGACCCCCTGTCCACCCCTCTTTTGTTTTTGTTTGATTTGATTCTTTATGTCCCATCAAAAATCTTTCAGTTAAACAGGAACGGATCTTCCTGGGTTGAACCAGTACTAAGCTAGTTAAACAGGAACGGATCTTCCTGGGTTGAACAGTACTAAGCTAGGATAAATGTGTCTTGCTCAAGGACCACAACACAGTGATGCTGGTGAGGCTCGAACCTGCGGCCCCTCGGTCTCGAGTCAAGCACTCTACCACTGAGCCACTGCGTTCCCTGTCCACCCCTCTGGATCCGCCCATGCGTTTATGGGTTTCCAGTATACAAAGGGTTAGGAAAACCACTCCAAAGATAAGCATGGGTAAGGTACAGGTTTACCCTGGAATAACCAAAAAAGTCAGCGTAAAATTGTAAATGTTTTCTTACCCATAATTTTTAGTATATGTTTTGGGTGCTCAAAAGAACCGTCTCATTGAGACGGTTCTTTTGAGTACCCACAACAAATGTTTTGGTTGAGAAATAAGAAAATTAATATTCTGTTACACACTCTAAATTAAAGGTACGGTATGTTAGTTACAAAGTGTCACAGATTACTACACATGACAAAGACAGGGTTGGTTTTTACATTACCTGGCCAAATACCTGGGACCCTGTTCTATCCCATTTTGCTGATATCTAATCAAGAGAAAAATGTTTTACATTATTAATTTAATAAAAAAAATACTTGCATAAAATGGGCTAGAGAATACCTAGCCCTGAGGATATAAAACTTTTTCTATGCTCAACTCAGCTGAGCAAGAAATTTATCTTGCTCATAAATGTTAAGATGCCAACAATTGTTTGCATTTTAACATTTATTAGCATGATAAATACAACATCTGAGAGACTTAAAGCAAGAAACCTCTATATTTGTCGATCTTTATGTGTTTATGAGCAGTTGTATTTTCATGCTCAGATGAGTTGAGCATGAAAAAGTTTTATAACCTCGGAGCCTGAGCTTTCAGCCTACCTGCTAGCAAGAGTAAGGTTAGCTCCCTTACTAAATAATTAACCATGACAAAAGGGCTTTGGATCATTAGAAAGCCTATCAGCCAAAGAATTCAGAGTCTTGGTTTTCTGCATGAAAAAAGCCTGAGCCCTTAATTACCCACTGAGGGCATGGCAAAGACTTTGACCAAACTGATGGGATTCCAAAGCTGATCTGAGTATTCGCTTTGCACATACTCATTTTCTTGGTTAAATATGTCATGGCTCATTTCTCAATGAAAACTAATGTTGTGGGTATACATTAGAAGTATCTTTTACATGGAGAAAAAGAAAAACTTCGGACACTAAGACCACAGAACTTGTTAACTCTATAACTGTGTTATTGTGCAAATAGCAAAGTCAAAAGAGAATTGCATTTCATGAACGTCATTAATTTATGTCTGTTTCTTTCTTTTCATTCAGCATCACATACAATTTTGGCAGCGCCTATATTACTAACCAAATACAATAGATGGCCAAATAGATTTCTTTTCTTTTTTACTAAATACATGTATCACTTAAATTGTGATTAATAAAATTTATTAACTGGGTGCATGAACGACAAAATGCAATCCATTATACAGTAAAACCTGTCTTAAGCGGCCACTCAAAAATAGACAAAACAAAGACCTTAATGGCAAACACTAGCTTAATGAAGGTCAGAAGTATTGCAGAATGCTCCCCTTGGAGCATTCTGCAATACTTTGACCTGCATTAAGCAATAATCGGTCTTGAAAACCATTTTTTTCTTCTTTTTGAGTGGCCACTTAAGACAGGTTTTACTGTAGGTAGCTTTAAAGCAAACTAAGCAAAGTAAATAATAACTAAGCAAAACACCAATCATAGCCATAGAAAGGACTTTGAATACACTTACAAATGTAACACAACATCTGGCCCCGTGGTTATTAAAGTTTTTTCATGCCCAACTCAACTGAGCATGAAATGTATAATGCTCATAAATGTTAAAATGCTGACAATTGTTTGCATTTTAATATTTGTTAGAATGATAAATCCAATCTCTGAGACATTGAAAGGCAAAAGTCTTTATTTTTCAGCATTTTACCTTAGTTGTTATAGGTGAGAAGTTGAAATTTCATGCTCAGTTGAGTTGAGCATGAAAACAGTTTTTTGACCTCGAGACCAGATTGGAAAATGTCATAAATTTTGCTATTCAAAACTATGATATTGAAAGTTTTGATTCAATTTTAGTACCAATAAAATAAGCCTCACAGGGAGAAACCCTGTCTAAGGGGTTCCTGATCAACATAGGTCAGCTAGAATAATGAAATTTTGCATGAAGCAAGCTATAATATTATACTTTGCAGTGAGCGAAAAACAAAGGCACTGATCAGACTGTGTGAATGCCCAGGCTGGTCTGTGCCATTGTTGTTTGCATACAACAAAGTCAGGTTTTCTTGCACTTAGGCCCATATAATTGGGTCAGAACAAAATAATGGCATATAATCACATATGCATAAAGTCATTATCTAAACATGCATGTGTAGCTATTCAGTGGAGATACAATTCTAAATTTCGGTCTGAGCCTTAATCTCCTTCTATACTTTGTGTACCCTAGAATTTTAGGCTCTTGTCAAACTCAGGGATTGTCCTAGACTGGCTCCAGTATATACTTGTAGCCAGCCTAACTCTGATGGCTCTGTTTTTACAGAGCCATCAGAGTTAGACTGGCTACAAGTATATGATAATGACACATTGATGAAAATTTGCTTTAAGGACTGGAGCCAGTCTAGGATTGTCTAAGTTTCATGTGCTGCTGCATATATTTTCTTAGAAAAAAAAATTGAATACCCAGTCCCAATATCTATCTAGAGCTATGATCAATGGTGGTTCTCTCTGATTATAGCCATAAAAAATAATTTGGCAAGCCAAAGCAAAAGCAAACTGGCAGCAACTACTGACATTTCATAATTGGGCCTTGTTGCGACAAAACCTGTCTTTGGGGTTTCCGATAAAGCAAGATTCAAACAAGTCTCCTCAGCTACAGAGATTAGCTAGAAAATTGAAATTTCACCTGTAGCAAGTTTGGATATGATACTTTCCAAAGAGCGAATAACAAAGGCGCTGATCAGATCTTCCAAAAAGGTGATTTTGAAACATCTCAGATAAGTTTTAACCCGCATTTCTATCACTATTACCGGTATACCATTTTAGGCAACCAAAATATTTTGATAACATAATCCAAAACCCTTCATAATGATTAGAAGACTGTTCTCACGCTATACACACACTCATTATGGAAGATCCCTTAGAGGCATAAATGAGTTAAATCAACATATATCTGGAAAAAAAGGTATTTTCTTATCTTTCCCACTAGCAATCAGGTCATGCTTTTTCTAGCCATCTATTTTATATTCTTCCGCAAACTGGACCCAGTTTTCAAAGCATTGCTAGCTTAATGAAGTTTAAAGCACATCAATCCAATGCAGTGATTGGTTTTGCTGTCAAATATGAGTAGCTTTTGCTGAAAGATGTGAAGAAGCTTTTACAGAAATAAGCTTTGCTGAAAAAGTGTGAAAAGGCTTTGCACATGCAAAAGCACCTCACTTTTTTCATTAAATTTGTCACTGCTCAAGCAAGAGCCTCTCACATTTTTTTTGCAAAATAAATCTCTGCCTAGCAAAAGCTGCTAACATTTCAGTATAGTATGCCACTGAATCCGCAAAAGCTGATAAAATTTGCTCCGCAAAATTTATTGATTTTCTGCAAACAATACTCTTTTTTTTTCAGGAAAAATGTTTACTTCAACAAATTTATCACTGCATTAGCCATCTTTATACCACCCTTACCAACTTTAGCACGAAAAATCTTGTGATGTGCAAGGTCTACACTGATGTAGGTGGTATAAAATAATTATACCATGAGTTGTCCGCCTGTATGTGGAGATAATCCACGAGCTTCATTATACCATGTTTGTCCATCTGTATGTAAGATAATCCACTCGCTAAAGCTTGTGGATTACAGTAAAACCTGTGTTTGTTTGTTTGTTTGATTTGATTCTTTACATCCCAGGTAAAACTTGTGTAGAACGGCCATTCAAAACTAGATAAAACTTAGATCTTAATGACAAATGGTAGCTTAATGAAGGTCAAAAGTATTGCAGAAAGAATTCTGCAAATATTTTGACCTGCATTAAGCGATAATTGGTCTTGAAACCAATTTGTAGTCTTTTTGAGAGTGACCGTTTTACACAGATTTTACTGTATCTCTATGTAGAAGCAGACAACCCTTGGCATAACTATTACTTACAAAATAAACTTTGAACTTCATATTTAGCTAACAAGTTTATTTGTTTTTAAAAACCAGGCCCAGCTAAAAGTAGGTACCTTTCAGATATTTCTGTTTGATCACTATCATTTTCATTATCATCCATATAATTACCGCTAAAATTAGTAAGAAAATATTAACCCTATGTAGACCAGAAACCCTTTAACAGGTACTCAGGCAAACAGTGAAGACCCAGATGAAATAAAGTTAAAAATTTAACTGCCAATTTTCCAGGGCTACTTTCAGCTCTTCAGCCATTCAGCCACCCTTTAACACAACTCCCCCTGATGATTGGGCTACCTTGTGAAACCTACAGTTGAGTCACCCAGGGAAACTATTTCTCTCTCCTTTTCAAGCAGTGTACATCGTAATATTGCGCTCAGGGAATAGCAGCCTTGAACAAACACCACCCTATTAGGGTACCAATTTATACTGATGGGTGAAGAGGTGCGAACGGGGGACGAATTTTCTGCTCAGAAAA
The DNA here is from genome assembly GCA_964019695.1 of Loripinus fragilis. Taxonomy (NCBI): domain Eukaryota; kingdom Metazoa; phylum Mollusca; class Bivalvia; order Lucinida; family Lucinidae; genus Loripinus; species Loripinus fragilis. The sequence continues at coordinate 32,010,818 of OZ026521.1, forward strand.
ATCTGACGGTCTGGGCGGGATTCCAACCCGGGACCCCTCGATCCTGAGTCTTACCACTAGACCACCATCCCCATTATGCCGCATTTCATCAGGGTCTGCACTGTTTGCTATTTTAAGACAAAATCAATCTTCAGAGAAAGAAATACTGTAACAATATTTTTTGGAAATTATAATCTGCAATCCCTGAAGCTATACAATGAAACATTCTATCCCATGTGTGTGTGAAATTTCATGTGCAGCTATCCAGTGAAAGCCATTATCTACTTCCATACTTCTCCATTCTCCATTTGGAAAAGTCCGCCACAATTCGAGAATCAAATTCAGGTGTATGTAAGGAGCATTTTGCCTAGTACTATGTACCAAAAAGCTCCATTTTGTTCGCCGGATATGGTGCAGTGAAAATTAGTTCAGTAGCATGTGGGTTCAGCCCTGTTAAAATCAATTATTCTGATTATTCGAAAAGTTTTACCAGCAGGATAAATGAAGTTTATTTTTTTCCATAAAATATCGCTATAGCATCTTCTTTTTTACGATGTTTATTGTGGAATTTTGCAATCGTTCAAACTTGTTATTGTGCTGGCATGGTTTCTGTGACATCACATTATCAAAGTCCATGAAAAGTAAACCCTCTATGTACGGCAGAGGTTGATTCCACGGAATCGGCCAATGTGTGTGCAGATTGACTTTAACTCTTGTAATGCTGAATATTTGTATGTACTACACTCCTCCCCATTTTTCTTCTGTATATCTGCAGCATTTCAGTTGTTAGCATGAAAACCAGAGTGGAAAACAGTGTGGATCCTGATCAGCTGGCTTCATCAGAAGCCAGCTGATCCAGATCTACAGTGTTTTCAAAAAAGGACAAATCTGGGTTTAGCAGGACAAGGGTTAAGTATGCCATCACAGACCTCTCTGACCCTTGGCTGCACTCACTTATGTGATTAGCACCAAAATCTCACATGCTGAATCATTTCAAATTCTTAGAAATTATGAATACAGAGAAGTTGTGATTCCAGGGGCACTGATAAAATCTTGGTTATTCTAAATACTTATAATATCAAAAGTAATTCAAACAAATTTCTGATTACTGGCTGGACAAAAATCTCTACTTTAAAATTAGACATAGCTCACATCATGAGAAAGCCAACTTGGGCCTTGACGCAAGAAAATCTGTTTTCGGTGGTTTGCAAACAACATAGGCGCAGACCAGCCTGCACATCCTGGCAGACTGATCAGCAACTCTGTTATTTGCGTTTTGGTAAGTATCATATCTAAACTTGCTACAGGCAAAATTTTGATCTTCTAGCTAGTCTCTGTAGCTGAGGAGACTGGTTTGAGTCTTGCTTTGTGGGAAATTCCGAAGATAGGTTTTGGCGCATCAAGGCCCATATACTAACAACAAAGGTAATACAGATCAGTCCGAACCATTTTTCTAGAAAAGTAGGACATGCCTATGTGAGCTGTGAATAATCACTCTCAGCATATCACCTTGAACGATTTCAGCAGTAGCGAATAATTATCTGTCTACTAACTCGTAAAGCTCTAAATAGGTTAGTTCTAGTAACTAGAATATAGTATTAATATTCTACAATAGCCAACAAATTCCATAAAGTAAAAACTAATTTAATTATATGTTCAAAATGTGTAATGCTTTATAAAGTTGATATGGATCAGCCACTGAGATATTTGTACTTATCTTAGAGTTGAAAAAATCAATTAAGAAAGTTAAATGTGGAAAGTGGATGGAGTTTTAGATCATCTTCTGTATTTGTTACTTTCAACTTACCCCCTTTGGTAATCCATGTTATGGCCTTTTCTCTGCCTGTAAAAAGCATTATAAGGTCGAAGGTTAGACTATTATTAAGGTCAAAAATTAGACCATTATAAAGGTCAGTTATAAAAATCAATGGTTAGACCATTATAAAGGTTAATAGTTAGACCATCATAAAGGTCAGTTATTAAGATCGAAGGTTAGACCATTATAAAGGTCAGTTATAAAAGTCAAAAGTTAGACCATTATAAAGGTCAAAGGACTATAATAAAGGTCAGTTTCTCATTTCAAAGGTTAGAACATTATAAAGGTCCGCTATAAAGATCATGGTTAGACCATTATAAAAGTTATAATGGTCAAAGGTTAGACCATTACAATGGTTTGTTATAAAGCTAAATGTTGGACCATTATAATGGTTAGTTAGTTAGACAATAAAAAGATCAAAGATTAGACCATTATAATGGTCAGTTATAAAGGTCAAGGGTTAGACCTGTATCTGCAACTGTAGCCTTATTAGGCACATGTATGATGCTTTTTTCTGCAGAAAAATGGTGTTAGATACTTTTCATACCCATTTATGAAAACTATTCTTTGTGTGCACATTGGAAGTCTTTCAATGAGACACTTCCAATGAGTATACACAATATAATTGAGCCACGACATGAGATTTCCAACAATATGGCATTTTGATAAGTGTATACTAAGACGATCCTGTGCAGCCTCCTTTTAAGCTTAGACACCCCAAATGGTTTTCAGTCAGAAGCTTAACAGTCATTAAATATTCAAGCGACAAGCAAAGGCTCTGATCCGACTGAGCATATGCGCAGGCTGATCTGAGGCTTTGCTGGTAGCACATACCACATTGTTGGAAATCTCATGTCAGGGCTCATGTTTTTGTTGAAAAATAAGAAAACTAGATATCTGGATACTCCTTTCACCTAAGCATAACCATGACAGTTTTCTTACAGACAAATTTGTGTAAAATAGAAGGACTTTTCAAGGACTCCATGATTTTCAAGGACTACAAGTTTATGAAAAATACTAATTTACACATTAAAATTCTACTTCCAAAATGCTAGACTTTGATACATTGTAATGAAGAACGCCTTGGCTGCTCTCCATTCTAAGGTAGTGATTCTGTTGTTGTTGATTCATTGTTTGTTGTTGCTCAAATTTTGTGTGGGTTTTTTGTGATTGGTTCTTGTTTTGTGATGTGGTTCTTGATGTCCTTTGTAGTTTATCAATCATCTTACTGAGGAAGAGAGAGCTGGTTACTTTACTTTAATTGTGTTGTGGTTGTCTGTGTTTTGTGTATCTTCCTCATGGTGATATGGGTTGGTCTGGTGCATGTGATTGTGGCGTTTCCTGGTCATACAGTAATAAAAATGGTCACTCTCAAAAAGACCACAAATTGGTTTTCTAGACCAATTATCGCCTTCTGCTGGTCAAAAGTATTGCAGAATGCTCCGCTTGGAGCATTCTTCAATACTTTTAACCTTCATTAAGCTACCACTTGTCATAAAGTTCTTTGTTTTTGTCTATCTTTGAGTGGCCATTTTACACAGGTTTTACTGTACTCACTTAGCTTTTTAGAAAATCAGTATAAATTGTTATGCCTTTATTTGCTGCTGTATATAAAGGCATAAAATTTTTATATTGATTTAGGTCACCATTTACAGTGTTAAATTCTACATAAAATAGTAAATTTCAAGGACTTTTCAAGGCCTTAGAGTAATATTCAAGTAGGCAGAAGTAATTTTAAAGGACTTATCAAGAAAAAAAGAAGACCTGAAGCAAAAATTTCAATCACTTCATGTACTGTTTATAGGAACAATGCCAACATTTTCAGGCAGAGGGGATGGAGAGGTTATGGAGAGTAATTATCTATAAATCTTACTCAGAATATTCATGTTCTGTTATTTCAACAAGGTCTTTATTTTTCAGAATATCTTCTTCAATTTTCTTGGACAACTGGTAGCGTTTCTGAAAAAAAAAAAATGAAATGCATATATAAATGACCTTCTTCATATATGCTTCCCTACCAAATCTAAATCTAAAATAAAATTTTCAGTTTTTACAAGCTGTACAAAAATTTTACTGAAAGAATTTTAAAGAAAGAAAGGATGCAGATATTGTTGACTTCAGAGATGCCAACCCTAAATGGCGCTCTTTAGGAATATGAAAGGCACTTTTCAGGAATCTGGGGACACTTTTCCGGAATGCCACATATTTCGCTGTAAAAGTACAGAATGCACTCGGGAGCGCAGTGGCTCAGTGGTAGAGTGCTTGACTCGAGACCGAAGGGTAGCGGGTTCGAGTCTCACCGGCGTCACTGCGTTGTGGTCCTTGAGCAAGACACATTTATCCTAGCTTAGTACTGGTTAAACCCAGGAAGAACCGTCCCGCATAACTGAAAGATTGTTGAGTGGACGTAAAGAATCAAATCAAACAAACAAACAAACAAAACAGAATGCACTCACACAAGTTTCTTGTAAGACGAGCTTCAATATCGTAGAATACAGTACCCTCTTCCTCCCTCCAAAATGCATAGCTGAGAGCTTTACCTCAACTTTATACATAATATTTTCCGGCCTTCAGTTGGCTTCATTAAGGGTCAAAGATTTGCATAATCTGATGAATTTCTGCATCCACACGACGTTTTTTGCCAAGGAATCCATTTTGTTTTGTATCACAGGCAGGTTCTTGGACTCCCACATTTTTACCCGCTAAAGTAACATTTTCCCAATAAATTATGCACAAACCAGTCGGTATTTTATTTTACTACTGGTGATCAGGTATAACCGGTGCAGAGGTAGGAGTAACCCCCTTTATTTCATCAAGTACCATTTTAAATCATTATTTGCCTTAATTTTGATATTCAAAATCGTAATGCGGAAATGGATCTTGGAAATCAGCATGATTCCGCAAAAATCGGAATGGTTGGCATCTCTGTGACTCCCTCCCCCCCGAAATCTCTCCTTCCCAGTACAGATTAAAGTAAATCTATCTAAGAATATCTACTGCAAGATGATACAAAATTGTTATTATCATATGATGTCACGTCTGGGAGTGAAATAACACTATGCAAAAAAATCGATAAACCATTAGTGGTGTACAGATTTTCGAGAAACATTATGACGTCTATAACAACGTTATGTACATAATGACAAAATAATAAGGGTTTTAAAGCAGAAATGAGATTTCAAAGTAATCTTTATGTCATATGAAAAATAGAATCTAACATTTGTGCCCTTGTTTTATTGAACTTATTAAACTTGTTGCAAAAAAAAGAGATAAAATGCTCGGCAAGCCTCACATTTTATCTCTTTACCCCAATTGTCACAATTAAACAGTTCTTTTGAGGTCTTGTACGAGGGTCATCCAATAAAGAATGAGACTTTCTTCATAGTATAAAAACCTGTGTGTGCATTTAGTTAAAATTCACCTTTATAATAGTATGACATCATGGCAATTCAGAAATAGAAACAATATATTTGTGATTGATCAGTTGCCATAGTAACGGAATGTTTTGTGGAAGGGCTTGAAGGCACATGGCCACGTTTATATTATTTTTTGCATACCCACTGTCTTTCAAAGTCTTTTATTTTCGAGCATTGATATAATTTAACCTCTTGGTATCAATTATTCTGCTGAACAATCTTAGTGTTACATAAAATGTTATAAAAGAAGAATCAAATATGCATATCCCTTATTTTGGTTGCCTAGCAACCAATTTACTAGATTTTTCATAAACACATTACTTTGCGTTGCCATGGTAACTCTATAAGAGAAGGATATCATACAAAATGTATGGTTATGTGCAGCTGATTGTTATTAAGTATACATGAACAGAACCCTGTTCACTTTAATTGCCTTCGACTATTTGATTTTAACTTTTAAATTCACGTGGTCAGCGAAAAATACCAAATAGATCTTGAAATCTTGATTTTTTTAGCTTTGTTTCCATGGTAACAGCTCAAAACTCCAGAACATTACTTTACCCTATTGGTTATAGACTGAGTGCATGAGCATATATACGTACTAGTAGAAAAATAAACTATACATCTTAATCTGTTGCCATGGTGACCATCTATACTGAGCCGGCCACGGATGTTTGCCTAGTCTTCTAATGTTGCCTAGCAACAACAGTTGGAACTATGTAACACGTCAAATATGGTACATGTGAACAGCCAAAAAGATGTGCTAGCTTTGAACAAGATTTCATAAGCCTAGCATGTAAATTCAGTGCGCTATAGAAAAAGTCTCATTCTTTATTGGATGACCCTCGTAAGATGTAATTAGAAAGAAAGTTTGATAAATAGTCACAGTTTAACTTTTAAATGTTTACTTATCTCTCAATGTCGTAGCCCGAACACTGAAAAAGTTACACCCATTAAAGGGAGACTACTGGATCAAGCAATGAATCTCTTCAATTGCGTCCCTTTTCAAAAAGGGAACTTCTCATAAAGGAAAGAATTTGCTCCCTCTTGGAGCAAATTCTTTCCTTTACAAGCAGTTCCTTATAGTATGGAAAATCACTTATATCACATTAAGTGACCTCCCTTGAATGTTACTATTTTTATTACGAACGTGTGTAACCTGCGTTATGGGTGCTATGCCAATGTCTCTAACTATTAAAAAGGGTTACGAAGCGATATATCACATGAGTTTACCTTTCTCATGGCTAGTGCCACTGATGCCGGTGTGTCTGGTATCATATATGCCAGCAGGAATTTCAACAGAAACACTGTGTGCTGAAAATATATCAGATCCCCAAGTTATAACTCAACTCACTTTAGCATGAAATTTGTAATGGAAATAAATCTTAAAATGCGAACAATTGTTGGCATTTTAAAATTTAAGATCAGAACAAATTTCTTTGTCTTCTGTTCTGAGCAAGAATATTGTTTCATGGGTTTGTTTTTGGATATTTATGAAGAAAAAAATCACGATCATGTGAGTTGAGTATGATCCTATGATAGCCAGTGGTAGCCTATGATAGCGCTTGTGAAGGATCTTCTTTATAACCAACCTCCAAACAGTGAATTATTACTCAACAATTCACCGCTAGAGCTGATCTATTTCTTAAATTGATCACTAACATTCGGTCAGTTGTAAGTAGATATATCCTCGAGCTCTGCGCTTGTGATGTACCCACTTGACAAACAGCCTCCAACCAGTGATCTATTGAGCAACAAATCACTCAAACAAAGAATCTATTTCTTATTCTATAATTCTAACACACCTCGCCTATACAGCCAATGGTTAAACTTATTGGTTGATAAATCACTGCACGGATTGGATAAAAAGCAGCGTGATATCATTTGGTCGCCAGTTTGATTTTCATGTCATCTATCACATACGGCATTATAACGTTGACAATAGACAGTGCAACATCGTTTTAAATACTATTTGAAGTTCAAAATGTAGGTAAAAATATGCTTTTCAGTCTAAACAAGAGTTGCGGGAAATTCTGGCAGTCTCTTCAAGATGGCGGAATCGTTATAGACTATGAAGGATTCGTTCATATTTTTAATCTTTGCGTGTGTTAGAAACGATATAAATTCACACTGGCAGTGATTTGTTGCTTAATAAATCCCTGTCCGTCGGTCAGTCGTTAGTGAATAAATCATTCACGCTTTGCGCTTCCAGCTCATGATTTAGTTACTTCAACGACTGTCAGTGATATATTACAAAACAAATCACTGCCAGAGCGAATCTATTTCTTAAACAAAATTTTACAACTTTGGATGCAGATTATCTGAACCACATTTTGAGAAAACCTTCTATTGTTGTGGGCTTACAACATAGGTGCAGACCTGCCTGCACATCTGTGCAATCTGATCAGTAACTTTGTTATTCAATTTCTGGAAAGTGTTTACTAAAGCAATAGGATAGAATAATCTGTCACTTGGAATCCACATTTGTCATCACCGCACAAGCCTTGTGCTTTTAAACAACAACCCTTGGTACAGATCTTTCTACCTCACCAATAATAAATTGTATTCACTCTCAAATTTTGGGCCTTGGGCCTTCTTCAGGATTTTAGAAACAATTTTCACAGCTAAGTAGCATCCATGATGACCATTATGGTAAATGTTTACTGTCCAATGTCAATGGTGACGTCGCATCATTGGAAGTGATAATCAAAGTTATGCATTTAACTTTTAGTATACTGGCGTCTCCTAACAGAGTGTTTGGTCAAACAGTGCAGACCCCTGATTAATGCTGTCTTTTGCTGCATTTAATCAGGGTCTGCTCTGTTTGTTAAAGCAAAAACAAAACAATCTGCTTGGATCATCATAATACATCATAATTTGAAATTCCGACCTGTGACCATATAAAATGGACAATACCATCCTTGTTGTATCAATCTGTATGGGATAATCCAATTAGTATACAAAGGGTTAAATGTGATGAAACTCTTACCTCAAAGAAGATAACAATCCAGAGTTTTCCATTTTCATCATAAGCATCGCCCCAGGCTGAGGTATATGCTATAAGGAATGCATTAGATATCACCCCGCAGAAATTCATGAATGTCAAGATGACATACCAGGTACCTGTAACATACAAAATTAGGATACCATGTGCCGTAACTCTTTGCCTACTGGGTAATTTTTCATGTTTATTTGTCGTCTGCTGATTTTTTTTTAAAAAATCACCTTTTTCGAAAATTTCTTTCAGGAATGACCTCAGAGCGTCAAACAGTTTGGATCCAGATCAGGTTCAATGTTTTGTCAAACAGTTTGGATTCAGATCAGGCCCGACATTTTGTCAAACAGTTTGGATACAGATGAGGTTTGACGTTATGTCAAACAGTTTGGATCCAGATCAGGCAAGACATGTTGTCGGGCCTGATCTGGGTCCAAAATGTTTGCAAAAGTTATCAGCAGACAACACAGGTAGATAAAGAGCTAAACATACAAATGGACCAGCAAATGAAATTTTGGTACTTATGGCATATGCACAAAGACCTAGAGCTATAAAATGCCTGCATTGATGTATTCAGTTGGGCTAGAGGTCACAATATTTCGGCCGAGTCTTTATCTACACCTAGTTCTTGTCAATATCATATCAATGCATATGCAAAATTTGGTCAAAATTAGTTTTGTTGGAATACAATAGATTTGTTTCTTAGATATTGCCTGCAAACCAATTCTGAGATCAAGGGCCATAACTCTATTATTAATAACAGGTGGATTTTATCCTTAATCAAATTGACCTGTATTTTATGATTATATACCTGCATATGAATCTAATACACCAAAAGATATCACACAGAAATCATTTGTATGTGACAAACTGGACATACAGACAAGGGTGATACTACATGCCCCCCCCACCACACCACCCCCAATGAAAATCACAGGGAATGGGACAAAATTCCACTCGTCCGCTCGTAATTACAAGTGAAATCTATAACGGACAAGCAATCCTTCCCAAAGCACTTGTCCTGGACGAGTGCTATGGGAAGAATTACTCATCCTTTCTAGCTTCACCCTAAAATCTGAGGATGAAACTAGCAATTTCTGAGTAATGACTGTTTAATCTTTTTGTCAGAATATGGGATGCAGTTATGAATTTGACTGGGTAAATATCATTTTAAAAGTGATATAAGGAACTTCATAAGTCATATAACATGTTACTCTCTTACATGTATTTCTTTATTGCATACACTTGAAAGGACAGGTACATGTGTTTGCAGGACGACTGAAAGGTGTAAGTCACTCTCGTCCTACAGGACAAGTGTAATATTGAAATATTTTAGTCCCCTGCAGGGGCATAAAAACTGAAGGATATTATAGAACATTTATGTATACAGTATTATCACATATTCAGGACGCTATTTGCCGCGATAACCCAAAGTCTACATATGCGATAAGCTCTTTCCCGCCAACTGGTTATCATCCTGTCGTGATGATAAGCGGAAGTCATGCATTTTCAACGGAGAGAGGTTATCATGCCCGGCACAAGACGTTGATCATTAGATGACGTCAGATGTAAACAAGTGGCGTGGCGCTACGCAAAATTTACGTCAATCCTGTGTTTTGCTTACATTTTTGTACGACAAACACGGTAAAACAGTGCACTGGAATATGTGATAAACAGATTATATCACAGGGTTTTTCTTATCGTCCTCAGTATCAACCCTCAACCATTATCAGCCCGCAAGTTAAAGCTCTCGGGCTGATAATGGGGTCTCGGGTTGATACTTCGCGCGATAACAAAAACGCCGTGTGATAATCTCTATTTACTGTACCTATATCCTCAGCAATTACAGCAATGGGTCTCTGGTACCACCACAACATCCTCCAGGCATCTACTCGTATATCAAATAGATTGGTCAGCAAGGCAAGCAGAGGGGCCAAGGGAAATGATGCAGCAAACAGCTGAAATGCATAGCAAAAATAACTGTTGTTTAACAAATAAATTTCCATTTTTAGGACATTCATGAAAGTATGACAGCCATAGCACTGCCGCCAATCCAGCTCCTTCATCACATATACCAGTTGGATTAAACTGTCTGTTTCCTAATTTTGAGAGCAAAATTTAGAAAATGGGCAATGCTATTTGATGAGACACTCCTTGAACTTTTTGACACCAATATCTGTTTTAAGAGGATATTCTGCTTGTCAAATTAAAATGTTTTGTAATGAAGAAAAATGGCATTTTTTCAACTTCAACACAGATTCTAGAATCAGTTTATGTGCCAGGGAACACTATTTAAGGTAAAGATCAATGCCATCAGATAGCATTTTCGAATTTCTAAAATTGTGTATTGGTTAGATAAATAATGATTATGCTGAATTTAAGGTCCATCTCACTCATAGGAAACAGGTTCCTCTTCTTCATAACACAGTATTGATTTTATGCGATGAAGGAGCTGGATTGGTGGCTGTGTATAGATTTAATTCAAAGTAAGTGATATAAATTTTGAACTGAAACCATGGCATTCATACATGTGTTTTTTATGAACTGCTAATTTAAAATCTTAATACACCATGCTCAAAGTCTCACAGCCTGTCATAATATGTAGGTGTTACAACTGTTAATGCAGAACTTCAATAAGCAAACAAGGTAAACACTAGAAAACGGAGCCAATACAGTATAAACAGGGCCAGAATAAGCTGTTCCTATATTGACCCTGTTGCTTCTGTACTGACCCTGTTTGTTATCTGTATGCAGTAGGTCATTCTGCCCAACATTTGCTATAATACAGTCTAATCCCCTTATAACACCTGTTTGTGGTAGATAGGAATAGACTGTGTTATAAGTGAATTGTGTTATACAGGGACTCTTACACAAGGAATTATAGGAAAGTATCCATTTCATGGTCATTTTCCATTTAGACTTGGTAAAATTCCGTGATAAAAAAATTTGGGAGCCACAACATGACCGGGATATAACAAAAATATGTTAAAACTAAGGGTTTTATATAGTAACTGCACAACCATTAATCAATAATTGATGGTATCAGTGCAATAATTCTTTTATATATTTTCCTCCATTTTTAGCTATTCAAGTCTAAAAAAGAAATTCTTATGATGTTATTGTACTAGCCAGATAATTTACCTAATTATAACAGTTTTTCACATATCAATATAGAGATCACATGTATTTTCATGCATTAACATTTGCCGAATCCAGAGGAAGCTGTTTGAACACAGGGCTGAGTGTTCAAACATCTCCCAAGGGACCCAGCAAGTATTAGTGCAATGAAACAAACATGTGTGATCGTTATTCTTACATATTTTACCTTATTCCAACCAAATTTGCACTGAAAACGCTGTAAGACATATAAATATCACATTTCTTACTCAGCGTCAGTGGTAAACTTCATAGTCATATTCTGCAGAACAAAAGCATTGGCAATATGATCAGTCTGGTCTGCAACGCTTTCTGTATATAACATCATGCAAATAACTCTGGACTCATTTTATTAAAGTATTTTCAAGTTTAAACCCATGCTCAAACAGCATGTGAATCTCCTGATTTAAACATAGATTTCGTTCATTTGACAATGGGTTTAAAGCATCTATTCAAAAAGGTATTTATGTAAGAATATGGATTGATGCATCTGATTCTGAAGCAAAAACTCAAATCTCATGTGCTGGATCAAATGTAAATTGCTTACCATCATTAGCCCATACTGTATGACTTTCTCGGTGTATTCTGACAAAGTGAAGTCACCTAGAGGGGGCTTCTCACTCTCAATCTCTACCAGAGTCTTTTCAGAGTTAGGTTTTGTACCCTCCTGTAGCCATGATCGCAGGAATGGAATACAGGAACAACATTGACATCTCTTCTTAAACTGTTTCTTTAACCAGCTGTCAATCAAAAAATAACAAGTGTAACAAAGTCATCTCAAGGGTGAGTATATCCCTATCTGGGTTAAAACAGCTATCTCTACCAGAGTCTTTTCAGAGTTAGGTTTCGTACCCTCCTGTAGCCATGATCGCAGGAATGGAATACATGAACAACATTGACATCTCTTCTTAAACTGTTTCTTTAACCAGCTGTCAATAAAAAAGAACAAGTGTAATGAAAAAAGTCAATAAGCAATGCTTATTAGATACCCCCCGCACAGTAAGAGTCAGTGAAAAAACTTGGCAAGTTATAGTTCGAACAAGAATGCCTTAGTTTGGATAAGAAGATTTCAGTAGAATCTGTGCCAACAAAAATTATTGACTCCTTCATGCATATGTTCAATGTGTCTACATTGTATCGGCAAAGTATCAAATTGCTCCATCAAAAGCTGTAGTAGGAGTTGATCGGCCCATAAAGGCACTATCCATGCATATACAAAAGCCATATAAGGGGATAATTGTCTAAAGTCAACAAAAATTATAAACTCCTTCATGCATATGTTCATTGTGTCTACATTGTATTGACAAAGTATCAAATTGCTTCATCAAAAGCTGTGGTAGGAGTTGATTGGCCCATAAAGGTACTATCAATGCATATACAAAAGTCCTATAAGGGAATAATTGTCTAAGTTCTCACAGATGTCATTTTGTCAAAATTATTTTTTGTGAACCAAACTCCTTCATGCATATGTTCAATGTGTCTACATTGTATCGGCAAAGTATCAAATTGTTCCATCAAAAGCTGTAGTAGGAGTTGATCGGCCCATGAAGGCACCATCTATGCATATACAAAAGCCTAATAAGGGAAAAATTGTCTAAGTTCTCACAGCTGTCATTTCGTCAAAAATTATTTTTTCTGAACAAAACTCCTTCATGCATATGTTCAATGTGTTATACATTGTATAGGCAAAGTATAAAATTGCTCCATAAAAAGCTGTGGTAGGAGTTTTTCTGAACAAAACTCCTTCATGCATATGTTCAATGTGTTTACATTGTATAGGCAAAGTATAAAATTGCTCCATAAAAAGCTGTGGTAGGAGTTGATTGGCCCATGAAGGCACCATCTATGCATATACAAAAGCCTTATTAGAGAAAAATTGTCTAAGTTCTCACAGCCGTCATTTTGTCAAAAAATATTTTTTCTAAACCAAACTCCTTCATGCATATGTTCAATGTGTCTACATTGTATAGGAAAAGTATCAAATTGTTCCATAAAAAGCTGTGGTAGGAGTTGATCGGCCCGTGTATGGCCTATAATAGCATAAGCATAAAGCACTATATTAAAAGCCAATTAGAACTACAAAGGGAAATTACTCTAATAGAATTGGCCCCTAGCCCTTACTTTTTTGTCTAAAGTATTTGTCTTGCATATATGAACATGTTTGCAAGGTTTGATGAAAATCCAGCAATGACTCTTTGAGTTATTAAGGAAACAAAGCGTTACGGACGGACGGACGCACGGACGTACAACGTGAAAACAGTATACCCCCTACAAACAAAGTTTGCGGGGGGTATAACAAAGTCATCTCAAGGGTGAGTATATTCCTATCTTGGCTAAAACAGCAATCTACCAGAGTCTTTTCAGAGTTAGATTTTGTACCCTCCTGTAGCCATGATTGCAGGAATGGAATACAGGAACAACATTGACATCTCTTCTTAAACTGTTTCTTTAACCAGCTGTCAATCAAAAAATAACAAGTGTAACAAAGTGATCTCAAGGGTGAGTATATTCCTATCTGGGCTAAAACAGCAATCTCTACCAGAGTCTTTTCAGAGTTTGGTTTTGTACCCTCCTGCAGGAATGATCGCAGGAATGGAATACAGGAACTGTTTCTTTAACCAGCTGTCAATCAAACAAGAAATGTCACAAACACGTGACGAATGCCCCCAAAGGAATTGGTCTAGCATAAGACACATTTCAGGAAAGATAGCTGGAATATAGCACGAAAAACCTAGAAATGAGGCCAGAAGTCAATGTCAAAGTCAAAGTGACTCAAAATGGTATGCATCACTCCGCCATCCCAAGAGGAATCACCACCCCAAATCTGGGATTCCTACATCAAATAATATAGCAGATATGCTCTGGACACAATTTCTCGAAAACTAGGTCGGAGGCCAAGGTCACAGTCACCAAAAATAGTTTGTGACACTCAGGCATCCCAAGATGCATTTACATACCAAATTTGGAATTCCTATTTCAAAGAATATAGGAGATATGCACCAGTTTCTAGAAACTAGGTCAGAGGTCAAGTTCAAGGTCACAGTGACTTAATTATGGTAAGCGACACTTCCTCATCCCAAGATGCATCCACACACCAAATTTGAGATTCCTACCTCAAATAATATAAGAGATATGCTATGGACATGATTATTCTAAAACTAGGTCAGAGGTCAAGGTCACAGTGACCCAAAATGGTACATGACACTCCTCTATCCTAAGATGCATCCACACACCAAATTTGGAATTCCTCACTAAAAGAATATAAGAGATATGCTCGGGACACAATAATTCTTAAAACTAGGTCAGAGGTCAAGGTCAAATTGACCTAAAAATGGTATGCGACACCCCGTCATCCCAAGATGTATTTACACACCAAAGTTGGAATTCCTATAGGAGATATGCACCAGACTCAATGCGGTTTCTAGAAACTAGGTCAGAGGTCAAGTTCAAGATCACAGTGACCCAATTATGGTATGCGACACTTCGTCAGTCCAAGATGCATCCACACACCAAATTTGAGATTCCTACCTCAAATAATATAAGAGATATGCTATAGACATGATTATTCTAAAACTAGGTCAGAGGTCAAGGTCACAGTGACCCAAAAATGGTACATGACACTCCGCTATCCCAAGATGCATCCACACACCAAATTTGGAATTCCTCACTCAAAGATCATAAGAAATATGCTCGGGACTCAATTATTCTTCAAAACTAGGTCAGAGGTCAAGGTCACATTGACCTAAAAATGGTATGTGACACCCTGTCATCCCAAGATGTATTAACACACCAAAGTTGGAATTCCTATCTCAAAGAATATAGGAGATATGCACCAGACTCAATGCAGTTTCTAGAAACTAGGTCAGAGGTCAAGTTCAAGATCACAGTGACCCAATTATGGTATGCGACACTTCGTCAGTCCAAGATGCATCCACACACCAAATTTGAGATTCCTACCTCAAATAATATAAGAGATATGCTATGGACATGATTCTTCTAAAAACTAGGTCAGAGGTCAAGTTCAAGGTCACAGTGACCCAATTATGGTACGCGACATTTTGTCATCCCAAGATGCATCCACAAACCAAATTTGAAATTCCTACCTCAAATAATATAAGAGATATGCTCCTGGCACGATTATTCTAAAAACTAGGTCAGAGGTCAAGGTCACAGTGACCCAAAAATGGTATGCGACACTCAGTTATCCCAAGATGTATCCATACAGCAAATTTGGAATTCCTACCTCAAAGAATATAGGAGATATGCACCAGACTCAATGCAGTTTCTAGAAACTGGGTCAGAGGTCAAGTTCAAGGTCACAGTGACCCAATTATGGTACGCGACACTTCGTCATCCCAAGATGCATCCACACACCAAATTTGAGATTCCTACCTCAAATAATATAAGAGATATGCTCCGGACACGATTATTCTAAAAACTAGGTCAGAGGTCAAGGTCAAGGTCACAGTGACCCCAAAATGGTACGCGGCACTCCGCCATCCCAAGATGCATCCACACACCAAATTTGGAATATTTGAGATATGGACCGGACACGAAAGCGGGACGGACACACGGACGGACGGACGGACGAACGGACAGTGCGATTACTATATGCCTCCCAAAGTTCCTTTGGGGGCATAAAAATATAATTATAAGCCTTGGCACATGATAAGCTTCTTTATCATATTAGAGAAAGTAAGGTAAATGTTCTAAATTTTCGAAAACTTTTTCTCTTTCTGTTCTTTTATAAAATGTTGATTATCAGGGCTGGAATTCACAAAATGCATGTCAGAATAGCAAACAGGGATGACCCTGAAGAAGCAGTCTGATCTGGGTCTGTCCTGTTTGTCTAGACCTTTTTTTGTAGCCAACAAGTGTTCAAAATTTTAGTTCATTTACCATAATTAATTGATATTAATGGGATGATTTTAACCCTTGCCATGCTGGATATTTTTATATTCTACACTCCTCCCAAATTTTTATTCCGTTAACCTGCAGCATTCCTGTTATAAGCAAGTATTTTCAACCAGAGTGGAAAACAGTGTCGATCCTGACAGATGGCTTCATCAGAAGCCATCTGATCTGGATCTACAATGTTTTCAGGGTTCAGCAGGACAAGAGTTAATTATGTTTAGTTTGAACATATTTGATGTTTGGCATTTAACACATTATATTTGAGACGCTGTCATACGATGGCTATAATGAAGCTATATTCATGGTGTGATGGCATTTGGAATGATATGGCATGATAAAGCAATTGCAATATATGCCAAATAAAAACCTAAGGGACCAGATCAAAATACAAAAAACACCATAGATACAGATCAGCAAACTTTTTGTGCAAAAAAAAAAACTGTGAATATTTTTTTCATCTGTGTTCGGGTGCTTAAACAAACCGTCTCAATGAAACAGCTCTTTTGAGTACCCACAACATATGTATGGGTTGACTAAATAAGGAAATCAATTTTTGATAATGCAAGGCAAGCTGAAATACAGTTTTCCAATGTACTTACGGTATCATGACATCTGATAAGAACTTGGGCAGCGGCTTGGTTAGCATAAGTATGAGGACTTGGAAGGACAGCTGAGACATACACGATCCTTCACACACATCTCGATAATTGGCGCCTATATTGAACACTCCGGATTGATCAAATCTCTGAAATAGAAATGTTACATGTTTAGAACCATGGGCATAGCCAGGACGCTGACATAGTTAGTACATCCACAGGAGACTATTTTGTGGTCTTCCTGGGTTGAACCAGTACTAAGCTAGGATAAATGTGTCTTGCTCAAGGACCACAACTCAGTGACGCCAGTGAGGCTCAAACCCGGGGCCTCTCGGTCTCGAGTCAAGCACTGTACCACTGAGCCAATGCACTCCCACAGGAGACTATGAAATGAGCTGTTACTATAATCAATTGCATCCCATTTCATAAATGGAACTTCTCTTAAAGGAAAGAATTTGCTCCACCTGGGAGCAAATTCTTTCCTTTAAGAGAAGTCCCTTATGGTTGGAAAAAAACCTGATTTCCACATAAGGTGAGTGAGTGAGTGAGTGAGTTTGTGTTTGATGTCCCACCAACAGTTAAGGTCATATGAAGACAGTGCCATGGCTTAGAGACTCATCCGACAGACTGGATACATTTGATTCTGATTAAAGTTGGTATTCTGTTTCCTGTCAAAAAATACATTGAAGGTTTTTTAAGTGAATAGTGAATAAAGTCTCATGGAGACTGTTCTTCATAGTACCTACAATGTATATTTTGGTAGAAATAAGGAAAAATTCCCCTTTTTTGATGATTATTTACAAACCAACTCCATTTAGCTCTAACTACTACAGTGAAACCTGTCTTAAGCGGCCACTCAAAAATAGACAAAACATAGGTCTTAAAACCATGTGGTAGCTAAATGCAGATACAACGTATTGTAGAATGCTCAACGGGAGCATTCTGCAATACTTTTGACCTCCATTAAGCAATTATTGGTCTTGAAAACAATTTGTTTTGTCTTCTTTGAGTGGCCGCTTGAGACAAGTTTTACTGTAATTAAAATTTTGTTTCTGTGGGGTACCAGACAGGGTTTGGGGAGTCTATTGCCAGTGACTCAGGGATAGCCATACAACTCAAGCAAATGCGCTTTAATCAGGGGATAACTGTATTCAAAATTTTCATTTGGGGAGGTATATCGTTGGATATACGGTCTGAAATTTAGTTTTACGGGGACGCGGGAGCGGAGCCGTGAAACGTGATTTCCGAATGCATATCCAACGATATACCTCCCCAAATGAAAATATCCCCATTCAAATGCACTTCTGCAGTTTCATCTCAAAGCCGCGAAGGCTGCACGTCATCGAACAAAAGGTGACGTAATTAATGATGTCAAACTGTTTCCTACAGTATATCGCAGGATATACTGTCGCAAATTTTTGACGTTATCCAATCAGAAGTGGCGTTACAAAAGCAAGTGCATTAGAATACACTTTTATCTTCATTTTCTCAACAAAACTTTTGATCACCAACTAGAGATGAAGTAATTAGCAAAACCAGGCCCCCAGATAAGAGTGTAAAACTGAAAATTATTTCTCTTATTTCCCAACCAAAAACATATGTTGTGGGTACTCATAAGAACCGTCTAAATCATGACAATGAGACGGTTCTTTTGAGCACCCAAACACATGTTTAATCTGATGGATAAGAAAATAATCTCAATTTTATGCTGAATTTAATTGCTTAACTGGCCCTATGAAAACTATGAGGTAAGAAAAGTAAAAACCTACCCATGGCAAGCAAACAATTTCGAATCATGCACATTATTAAAGGAGGTGCCATCTTATCATTGTTTGAATTATTACGTGTACCAGCTTTAGATATTTTCACCAATTATCTCTTTGCACGCTACATAAATTTTAATGCTTCTTTGTCTTCTGATTTTTTTTCAAAATCAACTTTTTCAAAAAATACTTTCAGTAATACCGTTACTTAGAGAGTCAAATAGTTTGGGTCCAGATCAGGCCTGACAAGCTGTCGGGTCTGGGAGGTAACTTCCAATATATGGTATAGTACTGATGTGCGGCCCAAATAGCCCCCTTTTTCAGCTCTGCTACATATATGAATAGCCCCCATTTTTGATCAAAATATATATGAATAGCCCCCTTTTTACTTGGTCAATATACACACCTTTTCCTGGGCAAGCTTGAAAAAGGGGTTAACCAGTAATTTGTGGACATATTTCGCTTGTAATTGACAACAACACTTCTTGAATGAATCAGCGGAAGGGAGTAGAATGAACGTAGAAATGATTTCATGATTAATCTCCACAAAAGTATGGGACCTAGCCGGGATCAAACTGGCAACCCCTGGATCTGCAGTCAGACACGCGTCTGTAGTCAGACAATTTAACGACTGCGCTAGGCAACCCGGTCCACCTACATCCTGATAACAGATATAACTGTATTAAAACAAATAACTCACCCCTCTGAAGAAGGCTATGTAGAAACAAGATGTATAGTTATTGGCAAACTGGAAGCCAAACAGCTTTATAATTAGAGCATCATTGTACGCTGTCTCTGTCCGGTGGTTCTCTGAAATAAACAAGTCGGCTTATGAGGATTATTTACTTGAAGCAATATAGTAAAAATTCAAGGTTCACTTATTCAATAAATCAAAAGTGTAAAATATGCTTGGTAAAACATGTATCCTGTTGTATACCCACTGAAGGTCTTTATTAAGAATACTAGCCTATATAAACTCCCCCCTGTATTATCTGTTTGATTGTGCATGTACTAACTTGTTGTATAGGTCAAAAAGGACCCTTAACCCTTTACCCCATAATAATGCCTTTTGAAGCCTTTGAAATATCACATGATATTTGAAAAGTATTCAAAACTAAACTTAAAATTTTCATGATTTTTTCAATGTTGTCTAAAAATAGAAAATGATGTCATGATCTAAAAATAGCCTATGGAATAAAGGGTTAATGTATAAAGTGAATTTCTCAACACATGACACAAAGTCCTTTTATACTGACAAAGGGGAAACCTTGATTTTTACTCTACAGAATGATTATAATTATTATCCCATACCAAAAGGCAGATAGTATACAGGTTTTGGCTTTGTCATGGAAAAATGTGTGCACAAGAACCCTAACTTCTAACTTCCTTTAGTTTGAGTTATTCCCATTTTTCACTTAAAAATTAATGCTTGTTTAGCAATTTTCATGAAAAAGTATTGTAACTTGACACACAGAGCTACACAAAGGGAAGTCCACTGCGAAAGAGATATAACTAGCTTCACTTTAATCTGAGATATTCCCTTTTTGTTAAAAAAATCTGTCTCCATCTGAAGCTTGCTCAACATTTTTCTCTTAAGGTATTACACCTAATGGCGTGTAACTTGACATGTATGTAAAACAGCATGAGGAGCAGTGCAGTACACAAGGGCCATAACTCTAAGATAACTTCCAGGCCTTTAGTTAAAAGAGTGCGTACTAAAAAAATATTTTTCTTATTTCTCAACCAAAACATATGTTGTGAGTACTCAAAAGAACTGTCTCCATGATGCTCAGGCTGATCTGAGTCTTCACTAAGCACTCACTCATTTCATTGGTTTTGTCATGTTATGGCTCAAATATAATCTGTGTCTTGTGAATCGGCAGGGGATATCATTTCATTGAATTTCCTTGTTCTTAACCGCTCCTCACACCTTAGCAGTGAAGTATTTTAAGAATCGGTTCAACAGGTACCTGTATGATGATAAACAATTATATGCACTGGTTAGAACTTGCCCTTATGTGGCAGAAAATATATTGACACATACACTTGAGGTATCACTAAATACTGAAACATGCACCCTGGTCATTTTTCCCGTAACATTATGCATTTCCTGTCCCAAGGAAAACCTTTGTGCATTATTCATTTTCAGAAATTTGAATTGTTTTAACATCTTGACAACCCAGAAAATGAGTGAAAGGCTAGGTTACCTACATTTGTTGTTCATTAAAAAAATAAGTTGCTAACAGTAAGGCAAGATTTTTTGTGAAAGCTTATACTTGTTATTATTATAATAAAAACTTACCCCATTCTGTGAGCTTTCTGGCTAGCATATCATAGAGCTGAAACATCATAGTGAATCATTATGTTAGCAATGCATCAACAACAAATCATTCTTTTATAAATATGGAGTTTATCTTTTAATAATGAATGAGAGTTGGAATTTTTATAACATTTACTTATAAAAACTGATATATAATATCTATATGCTAAGGTAAAAAAAGGGTTTCAGGGAGAAAACTAAATATAACTTTCTGTGTTTGTCTTTATTTTGTTATGCATTACTTTGTGTCCATTCTAGTTTTGCAATCATTTTGAAGAGGAAGAGAAAGCTGGTTGCTTTTCTATTATTGTCTTACAGATCTGTATTGTTAATATGTTCTATGGCTCTTCCTCACGGTGTCATAGGTTGGTCTGCAGTGTGGGATTGTGGTATTTCCTGATCATACTCACTTACTTTTTAAAATTCCAACCCAGGACCCTGCTTCAGAGTACAGAGGATGATTCCATCAGTATTCAAAGGATTGAAATATATGGTAACTTTAATATAAACAACCCTCCTGACTTTATTGTATCAATTTATATTGACCCTTACATCAGAGCTGAAATTTTGTTTGTTTGATTTGATTCTTAACGTCCCATCAACAATCTTTCAGTTATAAAGGAACGGGTCTTCCTGGGTTGAACCAATACTAAGCTAGGATTAATGTTCTTGCTCAAGGACACAACACAGTGACGTCAGTGAAGCTCAAACCTGCGGCCCCTCGGTCTCGAGTTAAGCACTCTATCACTGAGCAACTGCGCTTCCAGTACTCAAATGGTTAATATATAATACCATATGTACCGCAAACTAATAAGCATGCTATGTGCATATCCATTTCAAAGTTGTATACTATAATTTTGAAATGTATGTTTACCTAGATCACGTGAAGAATCCAGCTGATCAGGATCCACACTGATTTTTATTGTCACAATGAATCCATATTGGTTATGAAATTGCACCAAATAAAAAATTGATTTAGCATTTAAAACTCAACAAGAACTTGTTATGCCCTTCCTTATAAGAAAGAGCATGTGCACTTTGAGCATGGATTTATCCATTTTTTTTTTTGAAAACACTGAAGATTCAAATCAGCTGGCTTTCAGCTGGCTTTGAACAAAGCCATTTGACCAAGAGCCCCACTTGAGCTGCACGCTCGTGATTTGATCTTCTTTACAACTGACCTCCAAGCAATGAGTTATTACACAATAATTCACTGCTAGAGCTGATCTATTTCTTAATTCAATATGACAAGAGTTAATAGTAGAATAGGTCAGATATGGTATTTATCCTAATTGCAATTTAGAAAGGCCAAAAATCCATAGTTAAAGGAATACCTTGCCCAGTATTAGGATGGATATAGCATTAAGCAATGATGAAACGAGTGATGTGACCACTAAACAAGCTGAAGGATCGATGTTCGGGCAGTAATCAACAGCAACTACTACACGGTACACTATGACACCCATCACACTCACGAACACAAGGCACACCTGCAAAGGACAGTGGATCAGTTTTCAAACAAAGAAGGTGGGAAAAAAATTGTTGTATATGTTTAAAAAAAATGATTTCCAAAAACAATGGTTTCCATTGCAAAAACATGAAGGTTAAGGCACAATAAACATTACCACTAAAATGTATTTGGGGCAATCAAAACATTGTTTTTGACAATGGGGAAATGCAGTTTTGTTTAAAATTTACCGTTTAGGATTGCTGCCAACCATAAACTCCCCATTTATTCTTCAATATTGAACCAGGGTTTTGAAAAAAGGGTAAATTCTGTTTTGAAAAAATGCTAAAAATAACATCCAATCATGATTTGTGCATGCCATAAGTCAAGCATGTGATATGTGATAAAAAATTTAACTCGCAGGAGAAGTCTCAAGAAAAACCAAGCCAAACGTAATAATTAAATATACAAGTAAAAGCTTTAACAAATAAACTTGGTCTATGCTAAGCATATATTCTAAAATGGGGAACACGACCAGGCAGGCAAATATTACCTTGAACTTGGCCAATTTTTAGACATCAAACCAGAATTTTTATTATTTTTTTGCACCAACTTATAGTCTAATCTGTCATCTAGCATTTATTGATATAAAATTTCCAAATTTATTTACAATTAGCTCCCTTTTCTACTTATAAATTCTATAGCACCTAATTATAGCCAGAAATCATTCTAATCAGTACTCTCAGTGCTTTGATTCTTTTGTGGCATTCTTGCAGTATTATAAAGAAAATATCCACCCATCTCGTAATTTTCTTATGCACTTACCATGAAGAGAAGTGATAAAGAGGACAGGAACAGTTTCCAAGCTCTTCTCATAAGAGGATAATACCAATCTTTCTCCAAGGTGACAGGATCCTGTAAAATATGAGATACTGCTAAATTCAGAAATTTTTGTGAGAATTTATTTTCACAAATAAAGTTAAAAGACATGTTTGCGATATTAAAAATTCGCGACTGGCACATGATTTACCAACATAAGTTAACAGCAGAGTGATTTTGCCATTTCGCGGGAATTTTATTTTCGCAAAACTGCTTCCACAAAGTTTTACGAAAAAATTTTCTGAATTTACAGTAAGCATTAGTAATGAGACTCAAACATCCAACAACCTATGTCCTGATAGGCACACAACATAATATGATTTGGTATTTAGCATAAGGTACAAGTTGGCATGTGCATACACGGAAGATTCAAATCAATCTGCCCATCCTCACGGTCTGATCAGTCTTAGTTTTTTGTCTGAAGAAGCATTGGACCCTTGTCTACTCATAGATCTAGAGCACCCATGGAAGACTCTTATCACACTCCACAGTTGTGCAGTCTGATCAGAGTATTCTATGGGTGCATTTGCCAATTTGTAACTTTTGCTGGACACCGGCTCTGATGTCGCATCAAAGTGGATAAATTTTGTTTGGCTGTTATGCGTTGGCTAGGTAGGTATTTTTTGTGAGTGCTTTTTTGAGTGACTGTGTTCGTGTTTAGCATCCCATACAAGATCTAAGGTCAGGGCCATGGCTTAGAGTTTCATCTGACTTCGTGTTTAGCATCCCACCAAGAGCTAAGGTCATGGCCATGGCTTAGAGTTTAATCTGACAGACTGGAGGAGCCAGGGATCAACACTGATCGCCTATGTAGCCAATGGTTAAATTCAGTGATTTATTGGTTGATAAATCACTGCATGTACTGGCATGACGTCATTTGGTCGCCAGTTTGATTGTCATGATGTCAGCCTTGTAACATTTGACAAAAGACAGTGTTTTTACGACTAATATGACATTCAAAAGTATGTAAAAATATGGGTTTTAGTCAAACCAAGAGTTATGGGAAATTCTAGCGCTCTGTTCAAAATGGCAAAATCATTATAGAATCTAAGGTATTCATCCATATTTTTAATCTTTTTGTGTGTTAGAATCTAAATCTTTTTGCACTGGCAGTGATATGTTGCTTAACATATCACTTTCTGATGGTCAGTTGTAAGTGGATAAATTTATTTACTTTAACCACTGACATCCAGCCAGTGATATATTAAGCAACAAATCACTGCAAGCATAAATCTATTTCTTAAATCAATCCAGTGCTAATGTCCATTTTATAGTATTAACTCACATATTGTATGGAAAACAGTGAGGATCATGATCAATTAGCTTCTTCAGCTGCTTGCTGTCCTTGACCTACACTGACACAGACCCCCAGATAAGAGTGCGTAACTGAAAATTATTTTTCTTATTTCTCAACCAAAATATATGTTGTGGGTACTCAAAAGAACCGTCTTGAGGAGGCGGTTCTTTTGAGCACCCAAAACACATGTTAAAACTGATGGATGAGAAAAGAATCGCAATTTTAGGCTAAATATTTTTGTTTAACTGGCCCTATGCTGACATGAATTAAAGAGAAACATACAATTCTTGTCTTAGTGCCGTAGAATGATGGTCTGTCCGGTTCATTTTCCTCAAACTGTTCCACATCCCACTGGTAGGCAAGTTCTGCTTGTTTTCTCTTCCACACCTCCAGAAACAATGTCCCTGAAACATGAATAATTGTATGTTTTATTAGCAAGTCTCCCTATTTCCATATATATATAATCAGATTTTTGATTAACGTGCAGGTGCAGGGGCATCATCCACATCAGTGGGCCCCTTTCCAAGTAACTGGCTAGCTGCACACATAGCAGATCTCACACCTGATCTCCAGGTGCTCCTTTCTTGAGGGTCAACTGTGGTGAGCTTCCACTCACGGCAATCTTTCTCTGTCAGCTTCTTCCATGTTTGCTTGGGCCTCCCTGCCCCCCACTTGCAGTCAATCTGCATATCATATGCTGTTCTGATTGCACCACTCGAACGCTCCACATGCCCAAACCAGCGAAGCCTTCTCTCTCTCAAAATGAAAACCGTACTTAAAAATCTGATAATTTAACTCTTTGCCTACCAGGCAATTTTTCATGCCTTTTTTGTCTTCTGCTGATTTTTTCGAGAAATTCTTTCAGAGTGTCAAGCAGTTTGTCTCCAGATATTTTGTAGGGCATAATCTGGGTCTAAACTGTGTGCAAAAGTTAACAACACTAGAATGTCAAGGCTTTGTGTGATTTTCCAGTACTTTTCAAGGCATATTTAACTTTCAAGGACTTTTCTAGAAAGCCCTCTAAATTCAAGTACTTTTCAAGCCTGTGCGAACCCTGATATCCCTGCAGCAGAGCTCATGCAAGAGGACAAAGTGAGCAAAATAGTCACCCTAGGGGTCAAAAAGTTTTCTTAGCTTCAAAATAACTTCCTATAAATGAAGATTTTCAATTCTGAAATTTATTAATTTCTTTGAATAGGTGTATCCATTAAGAAATATCCATTATTTATTGACTGGAACTGCAATGCAGGCCTCGAGGTCAACTGAGCACGAAATTTCAATTGCTCAAAAAACTAAAATACTGGCACTTGAAGAAGTTTCTTGCTTTAAGTCTCTCAGATGTTGTATTTATCATGCTAATAAATGTTAAAATGCCAACAATTTATGAGCAGGATAAATTTCATGCTCAGCTGTGTTGAGCATGAAAAAAGTTTTATAACCTTGGGACCAGGGTATAGATGTGGGTCACAGGGACTCTTCAATGTATAAAACATAATTTAGGGAAAACCTTGAGGATAAGAACAAATCCATAAGACTTCGAAATGAGGTGTCTTATCTACTGTTACTGTATGGCAAACAGTGAAGACCCTGTGCAGAATGCTTCTTTTGCAATGGTTCAACATTTATCTATTATCACCACACTCCCCCATGCATGACATTATGAGGAAACCAGGCTGTGAAGTGGCTGAAAGCAGAGCAAAAATGATCTCTTCTGTTTTCTGTAATTTAAACTACAAGTGTAGGAAATAATTTTTCTTGCACACCAGATAAAGATTTCTGATATTTTACCCTGGGATAGAAAATCTTATCTTACCCATATGCTATCTTACACAAGACGTCAAGTAACGTCATCATGTGAAATTGCATCTTAGCATATTCAGGGACTTCTGAAGGCTTATTTTAAAATAAACAAATAAATAAAAACAGTGGTGAGCAAGAAAAAGAATCCATTATTCGTGTGAGGGTAGGATAGAAAAATCTGTCCCTCGAGATCACCGTTTGTCATCACTCGGCAAGCCCCTGTCCCTCGAGATCACCGTTTGTCATCACTCGGCAAGCCTCGTGATGCCAAACGGCGATCCTCGGGACAGATTTTTCTATCCCAAACTCATACTCATGATGGATACTTATATTCTTGCACACCAGATTGGGGTTTCTGCTGTTTTTACACATTTGTGCAATATCTATCTAACAAACCCTGTATCAACCTGTGAGAAGGATAAAAACAAACAACTGCACATTCTAACATGGGTGAAAAAGAAAGTGAATGATTTGCGATCTTGTCCGAAGTCAAGTGATGTCATTGTTATCTTAAGTGATGTCATTGTTTTCATAAGTGATGTATCGTATTTTATGCCGCATCCCAGCATTACTGGAAACTTCTGAAAGCTTTTTTAAAAAAAAAAAAATTGTGATGCCAAACAGTGTTCCTAAATTCCACCTCACTCATGATAAATTCTTATATTTTACAAGTGTATCTATTCTAATGGTGAGGCAAGCCATTTTGTGAAAGCTTATACTTGTACAATTATATCAATTTGGCTACTTACCCCATACACTAAGAAACAAGGCAAACCATGGTGTGACATCATTGTCAAATGAAGATCTGATGTTAGCGAAAAGATCTGTCAGTGTTGAGCTGAAACAAGGTATACAAATATTAAAATATTTTAAAACATGTCCCAAAGTGAGGTGCCTTTTTGAACAGAACAATGGCAGTATTCTTTCCATATTGGAAATTTGCATGCTTTTTTTTGTCTAGAGAGGCTAGTGACTGTTGAGCTGGGACTGTGCCACTTCCCTCAGTCTACTCTGATGTTTTACTTATGGTAATGTGAATGTATCCGACCTAGGTTTCGTCTAATCTGAGGACTCTTCAGGGGATTCCTGTGATGTGACTTAGTATCCAAAGATGCCATAACAGCATCAGATTACTCCTTACATACTGTAAATTCGGAAATTTTCGCGAGGGTTTTATTTTCGCAAAACTTCGCATAAGCGAAGTTTTGTGGAAATAAAATCCTCACGAATTGGGGAAATCACTCTGTTGTTTACTGATATAGGTAAATCACGCCCTTGTCATGAATTTTTAACATCGCAAATATGTGTTTTAACGCTTTTTGCGAAAAATAAAATTCTCGCGAAAATTTCCCAATTTACAGTAGTATGGAGAACAAGCTCCCCAAGCCAGTTCACCAGCTCTTAAACCAGCGCCAGGATATATATTTTTAAAATGACTGCTAAGGCCTGATCAAAATCAAAATGGGTTGCAAAGCTGACTAGCTGATAATAGTTTATACAACATTCCACTCTTGTTAAGTCAAAAATGCATAACTTGGTACTATCCCATACCTAGAATTCACTGACAGACCAGTCCATATAATTTCCACTATATATTATTGTAATTTGACTATGGATATCTCAACTACAGATAAGTGGATAAAACTGTTAACTCAATAAGATTTTCTTGTCCCGCCAACCGATTACAATGCATTCTCTACCACCTAACTGAACTCTATATCAAAAGAAAACAACATCCATGGTTGTATCTTTTATCTTATCTTTTTATCCAAATATGCATAAATGTATTCAATGTTAATTATCCCCATTATTTAGACCATCAATTGTTGGATCAGTTGTAAACAAACATTAAACAACCAATAACATATGACAGAATTTCCTTGTCTGTAAGTGACCAGTCTGTGTTGAGGACATTATTCTTAACTTTTTGCATGTTGGGTAATTTGCCTTTCTGTCTGTCCTAATCTGGGTCGAAACTGTTCAGTAGACAACAAATGTTGCTGCCTAAGCATGGAAAGAGCTAAGAGTTTCTTTGCACAAGTTTTCAAAAATCAGTTTTACATGGACAAAAGTTCAAAAATTTCCAAAATCCTGAACTTTAGAAATTCAAATTTTAAAACTTGCAGGATGCCTACAAAAATGGATAATTTAAAGTTGAAATGATTAATTGTGTTTAGATATCCTGAAAACTAATCAATGAAGCTATTATAATCTCCTTAATTCAGCATTTTGAGGCTGACTTTCTATGGAAAGTCAGCCTCAAAATCCTGAATTCAGGATTAATCCTGAAAACTTTCACCCATGGTTTTAGAATTATTGTTTACTTACTTGGAAGTGTCTGCGCTACCCGAACTTGTTTTGCCATCGAAAGTTTTCTGTATGCTGTAAAATATAAAACTGTTATAATTCTAGCCATAGCTCAAGATCATATCTCAACATTTGAAACTGTACATAGGTACAGATAACAAAAAAAATTTTAGAGTAAAATTGTTATTCTTTTCTTACTCATCAGTTTAAACATGTGTTTTGGTTGCTGAAAAGAACTGTCTCATTGAGATGGTTCTTTTGAGTACCCACAAAGCTTCAGCTTGAGGACCTTGACCTCATTTTGAGAGAGAGAAGGCTTCGCTGGTTTGGGCATGTGGAGCACTCGAGTGGTGCAATCAGAACAGCATATGATATGCAGATTGACGGCAAGCGGGGGGCAGGGAGGCCCAAACAAACATGGAAGAAATTGACAGAGAAAGACTGCCGTGAGTGGAAGCTCACCACAGTTGACCCTCAAGAAAGGAGCACCTGGAGATCAGGTGTGAGATCTGCTATGCGTGCAGCTAGCCAGTTACCTGGAAAGGGGCCCACTGATGTGGATGATGCCCCTGCACCTGCACGTTAATCAAAAATCCGATTATGATATGATGACAACATATGTTTTGGTTGAAAAATAAGAAAAAATAACCTTTCATTACACACTCTTATCTGGAGGCCTGAAAACATATACAGTAAATTCTCAAAAATTCAAACGTCAATGTTTCGAAATACTCTCTTATTCCAAGTAAATTAGAGACACACTGAATTCAGGAAATAGGACCTATTCATGATCTATTTTAATAAATGTCTATAATAACATATGTTTTGGGTGCATAAAAGAGACGTTTCTTTTAAGCGTCCAAAACTTATGTTTGCTAGAAACAAAACGTATCGATACTTATTTTTTGGGGGGGGGGGGGGGGAGGGGGGGGGGTATATAATTTTATGTATACTTCCCTATAATTTGAACTACTGATAATTCCAAATGAAACCTCTGGCCCAGATGATTTCGAATTGACAAGATTCTACTGTAGTCAGCCTATGTGGTTACGGTACTTATTGTAAAAGTATGCTATATTTGGAAATGGACAGTTATCCTGTGAAGCTTCTGTGACTGCACTGTTTGCTGATGCCCAATAAAATGGACGCTTGGCTTATATGTGAAAATGTCTGTGAAGCCTGAAAGGCTAGGAAATATTGAAATAGCTAATGATTTTCATTTAATGCAAGCAACAAATCTGAATTTCAATTCTAACATTTACATTTTATATGATCTGACAATTAAATACACTATATGATTTTGCCCCCAAAATAGTTGGCTTGCCCATTGAAATTAATTGTATGTAGTAATGTGCTTTTTTGTTTTAGGCTCCTCACTAGATACCTGTCTGCATGGTTCGTTTGTGAACGGGTAAGGCTCAAACTAGCCTGCTGAGCTACAGAGATTATCTAGAACATTGAGAATTTGCATCTCGAAAATTAAGCTTTATTTGTATTATACATATGTAATTTATAGACAGCAAATAACAAAGGTGCTGATTTTAAAACTACACAGATGTGCAGACTTGTCTGCACCTTTGTTGTTAGCATGCAACTAAATCAGATTTTCTTACAGTGATTTCCATTTCTTACCCTTGCATTTTGACACTTTTGCAAACAGAGCAGACCCAGATCAGGCAGCTCTTATAAGAGCTGCCTGATCAGGGTCTACTCCCTTTTCTTATGGAAATATGATATGAGTTGCCGCATGTGATTTCCAACAATGTGTCATTTTGAAAAGTGTAGACTCAGACTGGCCTGTGCAGCCCCCTTTTAAGCTTAGAAACTCCGGATCATGTTCATGTTCAGTAAGTAGCTTAACACTCCTAGAATATTCAAGCGACTAGCAAAGTCTCTGATCAGACTGTGCGTATGCGCAGGCTGATGTGAGGCTTTGCTGGTCTACATACCACATTGATGGAAAACCCATGCCACCGCTCATATGATCCTACACTAGTGGGCCTGACAAGTAATTTCTTTGTTCTATGTACCAATGTGAAAGTTTATTCAATATTCATATAATTATTCATAGTGAGTGGAGCTCAGCATGAATATTCATGAAGGAAAGGGTTAATTGTATGATAAAATACCTGAGAACCAGCCCATACAGGAACACAGCAAAACCAAACAGCATGGGAAGCCAAAGTGTTGATACTAATGTTCCTGACCAGGCAAAGTAGAACCCTATCGTTTCTCCAAAATAATTTCTAATTTTCCACAGTGGTTGAAACTTAAAGAACCTGGTCCAGGTCAGCTGCATATCAAGCCTGGCATCTTTCGCTAGCACATCAGGAGTCTTTGGAAGGGCATCTCTGATCTTCTTGTCGTCATCTGGGTTGTATGCGGATTCGTCGTGTAAAATGAACTTGTTTGTGTACACCTCATCAACCATCATATAGTGCAAGCCTATAAATTGAAGCAGATATCTTGATAAGTTTTTAGCAAATGGAATCTTGATGAAGCTATGTAGAGCACTTATTTTGACACTTTTGGCAGTATATACAAAAATCACCAAAATATGAGACCACCAAATATAGTTACACAATACAGTAAATGTTCTAAAATTTTGAACACTAGTTGCCTGCCAAAAAGACCTAGACAAACAGTGCTAAAGAAGAAGCAGTCTGACCAGGGTCTTCCCTGTTTGCTACTCTGCCAAGCATTTTTTGAATTCCAGCTCTGAAAACAAACGTTTTATTTGAGAACAGAAATAGAAAAGTGTTCGAAATATTAGAACATTTACCATAAGCAATAAACGGATACGCCACTGGAACTTGTCACAGATACATACCTACATTTCTTTAAAAAAATGTGACAAGTTCCTGAATGCACATGCCAACTTGTACCTTATGCTGGATACCAGCTCTCATATACACATACATCCATGTATGTATAAAATCTCCATCCCTTGGATTGTAAACTTGTGTATTATGCATGTGCAAGTCTGTTAATAAAATCTGTTTCTTCATTAAAAAGTTGAGCTTCATAGGGTTGGGTGAGTAACATTCTGTGCTACATTTGAAAGTTTTTGCCTTGAACTAGCCCAATCCGGCTACCAGGGCCCAGAATTTACTTGTCCTGACCATGATTCTACTAGTACAAGTACTATAGGAACATGCTTACTGTAGAGCCCTGACACTACAGCATATTTTCAAGGAAGAACAGCAACAACAAAACGAAATATTCCAAAATATCAATTTTTCATACTTCCAACTTACCAACTTTCTGCATGTCTCCCAGCTCCTCATTGTCCCTATTGATACAACCATAGCAGTTTCCAAGCGTCTTTTCTGAAAAATATAAGCACATGTTTGACACAAACAATATTTGATGAACCCGCAGCCCACCACTATGTCCAGTCTGATACAGGTCTTTGCCGGTGTGAAGTAAAATTGAAAACAAAACAAAAACACCAAATTTATAAAACAGGCTACCACTAAATATACAGCTGAGCTGAGCATGTCTCAGGTGCATAACTAAAAGTGCATAATTAAAAATTAATTTTCTTATTTCTCATCCAAAAGATATGTTGTTGGAACTCTAAAGAAAGTTTTTTATGGGTACCAAAAACAGGAATAAGAAAATATTTAGGGGATAACTGTATTCAAAATTTTCAGTTGGGGAGGTATTTTAATCGTCAATAGGCTGTCTGAAATTTATTTTTCAGGCGACGCATGAACAGAGCCGTAAAATGTGATTTCCGAACATTTGTTCAATGATATACCTCGTGCCTCACCGTAAAACTAAATTTCCGACCGCATATGTGACAATATACCTCCCCAAATGAAAATTTTGAATAGTTATCCCCTAATTTTACGCTCAAAGATTTTTTTTATCTTCACCTGTGCACATTAAATCTCACTAGTCTAAGAGCATTAAATTTTGCTGTGTAGGCACAACAGTGTAAATTGGTAAGACTGGATCATATATGCCAAATATGAGATTTTTTTAACCTACAAAACTGATCAAATTACTATTACAGATAATTAATATAATCATTAATTAGAATAATGAAGGAAAAAATAGAGGATCTTACATGAATGCTCATATTTTATTGAATTTATTAAGCCAATTGAGGAAAAGAGATAGAATGCAAGGCTTGCCGAGCATTTTATCTCGTTTTTGCATAAGTTTAATAAATTCAATAATACACGAGCAGAAATGTTAGTTACTATTTATCACATGACATTAAATTAGTTAAAAATCACCTTTTTGGTTTGAAAAAATCAAGATTTTGCCACAAGTTATACCAAATTTTATAATGGATATCATTACGTAACATTAC
Source organism: Loripinus fragilis (assembly GCA_964019695.1). Lineage (NCBI taxonomy): Eukaryota > Metazoa > Mollusca > Bivalvia > Lucinida > Lucinidae > Loripinus > Loripinus fragilis. Next base: position 32,043,827 of record OZ026521.1, read on the forward strand.
TATATCTGTAAACCCACGACTTCATGTGATAAAATAAAATTATACAACTTTTTAAAACCTGGCAGGAAGATTCTAACTTAAGTCTTGTCATGCTAAATATTTTTATGTTCTACACGCCTCCCTAACTTTTTTCCAGTGTTAACCTGCAGCATTCCAGTTGCACGAATGTACATAGTTTCAATCAGAGTGGAAAACAGTGTGGATCCTGATCAGATGGCTTCATCAGAAGCCAGCTGATCTGGATCTACAGTGTTTTCAAAAAAAAATATATCTGTGTTCAGCAGGACAAGGTTTAAATAGTTGAGTGTTTTCCTGGACTTTATTGAAGTCCACTGAAAACAAGGCAGGGCAGTGGAAATACCATGCCCGACTTCCGGCAATGTCCCATTTTATTCAGGACAGTTAGAAATTTCAATTTACTTGTCCTAGGACAAGTATAAATAAAACTAATTAAATTCTGTACTTTGATTTGGATCAATTATTTTAAACTTGTTTGTTTTGGGTAAACATTGTGGAGCCTGATCAGCTGGCTTCTTCAGAAGCCAGAAGCCAGCTGATCTGGATCTACACTGTTTTCAATTCAGTTAATATTTGGTTTCATACTGTTTTAAAAAAAGTTTACATTTGGGTTTAGCACAGTAAGGGCTAAGCTAAGTTTTTGTACAATATCTGCCTTTGGGACAAGTATACTTTCTAATACTTGTCCCTAGGCAAGTATAAAATTTTGCTATTTCCACACCCCTGAACAAGGAATTTGATGACTTATGAGATTTAAAAAGCTACAATTATTTTCTGCTTATATGTTAAAAATATAAAATATACTGCAAAAATGAAATCATACTGCACCCGCTGATGTTAGCAAAGCTCAGATTATGGCAGAAAACATCTTGAAAGTACATTTCTGTACAAATATAGCCCAGTGTCGGAAAACAAGTCTGTGAAAGTTTTCATTTGTGTATATGGCAAAAGAAAATTTGACAGTTTTTCAGGAATCTTATATTCTGGGGTCATTTATGTAACTTATTTTGAATGTATTTGCATACACAGTAAAACCTGTCTTAAGCAGCCACTTTAAAATAGACAAAACAAAGGTCTATATGGAACATGGTAGCTTAATGAAGATCGAAAGTATTGCAGAATGCTCCCCTTGGAACATTCTGCAAATACTTTTGATCTGCAATAAGCAATAATTATTATAAAAATTATTAAAATATTAACAAGTAATAAAAACAAATTTTTGGTCTTCTTTTTGAGTGGCCACTTATGACAGGTTTTACTGTACTATCATTATGGGCCTCGTCGCGAGATAACCTTTCTTCAGGATTTCCTAGAATTAATGCATTAGGCTCAAAACAGCCTGCTCAGCTACAGTGACTAGCTAGAATATTGAAATTTTGTATGAAGTAAGGTTGACTACTATTCTTTCCAGAGAGCAAGCAATAAGGCGCTGACCAGACTGTGAGGATGGGCAGGCTGGTCTGTGCCTTTGTTGTTCCCATGCAACAGTCAGGTTTTCTCACGTCAAGGCCCATTTGCAATCAACTGTTTTCTAGCTATAGAGGCGACATTTGAGCCGTGTCAATTGATTTCCAACAAAGTGGCATTTTGACAAATGTAGACTCAGACGAGCATGTGCAGCCTCCCTTTAAGCTTAAAGTCAGTAGCTTAACATTCATAGAATATTCAAGCGACAGGCAAAGGCTCTGATCAGACTGCGCATATGTGCTGGCTGGTCTGAGGTTTACTGGTCGCACATACCACAGTGTTGGAAATCTCATGTCACGGCTCATTTGTCATCTGCTTAAAACCTTTGTAAACAGTTTGGACCTTGATCAGGACCGACAGAATCAACATTGCTAAGCAGTAATTAGCTTCGAACAAGGTTTTCACTGTCATTTTGCAATCCTTTGTGTGTTCTATAAATATTTACTTAAAACTAGCACACAGTTTCTCAGTGCTATATTAACTCTTTGTATGCTGATTAAATATTTCTTAATGAAGCCTTGTCATCTGCTGGTTTGAAAAAAAATTCTTTCATGTGTTGCATAGCCTAGTCGGGGTAGCTAGGAGTCCTCACTCCACACGTTAGTGCAGGCCCACTATGTAGTGTCCATGAGTGACCAATAAGTCGCCGGGCCTGGGACAAGTCAGTGACTAGTCATATGTACTGTTTTATCATTTAATAATTCCTAAGTCAGCCCACTGCAGAATTACTCTCAGGCACACACTAGACAAGACAGTTATATTTCAGAACCAAACAATCACTGATTAACAGCTCATAACTGCTAACTAACAACTCTTTCATAACCAACAACTACTCTCCCTCGCCCCTCTCGCATCCCGGTATTTATACTTTTGCTGTCAGACTTTAGTCGGGCAATGACGTACATTGGGTGTTAACCTCGTAATAATATAATCTTGTTTATGTGGCAGACTTGTCCGATAAGCCATTGAGCTTCACATAAACCTGTCGGGCGTGATAGGAAAGCAACTCCCCTAACACCTCTAATACGATAATAAAGTAGATAGTCAAGGCGTGTCTTGACAGTTATATCAAATTTATAGTTTTGTTTACAGAATTCCAGGAAGGCCAATTACCTGAGAAATGCACTTATAATTATAAAAGTATCTGAGAGACATAATATCTCTACAATATTCTAAGCAATATTAAAGAAGTATTTTTGAGACACAAACCCACTAGGAAGCACAGTCTATTATGTCACATTACTCTCTACGCCAGGGGTGATTTATTAGATTTTAAATAAAACACCTAGCTTACATGGATTAACTATTAACACGAACATTGCCCTCTCCCAACAACACTCCTAATATGAACGTTGACCTCAAAAACATGAGATAGTAATTAAACATTGACCATAAAAACATGTAAAAGAATACTTTACACAGAATACGTGGATAAGCCCTCAACATAAACATTGACCATAAAAACATGTAAAAGAATATTTACAACCCTTGTCCTCAACTCATGAATTGTACCTTAACAAAATATTGGGTAATAACACACTCACTCCTTCTGCAGTGGAAATATAGATCCAGCATGCACAGCACTAACTGAGTTCACTAAACACAGAACTGCTTGTCACTACTTATTATCTTTTCCTCCAGACAGAACACCATCTTGTTAGTAATTTAGTTCAGTCACCAGTTCATTTATTTCCCGTTAAGCAGCCATCTTCCTCACTTTGGGTTGTACCATTACCATCCAGCTCCAGAAACTCGTTGTTGCCACAGTCGTATCTGCTCTGGTGTCGTCATCTCGTCAATCAAATCACCTAGTGTGACATACCGCCAGCAACTTGGTTTGAAAGCGGATTTCACTTCTGCCATTGTCAAGCGTTTGTATGGTATAATCCAATATATTATAGAAGAATAACAATTTGTGTAGCACAGTTACTCGGTGATGTTCAGTGTGTTCCTTCTTGTGAGAAATACTATTGGTGAATGTTTAAAGTTCCACTTTGATACCTCTAAAATCTGTGCTTCAGGTTACTTGGCACCTTTAGATAGCCAGGTGTTCATTTTTCCAATAATTGCTACTGTGTGAATTGCGTATCGGCAATTAAACCATGATTGTTTCTTCTCTTCCCCAATTAGTGAGTACACCTGAATTTAATCTGATTTATTTATCTACATGTTGTCCTAGATAATGTTTCTAACCAAAATTGCTGCTTCTTATAGAAGGAATGTCTGGTATGGCGCAGAACAATTTTATTACTGCACACTACTAGTTTGTCCGTCTGTCTGTACAGCTGAGGACTGTTCCATACGTTAACAACACGAATATATGTACAGTACAAGCAATTCCAAACACGTGATATAGTTCACTCATGTTTTCTTACTATTTACAATTTTACTAGACGTAACTGTTCCTTCCGGTGGGGCAGACTGTACCCTGCCCTGAAGTGTAGCCGCTTCATCCGTTATCTTGGAGTAGGACACCGGTTCTATTTGACTTGTAGGTTCGTCCCTATCCCTGTCTCCTTGTTTAACCTGTAAATGGCTTTACGCTGGCACCTAGGCAAACAGTCAAAAGATTGCTTACCCTTTTTGTAATTTTGAAAATACCAAAAAAAGAAGGCCAATGATTACTATAGAAACCCCTGGGTTTATCCAAAATATAAGCCCACGGATATTAGACCATAACATGGTTTGTGTTCCACCCGATTTCGGGCCCCCAGCGCCAGGATTAACAAGTGTATTTAATCTTACATTATGCAGTTACTAATTTACATTTATCGTATTTACATTGAAGCCTATTATAGCTTAAAACATGTCAACAATAGCACTAAAAAGGTTTTTCACCTTATGCTGACGCGCGTGCGTCACGCTTCTCTTTTTCTTTGTTAATGCATCAACATTCATGTAATCCGACCAATTGTAATCAACTGTTCCCATCGAGTCAGCGTCACTCAATACACTGTCATTATCAGAAATTGGGGAGGTCTCTTCGCGTTCCCTACGCTCACGATTTCTGATGCGTTTTCTTAGTTCCATAGGAGGGATATCGTCCTCCTCATCTGAGTCATCACGTTCTCTGCGGTATTTCGGTACCACTTTATCTATTGGATTTTCCGGTTCAGACTCAGAAGACCCCTCTGTTTCCTCAGAGTCATCTGATTCTGGGGCTACCACGAAGTTAGCCTTTCGCCGCGGTTTACCTGTGGCAGTTAATGGTATTTCCCAGTCATGGATTTTCGCCAATTTCAGATGTCCCGCATGCGCCTTGATTGTTTTACCATTAAGCTGGTTTTTAATGACAAAAGTTACTGGTGAGGTCTGTTCGATGACCCGATAAAAAGGTTCCCACTTAATGTCAAGCTTTCCAGAGCGTGCATGCTTCCTATAAAATACAGGTTCACCAACTTGTATCTGTACTTCTTGTGCATTTTTATTGGCATACTTAGCCTGCCGACGTTGTTGTTTCTTCAGCCGGCCATAGACTAACATGAATGCTTTGTGCTGTTCTTGCAAGGCCATCTGGTGCATGTCACTCCCCTGATACTTGGATCTGGGTTTAAGCAAGTTGTCAATTGGCAGGACCACGTCCCTGTTGTACACCAGATAAAAAGGTGTGTAGTCAGTGGCCTCGCTGACATTAAAGCGAATGGCAGCCAGAACTTGATTTAGATAGAGGTCCCAGGTGTCTAGTCTGTCAGCCAATTTCTTAGCTAGAATGTCATGGAGGGTGCGGTGGAACCTCTCAACCTTTGCGTTTGATTGGGGACGATAGAAACTAGTGATCACGTGATGAATGTTCAAGGTTCTCAATGTTTCTTTCATGACCCGATTGACATTTTCTGTACCATTATCCGTCACAAGCTCTAGCGGGCAACCAAAACGAGGGAAAATCTCTTCAATTAGTAGGTGGGCAATCGTGTCTGCTGTTTTGTCTGGCACAGCAAAAGCTTCTGGCCAACCACTGAACCTGTCAACAAATGCTACAATGTATTTGTTGCCAGACAAGGTCTTGGGATACGGGCCTGATAAGTCTAGACTGACTTTAGCAAAAGGATATGGGGGAATGTCTGTCTCCTGGACAGGGGGTTTTGTTTTTAGAGCTGACCTAGTTTGGCAGGTCACGCAAGAAGAAACGTAGTTATAAAGTTCCTGGAAGAGATTTGGCCAGTAATACTTTTGGCTAATCCCTGTAAAGGTTTTCTGGACGCCCATGTGACCATTGTCATCATGGTACTGTTTCACCACTGCTTCATGCAGATGATGGGGCACATATAATCTCAAGGTGGGATTATCATCTGGGTGTGACAGATAGTAAACAACATCATTTTCTATGATGTATCTACGCTTTATTGCGGGGGATGGTGCACCAGTCTCAAGACAAATTTTGATGTCAACTATGTCTTTGTCCTTAGCTTGTTCCACTGTCATGTCAACGTCAGTCAAGTCCCAAGTTGGCGCCTCCTTTTCAGGGTTATCAGCAACTTCATAGCTTGCAAATTGTTTAGGGTCAATTTCATTGGAATTGATCACATCAACCTCAAATGTATTGTCATTTATATCAACCTCAAAGGGTTCGGCCTCAGCTTCGGCGTGTCCATCATCAGGTTTACGTGATAACAGATCAGCGCAGGTGTTTTCTGTACCTGCTATATACTCTACGGTACAATTATAGCCAGCCATGCTAAGCGCCCAAAGCTGAATTTTCTTATTTTGCATTGGAGACTCCAGCAGATACTTTAGCGGCTTATGATCGGTCTTGATAACGAACCTAGCACCGTGTAAATAATAGTCCAGCTTGCCCAGAGCATAATTTATGGCATACGCCTCTTTTTCAATTGTCGACCATTTGCATTGGGTCTTACTCAACTTGTGCGACAGGTAATAAATGGGTTTCTCATTTTTGACATTTGGCAAAACGTTTTCCTCATCCTCACATGCCTGTGTCAAGCATGCACCAATACAGGAGTTACTTGCATCTGTATAAAGAGTATACGGCTTGTTTGGATCAGGGTAGGCTAATAAAGGTACCACAGTCAGACTTTGTTTCAAATATTCAAATGCACTTTGGCACTCATCTGTCCACTTAAATCGTGCATATTTTCTGGTCAAAGCAATTACAGGTTCAGCTATCTCAGAGAAATTTGGAATAAACCTACGGTAGTATGATCCCATACCAATGAATGAACGTACCTCCCGCACACATGTTGGGGGAGGTAGAGATTTAATGGCCTCTACCTTTTGGGGGTCAGGTTTTATACCTTCAGAACTGATTATGAATCCCAAATAGGTTGTTTCTGACCTTAAGAAAGAACACTCCTTCAATTTAAGTTTCAGTCCATGCTCTCTTAATCTGTCAAACACTTGTTGCAAATGATGTAAATGCTGGTCGACTGTTTCACTGTATATCAAAATGTCATCAAGATAGGCGGTTGCAAAATGGCCTAGCCCTTGCAGGACTATAGACATTAGTTCCTGGAAAATTGCAGGTGCATTTGAAAGACCAAATGGCATTACATTGAACTCAAACAGACCACAGTGACATGCAAAGGCCGTCTTTTCTTTATCTGCTTCATCCATCAACACTTGCCAGTAACCTGACTTTAAATCTAACGAAGTGAAGTATTTTGCTTTCCCTAAAAGAGCCAAGATATCATCTATCAAAGGAAGGGGGTATGAATTTGGTTTAGTAATTTGATTTAGTTTCCTAAAATCTACACAAAATCTTTTGGACCCATCTTTCTTGTCAACTATTACAACTGGAAAACTCCACGGAGATTTTGATCTACGGACAATGTTTGCACCCATCATTTCGTCAATGGTCTTCTCAATAACCTGTCTATTCTGTATAGGGGTCCTATAGGGTCTTAACTTTATAGGAGAGTTGTTACCGGTATCAATTTTCATGGTCACAGTGTCAGTGTGTCCAAGTTCAGAGTCTACACTTGCAAATAAGTCCTTATTTTTCTTAAGAAACTTCTGAATTTGAGGCTTATAATGAGATGGGACATCCACATCGGCATCCCACGCCTTGCCATCACCTGGTTTTGTATTTTTGACCAAATTATTCACACTTTCTATCCTACTTGATGCAATTGAATCAACTTTAGCAATTACACAGCCCTTTGATAAACTTACTGTTTGATTTGTATTGTTCACTACTAAAATTGGCAAACGCCTGTTTTTAGACATTTTAGCAATTGAATTTGAAACCATTAGGCCAGGTTGATTTCCCATAAACCCTTTCTCTATAGCTGAAACTGCATACAACTCACCAGAGGGTATCTCACCACTGTCCTTAATTCTGCCAGTACAGACAGTAGCCGACTGAGGTTTAAGAACTGTTTTTGAACCCAGTCGCACAAGAGAAGCAATATGTATGTCTTCCTCAAGAGGTACAGTTGTGTCACCAAACTTTAAAATGCCTAGGTCGAAGTAGAGTCTAACTCCATTTTGTACTAACCAGTCACGTCCCAAAATAAAATTTCTATTTATGGACGGTGATACATAAAACCCGTGTGTACATTCGGTATTCCCGATTTTACAAGACAATGTGACAAACCCGTCTATTTTTAGTAATCCGCCATTAACTGACTGAAGTCGCGCCACCTTTTTAATCAGCGCAGGCTTCTGCTTCAATGCGCGGTACACGCGTCTATGCATTATTGAGACCTCAGCTCCACTATCTAACAATGACCTATATTTGTTTTTACCAACTTGAAGTAAACATGAATTTGGACTTCCTGTCAATGCTATGTTGTATTTTGGAATGTTTTTAAGCTTTCTTCTCCTTTCGTGGGCTTCTACACGAAAGGAGCGACCTAGTTTTCCTGATTATATCTCGCGGGCTGGACCCTGGGAGCACCTTGTCCCTTATTGAGGTCAGCCAACCGTTTTCTACACTCATGCTTGAAGTGACCCTTTTTGGCGCAGTACCAACAGGTCATTTCTTTCTTATAGTCCTTCGCGTTGTGTTCTTTTGTGTTATCAACCGCGTTTATGCGGGGCTTGGAGCGGCAATCTTTAGCAAGATGCCCCGTTTTATTACACTTATAACAACGTCTAGCGGGCCTATAATGATCTACTTCCATTCGATCATCATCTTCAGTGGGGACGTACTGATGCCTAGTGCGCAGACTGAACCGTTTACGTAGGTTCTGCTCATTTGTTGCTGTTGTTACGGCAGCATCCAACGTTTGGGGATTCGCTCTTAAAACCTTAAGTTTCAATTGGTCTTCTTGTAGACCGTCAACAAATATGTCAATTTGCTGTCTTTGAACAGCCGCGCCTTGCTGTGCAGGATACGCATCTTCGGCCAAAGTCAAAAGCCTCTCAGCATACACCTGGACAGTTTCTCCAGGTTTCTGCTGGACTTTCCTCAGCAGCATGATGGCATGCTGTGCATCTGTAACTTCAGAAAACCTAACGTTAAGTTCAGCCTTAAGTTGGTCCCACGTAGCTTGTTGGTTGTTGTCTTGGTACCTACGGATAAATTCACTAACAGGCCCCCTACTGGCTTGATATGCAACCTGTTTAATCCTATCATCATTCCCTAGATTCGCTAAAACTGCATATTTTTCAATGGACTTAACCCATTCCTTAAATTTCTTGGGGTCCCCCTCATATGGCGTTATAATTTGATTAATTCCCTGGGCCCCCAAAGCCGTGGAAACATTTGACATTTCCACTGCCAAATTTTGAAACACTTGTGCCACCTCAGCTTCAGCCATTTTGTCAGATAAACTAAGCAGAAAAGGTTAAGGACTTACCCGTCAATGTGTCCTAGCGCTGTAGTCTGTGATAAACTGTGATCGTCCCAGCAACGTAACAACGTAACACAACTGTGATCTTCTCAGGAACGAAGCACAACAGTAGCACAAGTTCAGAATAATTCAGGTCCAGAATTATTCAATTGTTTGTAAAGTTAAGTCCAATCGTGGTTCACGGCACCAAAAAAGAAAACTGTGTTGCATAGCCTAGTCGGGGTAGCTAGGAGTCCTCACTCCACACGTTAGTGCAGGCCCACTATGTAGTGTCCATGAGTGACCAATAAGTCGCCGGGCCTGGGACAAGTCAGTGACTAGTCATATGTACTGTTTTATCATTTAATAATTCCTAAGTCAGCCCACTGCAGAATTACTCTCAGGCACACACTAGACAAGACAGTTATATTTCAGAACCAAACAATCACTGATTAACAGCTCATAACTGCTAACTAACAACTCTTTCATAACCAACAACTACTCTCCCTCGCCCCTCTCGCATCCCGGTATTTATACTTTTGCTGTCAGACTTTAGTCGGGCAATGACGTACATTGGGTGTTAACCTCGTAATAATATAATCTTGTTTATGTGGCAGACTTGTCCGATAAGCCATTGAGCTTCACATAAACCTGTCGGGCGTGATAGGAAAGCAACTCCCCTAACACCTCTAATACGATAATAAAGTAGATAGTCAAGGCGTGTCTTGACAGTTATATCAAATTTATAGTTTTGTTTACAGAATTCCAGGAAGGCCAATTACCTGAGAAATGCACTTATAATCATAAAAGTATCTGAGAGACATAATATCTCTACAATATTCTAAGCAATATTAAAGAAGTATTTTTGAGACACAAACCCACTAGGAAGCACAGTCTATTATGTCACACATGAATAGCATCAGGGTATTAACAGTTAAGATGCAAATCAGGTCGGACGGACATTGTGTCCGGTCTGATTTGATTGCAAACTGTTTACAAAAGTTATCAGCAGATGACAAAAGTCGCCACTAGCAGGTAAAGACTTAAGGACAATGATGTAACCCTGCATTTGTAACATTTTTCATTGAGACATTTAAACAGTATTGCATCTTATCAAAATTGAGTAAAATTCAAGCATGTTTATTTAATATGTATACATAAATAAAAGCTATCATGGATTTTGCTTCAGGACGTCCAACCCAAGAAACAATGATTCATAAATCAATCATTTTTTCATTAAATATTACTCTTTGCCCCCTGGAAAAAATATCTAGCCTTTTTCTAGTCTGCTGATCTTTAAAAAATTCTTTCAGGATTACCCTCTGAGTGTCAAACAGATTGAATCCAGATCAGGCCTGACATTTTGTTGGCCTGATTTGATTCCAATCTGGTTGCAAAGGTTGTTTATCATATGACACTATATACTGTCATACCAGCCAAGAGTGACAGTGACGTTATGTTTTGTTTACAAAGTTATCTGGGGCTTATAATTGATAAACCACTTATGTTTTAATCCTATCCACAGGATAGGATTAATACACAAATGATCTCTCCATTCGTGTTAGGTCAAGTGGAGTGTACAAGTTAATATTTTACTTAACAATTGTAAACAAAACATGATGTCACTGTCATTCTTGGTTGGCACGACAGTAGGCAATGAGCTAAGAAACAAGACCAAACTCTGCTCTGGACCTGCGTCGCGGGTGCATATCGGTGTGTGAACAGTCGATATGCAAAGTTCAAATATACAGGAATGAAATCAGATTACAACAAATTACACAATGTAATCTAAAGTAGGTGACTTAACAATTTCTAAGTTAAACACTCAAAAATATATTATCAAATGTGCATAAATATAGGGTGTACATGTTCAATGTGTGAACAATTATAATACAAAGTTTGAATATAAAGGAATGAAAACTGCTTGAGTTACAGATTACACAAACAAGACACCCACTAAGCATTTCCGATGGAAAAAATGTCTAAGTTCAACAGCCCTAAAAATAAGAAAATATTTTTTAAATGAGCACAAAATGGAAGGTGCACATCTTCAATGTGTGAACAATCATTATACAAAGTTTGAATATAAAGTAATGAATACTGTTGGAGTTACAGATTACACAAACTAGGCACCTCCTAAGCATTACGGATGGAAAAAATGTCTAAGTTCAACACCCGTCAAAAAGTGAAAAAAATTATGAAACATGCACAAAATAGGAGGTGCACATCTTCAATGTGTGAACAATCATTATGCAAAGTTTGAATATAAAGGATTGAATACTGTTGGAGTTTCAGAATACACAAACTAGGCACCCCCTTAGCATTTCTGATGGAAAAAATGTCTAAGTTCAACACCCGTCAAAAAAGTGAAAAAAATTATGAAAGGTGCACAAAATAGGAGGTGCACATCTTCAATGTGTGAACAATAATTATGTAAAGTATGAATATAAAGGAATGGATACTGTTGGAGTTACAGATTACACAAACTACGCACCCCCTAAGCATTTTGGATGAAAAAATTGTCTAAGTCCAACACCCCTCAAAAATGAAAAAAAAATTATGAAACGTGCACAAAATAGATGGTGCACATCTTCAATATGTGTACAATCATTAGGCAAAGTTTGAATCAAAAGGAACGAAAACTTTTGGAGTTACAGATTACACAAACTTGGTACCCCTAAAGTGTTGCGGACGGACGGACGGACAGACGGACGGACGGACGGACGGACAGACGGACGGACGGACAGACGGACGGACAGACGGAGTGGACCCACTACTAGACCTGCTTTCGCTAAAGCGACGCAGGTAAAAAGATTAGAGATCAAACAAACATATAAAGCAGTTAAACTGCCACCAGCACTAGTACTGACAAGAGGGTTGGAAAACATTCAATTGCCCTGTGTGTGATCACATGGTTTCAAATAATTGAAATCAGCTCTAAATTCTTCATCTTAAGTTACATACGTTATATCCAATCTGCATTAAGAATAATCCTGATGAACTGAGCGAAACATGTTGATATGTTTTAACATACAATAAAACATATCTTAGGCGGCCACTCAAAAATAGACAAAACAAAGATGTTAAAGACAAATGGTAACTTAATGAAGGTCGAAAGTATTGCAGAATGCTCCCCTTGGAGCATTCTGCAATACTTTTGACCTGCATTAAGCGATAATCTGTCTTGAATATCAATTTAAGTTTTCTTTTTGAGTGGCCGCTTAAGACAGGTTTTACTGTATATAGTTGACATAAAACATATGACGTCAACGTCTGATGTAACATATGTAACTTTGTTTCTTTTTTTTTTTTTGTGTGTGTACATCTGCTGTATTTTTTTAGAATTAAAATTCTCAAAAAAAAATCAGAAAGTCACAATAATATATTTTCATCTGGTCAAACACACACATATGTTTTATTAACCCTTAAAGCGCCAATCACAACTGCAGCAGACGACAAATTTTGCAATATCTTTCTTAGTTTTCGACAAAAATAAGGTATGATATTTCATGAGAATGGTCTGCCAGCAGACAATTCTCATGATATATATCATGCCTTATTTATTATTTTTGAAAAATCGGCAAAATTTGAAATTGTCGTCTGCTGCAAATGTTGGTGGCGCTCTAGGGTTAATTGGTCTGAGAGCTGAAGATCAACTGAATGTTCCCATGCTTATAGACACTCTGGAAAGCTTATCCCACATATTAAAATGAGCCAGCAAATGAGATTTTGGTATTATCACATTGCGGAGCAAAGAACGCTCATATGAGCCTGCACAAACATGTAAACTCGCCACAGCCTTCACTGCTCACATACACAATGTCTGGATGTTGATGAAAACTCAGGTCCAAGACCAAATGAGCCGCGACATTAGATTTCCAACAATGTGGCATTTTACATGTGTAGACTCAGATGAGCCTGTGCAGCCTCCTTTTAAGCTTAGAAACTCCAAATGATGTTCAGTCAGTAGCTTAACACTCATTGAATGTTCAAGCGACTAGCAAAGGCTCTGATCAGACTGTGCGTATGCGCAGGCTGATCTGAGGCTTTGCTGGACGCACATACCATATTGTTGGAAATCTCATGCACTGGCTCAAATAAATAACCCATATAAGCCTAGCCTCCTTTTTGTAGGCCATAGGCAAACAGTGCAGACCCAGATCAGACACCGCAGAATATGGCGTCTGATCAGGGTCTCCACTATTTGCTTACAGAATATTCTATCAAAATTTGAATAAAAATTAATAATACCACCCAACAGCCCCTAAAACTGGAAATGGGCTCGTCCTTCTTATAGGGGTAGGAAATTCCATTCAGCTTTTAAAAGAGATTTAAAAATGAGTTAAAATATCTGCTTAAAGATTATGTCAAGGATTATTGAAGAAAACTCCAAGAACATATGAGCAAACATTTGAGATTTTGGTACTTATCACAGGTTTAGATAAACAAATTTTTTGAGTGCAAAATTGTAATTATTTTCTTACTCATCAGTTTTAACATATGTTTTGGGTGCGCAAAAGAACCGTCTCAATGAAACGGTTCTTTTGAGCACCAACAACATATGTTTTGGTTGAGAAATAAGAAAATTAATTTTTAGGTATGTACTCTTTAACTAAAGGCCTGACTTATACTACTCAAAGTTTGATAAGGATCATGTCTATTCATATCAATGGAAGGTCACTTTAAACATAAATGTCTTTAAAACCGATGTTCAGAATATTGTCTGGTTTTCGATGTCATAATTGTGGAAACACAAAATACAAAAAAAATGAAAGAAAATGATATTATAAATTCTATTTTTCCTGCCAGATGTGACTTTTGTCGCATGCTGATACCTTTGTTAACAGTTTAGATCCAAATCCTGCCCAACAATGTGTCCGTCCTGATCTGAATCCAAACAATTTGACACTCTGATGGTGTTTCCATTAGTTTTTGAAAACGATGATTTTGAGGAAAAAGCAACAGCAGACAACAAATAAAAGCGCAGCAGGCATGCAACATACCCCGCCATGGGATATTTTCAATGCAATGAAAATCATTTTGAAAAAAAAAAATGCCAAAGATAGATGGTGAAAACAAATTTCTAACTTCAATCAAGGGTTATAACTCTGTACTTATTTGTCAAAATTTACCCATCTGCAATCCAAGAATACTCCTTCACAATATCAACTCTCATACCAAGTTTGAAGAAAATCGGTAAAGGAATGCCAAAGATAGAGAGTGAAAACCAATTTCTAACATCAATCAAGGGCCGTGACTCTGTACTTATTTGCCAAAATTTACCCATCTGCAATCCCAGGACACTCCTTCCCAATATCAACCCTCATAGCAAGTTTGAAGAAAATTGGTTAAAAAAAGCTCCCAGCAGAGAGTGAAAACAATGCGCTGACGGACGTACAGACGGACGGACACTCAAACGCACTTTTTTGAATGGAGGTTATAAAATAATACCCCACACTTTTTAAAGTGGCTGGGGTATAAAAATCATGTGAAATTACCCATCATGCAAAGAAAAAAAGGGTGAATGTATGGAAATGGGATAAGTATCAATATCTCAAAAGCTAGGTCATTTGAAGAAAACTCCAAAATAAGTACATATAATTTACTTCTGTACGTAAGAAGTCCCATCATGTCTGAAATGAAAATCAGCAAAAATATTATCCCCTGTAAAGATAACATTGGCTTTAGGGGATTCGCTTGAACCCACTTTGAGACCAAATTATTTCATTTAAGAAAAATGAGGTAATATTATACATCAGAAAAAAAAACTTTCCAGAAATCCTGGATCCGTCCCTGTACAACACAAATCAGGCCCCAAGGTTATAAAACTTTTTTGTGCAACTCAACTGAGCATGAAATTTAAACTGCTCAAAACGCTATAATGCAGAAAATAAATTTTTTTCTTGCTTTAAACTCTCAGAAGTATTTATCATGCTAAAAAATGTTTAAATGCCAAATTTAACATATAAAACATGGTCAGCTGAAAAAAGTTTTATAACCTTGGGACCAGGATTGCAGCAGGAGAAAAATTTGAGCTGGCCAAATAATTATAGTGTTTCAGTGAGATCAAAAACTGATATCACCTCAGTTTATACAAGAAGGCCCATGGGCCCTGGATCGCTCACCTGAATCCTTGTCATGAGGAGAGGATGTTTACCACAAAATGTAACCTCATTTCTCCAACACCTAAGTCCATCTTGGATATCACTCAGATTTCAAGTCACTTAAAGTTCAATCCAAATATACTTATCTGCACAAATTCAATGTCTGACCTTTATTCCCAACCCAAATTTAGATCAGGGGTGTGCATACAGTCAAATATTTTACTTTCATAATGTTCTAGACTTGTTTCCCTTTAATTTGATATGCAACATGACCTTCTTTAGAAAAAAAGATTGCTTTGATTGTATGACCTCATCCTGGGGTTGAGAGTGGTCAAAAGTGCAGAATATTTGCTTGCATGCATGGTGTTCTGTGCTAAATTGCCATTCATTTGATATGAAATGTGACTATTTTCTGGAAAGGAAAAACAATTTGCTAGCATGTTATTGTAAGCTTCATTCCCTTTAATTTGATATGCGACATGACCATATTCCGAAAAAGTTGATTTTATATAAGCCTATGAGACCTATGTGGCGGGGCAATTTTTTGGCCCCAGGGGCCTAATTTGAACAATTTTGGCAGATGTCTACTAGTTAATGCTGCATTCCAAATATCAGGGCTCTAGGTCTAGTGGTTCAAGACAAGACGATTTATTCATGTTTTCCCTTTATATGCTTTTGCTTAATTTGCAATACATGTGATCAACCTGCATGGGACCATTTTTGACCACAGGGGCATAATTTCAACAAACTTAAAAGAGGTCGACTATGTGAAATTTACATGTTTATGCACACATTTATGCTTTTATTTGTTTGCTTTGATTCTTTAGGTCCCATCAACAATCTTTCAGTTATGTAGGGACTGGTCTTCCTGGGTTGAACCAGTACTAAGCTAGGATTAATGTGTCTCGCTCAAGGACACAACGCAGTGATGCCGGTGAGGCTCAAACCCCCAGGCCCTAGGTCTCGAGTCAAGCACTCTACCACTGAGCCACTCCCACTACATTGTTTCTTTAATAATGGATAATAACAAAATTTACACCATTTTAAAGCTCATCTATAAATAAAAGAATTCAACTTAAGTGGAATAATATATCTTTTCTACACTTCCTTATTCTAGTACTTATATTGGTTCTTCTGTGGATGCTAGTAACACTTTATTCATAAAATAACCTTTACTCACAAGTTTCACTGTTCATGTTGCATGTTCATAACAGTCTTTACAAGAGCAAACTGAACAAAAGGAAATTGTGAATGGAAATAATTGTAAATACAAATCTTTATACAGGATAATCTAAATGTTGTCCATCTAGCTCCCAACTCTCTACAGTACAGTCTGTAACCTAATGGTAAAGTTTTGTTAGACAGTAATTCAAAGTAATGCAAGTAATGCAGTGAATTTTGACAAAAGTAAAGCATTGAATTAGCATTAAAGTAATGCAAAAACTGATGAATTAATCATTACCTTGAATTACTGGAAAAAAAAGAATGCATTATTAATGCATTAGCGCTAATGATTAGTCCCCCCCATGTCTGGCTCACCTTGAATCAATGGCTCAGGTGAACTAAAAAGACTAGTAATAATTTGCTGAAATTCAATTTAAAGCCATTCTGGTTAAGCAGAATCAAATCTAGCAAAATATATGCTTGGCTTCAACACTAACTAGACCGAGCACTAAGGACAATAGCTCTGAAAAGGATAAAATCTCATGACAGCAAAAAGTCATCAGGATCAGGCCTTGATGTTATATATTATTTGAGCCTCGTCGCGACAAAACTTGTCTTCTGGGTTTCTGGCAAAACTAGACTCAAAACTGTCTCCTCAGCTACAGAGACTAGCTAGAATATTGAAATTTTTCATATAGCTAGTTAAGACATGATACTTTCCAGTAAGCTAATTACAAAGGCGCTGAACAGAATGCACGGATACGCCGGCTGGTCTGCGCCTTTGTTGTTCGCGAACCCCTGAAGACAGGTTTTGTCGCGTAGAGGCCCATATTATTTCATGCTAAACTGTAGGGCTCAAGCTATACGTAGGGGGCAATAATTGAGAGAATAAGCGGGCTCGCTCCTTTTTTCAACTTAGGGAGAAATTTTAATGTACAGAACATATGATAATTCAAAATTAAGTCCAAAACTTCTCCCCTTCTCCCTATATTATAACTCTGTGATAGATAACTCAACTGAGCATGTAATTTCAACTGCTCAAAGAAACTAGAATACTGAAAAGTAAAGATTTTCTTGTTTTAAAACACTCATATATAGTATTTATACTACAAATAAATGTTAAAACATTTGTTGGCATTTTAACATTTATGAGCTGGATATATTTCATGCTCCCTTGATTCAGTATATTGTATTATAACCTCAAGGCCAGGGTTGTGTATAGGGATTTCTTTTTTCTAGCAATTCATTGCAAACCTAGCCTACCATGTTCAACCTACTTAGCACACATATTCTAATAAGGGCACATTGAGTACATTATAGATTGTTTAAAATGTCAACTCGGTAGTGTAATTTCATTATAAGGGCCAGCTCATGATACATTGGTACTTATAGCATATGCATAAGCCATTCTTTAACCTTTACCCCATATGCTATATTTAGAACATTGCATCATTTTCTATAAATAATTCAGATTTTCAAATATTTTCCATTTTTTTTTTAAATTTCAGTAATTTTGAAAATATTATGGAAAATGGAACATTTGCTCCTCCTCAGGAGCAAAATGTTCCATTTTTCATAATATTTTAAAAAAATCTTACATTTCAAAGGCGTCCAAAGGCGCTTTTGTGGAGTAAAGGGTTAAACATGCATGGGCAGCTATTGGGGCCCCAATCCTGGACCGGGTCTTCATCTACATCACTACTTTGTGTGCTTGTGCAGCAACAGCTCTAGGGAGACAGCGTGTTTACATGCAAACTTTTGAGCGAGTGCTGCCCATAACAAGCAGGGATTTTCCAAGGTCATATCTAGGATCACATACAAGCTACTTCTCAATTCAAATATAAGCTAAAATTTCTCGAAATTGTGAATAAAATTTCCCATTTAATTACAATAATTCAAATCCAAACTGAAAAATTTTGGATTTGGCAAGCCATTTTTTTTCTTGCTTCCACCTGTCAGCTGGGCAGATCATGATCAAAATAAAAAGTACATTTGTTTGTTTGTTTGTTTTGTAGCTTTACTTCCCAAGTCAACAACTATGGTCATGGCGGGACGGTCAGTTCACCTAATCACACTTTTTCCTGGGCAGGCTTGAGCAAGCGGTTAACCAGTAATTTGTGTGTGAATCAGCGGAAGGGAAGAGAATGGCCGTAGAAATAATTTCATGATCAATCTCCACGAAAGTATGGGACTGGGCCGGGATCGAACTTGCGACCCCTGGATCTGTTGCCAGACACATTACTGACTGGTCTACCCGGCCCGGTAACCAAACTCAAAGATATAGGAAAATCCTTGACAAGATTAAGTACCCAATTCTCATGTGCTATCTAATTAATATGGATTCTTCATGTGGATGATAAAGTAAGGCCAATTTGAAGCAAGCAGATCTGGATCTAGTCTGTTTTCAAAAGACGATACAGAATTTCGAAAAAGCCATGCTCACAGTGTGCTTAGTACCTTGAAATGATATTTTCAATACTGTAAATTCTGAAATATTCGAGAGGACTTTATTTTCGCAAAACTTCGCATATGCCAAGTTTTGTGAAATTAAATCCTGGTGAAATGACGAAATTACTCTGTCACTTACTGATGAAGGTAAATCATGTCATAGTCATGAATTTTTACATCGCAAATATGTCTTTTAACACTATTCGTGAAAATAAAATTCTTGCGAAAATTTACCAATTTACAGTACACTTGAGAAATACTCTAAAATTTTGAACATTTTCTCTTGCCTTCTCTTGCCATTCTCACCATAAATTCTGGTCATCCTGTTATGGATTCTCAAAGTCATGGTCAGAATAGCAAACAGTGAAGGCCCTGGTCAGACTGTTCCTTTAGGAGCAGTCTGATCAGAGCCTGGGCTGTTTGCCTTGTCCTTTTATATGATGGCTAATGATCAAATTAATAGAGCATTTACTATACCTACAGTTTGCCATACAGTATGGTAATTACCTTTTTCTAGATAAAAGGATTGAGAAAAATTAAATACAGATGAAATCAATACATGTGGTTGACAAAAATAAATAAATGGTTTCCTAAAAGTTATCAAGAGTTGTTTTCCAATGATATATTTTTAGACTGAAAGACATCCTTGGTGACGCAGGCTTGACCCATTTTGCTTCTCTGCATTTAACACCCCAGGGATAACTCACATACGTTTGCTTGTTATCACATGTTATAAATGAGGCAATCTTCATTCATTTTTTTTCTATTTTTATCACATGCCTGTCACAAATCAAGTCATTGTTCTATTTTTATTTTGCGGATATCCAATCATATTGTTCGTTACAAACTTGATAAGATTTCCAATAACATGTACATTGTGTTCGCATGTTTGCTGTTTCTAAAGAATTTCAGTTTTCAAGTTCAAGATCTTGTTCAGTTTATTGAAAAAGATGACATACATTTTCTCAGTTGCCTACTCCCATTGACTAGTAGCATGCCATATTTAAGAAATAGATCAGCTCCAGCAGTGAATTGTTGAGTAATAATTCACTGTTTGGAGGTCAGTTGTAAAGAAGATCAAATCACAAGCGCGCAGTGCGAGTGATTTATCTTCATACAACTGACCGCTATTTGACAATATGTGTTCTGTAATGTTGGCCATAAACCTAATTACTAATCTTTCAGGCCTCCACCATATTTGATGACAAAATATAATATTGGTTTTAGATATGTTACTGTCATTTTGATTGGCTACTTAGGTAATCCCTGCTGATATGAATATTCATAAGAAACAACGGTTTTCTAGTTAGTTGTCCCAGGTGTGGTGTTCAATGCTTAGAAGCAGAAGGCATCATGCCCTGGTTACCTAGGACGACAGTACTGAGTAGGTGGGAGAAAAATATGAATAAAATCATAAGTGGTTTAAGCAAGTATAAACATTAAACAGATATCTCTAAAATAACTGAAAATCTAGTCCCATCTGTCTCCAAAATTCTTCCACTGGCAAGGCAATTAATGACGACTCAAAAAATATTTCATTTCTGGACAAACCTTTACCACATTAAATTCATCTTTTGATCGCATATATATCTACTAGATTTCAGTTCTCAATTCCTGTTCAGTCACTGTTCTTTATTATCTTGACTATGGTACTTAAAAAATAAAAACAAAAATATATATACATGCATAGGTTCAGATAAACAAAATTTTCAAGCATGAAATTGTAAAATATTTTCTTACCCATCAATTTTAACATATGTTTTGGGTGTTCAAAAGAACCGTCTCATTGAGACGGTTCTTTTGAGTACCCACAATATATGGTTTGGTTGAGAAATCAAAAAACTTTTTTTTTTGTACGCACTCTTAACTAAAGGTCTGTAAATGTATATAAAATTTAAAAAAAGATAATTTGATAAAAAAATGTGTCATATTGAAAGCTAAGACGGATATTTTAACTTTACCTTCTTGTGCAGCACGTCTGAATCTCTCGGTTTGTGAAGAATAGCGAAGGTCAATGTTGATAAGTATATGCTCCACCTGGAAAAGATCGACATATAATGCACACATTTTTTTAAATACAGAATTCAGCATTTTAGAATTATACAGAGATAAAAAAGACTTGGAAGTCCATTTTTAGCGCAAATGTTGATTGACAATGTCTTTGTCTAAATATTGCATAACAAGCAAATCTGTCTATCAAGGACCTCTGACACCTTTAATCCTTAAAGCGCCACCAATAATTTGCAGCAGACGACAATTTCAAACTTTGCCGCTTTTCAAAAATAACAAATAAGGCGATATTTTATGGGAATCGTCTGCTGGCAGACGATTCTCATGAAATATCATGCCTTATTTTTTCGAAAATTTGCAAAGATGTCGCAAAATTTGTCGTCTGCTGCAGTTGTGATTGGCGCTTTAAGGGTTAAAATGTATCTTCCTAAATACCAAAATTTTCTTATATCACTGGTATCCGTTGAGTAAGATGTTTGATGTATAAGAAATTAATAAAGTTCATAAATTAAGGTAGAGCAGAGGTAGGGTAGGATGGTGGTAGAGCAAAGCAGGTAGACAAACTCCTTGAATTTTTAGATTACTGTATAAGCCTTCCCCAGAATTTTATTTGACATCAAAAGAGTGGACAGACAGACAGACAGACAGACAGACAGACAGACAGACAGACAGACAGACAGACAGACAGACAGACAGACGGACGGACGGACGGATGGGCAGACGGACGGACAGATGGACGGACGGACAGACAGACAGACAGACTATTTGTTTGATTAACCCTTTGCCTACATGTCATCTGTTGATAATTTTTGCAAACAGTTTAGATCCAGATCAGGCCCAACAAAATGTTGGGCCTGATCTGGATCCAAACTTTTAGACACTTTGACAGTATATTCCTATAAGAATTTTACAAACATGTTGATTTTGAAAAGAAATCTGCAGTTTACATTAAATCATACAAAATTACCCAATGTCAAATCCAAACTGTTTTTGACACTCTGATGGTATTCCTGAATTTTTTTTTACAAAAAGTTGATGTTAAGAAAAGAAATCTGCAGATGACATCAAATCATACAAAATTACCCAATAGGCAAAGAGTTTTAAAATAAGCATCAACTCACCAATAAAGAGCGGACTGATGGTCTGAAGAAGTTTGTTGGGTCGTCATACTTGTCGTAAAGATGGATCCGACTCATCAGGAATGGCGCACTAACCATATCCACTAGAAGAAAAAAACATGCATGTTCATTCTTAATCATGGTTCATTCTTAATCATGCACAGAACAAAATATTTAGTTGGGACGATTCTTTTGAATGCCAAAAATGTACGTTTTGGTTGATGATTTTTTATTATTATTATTCTTATCAAGAGGCCTGGCCATGCGGTTATAAAACTTTTTTCATGCTCAACTAAACTGAACATCATAAATGTTAAAATGCCACAAATTGTTAGGTCCAAGCCCAACTAACAAAAATTCTGACAACAGTCATTGCAGACCAGGATCAGATGCAGCAGAATGTAGCATCTGATCACGGCCTACATTTAACAGAGAGGATCCAATTTTTGTGGTAAAACATTGGTTTGACATGCTCACTCTTTAAGTAAACAAGAAGGCCCTAGGGCCCTGGAGATCTCACCTGAATCCTGGCACATTAAGTTATGATGTATTGGCCTGTGGCTTAAGAGATATCATTTAAAGGTACCTCTATTTTTAGCACTGGTGGCCATTTCTAATCAATTTTGGTAGAAGGCATCATGAGGAATATTTGTGAAATTATTTTTGAATTTGGATCAGTGGTTCAGTAGGAGATGTTATTTAAAGATATTTCTTATCTAGAGCTCTGGTTGCCTTTTTGTTCAGCACAGCCAAACCATTTGTGCAATTTTGGTTCTGGGCATTATGAGGAACATTTCTGTGAAATGATATTGAATTTGAACCAGTGGTTCAGGAGGAGATGCTGTTTAAAGATATTTCTTATCTAGAGCTCTGGTGGCCCCTTTATTCAGCGGAGTGAAACCATTTGTGCAATATTTGGTAGAAGGCATCATAATGAACATTTAGAGCTCTGGCGGCCCTTTTGTTCAGCGGAGCCAAACCATTTGTGCACTTTTGGTAGAAGGCATCATTAGGAACAATTCTGTGAAATTATTTTGAATTTGGACCAGTGGTTCAGGAGGAGATGCTGTTTAAAGATATTTCTGATCTAGAGCTCTTGTGGCCCCTTTGTTCAGCAGAGCAGAACCATTTGCGCAATTTTGGTAGAGGGCATCATGAGGAACAATTCTGTAAAAATTATTTTGAATTTGGACCATTAGTTCAGGAGTAGATGTCATTTAAGGACATTCCTTATCTAGAGCTTTGTATAGCAGAGCGGAACCATTGTGCAATTTTGGTAGAGGGTGTCATGAGGAACAAATCTGTGAAATTATTTTGCATTTGGACCATTGGTTCAGGAGGAAATGTCATTTAAAAGTTCTTATCTAGAATTCTGGTGGCCCTCGTGTTCGGTCGAGCAGAACAATTTATGCAATTTTGGTAGAGGGCATTATGGGGAACATGATAAAAATTATTTTAAATTTGGACCTGTGGTCTAGGAGACTTTGTTTAAAGAAAAAGTTTAGTCACAATGGACAACGGACAAAGAACGATCAGAACAGCTCACCTTGAGCATTTGGCATAGGGGAGCTAAAAATATAGGAAAAAACAAAGTGAATTTTTAAAAGTGGCTCTAATTCAGTATTTATTGTGAATGGCTACATGCTCTCTATAAATAAAGTGTGGGTGAATGTTTCATAGTGAGCAATATTAAAAATTAAAAAAAAATGTGTTTATAACACACTGTGCTCCCATATACATGCATATTCATATTAGGGTGATGCCATTATTTAAAATTTGCCATTCAAAATAATTAAGGTATACCCACCTAAAATACTGTCCCATCCAACGAGACAATATTTACCCTAAATAACAGATATTACAACCATGCTCTCACAACATATTTTTACCTGAACTACCACATACCATTAGCTGTAAAAAGGTTTTGCAAAAAGACTGTAGAAAAACATATACATTGTTTACCACCTCAATGGTTATATATATATAGTCCTTAAAAGCTGATTTTAGCCAGTACAGGAGACTTATGTACTTATGCCAAGACTCAGACATGCTTGCCTGTCCAAGCCTTACCTGCTGGCACACGTAAAGTATGGAAGCAGTAAAAAGCTCAGACTGAAAACCAGATTTCTAGTCCCACTGGCATTGACTTTAAACATATGCAATACACACCAAAATCTTGTGAACTTGGTCATTTTACAAAAAATGTATTCTTGGCCTTTGTTTTCCTGCTGCATGGCCATATTTGAAAACATGGGAAGTATCCATTTAGTTTTGGCCCTTTTGAGTGCAAAAGGGTTAAAAGCAATTCAGTGATACAGACATGGGCCTAAAGCAAAGAGGGGAAAGCTGCATGTTTCAGACAACCCAATCATGCCTTATTTTTGACAAAATAGATATTTAAATATCCATGTATTTTACTGGGTATTTACTAAAAATCACAACGGAAAATCCTTGATCCTAATGTTGTTAATTTCACTAGTAACATCTATTAATGTTGCATCACCTATAAAGTTTCAATCTGATTAAAAGTTGGTGGTATTACAACATCTATTGATATCAGTTAATTCCTGTGGTTCTGTTGTTTGTAGGAAACAAGCATAATAAAAAATCTTTCAGGAATCTCATCAGAGTGTCAAATAGTTTGGATACATATCAGGCCCAATGTTTTGTCAGGCCTGATCTGGGTCCAAACTGTTCGCAAAAGTTATCAGCAGATGCCTGGGACAAAGAAGTATATACCTACCCTCATTATCTGTAACAAAGTTCTTGTTCACCCAATTGTTAAACCAGGTTTTCTCCTCCTTGTGTTCTGATTCGCACTGAAAACAAAAAAATATTATTAATTCTTTGTCTACTAGTGTCTTCTGCTGATAACCTTAGCAAACAGTTTGGATCCAGATCAGGCCCAACAAAATGTTGGGCCTGATCTGGATTCAAACTGCTTGACACTCTGATGGTATCACTGAAAGAACTTTTCAAAAAAGTTGATTTTGAAGAAAAAAAATCAGCAGATGACAAAAATGCATGAAAATTACCCAGTAGGCAAAAAAATAATGGCTTTTTTATACTGGATACTTTGGCATGTGCTTTAGTAAACAGTGAAGATCCAGATGAAAATGCCACATCATGAGGCATTTCATCAGGGTCTGCAATGTTTGCAAAAATAAAAATATCCATCACATACATGTGATAACCTGATGATGGTCATGAGGGAGATTTAATTTTCAGATGAGGGAGATCAGGGTCTCAATGAGGGAGATTTTTCGAAGTTACAGAAAGGTGTACTTAAACGACTTATTGATGTCTCTAACCCCCTTCATTCTGGTGGATTATCCTATACACAATGATATAATAAGTATGGAATAGTCCATTTTGTACTTTAAATGGTTTTGACAGGCAAAATTCATTTAAAATGATGTATATTTTTCATATCTTAATAAACAGTGCAGACACTGATGAAATGCCACTGTTTGGGTCTTCACTGTTTGCCAAAGTACCTGTTTACTACTACTGTTTTACCAGTACCTAGACAACAAAAATTTATCAAAGTAATACAGGCTTGTGTTTATTATTGTGTTCTGCACATAAAATGTTTAAACAGGGCTGATAAAGATCAAACTTAAGTGTATGTTTATTGGTTCCAATCTGGTAGGTAGTCAACCTTTCCTTACATGGAACACCTCCATTCAGTTTATAACCCCTGAGTGGGGTATTTTTTCAGCATATATCAGGTTGTAAACAATTGATAATATATATGACGCCAATTTTAAAATTATATTAGCTTTTTACTTAAGAGTTTAAATGCTAGTTTTTATAGTGATTAAAAGCTTGCAGTCAATGTCGTCCTCGGTAGAATATATATTTATAAAATACTTTAATTGAAAATGTTGAAATTTGGAAAATATATATTAAGATAAGTGAATAATCGCCTTGAAATTCAAGAATTTGCTAAAATATGTTGCAACAAGGGAGCTAACTAAAAAAACGTCATTGCATAGTTACCTTGAAAATGCTTCTTATCGGAGATCATGGGTTTTTACGAATATTTTTTTCTGACAAAATCAACTTCAGTGAGCCATCACATCATAAAAATACCTTATAATTTAAAGGTTTCTGTTTAAAAATGATAGATTTAGATGTCTGAGAATGCAGAGAAAGGCACATCAGCGTGCGTCACTCTGTTTGGAGAGAGGAGCAATCTTTGGCTTTGTCTTGCATCTCATCTCATGCCTGTAATCTCGGACCCACTGACTTTATACTGGGTCCGAGCTGTAATGTCTGGTGAGTGATGCTGAAGGACGAATTGCACTCTGTCCCATTTCTCACTACGCTTGATGGAAAGTCAGCTTGAAAGGGAGACTTGTATTTTTTCTTCTTTGCGGGCGGTGATCTTTCAAAAAGTTCAGAGTCTACAATATGTACGCAAAGACGTCATGGTGATAAGCGTGCCATACGAGTGCCCTCATTGAGAGATTATTGTGTTTATTTCATGCACAGTATGACACCA